>LQNS02276883.1:18861248-18882986 GCA_001587735.2 Parhyale hawaiensis | reverse complement strand
GGCCATTTATGGCCCCGTCAGTAATGTAAACAGGCCGGAGGGCTGTAGAAAGCTTCATTGTTACATAAATTATTTAGTGCGCTTCTATGTTCTGGCAACAAGTCTGTCTCTGCTTTCCTCGGTCCCTCTAATTGTCCTCACCGGCTAATATCTATGTCCTCACAATAAAGCGCTATTGTTATTTGGTACTGTTGTATAGCTGAAGCGCTTCTCCTTCCTTTGCTTCCCAGTGACCGTTAAAATATACTCAGTAAAGCTTTATTGTTATCCAGTACTGCGGTTTTTGTTGTCCTGCGGAAGCCCCTCCTCCTATTGTTTTCCAGGGACCGTTTTTATCTAGCCAGCGCAAATCGATGGTGTCTTCGCGGTGGACTATTTTGAGCAACTTCCTGTCTTGCATCTCTGCTGCAGCAGGTCATTTCGCCGCTGCGGGCGTCCTGTCGTAGTGGTTGCGGTGCTGTTATTATGTAATACATGCTGCTGGGCCCTCTGGCGGCTGCTGGATGTGACAATGTCTTATTGCGTAATTTATGTTACTGTGCCCTCTAGTGGCTGCTGTGGAGCTGTATAATGCTGTATTACTACTTTGCAGTTCATTCTAGTACAAGTGATCTGCGCTGTTAAGAAATTGCTGCATAAACATTGGGATAACATCTAATCATTGTTCATAATTTACCCCAGTGTTTCCAAACCTTTTCAAAGTGATTACCCAAAAATGTGATTTAGCAATAAACAGTTACCTCATTGAATATATATTTGACGTTATAGTTTCTTTCTTTCACGGTCACATGATGAACTGGAAAGGTAGCACGCTATACGGATCCATTAGGGTAATTTACCCTCGGGTAGGGAAAAAGTACGTTTTCCGAATAGTTATTTTGCTCGCTCCGTATGAATTGTACCTGCCGACTCTGTCAAATACTTTCCGTCGTGTACAAAATTCAGTCAAACACTATTACAGAATTAAAGTTCAAGCTTCCGAGAAAATCATATTACAATACAGCTTGTTCCTCCTTAGTTTATTAGTTCTTGCGTTAGTACGACCGTTACGCTCTATATGGTATTAGGTAGAAAGAAATTTGGACACCATGGGGAAGAGCTGACGTCATATTTTTATTTCTAAATTGCCACTGCTCGCAGGTCATAAGTAGAACGTTGAACTTATGTTCATGCTTCGTAGTCATGATACGGGGCTAAAATATTATCGAAGACCTATGCTTTTATTCTGGTAAATTACCGCTGGTTCGAGTTATGCTTAGCTAGCTCTCTGTTGGCTCTTCAGACTTCGGCGTACAATGGAAATCGTTGAAGTTTCTCACTACTGGAGCTATCTTTAGACAATCGGTATCCTGTCTATCAACTTGAAATGATTGCGAAGCAATGCCGACATGCCGCAATTTTCTTGCGAAAATACTTACAGCATAAATATTTATCTGTCCATTTGCATTTGTTCATGAGCTTGTTCGCTTACAAAAAACACTGGAAAATGAGACAGCTATATTTAAAAAGGCAAGCGAAAAAAAAAGAAACTAGCAGAAAAGCAGAATGTTTATCAAAAGAGTTTATCGATAAGTCGGTCTGGTGTGCATTACTTTATATTGTATATTTACCGCACGTATAGTAAATGACAAAGCAAATGATGCGCGCTTACCCAGGAGAATGCAATGGGTCTCGCAGTTTAATGGGTGATTAAAAGCAGTTTAATGGGTGATCAAAAGGCAATTTAATGGGTGATCAAAAGGCAGTTCAATGGGACTAGTTTTCCGTCAAATTACCCACTCCTTTTCCGTCAAATTACCCACAAGTTTTCCGTGAAGTCACCCACTAGTTTTCCGTCAAATTACGCACTAGAAAAGGCAGTTTAATGGGTGATCATAAGGCACTTCAATGAGTGATCAAAAGGCAGTTCAATGGGTGATCAAAAGGCACTTCAATGGGTGATCAAAAGGCAGTTTAATGGGTGATCTAAAGGCAGCTTAATGAGTGATCAAAAGGCACTTCAATTGGTGATCAAAAAACAGTTTAGTGGGTGATCTTTTCCGTCAAATTATCCACTAGTTTTCCGTCAAATTACCCACTCCTTTTCCGTCAAATTACCCACAAGTTTTCCGTGAAGTCACCCACTAGTTTTCCGTCAAATTACGCACTAGTTTTCCGTCAAATTACCCACTAGAAAAGGCAGTTTAATGGGTGAGGAAAAGGCTGTTCAATGGGTAATCAAAAGGCAGTTCAATGGGTGATCAAAAGACAGTTTAATGGGTGATCAAAAGGCTGTTCAATGGGTAATCAAAAGGCAGTTCAATGGGTAATCAAAAGGCTGTTCAATGGGTAATCAAAAGGCTGTTCAATGGGTAATCAAAAGGCAGTTCAATGGGTAATCAAAAGGCTGTTCAATAGGTGATCAAAAGACAAAAGAAAGAATCCATGAGACCCTGAAAGCCTACGTCACGTTGAGAAATACAGTAATGAAAGGTGAGCTGATACGATTGAAGAACAGTAACCACTAATAGAACGTACGCCCGAGGCGTGATATAAAAACATGTATACACGCACGCAGGAGGAACGAAACCCCTATCAAGAAACAAAATAGTGAGCTTGATATATTATGATATTAACAGTGGAATAAATGCCAATTTCCTCTAAAAGCATTTACATTATGAATAATGAAATTCCTTTGTATCATCTTCAGGACCATGACACGATGAAAATGTGCAAGCCGAGCAGGAGAGATACTTGCATTTCAACTGGTAAAATAGCAGCCATATTATTAGCTGTAAGGAGCATACATCATACAAGTGATGTAAGCACCATTTCAAAATTCTGTTGAGTAATGTCCAAGAAATGGATATAAATGATTAACGCAAAGGTTGTCATGAAAGAATGAAACGTTACCTTTGTATTTTGCGACAAATTTCTTATTAGTATCACTTGGGAGGTTTGATGTCATCTATTATATGATCATTTACGGCTGTCTGCATACGTACAGTAGTCAATTTGCGCTGCGTTAAGCTGTAGAAGATTAGATGGAGTGCGGTAGGTTAGATAGAACTCGTTACGTTAGACAAGTCGCATTGCTAGGTTGCAGAAGGCGTATTATGCTTAGACAGGTGAACGTAAAAAGATGATAACAGTAATAATCGGATCGTTTATATTCATATGAATACTCACATCGTGCTTACTTATAGGTAAGAGGAAGAGTGTGAGGTTGGATAAAATGCGCAAAAGTTCGGCCAAGTGCGTTAGGTTGAACGAACTGCGATGTATTCAATGAGGTGTGTTTCTTTGGACAAACTATGCACGTGAATTATTGAAGATGAGGTGTGTTAAAGTATGCAAAGTTTGTTCGAGCAGATGAGGTCCATAAGTTGTGGTTGGCGAGGTGTATTAAAGCAGTCAAAGCATGCTGGAGTAGAAGAAATGGGTTAATATAAATAGGTGATATGCATGAAGGTACACAATGTGTGATAGAGGAGATGAGGTACCTATGTTAAAGTGGATAAGGAGTATCAAGAATCGTAGGCCACACAAGGTGCGTCAGGTCTAAACTAAGCTGAGTATAATAGTGTTGCTGCAAAATAGGTATATATCCGTGGGTAGGTATATCCGTGGATATATATCCATGGGATATATTGATAGGTATATATCCGTGGGACCTCTAAGCGTTAGATTAGATTAGATAGGCGGCAGTAGACGAACCAAGAGGCCCATTCCCCAAGAGACATCGGGACTAACACCCCGGCCTCTTTGAGCTATTGCCATTATGTTAGTAGGACATAGAGGATTGGGGAAACGAGAGGAGAAAAAAACGGAAGACGAAAGAGAAAAAAGAGAAAGAAAAAAGTAATAAATAAAATAAAAAATAAAAAACAGAGGGGGAGAAGAATCTCCGCCATGAATGCCCCAAAGCATGATCGATTGCCGCTGATATATGGAGCATAAATATATAGATGGAGTGGAAGTCAGCATAAAATGGCCTGGGAAGCTTTGGGCGTTAAGTGTTTGCGACTCGTGGAGGAGGAGTTCTTAGCTGAGGAGGATATCTCTCCCAGTGTATGTCAAGACGATTTTTAAGCGAGTTGACCGACTCCGCAGAAACAACATCGGAAGGTAGTCTATTCCAAATGCTGACTATGAAATAGGGAAAGAACTGCTGACTTAAGGTTGTTCTTCGACCCTTATGCTTGAGTTTTTGACCGTTGTTTCGCAAGTGATCATTAAGGTCTCTTTCAAAGAGTCCCGTTATGGGTACGTCGTTAGATTTGGAGCGTTATGTTAGGTTCAGCATTAGCCTAGATGAAGAGCATCAGGTTAGATTGAGCGTTGGGTTGGAGAGGAACTATTAATTTGAATTAAGAGTATTAGATTAGATACGAGTATAGGGTTACAGGAGAACCGTTCGGCCGCACTATGAATGTTAGGTGAGGTGAGATGAAGCACTGTAGGTCAGATGAGAAACGTTAGGATAGGTTATCAGGTTAGCTTATGAGCGTTATGCTGCCTTAGATTGAGTGCGCTAGGTAAGGTGAACAGTATTAAGATAGAAAAGGTGCGTTGGTTTAGATGATTGTATGGTTAGATGAGCGCAAGATGAGTGGAGCGTTATGTTAGAAGAGGAACGTTAAGCTAGATGAAGAGCGGTGGGTTAAGTGAAGTTTGCTCGATTGTTCTTTAGGTTGGATGAGGGGCTTTAGGTTAGATAAAGCGCTTTAGGTTGGGCGAGGCGCTTTGGGTCAGATGAGACGCTTGAGGTAAGATGAGACGCGTTAGGTAAGATGAGGAGCGTTAGGCTAAATGAGGAGCATCATGACAGGTATCAAGTATTGGGATTTACTAATGGCGTTAGCTTAGACGGTATGGGTTAGAGTAGACGAACTATATTATGTTAGACGGAGTTCGCAATGACTTAAATCACGGGTTTTTGTCTCGACGGGAGAGTTGCAGTATGTTGGTAAAAGCGTGCCTTGGGTTTGGTACATTTTAGGAAGTAGACATTCGTTAACCGTGGAATTTTCATGAGTCCCTCTAATGAACAAGTGGGATACGAACGGTTACTACTTGAGTTCAATTTTTTAGTTCATGAAAATTTGTAATATCGTCAGCAAAAAAAAATCGTTTGTAAACACGAAAAAAACATAACTGAATAACGGACTCGGCAAAACAACAAACGAGGAAGTTTATCCGGCGAAAAAAAAAAAAAACGACGATGGAGAACGCTCACATCAGCAGGAGTAGCGGATAAAATAGAAAGAGCTACATGTTTCTAAAGTAAAGTGCAAATATATATATATATATATATATATTCCTGGAGGAACTACTTTTGGCAAGCTGGATTAGAAAGACGAAAATCTACATTATTTGCACTCAATAATAAAATTTTAGCCTATGAAAAGAACCTCAAAACTAGCCTTATCATAGAAGCATTAATTGTGCTCTCAAAGCAATTGAAATTCTGTTAATAAACACATCCACTTTCCTTAAACGTGTACCTTTGGACCCTTGAGTAATCCAAGAAATGATTTTATGATCATTTTCCCTTGTGATCATGGCAGACAGGACCCAAATGTTGGGCAGATAGTTCTGCCTAGGCATCCAATCGAACGGGCCTGTAAAAGGATACATGAACGTCCAAAATAAAAAAAAAATTACTGAACACTGTGTAATAGGAGATGAAGGAAAACCGGCACGTAGGCCGGTGCCATAGTGTAGTAAATGCATACCTGCCATTTCCAAGCTATGCAACTTGTCAATAATTAACCCTGAAAGATTCCAGTTCCAGGCACATTTTCATGCAACTGGACGCTGCGAGTGAATTTCAATGTCGCTCCAAGCTTGGCGTTCTGGTGATTTTGTTACTTCAGTCAACGAAGATATCGCTCGTCTGTACACGCCTTTAGAATAACGATGAACGTACGTACCGTACTGTATTACGGTGCCTTTCCTTGAAAATAAGTGAAATATGTCCGTAGAGTTTTTCCAAGATCTTAGAAAACGTTTCAGGCATAACCACTTCATTTTGCCTTGGGCGAAGCGGCTAGACGCTTGGATGTGGCTCCGGCTTCAAATGGCCTATTTGGAAAAAGTAAAGCATGTTAGTATCACGGACGTCGCAAATTTCTGTATTAGTTCCGCTTAGGTCACTAATGGATTTCGAGGAAAACATTCACACATTTGGGTAGAATGAAACATTCTAACACATTTTGCATTAATAACATTTTCGTCGCAGTTTCGCAACTGCTTTGTTTTAGAGATACCTATATGACTTCGAAGTTTCCATTGTTTTCCTATGGAAACAATGGTTAGGTAAGGTTCGGTTTGGTAAGGTTAGGTTAGGTAAGGTTAGGTTAGGTAATGGAAGGTTAGGTTAGGTAAGGTTAGGTTTGGTTAGGTATAGGTTATGTTAGGGTATTTTAAGGTAGTTTACGCTCCTATTGGATCGCCGTAATTTTTCCCATAGGAAAAGAATAGGAACTTAAAAGTTAAATATCTTGAAAACTAAGCATTTGGAACGGAAACGTCATTCATGAAAAATGTCGTAGAATGATTCATTCTACCTAAATATGTAAAAAATCTTCTCAAAATCAATTAGTGACCTAAACGGAACAATTACCCAAATTTCTTCGGAGCTACACCATTTCTCATTGATCGCTCAGCAGTTACATTCTATTATCCAAAATATTATGTTTCTTTATCACAAATGATATTTATTTTTCCCAATCTGTCCTAAATATTAATAACTCATTTTTCGTGCGGAAGAAGTCTAAAAACCTCTCAACATAGTTTTTGATCTTCTTGAAATGAGTAGTTTTATCCAGAGAGTAATAATAATGGCGATGCCACTCACTAGTCAAAAGAACGAGTACCGTCATCTTTTCGTCCGAACGTTATGTTGAACTTTTGTAAACACAGCTTTGAGATCGCCAAGCAATAGTGTGAATATGTTTACCGTTAGTTCAGTTAACTCCGCAAGTGCTGATCGTTAACTGTCGCACATATCATTATGTCTGGAGGAATTTATAAATCAAAATTCTTTGCAAGGGTGTGCTATTTAAATAGGCACATCAACATATTCGGACGAAAATATGACGGTACTCGTTCTTTTGACTAGCGTGTGTCCTCGGCATAACGGAAGGCACAGGTAACCATACGAAGAAAAAGAACGATCGGGGTCTGCGTCGTAGCGGACCAAGCGTCGGGAAGTTCGTTTGATGCTTACGCCTCTATCATTGATATTACCATCCATTCTGCTCAATCTAGACGTTCTAGTTAGAGCTCAATATAAATCTGCATTGTGGATACTGTATTTAGGCCCACCATTAATTCGCATTTTTCTTCATATAATGCAGATAGGCCTTTCGTGCAGCAGAAGCAAATCACTGGCTTGATACATTAAGTTGAGAGGAAAGCGTGGTAGCAAGCATTCTTAAGGCGAGTTCATACGTCATTCACCTCAACGCGTTCGCTCATCCACTTGTCATTATGTGTTTCTGTGTCCTAGAAATAGCAGAGAAATGCACTGTTTTTTTTTAGTTTTAGTTCACACCAAAGCTCAAGAGATATCCGTAACTTGCCTACAGACAATCTGACACTTGTATAGGAAACTGATTTTATAGTAAGCATTTTTATAGCTCTTTGTGGCGTACACAAACTTGTGTTAACAATGGCGCTACAAAGCTTTTGGACGGAAGGATAATGAACGGATTAACATATATTATCATATCTTCTTCTCGGGGACTCAGTATTTCATGTTATTTCATGTAATTGCATATAAAAGCATCGAGATAATTGCAAATATTGTTTTATATGTCAGTGCAGTGTTACCTACGTTGCATATTTAACGTTAATATATGGTTACATATCAGCCATAATGGATAGAATGCTCTGCTTCTACTTCTAACTTAAGAGTGCTTCGTTCGCTGACTGGCTAGAGCGCCGCTCGTGGTACGACGTCATGATTTTTCGATCAGCTGACGCCCGTCTTCCCGTTATTATTGCTCTCTGGTTTTATGGTATAGGTCGGAAAGAAGAACCCTATTCGACTTATGACTAATCGAGTATGCGGATGTTTGACTTCTACTCCAGACGCGCGTCAAGTTTCGAAGCTGTGAAGCCCTGTGCTACGTACGTAACAACTTTCGTTGCGGCTTGCAGCCTAAAAGCAACTCAACTGATCCGTTTATGTAGCCGCGGCACGGGTTCAGCTTGCGCAAAATTTAACTGTATGAAAAATTCTCGAAAATCTCAGACGTGACTGCAATTTTGACCGCATACATTGCAAGCGGCAGTGGAGAACTTCCAACTGTCGCTCCTAATTATGAGCAGTTTAATTACACAAAGATCGATATTTTAAGAATTAGTGCACTATGTTCATTGACTTCATGTTGAAGTCACGGCCACGACTACGCAGTCGGATTAGGTGAGTCGGCTGTAGGCTGCTAGCGGCAACGAAAGTTGTTACGTGGGCACCGGGCTTAAGGCGTCTGCAGACGAGTGACATTTTAATGCACAGCCAGCGAGCAACTGTGCAGGAGAGGTGTCTGCAGTTGCAGTATTTCAGGGTAAAATGATCACAGATTACACAAAGCAGAGGGGGCAAATATTTTTACCATTTTATGGTGGTTTACTTGCCAGTATTTCATTTCCCGTACATTGTATTCGGCAACAGAATACTTCTTAAGCTCTTATAGCTTGTAAACGATACTGTGCGTCAATAAGACATGTAGTCAAATGGCAGTCTCCAGTCATTTGGCTTAGATAGTGTCACTCGTGAAGTCTCAAATGATATCTTTTTCTAAGTAGGAGTAAATTAGTGCTCAGAAAGTTAGCTATACACTGTTCTCCAGTTATACGGGTACAGCAACGCAATTAGATGCTGAGTATTACACATGTAAAGGGGACCACCCGCGTTCAAAAAAAGCGTCAAAATTTGGCATAAAAAATTAGATGACAAATTTGACTGTGTGTAGGACGTTTTGATGTCAAAAAAATTTGAATCAAAATTTTGATGGATCAAATCCGTTTGATATTTTTTTAAGAGTGGTCAAAAATTTCCAACTTTCCAAAAGCATTTTCAGACGCCAGGTACCTGAGCGTGACGGAGAAGCGTTCACTTTGTGGTATGGATGGACGTGCGGCAGTGTGTCTTCTTTTCTAATTAATGACTCGACAAGGCCGATTAGCTTATCGAACGATTGCGCATCCATTTGAAACAAGTTACGGAAGTCCTCTGGTTCGTTAACACGTAATTCTTGGAGAGAGTTGACGTATCTGTTGGTTTCCCGTTTTAAAAACTAGTATTTTGACCATTTCCGACGTCTATCAGAGTCCAAAGCGAACACTACTGCTATAGCCAATTAGAAACAATGCACGGGCTGTCATGTGGGGTCGGCTTGTCACGTATATTTTCTGCTTGCAATTCCCATTCCAATATTGAGACTATCATCCGTTTTGTCTCATCTGGAATCTTTGGAATTAACTATTTAAAGATATTAGAAAAACTGAGGATTCATTCGATTAGTATTGAAATACTGACGGGAAAAACTAGACCGTAAGTTAATTTTCAATAATTGCTCGAGACCCGTTCTACCGAAGTCGCTTCTCAGGCTACTTTTTTCTATGTTCTACCAGCACTTGTGAGCGTGCTGGCGCTTCTGACAAGTTTTGACTCGCGCATGCATTGGCACCGGCACCGACTCCGACTTTACAACTCGAGTGGACTTTCGCGATGTTTACAGTAACCTTTTGAAAGTTTGACCGTCGAAGATGCTTTTTCTTTACCTACTTCTTATGCCTTTGAACGTCACTTGCGAAGAGATAGTTGCCTCCGCTAAATTCAGCTGCCAATATGGTTCAAGAGAGCCTGGACCCGACGTGGAGATATCTTTGGAATGTTTAGAGAATTAGAATGTCTAATGTCTACAAACTGTATATAGAAATCCTGAAACGTGCTCTATTCTCGCACCAGCTTCCCCAGGCTGCATATATTTAAATTCGCTTCTATTTACCATTGAAACTCAATCTTGCGTGGTAGGTACACTTGAGTGTTCGGCAAGTTTATCCCAATCGGAAATTAATAGGCATTTATCCGATATTATCGCATACCTTTCGTTATTTTCTCATAGGTAGCCGATAAATGCCTATAAATTTCCGAGTGAGAGCTAATCGAGTTGGATTAACTTGATGGGCGTGGTTGAATCGAAGCCACATATACTCGAGTCTCTAACAGTGAGGTACAGGCTTGACTGAATTTAATCAATATAAGTTCATTCTTTTACCCCTTTTCTTTATGCTTTTTATGCAATCTTCTCTTCCTGTGCCTTATCTTATATGACCGATTGTTAACAGGTGTTTCTGGAACGTATGACTTCACAACGCAAGTTTTTAAGTAGTCGGGAAAAATTTTTCCCGAGATGTCTTTGTTCTTTTCTTTCTGCTAGTATGATTTTCAGATATCCTTTCTTTGCACATTATATCTCAAATGACCGGTTGTGTGCAGCAATCCCTGCAACACCTGGACGATCCAGCGTGCAGCAGCTCCCCGTACAGCAGCAAAGCGTACTCGTACTATGCTGGGCGTACCGGCGTAGGCCGTCGTGACCGCGTCAGGGAGCGCATTGCCGCCCGCCTGGCGAGGGAAGTCGAGGTCAGAGCGTGCAGCGTGTCGTGTTCGCCTCGCCACTAATTCTTGTTTTTTTCTGTGTTTTTCCTAATACAGTTTGGATAAATTTCATGGCTGCGTCCCACAGAAAGTTTCAACTCACTCGTTTATATAATTTGATTGCACCAGAGTGACAGAGTTGTGTTTAAATTGAGCTGGTACTTTTTGTAAGGAATTATTGTACAAGATACAAAAATTCCTGCTTCGATGTTGCCCTCCCCCTTTTTTTACACTCAGCTCTGTCCAAATTTCCTTGACGCCTCCCGACTGCTTCCATTGCAAAATATTACAACACTCACAGAACTTCTGGCAGCAGACAGTACATCCTGTAACACTGCCGCGGTCTGCTATACTGATATTTCCCTCAACAGTATTTTATGCAACTCACAGAACTTTGATCTAAACAGTGCATAATTGTAACACAACAATTAGGTTTGGATTTTTGCTTATGCTTTCCGTAAAAAATTCTTGAACTAATCTGTTGTTTCACAGAGTGTCTATCCTAACACTTCATTGTTGGTTAAGCTTTTGTTTTTCTACGTCGTGTAACAAAAGTTTGAAGCTGTTGCTGTTTTCCTTGTCGAGATGAGCACCTTGACTAACACGTACTGCTGATTCTTCAAACTTTAGCTTTTTATTACTATTCTTAAGTCAGCCAGAAAATGACATTGATTTTTGGCGATGTATTCTTTCCAACGCCGTGCTTTCTATACTGTATTTACAACGATTATTGGCATTTGATTGCACATTTTCTAGCATTATTATATCTGGTACTGTTGACTTGCGCACCCTTTTCCGGTCCATGGTATCTGTTCTGTGGATACTACCTCCAGTCTACAATTTTTGACTGTCAGGAGCATAGCTCATTGTTGCTATTTCTGAAAAATATGACAGAATCTAATAATTCAAACTAGGACCCAAAATGAATTTTTTGAAATAATAAAAGATAAAATCAACGATCAGTTTCAAGGGAGGTCAGAAATTCTGTTAGCGTAGTAGCCAGTCCAAAGGACTGTGCACAATCTCGGTTTACCGTTTAAGTTTGTACAAAAATGGGTTACTGCTGCCAGTAAGAAATATTTCTCTAGGAGATTAAATCATTTTGTATTTTAGTTTTAACCGAAAATTCCTTAGTTCCTGTCTTGAAAACGACTTTCGCTAAGAACGTCGAAAGTTGGTCAGAAAAGAAAAAAAAATCAAAAGACAAATAATTTTATTAAAATTGAAAACATGGAAAATGGTTGACCTCTATTTCAATTGAGAATAAAATAATAGAAACTCTGGCACCAGCCGCTCGAGTCGGCACACAGTTAAATTTTTACTTTGTAACAGCCGTCTTCAAAAACTTTTATAAACAACCGAAGAAGTAAATTGTTTTTCGCCGTTTTTGGCAGTGCCTCTTGTACGCCGTCGTCTTTTCACCTCTTATGTTTTCTATATTTCATATTCATTCGACATTCTCCTAATTCGCCAGTAGGAAGTGATGACACAGCGTTTTTTAAACATTATGTGCAAGTAAGAAATATTAATTTGTGTATTGCTGGTGCCCAGTATGGACGATGTTACGTTTATTTTGTAACATAATTTAAGGTTGCAGTGCTCATAGTCATAGTTTCAAATTTTATTTTGAGTAGCTCTGTGCCAACCACTTTCTAGAGCAGGGGGTTCCCGCCCGTGGGGATACGCGATGACAGTTTAGAGGTTGCAAAAGTTGAATCCTGCAAATCGTTCAAAAATGTATCATTCAAATTAAACCAAAGCAAATTAATTAACTAACGTGAATTTGGTATACAAATATAGTGCATTACCGCTACATCATATGAATCACGCTCAGTACAAATTGAATTGAAATGCTTTTTGTAGTTATATAATCGATTTAGATTAGATTAGATAGGTGGCAGTAGACGAACCAATAGGCCCATTCCCAAAGACACTGGAACTTACGCTCCGGCCCTCTATGAGCTATTGCCATTATGTTAGTTGTATATAGAGGACTGGAGAAAAGAGAAAAAAAGGGAGGGGGAAGAATCCCTGCCAAAGAGACGATCATGAATGCACGCAAGCACGATCAAGAGTCGCTGATATGCGCAGCTTGGAGATGTCAAACTGTGTAGTTGGAGCGGGAGAGAGAAGAAGACGGATTAAGGTGGCCTTGGAAGCTTTAGCCGTTAAGAGTTTGCGACTCCTGGAGGAGGAGTTCTTAGCTGTGGAAGATGTCTCTCCCAATGTATGTCAAGACGATTTTTAAACGAATTGATTGACTCCGCACTAAAAACTTCGGAAGGGAGTCTATTCCAAATGCCGACTATGAAATACGGAAAGAACTGCTGACTTAAGGTCAGTTTTGCTGACGACCGATGTCAGACTGATTGGTCGATAGTTGCTGGGGCTGGGCTGCACAAAGTACTCCAATCAATTTGTGGGAGGTTGAAATCTCCCATTAGAATTGTTTCCTTCGTGGTATTCAGCGCATTTTCGATCTTGTTGTAAAGTGCTGCATCTGTTTCGGCTGTACTGCGAGGGCTCCGGTTGGCGAGCATAATATTTAACGACTGTCTATTGACGAGGCGAGCATGAGTATTGAGTAGTGATAAATTGATATTCTTTAGTTGCTGCAAAACCTTTACATAGGGGATTAAGGTGTTCCTTGATATATATGATTGAACCCCCTCCTCGGCCAGTTCTGTAGGTCGTTCTATGTTGAAAAGTTTGTAGCCTTTCAATGCAACTTCTGTTTCCAGAATCTTGTTTGAAAGGTTGATCCCTGTTTCATTGAGTGCAATAATATCATATGCAAATTCACTGACGAAATGCTGACTCGTACCTACCATTTTTCGTGTACATTAACCAAAAAAGCGATCGTTGTATTTGCTCTCATCATATTTTATTTGTGTCGTCGATACGTTTCGAGCTCATTCCTGGTATTTTTGATTTATTTCTATTTGTGTGAGTTCTATCCTTAAAAGCGCCACAATGCGTTAAATTACTAGAGTGTGATTTTATGCGAGTTACATCCTTTAATTTGGTGACAGTTTCGTTATATGATGGGCTGAAAGTTTTATCATACGAGTACGATTCGTTGAAATTTCCATAGTCTGGTTTTATGACTCTACAATCTGTTGATTTACATGAAGTGGTCAAATTTTTATCATCAGACTTATTGAAATTTTTAGCATATGTA
Source organism: Parhyale hawaiensis (assembly GCA_001587735.2). Lineage (NCBI taxonomy): Eukaryota > Metazoa > Arthropoda > Malacostraca > Amphipoda > Hyalidae > Parhyale > Parhyale hawaiensis. The sequence goes on along the minus strand of LQNS02276883.1, from coordinate 18,869,151 downwards.
TTGGTCAAATGTCCATCGTCCAATATGCTACGATTCTCATGATAAGAGATGGTACTGTAGCCCGGTTCTTGATACATACTGCTATTTTCATGTGAGTCGCTTTCTCAGTAATATTTTATTTCTCCCTAACTTAACAAACTCTTTCTTAGCACGTTTATGTTATTGTAATCATGAAGCTCACTCTTTGAATAAAAGAGTTTTCTCATGGATTTTATGCTAGTCATTGCAAAGGTGTTCCCGAAGAGCAAAGGACATACATTATTGCATGTAGCTGTGGATATTATATTATTTCTATCACCGTCTTAATCCCCCCCCCCCATCCTTCGCCATATACCAAATGATTATGCGTGAGTTCCTCCAGCACTACTTTTGTTAATCTTACATGATCCCCCATATCCTTTCATATACGACTCATCTTGCAATGATCTCTTAAGTTAGTCTTCCATGCGGGTGAGCCTTCATGTTTAAAAGACATTCTGCCGCGAATGGACTCGAACCTACAATCCCGGATCCACAATCGCTGTCGAATATCAGCGCCTCTGTGCACGCGGCTATCAAATTCATTTGAGATAGTAACATCTTTAGCAGGTCACTTTCAGTCTCTCTATCTTATCACTCGATCGGTGCGCCTCCTGCTGCATGTGGAGTACAGTGCGACTGTAATTTCTATTAATTGTTAGCCCAATATATACAATGTGTACCTTTTAGGTTCAAAATATAACACATGAATACAGTTTTCCTTTTAAACATAGACATGACATTTACTCTTTACCGTCAATTCATGCACTTGATTTGTTCGCCAGGGTCCAGAAAGCCAACAAGCTACCCATGTGGCCATCATTTGCGGTGTAGCCATTTATAGACAGTTTTGGTACATAGTTTGTGGTCTGTGTATACCGCATCTTTTTTTAAGCTGTTTTACACGCCATCCCGTGCTGTAGCTGTGTCACTACTTAGCGCGGTTCCGCCGCCACACGCAAAGGGCGTGGTGTTGTCGCCTGTAAGGTTTACAAGCTGTGTGTGTTCTTGTTGGCTTATCTCGTTTTGGGAGAGACCTTTTCCCTTTTGGTCGGCACACCCGTGACTTGTGCTGTATTTTGTGATAACATAACCGGTTCTGCGGCTATAGTAGTGGTGAATCTCCATTTTGTGAAATATTTTATTTAGAAGGAGGTACGTTTTTTAGTGATGTAATCATTTATCTATTTGGACTTGGATATTTGATGTCTGTAGATGATCTTCGACAATTGAAAGTAGTTGTCCTGAAATTATTAAATTTTGCTGTAGCTGGATAATTTAATACAGTTAATGCGCGTGGATAGTTTAATCTCGTTGCGCTACAACCAGTAATTCCATGACTTCTGCTTTCTACGCACCCCAGTTAAAACGTCCTAAAACATGCGGACCCCTGCCATTAAAATGGCATTACCTTTGTAAATTATGCACCGAACGTCCATAGTATATTTCTATAGATATTTGTAACGTGAAACGCAATATCATTTCCCTAGTTAATGTACTAGAGTCAAAACTTAACGCCATGCGACAAAAATGTAATTACTCACGTGGTATCACCACTAATCTAATTCAATGAATTTTAACGTATAACTCCCTTGAGTCTATTTTACACTTTCCTCAATGACTGATTAACTTACTTTGAAAGAGAGTAGTCAATCACATGTTGCAATCATCATGATTTCGTTATTCAGAAAAATCTGAAGTTTTCTATGGTGATAAAAGTGACATTAAGGGGCAACTATAGGTATCATAATTAAAGTTTCTAAATTAGAAACTGACGTACTGTTCAATAAAACATATAGTTTCTTTTTATAACTTTAAATGAGTTATTAATCTTTATCATCAATGCGATAAAAGCAGTAAAATATTAGTCTAGAAGCTTCAAAGTCTTGAACCAGTCAGGGGTCTGTGCGTTAACCAACAGGGTGTCAGTGGGTTCATATGCAGCTCCAATGGTAGACACTGGCTTAGACGGTTAAATGATGTTATATTTGGATAATTGAATCTGAAGGTTATTGCATTTTTGTATAGAAACATCGAATCTACATAGAGAGTAATCTTTAGTACAGCTAAATTAATATAATCCAAGGCGTTTGACTGGGAGAATCGAGGAGAAAAGTTCTTCGTACCAATATACTACTAAATATAAGGCGTCTTTTGGGGCCACCTTGCGCATGATTCCGCTTGATTGCGCATGGTCTGCGCTTTTTTGTGAGCGCTTTTTGACGTGATTCTGATAGCAATCAACCGTGATCAGTGGTGAAAATTGATCACGGCGTGATTTCCTCCGTAGGCTAATCATGCGTGATCAATGAGTGATTCCAGCCATTGGACAAGTAAAACTTCAAAATTTGAAATGCAAGTTCGTGATGTTTTCTTATATTTAGGGATAAATTGAAAAATGCTATTATAATTGTTTGTAATATTGACGTCCAGAATTATAGTTTCGTTAACTTTATGCCTAGGTATGTTCAAAATGTTTTAAATACTGCTAGTTCACTTATGCAATGACTTCAAAGTGAATAAAAGTTCCTAAGAAATTAATTTTCCACCATTTTCCGTTAAAATACGATAGAAATTTATTTTTCGAAAATAGACATGGCGTCTCTCACGGTCTCTGGTTTGTTAACAAAATTATTGGCCGTTCTTGTGCTTTTCAGTGATCACGATGATCATGATCTCGGTGATTCTGATCACGAGCGTGGCTACAAAAAGACGCCTATAGTTCACCCAGAGAACTCTCTGTAGTTGAAGTCCCAATACCTTAACAGATACATTTATAATTCCGGCACTAGAAATCTACTGATGTTTGTCGTATTTAGTACAAACTGTTATCTTTTGCCCTCACAACCAAAGGGGGTCGGTTGGTTGAACCATTGCTTACCCTAACTAGAGATAACTCTTGAGTATTATCGCGTTGCTGAATAATGAAGCCATTTATTCGGGACGATACACTACTTCTATTCATTTTCAAATAACGAACATACAACGGAGGCTCCCAATTTACGCTATACTGGACTAAGTCGGTCTCAGTTCGTGCTTTTTGAGTCACAATCGAGTGACTGGGGAATTTCTACTGCAATGATATTTGAACGCAGTTATCGTGCATGGTATAACGCTATAGATGTCTCTCTGTTCCCCCTGCGTATGCGTTCAGAGACGACTGACCTTCCCATGTTGCTCACGAGCTGTACTCGGGTACCTATATCAGTTACTATCAACATAGTTCTACACAGCTGTATCACTGCCACTACACAGATAATCTCTCCAGCAAAACACCGGATCGTCCTTGGCCGTTTCAAGTCGGTAAGATTGCGGCACATCTAGAAATACAAACCATATATCCCTGTCGGTAGATCAATTAACGTAGGCATAGGGTACGTTTTGACCGTAGTTAGTGTTCTGTGGATAATGAATGATGTAAGGTTGCCTTTACTTACGAACTCTCTCTTTCAAAGCGCAGCATCGTCGTTCTAACAGAAGGCTTGACCATATCAACATCTGTGCATATTCTTGCTACGCATTTCTTTACAAATACCATAATTAAATCAATGGCAAATTTTCCCACTCAGCAAACGTGGTCATTTCACCGTCGGCAGATCTGCCTTTAAATCACGGTAATTTTTCGTTTCATATTTGAAAGATAATAGCAACCACCATAAGTTCACTTTATTGCATAAATCATTTCTTCCTTATTTAGTAAAAGAAATTCACAGAATTTAACCCCTTGAAACGTGACAAAATAATACTGATACCTTCGTCGCTAGAAAATAAACGAAAGCAGGAGACAGTTGCTTAATAGCGCCATAAACATGGTTAGCTGACACAGCATATACTATTACACAGCATATACTATTTACTAGCTTAGCTCCGAGGCTCTTCACATCTTTTTCGTGGCCCACTCCGATGCATAAAGCGTTCGTACGCAACTTTTCTTTCCAAAGTGTGTAATCTTCCAGTTAAGCGTCAAGTAGTATGCGTGTACGGTATTTTTAAATAATACCGACTGTTTGATAGCAGCTACTTAGTATAAAGTTATCTTCGTACATCTGTTCTGTTAACTTTTAGTTTTGAAAATTTTTCAAAAGTCATTCATCCTCTTAACGCATAATTACATCATGCCTTGCTCATGCACTTAATTATGGAGGTCCACTGTACTGCGAGTCAACTATGGAGAAGAATATTACTTTAATGAGATCATAATTACCTCCGCCAGTAAGGTTATGTTTTTCTCAGAGTTTGTTTATCTGTTAGTGACTTAGCTCAAAAAGTTCTGGACGGATCTTCCCTAACTTTACAGAGACGGGTTGCAATGTCACGTGGAACAGATGATTAAATTTTGGTGATGATCTGAAAAAAAAAAAAATTCTCGCTTCTGAACAATTTTCACATTATCGTCAATATTGAGTTGCTTGGTGGATGTCTGTGGTCTCGGAGTGCTTTTCTAGTTAACAAAGCAAAGGATAGCGTTTACGAGGTCGGAGCTGACATCCCGACTTACTATAGGTATTGTGCTAGTTTAAAGTACTGCCGTAGCTTCGGCAAGTTGTTGGCGTTGCCTGCATTAAATTATTAATGTAGAGCACGTGCGGCACAGTTTGGCTTATTCACAAGTGCTGAGTTCGCTGCTGAAAAACTACCGCTGGAAATTTTCGCTCCGAGGCCCAACCGAAGCTGTAGATTATTAAAATAACTATACAAATTGAAATTTGAAAAACATTGGACTGGGCGCTTCAGGCCCCGTTCGGGAAAGAACCATTGAGCATGTATCTGGGAAGTAGTTGCTCAGACATCTTACGAAGCTTCTGTATGCCTACTAGTTTTTACAGGAGTGTCAATTTTCTGTTGTATATATCCCTAAACAATTAGGGACGGTTGTCCCTCTGCAGCATCATGCCGTCGTTTGTATGTTACACTTCATGAGACACTCCCTGCACAGACACACGTGTATATAGTGCATTAACAGTATCGCTCACATTCATGTACACACATACACACGCACACGCCTCCCATCCTGCCATTCATTGAGAGCATTGAGCTGAACTGAACGGGTGGCTTCACAGCAGCTCGCCGGTCGGTCCCACGCATACCCCGCATTCCTACAGCTGACGACCAGCCTTGTTTATGTCTTTTTACCCTTGCCATCGTGACTATGGTATTATAGCTTACGGTTAGTTGAATATGTGGACGGTATCATGTGCACTTGCCAGCCTATGATACATAATTTGCTAGAGCTAGTTATGCGTAGTGTAACAGCTTAAATATGTATGGATATAAATAAATACACTTTATTATAGGTGTCTGGTAGACCTCGCCGCTTTTGATATACGGTATAGGGTATTAGAGGTTAAACTATATCAGGTTGCATATTCGGCGACCCTAGGGGCCCGTACCCAGAGGGGATAAGAAACTTGGATTTTGCCATTTTGTGACGTCCTCTGACTTCACACGCCAGGCACATGCACGAACTAATGAAAGGATGTGTAAGAAAAAAATACAATATATAGGCTATCTAGCTGGTGTGCATACACTTGCAGGGGGTGCGTGAGTCTATACGCTATTGGAAATAATGTGTATTTATCTGAAGTCTACGCGTAAATTGTGAGCAGCACCAAATAATATCGGATAAACATGAGTACCTTAAAATTTCTGATCGAGTATCGTAGGACTCGTAAGACGTTTGTAAAGTTAAAAGTACTTCTAAAGTAAGTAGCAAGTAAAAAGTACAATAAAAGCTACTTTTTATTGAAACAAAACTGGCATATCGCTATTATTCCAGCGTTACTCTGTGAACATAATCCGCTGCGAGGCTCAGACCGTGTCCCAAGATGTTGGGGCGCTTGGATGCCTCTAACCCAGAGGTGGATAAACTTTTTTCACTCACGGGCCACTTGGTCTTTCAGAAATTACAAACGGGCCGGGCCAAAATCCGATGTATATAAATATCTAAAACAGAAAAAAGACATAGCGTAGTTACATTTACTTTTGTGATGTGCAGATTGCAGATATGGACTTTAGGAAAAAAAATCTGATAATCTGCGCCTAAAATGGTGAATATATCAAAGAACCTCAGACCCTCGGCGGGCTGGATTAAAGAGACTAACGGGCTGGGTGTGGACCGCGGGCCGTAGTTTGCCTACCCCTGCTCTAGCATCTGCATGGGGTTCGTGGGGTCACTGGGGGGGATGAAATTGGAGAATCGTTGGCACGGATGGATACAACCATGGGCCTGGCCGCTGCTACTGCAGAGATTTTCTTCGAATCGCCTTTTTCGTTCGAGATAATCTAATCTGACTTGTGGACCCGCGCGTGAAAAAATTCACGCAATAATCAATAAATTTACTTACTATAGGCCAGTGCGGAATCTTATCTTACTCAACTTGCTTCTTACTCATCACAAGAAATTTGTGATGACACTTCATTGATTGTACTTTCCTTACTAAAATATAGAGGAAAACGCTACGACGGCCAACTCAAATTATCGTAAGCGATGTGTGCTTTCTTCTGAGCAGTACACTTCAACTCATCTGCAGCATACTCATTCCCTCCCTTAGATGACATGCAAAACAAATTAATTATATTAGTAAGCCCTGAAACATCCCTCAATTTCATTTCCGCTGCGTATCCAGAATACACCGTGAGATAGTTTCAGTAGAACAAAATTTTCGCTCCCAAGAAGTTGGAATAAATTATTACTATGTACGTTTACTACAACGGAAAAAATCGGTTCCTCGCAAGGAGCTTCTAATGGGAGGAGCAAGCCCAAGCACTCTCTGGGCGAGTAAACACATTGCTTTGTCACGTGATCAAAGCTGGCGTTTGGAGTCTTTAAAGTGGCTGAAGTGGCAGTGGTCAGCACATAATTTTATAATTAAAGAAGATACAGACGGGCAGTTCAATATTTTTGCAAAGACAATCGTGTCTGAAGATTTATATCCCCGTGCTCACCCTGTTACTTTCATCATCAGATGGTATACAGGATATAAGTTTCCTTTACATACTTCCATCCGCTCGGAATTTCGTCGATGGTCAATGGCTATAAAAGTTTGAGCTCATGAATCCTTCCTATTTAGGCTGCGTGAGGCAATGCCGCTCTCCGATTGGATAAGCCACTCAGCCAGTTTGAGGGAAAAGTTTACTCGCAACGCATCCGTAGGATAAATAGAGAGGGTGCGCTCCTCTCTGTTAGAACCTCCTTGGTTCCTCTACTCTTCGCTGGTTCAGTACAAAATGTGTACATCTAAAACCAAAAGAAAATATAATTTCGATGGAGAGAAGAAGCAAGGAGCTTCTAATGGGAGGAGCAAGCCCAAGCACTCTCTGGGCGAGTAAACACATGGATTTGTCAAGTGATCGAAGCTGGCGGTTGGAGTCCTTAAAGTGGCTGAAGTAGCAGTGGTCAGCACATATAATTAAGAAAGATACAGACATGCAGTTCTTCAATATTTTTGCAAAGACAATCTTGTCTGAAGATTTATATTCCAGTGCTCACCCTGTTACTTTCATTATCAGATGGTATACAGAATACACGTTTCCTTTTCATACTTCCATCCGCTGGGAATTCGGAATTTCGTCGATGGTTAATGGCTATAAAATTTGAGCTCAGGACTTCTTCCTATATAGGCTGCGTGAGGCAATGCCGCTCTCCGATTGGATAAGCCACTCAGCCAGTTTAAGGGAAAAGTTTACTCGCAACGCTCCCGTAGGATAAATTGAAAGGGTACGCTCCTATGTATTAGAACATTCTTGAGAAGAAGTAATGAACATCAGACTCCACGGGAACGGCAAGAAAACCTGGAAGAGTAAGAACTGCATTCAGTGGACCCGTGCTTGAAAAAGTTTCCGCAATAATCGATATGTCTGCCTACTACCAACAGGCGGAATCTTT
>LQNS02276883.1:18843024-18857688 GCA_001587735.2 Parhyale hawaiensis | reverse complement strand
TGCTTCAGTAAGAACTCATCAATACTTGTATATTCACTTCAACATAGTTGTTTTCGTCAAATATAAATGGTGTGATATACGAACCGAAAAGCGTGATCAGAAGTTATGAGTACCGGTAATTGACAGACGTGGTGTTCAAATTGACCAGCATGCAACTATATAGACTACATAGTGTTAAGTTCCGATCGAGCAACATTCTCTATTTAGATGCATCACTGCATGGACCTATAACGACATTAGGCATTGACTCGTGCGATGCTTTGATCGAACAACGCGAGAAAAAAAATATAACGACATTCGTTGGCGACAAGTTTGGCATTTCGATGAAGGTATAAAAAACCAGATTAATATCAACACTCACCTGTGGAACAGAGCGGGGAATGTCCCGTAGCTTCCTCATCGTCGCTCCCAATTTTCCTTCTGATTTGAAAAGGGCCGCGGTTTTTGACTTCCAAGCCCCGCTTTCATTCGTCCAGCCTTGACGATCATTTGAAAAGGTCAGGTAAAAAATATGCCTTCAAACTGCATGGCAGTCGTTCTTATTTGCTTTCTGGACTGCACGTCGCACGCCCAAGGACAACTCAGCACGTATACCGATACTTTCACTTCTATAATTGCGCGCTATATAGCATCTCTAATCTCAATCATTATGATGCCAGGCGACATGTAGCAATGAGTTTTTCTCGCCTTTTAAAGTTTTGCTTAAAGTGAATTTGTTATGTATGTTAGGAGAAACTGATGATTAACTTTTGGTGAAGATTGTCTATCCGTTTGTTTGTTTACCTCATTTTTCTCAATGCCATAACTCAAAACGTTATTTAACGGATTTTTATGAAATTCACATAAGTTGTTAGGTATAGAACGAAGAGTAAGTGATCAAATTTTGGCAATGATCCGTTTGTTCCTTCGTTTGATGTGGTGCATATAATGGCGGTAATTTTTTTCTCGCTCTAGCTGTGTTATATGTATGTGAGAAATGGTGTTTTATGTATACGACATTGTACCCTACAGCATCTTAGGGCGTAGTAATTATAATGCCATGCGGTGTATCAATGATTCTTTTCTCGCCCCTAGAAGTTTAGTTTAGGGAATTGTCAGCTATATATTTTTTAATTAATCGCAGTAATTTAATGTTATGCGATTGTTATGCGTCTTTCTTCACCAAAATTATATTTTATCTATATGGAATTGTGAGCTTGATCGTCATTAAAAGCATTAATTTTAATGTCACGTAATTGGAGCAGCTGTTATCTCAGGTGACCTGAGTAGTATCTGAAGTGGTCGTATGGCGCGTAATAACATCTTTCAGCGGAATTTCAATGTCACGTGATTGCAGTGATTATTTTATTGCCAGCATTGTTGCTACATTTTACATATAGTAAAGAATAGTTCGCTACAGTTTCTTTAAATTCAGAATCTTTAGTGGCATGTAATAGCATTGTTTTCTCGGCTATATGATGTTTAACTTATAGAGACGCGCAATAGATACCTTTTTCAGATGTCGTAAAGTTAAAGCCAGATTTGTGGCGGGAGTATGTATGTCAACTCATTTCAACTACCTTGAGATGGAAGAATTGGGATGTCATGTGTTGGTGGTAGCCCTGCTTTACAAGTGTGATATGTAACTCGGATTTTGCGCTCCATGAGATATTGAATCTTATATGTTCAGTTTCACTGTTATCAGTTATTATGAACACTGTACACTTTTCTTCTATATATGAGTTCAAAAACTTCTCATATGGATAGTGATTTTTCCCTTTTGTTCATTCAATCACATGAATGTGACTATTGCTAACTTAGTTAAATGCTATCGTTAGAAAATTCAGACCTACACATTGAGATGTCGACGAGAATATTACTACGCGGTGAGGCATTCACGGATCACTGATGCAGTATAAATAAACGCTTAGCTATATAGTTCTTTCCTGTTAGCAGTTGACTCTTAAGGGCTCCTGTCATTTAGGGGTTGTATGCAACAACCTTGGATGATCATATTCAAAAGTTGTACATAGAAAGTATATTTTACCACTCGGACGACAGCCTCCTGGTCCCTATAACTAGTATTCAGTATGGTGCATTGTTAGAGTTCTCTTAAACAGCGGAAAAGTTCGCAGCTACCTGAGTTGTGGTTCACTCTGTGTATGAAAATATACCCGAAATTTACTATGGCGACATTTACTAAGTCAGCTGACGAGTCGGCTATCATTACCTCCGCCAAGGAGGTTATGTTTTCATCGGCTTTGTCTGTCTATCTGTCTGTCACCAAGATAACTCAAAAAGTTATTGACGGATTTGGACGAAATTCACAGGGCTTGTTTGGTATGTTGAGTCGAACAGATGATTAACTTTTGGTGAAGATCCGTCAATCCGTTTGTTTGTCTCATTTTTTTAATGTCATAACTCAAAAAGTTATAGACGGATTTTTATGAAATTTTCATGAGTTGTTTGGTATATTATGGAGAGTAAATGACAAAAATTTAATTATGATCTGTCTGTTCGTTCGTTTGTTGGTCACTGTTTTTGATTTTCTGCTTGTTAGCACAATAACTCAAAAAATAGTGAAATGGATCTTTATGAAATTTATAGGAGTTGTTAGCAATGTTAAAAGACATGAATGATTAAATTTTGGTGCAGATCGGTTCGTTCGTTCGTTTGTATGTTTGACTCATGTTTGTCATAATGTTTGTTAGCAGCATTACTCAATAAGTTACGAACGGATCTAAAAAAAATTACTGTATCTCTTAACACTGTTGAAGGGCACAAATGATTAGATTTTGGTGCTAATATAAAGAAGATCATGGTCTCAGAATCAATTTTATTTTTTCGTAACCGTTGCCTTGCTTGGCGGAGGTATGCGCTCTCAGAGTGCTCTAGTGTTAGTACATCATTCGGTATGGACACGCCACTGTATCTACGGGGACACAACAAGACGTTTGGGTATTGAGTAGCACGTATGTGGACCGGAACACTGCTGTACAGTAATGTCTGAATCCGTCTTAAGAACACGTTCGCACGCCGTGTATAAGGATTTCTATGTGCTGTCACAGTTGTTGATATCAAAATACACTTGCATCGCACAACGCATCGAGTATTGTGCCGCCTGAAGCCCTGCAGTGTTGCCAGTTGTCTCTACAAAGAAACCTCAGCATGCAGCGGCACCGCGCCGTATCAAGGCCCCCTAGGAGTATCCCAGATACATTGCCAGTGATCACGTAATCAAGTGACACGTGGAGATTAGTTTGACATTTAAGTCAAGGGTCAGTGTCGACTGCAATGTCGTTTGTGTTGCTGGCTGATAGAGAGACGGAGGAGAGAGCGTTGCTTTATATTATCTGTACGGGAGAAAATCGATTTCTCGAGATCAGTTCGGAGGTCACCACTGTGGCGCCCGGTCCCCCCTCCCCCCCTCCAGCTGATGCAACGAGGGTTCATTAGACCCAAATGGTGATATCTGTTTGCTTGGTTTCGCTCGTACACTGCAAAACTCTACAGCATGATGGGCTTGTAGTGCCGATGCCACACGCTATCCAAAAGAACGAGTATCCGAGTTTTAAGCACGATATCGACGTCTAAAAACCTGCACACTCCCGCTTTTGCGCAAAATTCTGTGATGGAGCGTGCAGCACTTTTGCGATCGATTCACTGGACAAATGCGTGAATTTCCGTCAACAAACCGTCACTAGAGACATCTATCGGCGGGAATGTCGTTCAGTTCGTTTTTGGAGCAACAACGGTTGATTATTTTTAAGATATTTGATCGTATAATTAGACTTAGTATTACTTTTGAAGGCATTGGATAGTATCTATTATATTATTCTCCTTGTTAGATGTATTTTTGTCATAGTGTTCAGTCCGTAGCCATGACAACGTCGTTTAGATGAACGGAGCTCGAAGTTTTTTGACCAAAGGACCATTCTCACGAGTGAATAGGAAGGAATTTTTTGCGCAAAAAAATTTGCGCGTTTGCGAGAGTTTCCTCAGCTTTTGGCTAGCATGTGTCATTGCCACAACAAGTTTTACCATTCCTGCTTGTAACACCAAAGAACGGACATTTTTTATTTTTTGTTCATGGGTAAAAATGATCTGAACGGAAGAAACAAAGCTGCGTAAAGGAGAGCATTATAACTATATTGCTAGAGGGTGTTTCCAAATTTGAATTGGTACAATTTATTTTGATTAAAAAAGAAATAAATATTTTGGGCCACTCAAAATCAGGTTTCTGCTTTAAGTTCTCCGTCAAAAGAAACTTGACCAGCAGCACAGTAACGAACAGCAGTTACAATAGTGTCGAAAGCTAGTGGGGGGTTGGTAAGAAGAAGATATGAGGGCATCGACCCCACCAAGCAATATAATCCAATCAAAAGATATGGATGTTATTTGGCGGTACACAGAACAACAACATTAACTTTGTTCCTCCAGTGACGCAAGTCTTGCGATTGCTGTAACCCACCTCAAGTTATATTTCGTTATCCGTTCCTTCCTAGATATATTGTTTCATTACAGTGAAAAAATGACAGCTTCTGTTACTTAAGACTGTTCGGAACTGATTTAATATATAGACCCTTGTGAAGAGGCGTCCTATCTACTTCAGGAGGTTAAATAGTACTGTACTTGCAGTGCGAATGTTAACCATTTCAATCAGGTGGTACGTTCAATATTTCATGTCCCTGCTTATTTCTGTTTGGTGCATATGCTGTACCTGGATTCGGTGCATATTTTGCACAGCTTTGGTACATATTCTACTCAGATTTGATACAACTGTGGGTACTTTGTACATATATACAGTACATATGGACGAAACTCGGCAGAAATTTGGTACTTAATTACTAGATACCTTTTCGCATGGTACAAATTCTTATAACCAAAGCAGTCACAGGTGAGATGCATTTAAATTAACATGATAACCTATCTTATATTTAGGCACACATACTATACCTAGTTCTCAGGGAGGCCACGTACACCTCCGCCACAATTTAGTCAAATATTAGTTCTCCATAATTTGTTACCCTCTATTAAAAGAACACTCTGTTCGCCTCTCAACACGCCGCGTCCCTCTCATCGGACGCTTAAAGCAATATACAAGTACTACGCCGAACTGATGTTACATTTTGTCGTCATTTGTTTCACGGTTAATTAAAGAACTTGCTACTTACAGAATAAAGATACATTTGACTTTTTGGCACGCTTCTGCCGATGACGTGAGTTCGTCGTGTTGAGTCACCACGATCAATGTGGTGAATAAGTTACTGTCCCTTGAACAAAGAGAGGTCTGGTGTATACGTCTACAGTAATACCTTACCGATATCGCTGCCCCCATTATCGCCCTCGGACCTGCGCAAACCGTCGTTATCTGTGAGCTGTCTTACCTGTCGATGGATTAGTCACTAATTCACATCAGCATTTTGTTACTTCAAATAAGTATCGCCGTAAAATAATACCAAGAGCTTTCTTTTATTAAAGTTGTTTCTGTTATTAAAGTTGACTGTTGTAGCAGTGTACGCAGAGGTAATCAATTCTATGATGACTTAATGATATTTGTGCATTAACTGTTTTGCAGCATCAGTTAAGTTTACCACATGATGGCTGGGCCATATTTGCAAATTGCTTCTCGCATGACTTACGCAAAGGTTTCCTAAGGAAACGAAGCTTGTGCGAAAATTTCTACAAGACAGATTCGAAAATGGGTGTATGGCACGCTGCTCGCGTATACAGAATGCTAAACTTTATAGTGTCAATAAGGTCCACCTTCATCTTTTGTGCGATCCAAGAGTTCCTTTTACTCCAAGCCCCTTTTTAAAGGAGATTGCGTTTCCGAAAACGATCAGAAGTCGTCATCTTTAAATTCTGTAACTTTTCACCTAGTTTGGCGGATAAATTCCATCACTCGGTGTCAAGTTTTTACTTGGTGCTAGAGGGCGCCAGGGGTCTTCATGCCATGTGAATGCTCGGGAAAGTTGTGCTGTAAGAAGCCACTGCAAAGAGGAACTGTATCTCTGAAGTGAAGCATGTAAATTCTGCAATTGATCTTTAATAATCGCTGGTGGATTCCGTGAGTCAGTGCAAGACTGTCAATGATCTTCAGAGCATGGAACGCGTACAAAGTTATTCTTGTGGTGAGACGTCTTTTTGCATAAATACTGCATCTGTTGCAACCAACATTAATAAATATCAGCCCCTAAATTCTGCAACTGACCTGATCTCCTACCAATAAACGCAGGTTAATCTCACCAACAAACATGACACGAATCTTCTTGACGTGGAAACGCGTTAACTTTTCGTCACTCCTTGGGAATGTGATGCCTGAAATCTGACAGTAATTAATCTCAGCATTTAAAATCTGTGACTAATCTCCAAGAAACGCAGGTGGATGCCGTCAGTCTTTGTGGGGGCGCCACGAACCTTCATGGCATGGAAACGCGCGCAAACTTTTTGTTGTTGTAATGAGTGCAGTCCAGCAGAGGCACGCCAGCCAACATCCTGCGATCTGGCGACCTCTGGCAACTGGAGGAACTGGGCCAAGATAGCGTGCCAGAAGTTGAGCAGCAGGAGAGGGCACCTCTCCAATTAGCCCGCCAAATGCTGCAACTGCTGGACATTACCGCCTTCATCTGCTCGCTGGCTCAAGCCTCGGCAATCTTGCCGATTGGATCATAAGTTACGGAATTTCATGCTCGTTTTGTCGAGATGCGGGACTTGTTTGCGGTGGTCGAAAATTGCCCCGGAGTGGCAGAAAAATGGGGACCTGCGATTGCCGGTGCGAAGTGGTCAAAAATTGTGGCTTGTGGAATAGGCGAAAAATGTGGCCCGCAACTGCCGGCGAAGTGGTCAAAAATCGTGGCTAGGGGAGCCGCCAAAAATGCGGCCCGCAACTGCCAGTAAGCAATTCGAGGAAAACGCCGCACTCGGTTACGAAATCGTCCTTGAATGTCGGACTGCCGGCGGCAGCCATCGCACGTCTCGTTCGTACTGCAGGCAACTTTTGATTCGCGGAGAGAATTTTGTTTCAATAACGCATAATTCTGTATAGATACTGTTCCACATTTTGTAGAAGCTTCCGCAGGAGAGAAATGCTTTTTGCCTGGCAAAATATTGATGCCTATTACAGTCTATAGATTGTGAATTTGCGTGCCGAACATTGTCATAATAGAATAATCCCCTGGCAAAAATGTAACAATATTGCAGCTTGCGCACTGTTTTCAAGCGCTTTGCGGCATATCTAAAGGAGGCTTTTCACAGCAGTTCTTTGGTTTCCTTATGTTGCACTCAAGGTTCGAATGCGTTCTTGAGCCGGTTTAAATAGCCTATATATGCCCGGTTTTCTGCGTTCTAATTCACATCAATTTAAAGATGTCATGAATTTTACTGGTCTCATTTGCTAAGCCCGCAGACGTAACGAGTTTCGGTATTGTACAGCAGCGGTGGACACACTGTAGTGTTTACAAAGACACCACACGATCGGGACCACAAGGTTCTTGGGACCTTACCCATATTTTTGACATGGTGTTACTTGTGCCTCAGAATTTTAATGCTTGACAAGATGTCATATTTGCCTCAAAATGTTTTAGGTATATTTGATACCATATTTAGTCAATTAAAGGTACTGCCGATTCTTTAAACTATTTTTTTGTTATTTATGTCTTAAGGATTTTCGGACATTCTACTTTTGTTTTTCCATATACATAATGGAAAAAATTTTATTATTCATGAATTAGGGATTTCCGGATATTCTACTTTTGTGTTTATCGTATTCTTGAAGAAATTTAATGACTCTTTAGAGTTATCCCTTTGGTAAATGATTTATATCATGTATGAAGTACCCGGTGTGTGAAAATCCTATTTCCTTAAAGTACTCACAGTTAAAATTTACCAGCACACAGTGTATCAAAAGCGTCTCATTGCTCCATACACAACTTATACCCTTTATTCGCCAAGAATTCAATGCTCCGAATGCATCTTCTTCATGTAAATATTACTTATGTACATCAAATCCCAAGAAGTCTATTTTTTCTAAGTTATCCCCTTACTCTAAACCTAACTCATATTCTTTTTTAACAAGTATTCAGTTGTTTTAATACTTACATCGTATTGCTTTGTACACACTTTACACTATTCATGCAAAAGGCGAACCAGTCCCTATCACAGATTTCTCTCACTCCTGCCATCGCAACTCTCATTCTTTGTTGGGCAGCTCTTACTGTCTCATAAGCATCTCCTTGCTGTAACCGCCATTCCCATTGTTATTTAAATAACTCTTGATATCTCTATAACTCATATTTTTAATTTAGCTGCCCTTAATGACTTATAATAAACATCGCAATGTTGTGAACATGACCTACATTCTTCATTTATATTGCGATGCTGTAAACATTCTTCATTCTCCATCTACCAGCTGCCAGTCTGTTGCGAGCACCGCATTCTTGTTGAATAATTTTTTTACCACATAAGCATATTTTACTCTGGAAAAAAACCCCAGCCTTGTAAGTAAACAAACAGGCTGGCACTTACTTCTCCCTTGGAACTATCAAGTAAGCACAGCCGAAAAACTCCCTCTGCCTGCGGCTCTTCCATAGCAGACTGCTCTGGCTGACCAGTGAAAAATGTATGATATGTACAGCACCGTGCAGAGCGAAATCGAATAATTCTACTCAGTGCCGGTGCCAAAACATTCAACGTGCCAATGACTGCCTTTGGCAACATCATAATACTCTACATATTGCAAATGCAATTTGTGTATGCGCAGTATCGACTGTACAGCACAACTGACGCCAGGCGATTTTAAATTTGGCCCCCGGTACCATATGCATCATAACTCTTTTTCTTTACACTACTGTTCAAGAATTCTAGATTTGATATGAAACGAAAACCTCGTTAGTATATTCACTGTATTCGAAGGAATGGAGGGATGTTATTTAATATTACACAGTGCGTGTAGCGTGTGCCATATCTACAACAATCTAACCGTGCATGTGCAAAATGTACTGTACTAAATCGTATAGTGACGCCTGGCATCTACAGTTGGAGTAGCAAGTCTCCGTGGCTCTGATAAATGGATTCCATAGTAGTCGTGTGTCAGCGATCGAATAGGAAGGTGGTGTGTGTACATGTGCTCTGTCGCTCGACTTTATTTTACTTAGTATTGGACAAAACTCTTGTGTGATATTGAGATAAGAAGAGTTTGACCTTATTTCATTGATTGAAAATCAAATACTGATGAAGTTTTGTCGTTTAACGTTGAAAAATCAGCACTAAGGTCACAAGTGTCCATTGAGAAGTACCGGCATCGCTTGTAGATTTCCCCTCAAGGCCACTGCACTGTTTTCGTGCACTTGAAGATATGTATCCTTTGCAGGACTGAAAGTTGTGTACATCAAGGCCATCTTATTTCTCTGTAATATATGCCTCTGTGTCTGTTTGCTGTATAAGACAAATTGGTGTTGCGAGGCCAACGTGATGTTTCTATGGTGACCTTGAAGAAACAGAAATGTTCTTGAATGAATGTTATTATGTAACTGTGTAAACGAACGTACTAGAAAGCGATATGTACTCATACACGGTGAGAAACCTTTAAGAACACATAATAAATGGGAAAAATACAAGTTTAAGCTTCAAACAATAATACTAGTTTAAATTACCGATTACTATCCACCAACTGAATTAACCCTTCAGTTTCCGTGTAGTAAATTAATGTTTTCCTTCGGTTGAATAGAACAAAAGAAAGAAATTAGTTAACTGAACGTGGCACGTCACTGCTGTGATTTTCGTTTGCCATTCTATTTATCAACGGAGCAGTGTATTCAACAGAATATTTATACATTTTTTGTGTTCGCTCGTTATCGATGCTATAAATACGAAAATAATCGAACCCATTGGAAATTTTTCACTTCGTGAAGTTACTTGTTTGTTTGTACCGTAGCTACACAATACAGATGCTGATATTTGAAAGAGTTTTCTTTTTTGTTTATTCTTCATTAATACCTACAAATGAAAACTTATTCTCTTCTCATCTTTGCGATCGATATTACAAATATTAACAGCACTTTATTCAACTGAACAATTTATAATTTTATAAATGTTATCTCTCGTCTTCAAAACGATCATTATCAAGTAGCTAATACATACGATTAATACTGCAATACCTAAGAGATCTATTAAAGTTGATAACGAAGTCGAGGTTTATCAATGTTTGATATACAGCTGTAACGAGTTGGACTGTTTCATATCCATGTATTGAAGCACCGCATTGTGGATATTAGATATACATAGAGAGGTATAAATATTCTTATTAGTAGTGACACCATCGCTATAAATTCTGTTACATGTCCTCATTTGAGACTATTTCACCGCATTCATCACATTGCATCAAATGCTTAGCATCAAATGCCTTGCATCAATTGGAATAGCGCTGTTTGCAAGGCAACCGAACGGGTTTTGAAGCCGATGGTCAAGAGTCGTAAGTCAAAAAGTGTGGCCGAATTTCTCGAGATCTCGACTTGTCGTCTGCCATACTCTTCAACCAGGCTCGAACGTCCCTGGCTGACATTGCCAACACGTTTCGAGTCGCGTTTCCAACTTTCATAGAACTATTTTATTTTTAAATGAAACTTATCATTAGGTACCGTGTATTTTTTGCATTTAGATTCAGCAATGTGCAATGTTGTAAATAATAAGCAAAATGTTTGCCACTCATACCTTCTGTTTTCATAGATTATTTCTAAAGTATTAGAACCGTTTTCACCTTAGAAATATTTGCAGTCTCAATCAACGCGTCTATTTTCTATTCGTTATTCTTGCACTGAACAAAGTTTCAATCAACGAGTTCCAAAATCGTTCGTTAACTTATTATAAACACCTTTTTTTTTCGTTTTCAGACAGTGTATATGAATTATATTTTTATAAAAGTGCAAGCTCGTTCATTTTTTAACTCACTGATGGTATTACTTACCGTCCACAATGGTTAATTTTTTACGTTTTTGTTTTTCCACCGACGGTTCCTCTAATAAATACAAACTTTCCAACACCCTGAGTTCGGATTCGAAACAGAAATCTCCCACCAAAACCATGCAGCCCTCGTCCGTATCCTTATCACCGAAGCACAACAAGCGACATCGGCACACGTCAGACAGTTCTTCACGCAGTGGAGAAAACAGCGATGGTTCTTCACAACGAGGATCTTCCCCAAGCATGAGACTCAACAGCCCCAGTCGCACCTCTTCTCCACATCGTCACGTGTTTCGAGCATCGACGTCTTCCACAAATTCTGTCGAATCCTCGTCGTCAAAAACCTCGTCGTCGAGTTTAGCTTCAGAGCCGATGTCCATCTCCTCGACATCTACGCCGTCGTCGAGCGCCTCCTCTGCTTCCTCCAACAGCACGCCTGAGTCCTACAGAAAATATGGAACTGACACTGTAAGTTTCCTAATATTTTGTTTCAATTTATGAAGTATTAAAACTAGTACTATCGAAGTTTTTTATTTATTTTTTTCCAGTGACAATTATCCCTATCCCTGCCGCAATTGGCGTTTAAGTGATTTCGCATAGTTATTGTTCAAATTCTTATATATATTACCTAGAAAATAGGCCTTGGAATTACGAATTGCACACTTTATGTTTTTTTTTTATTTCATTGATTGTTCACTCTTTGCCCATAATACATGCAACTCTTCCATGCTCTGTTCCCAAGAATATAGCTGACAGCCTCGTAATAGATAATGACGACTGATATGGTCGGTGTGTATCATAATACACCCGTGTATACATTTTAACAGCTTTGGGATAATAACATTCATCCGCTTGCCAGCCTGTCTCTCTTATATTTTGTCATTGAGGAAAGTGTCCCTACAGTACGCGCAGCCCCACATGCACCAACTGAAAGTACATACCTCGGAGGTGTTCGTGCAGCACGAAAACAGCTATTTTCGTGCTGCACGAGCGCGTCATGATAGGAATTGCTCGTCGGCACTGTACGTGTTCCTCCTTTTTGTTGAATTTGTTGTAATGATGACAATTGGCGACCTCGGTGTACTGTATGTCACGTACGGTATTTGCTTACATCTCAACGTATTCAGAGTAGTGGTCCTTGTGTATGCTTGTTAGCTTGCCTTCTCCTTTCTCTTCTTTATTTATGCAAATTTTTATTATGTAGTTGCTTTTACATATAAATGTCATTAAAATTTTACTACCAATGAGACCGTTCGGATTCTTCTTGAAACCATCTACTTTTTGAACTTTTTCTACGCTATATTTTTCAAGAGATTAAATAGCAGACCGGCAATCCTTTTGATGTGTTTCTTTTGTATAGCTACGATACAACTAATTGGTGATGAACTTGAGGTGAGACTCGCTCTTATTTTAAGTCACTCTTTCAAAACCTTGTTTTTATGTTTTATTGGCCACAAGAACTTAAGCGGAGGCGAGATAAGCAGGCAGCTTTTGCCATCTCATATCCTCTTATTTTACAGCCCTGCAATGTAGGTGTTATACTACTCTTAAATTTTTTTATTGTCGGTAATTATCCGTGTAGAAATGCTTGAATCTAACGTAGTGGTAAACTGTGCTGCTTGTTTTCTACGATGTGGTGTCTTGATGTTCCTCATGAGTACTTAATAAACAAAAATTATTATTAGCATCATTAGGTGCAGTATACTAGAGGTAAATAGTGAGCGCTCTAGAGACCTGCTTCCTATTACATTATTGGATATTGTAGTATGGAGTATTGTCGCGGCGTGTTCAATGATACTGACAGCATAGAGTATAGTGCAGAGTAAACACGCGTTTTTTGAAATGAATCGTAGGCAGCAGAATGGAAAATCGTGTTGGCATTTTACTGTGAGTAAGATCTGAACGTAAACAATTGAAGTCATTATGGGTACTTCACTTGTGAAATTAGTCGCTCAGTATAGGCAGGCAGGGTGGTGCGGCAGACGTGACGTAATGCCCTGCACCTGTGCACACGACGGTACCTATACGGTACACAGATGCGGAAGCAGGTAGCCTCGGAAGTCCCGTAGCTCGAGACGCGGAAATGCACCACCTGATGCCGTGTATCCATACCTTCTCTGTACTGCTGGTCTCTCCTGTGTTGTGTATATGCGGGTATACGTCTGGACGCTGCACGTTATTGATGAATGCGTTTTCTTTACTGCCGATCCTTTCAGTTTATATGCACGTGGATTATAATATGCACGATCGCATTGAACAGTTTACTGTTTTCGTTTTGAGGTTGTGTCTCCTCGATTGGTATGCACCGTATGCAGTAAAAATGTGTCCCAGAGTATTGCTTATGAAGGTAGATTGTGCTCGGCCTTATGGGTAAATTTCATCAGAAAGCTAAGTACTAATCGCAGTGCATATTTCATGCCAAAATGGAAATATTTGTTCCATTCTACTGATTCAGTAGAGTATATATAGGCATGCAGTACATATCTTAACCCTTAAATGCATAGCGTGCCATATATGCAACATATACCAATAGTGTTATTTCTACGGGTGTGCTATGATTAAATCAGGCATTTAAGGGTTAAAATACCGGACTGCATGGATGCTACCAACGCGTAACTCTTGACTTGTTGCTGTTCAGGTGGCCGTTATTCTCACGTACCGTAACTGCTTGACGCTATCGCTGTATAGTTGAATGTTATGAACGCTACCGTACGTCTCATCGTTTATAAATCTGACTGGCATTAGGTCGTTTTACTATTTTTCACAAGAGTTTGTTAACACTGACTGGTCTAGCTTACCCTTTCAAAAGCCTGATTCCACGCACTCTACTTAAAATAGATAACCGTTTTTCATGTAAGTTAAGATTGCTACATTCTCTAGGGCAGTAGTTGACCATCGTTTCTGTACCTCACACTTCTGAAGAACTTCTAGCATGACCTCGTACCCTCTTAAAACTAATAACCCATACGTTATTGCCAAGTGAAACTGATGCTGAGTTTCGTACGTACTTCGAATTTGAGTTAATTCTTGAATGACATAGAAGCAAATCAGGATTTCGTACCCCATTATAGGTAATTTCGCACCACCAGTTTGGTGCCCTTGCTTTAAGATGCTCGTCTAATTACCCCGCCCCCCCCCCCTGCAAGTGTACCATGTAATTAGTTGACTGCCAACACATGAAATGTTTTTTAAAAATACTGGCGAAGTTATAAACCAGAATCCATTCACTCACTGCCTATAACAGAGAACTTGGCAACTAACTGGGTCTGTAACCCTGCTGTCTTGCCAACGAATACCATCGTTCCAGTGTCAAGGACATAGGATTTAGCAACAAACGGGTTTTGTAATTCAGCTTTTGGCAACGGACGTCAACACTCACGGCCGTAAACACAAGCAGCGCGGAGCATGCAACTTTACGGCCATCAAATGCCCTTAAACGGCCAGTAAATCTGACATCAAACGTACTTCGCCGCCCCCAAATGAGGGGAATGATGTAACCAAAGACCGGCACCCAGAATAGGCCTCCCTCGGGCACTTGCCCTCGTGTTTGTATACAAGGGAGGGAGTCCTCGACCGTAGGGCAGACGCATATGTATAGCTGTGATGAGGGTGCGCTGTGAAGCGCCCTCTGGTGGCTGATACTACCGCTCGTAAGGCAGACGCATATGTATAGCTGTGATGAGGGTGCGCTGTGAAGCGCCCTCTGGTGGCTGATACTACCGCTCG
>LQNS02276883.1:18820975-18839996 GCA_001587735.2 Parhyale hawaiensis | reverse complement strand
TGTTTGCTGCTGCGGTTTCTTGTAGGAATGATATTGTTTGATGCTTCGGTTTCTTGTAGGAATGATATTGTTTGGTGCATCGATTTCGCGTAGGACTAGCATTGTTTGAAATGTTGGTAAAGCACTGATGCCGTTTGATCCCGTTTTAGATTATCGCCGAGCGCGTTACCTTGACCACGGATGTTGCAGCAGCATGTTTACAGCCAGCTGCAACGAAACGACAGCGAGTGCTGTATTGGGAACTGTGTAGGAATGTACTCTTCTCTGGAGATGATAGTCTGATCATCTGTTGTGGGATTTTGTGCTGTGCTACGACGTGTGGGTATAGGCAGTAGAATTCTGGTTAAAAATCGTATTACATTACGGAATTTTTTTATGTAGTTTGGAGTTTATACCAAGTACACCTGAATCTGTTTTTTGTATTTTAAGGCGTTTTTGGTTTTTCGTTGCCTAGTCTGACTCCAAATCCGGAGTGAGAATTCAAATTCGGCTTGAGATTACGAACGACTTCCCAATTCAGAAACACAGGCTGATCCAACGTATTTAAAGGCAATTTGTATCAGGACAAGAGTTCAAATTCGTTTCCAAATGTGCCATTAGTAATATATAGTACATATGTTGCCAAATAGGTTATTCTATTTACTAGGTTCTTATTACATGATAATTTGCTTACAATAAATTGATACTGCGTTCCCTACTCTTGTACTGACTATCTCTAGCAAGCCGCGGAACTATTTAGGATGCGGCTACGCTGAGAAGACTATAGTGCCGAAACCGCCCCACGATATCGTGCACTGACCGTAAATGCGGGCCTGCCTTGGAGTGCTGGTACAGCACGATAGCTACTCTCATTTCCTTCAGTGCACGGGACAGCGCCCTGGTGTAGCTTGGGACAACACATCCAAGTGTAGGTTGCCATGTGGTAGAAACAATGCTGTTTCTACCACATGTCAAGCTTTAGCTGGGAACTGTGGAAAAGGCGCAATAAGTTAACTGTTTCTCTTACCCTTCTGTTGCCATTTTCAGAGATCTTATTTAAGCTTCCATTAGTACTTCTCGAAGCTACTGTTATTATATATTATATAAACTTCACGCTAGAGCTCCCACCGACAGGTAATACAACCCAAATGAAGCATCTTGCAACACCGGGAAGCCCACCCAAAACGCTGCTAAAGGAAATCCAGCAAAAAGCCATTAACTACTGACTTAAACGCCTGCAGGCCAATACGACCAAAAGCCGATGCCGGCAACAAATTCCAAACCCTAGCCGACCAGGGCACGAAGCACCGACAGAACTGATTAGTTCGACATACGACAGCCTCCAAAGTGAAAGATTGCGCTCCGCACGCAACACGAGTCTCCCTCCCAAATACCTTGAGGGCAGGGAGAGAAGAATACAACCAATGCCTCTCATTACTGTACACCTTATAAAACATACATAGCTCTGCTACTCTTCTCCTGTGGTACAGGTTCACTAGATCATTATCAGCGCACAGCCTGCTGGCTGAACTAACAAGTCGGTCCAACTAACCACCACATTACAGTGTGAGGCTAATGTACTGCCATTGATCCATTTAACTTTCCGTTGCACCATATATCATCAGAAAACCCGTACCTATGGTAAAAACAATTGTCTTCATTTACATTCCATCGTCATTTTCGGATAGCTTTATTTAAGCTTCCATTAGTACATCACACAGCTACCCTAACTCTCTCGTCACTGTGTTGAACTGGAGCCACACTGCTCCACTGGACGACCATTAGTGGCTCTGCACCAGACTCTGCCAAGAGTGAAAGTTCCCTCAGCGTGCAGCGGCTGTTTGCGGCGGGACTATTGATTACTTAGGGAGGCGTCTCAAGTCATGTATAGCTCGGGTCCGGCGCTGTTCCGCTGATGAATCTTACTAAGTTTCCCGTATACTTTTCGCTACCCTATCATACACGGGCTGTGCTATTTCGTTTCAAGAGGTCTTTTCTAGAGCCTGCCTGGCGATGCATTGATTTTCATAGCCCTATCTCTCTCTGGCTGTGCTGCTTTGTTACAAAGGTCCTTTTTCTTACCTGAATACGCTAGCAACCGGAACCCTTATAGCGAAATAGCGTAGCCTGATCGAGTATTTTAGGGTGATAGGGATGGTATCGTACTATAGAAAAATCATAAAAGTAAGCTAACTTCTACAACGTACGTATCTAGATAATTTTATCGCTTTAAGAATTGTGTTGTGGCAACATATACCTACGCCTTTGAGTGGCTATTGGGGTCAAACTAAAAGCGAAGATAAAAATTTAGTCGCCTGGACCGCCCACCCCAAGTAGGAGATCCATATGCAGTTGTTGGTGCTGCAGATGTATGCCCACTTAGGCCCAGTTGATCACAAATTGCCCTAGCTACGGCGTCACATTGACGGAAGGCTCGATCGACAACTGCCCCCCCCCTCCCCGACCCTAGGGCCCGCGCCCCCCCCCCTCTAAATGATAGACATGCGGTAATCGTATTTTTACCACTGTGCTTACGTTACTGTCACTAGCATGGTAGGTATGTTGTATAGGCACTCCCGTAATATCGTCGTTTGGACCACGTTGCGTTTTACAGCTCCAGTGATTTCTGGCCCAACGGCAGAACTCCGTGCACCAGCTCCAACCATGACAGCAGCACTAAAATAAATTCCAAATAGCAGTAGAAATCCCAACAATTCGGCCAGTAGCGCTCCAACTCCACAAACAACTGCAGCATTTCCAACAGCTCTGCGTCGGCCTAAGTATTCTAACTTCAGTGCTTTGACCGTGTGATATGAAAAGTGACGCGTCCCATGGAACTAAAACAAAGGCTTTCCCCTTTAAATTCTGCAGTTTGGACTGTTGCTGAGGGGGAGAGAATACTGCAAGCTTTCATGAAACTGGCTGGCTTTCGTTTACAGGTAAAACCCAACAGTTCTAGCCGGCACACAAACCCGACAATCGGTTAACCCTGCACTACACCTGACAGACACTACTGCGACAATGACCCTCAATGACACAGCAACATGGGACTGTATGGTTGTGAGTTACTGTGTGCAACATGGGACATTATTGCTGTGAGTTACTGTGTGCAACATGGGACAGTATGGTTGTGAGTTACTGTGTGCAACATGGGACATTATTGCTGTGAGTTACTGTGTGCAACATGGGACAGTATGGTTGTGAGTTACTGTGAGCAACATGGGACATTATTTTAAGTTGCTGTGCGTAACATGGGACATTATTGGGGACTCGATCGATAGGGAGTTCGGTGAGGCTGTTCCCTAAAGGCAATTGGCAACCGAGACGGAATGAACGCAGGGCGCGACGAACTGGAAGGCCACCTTGTGTTTGTTTGTGTATTGTTTGAGGTGCGGGGTTCCATTTCCTTTTCGACAGCTTGTGCTTTCCTCGATGTTCGTTTATAAATTTAGTCGAGTTTGCTCTTTGCTGTAGCTGCTTTTTCTGTGGTGTTAGTCTTTCTAACGAAAAATATATAGAAGAGCGACTGCTTGTTTTTGGGGCTGCTCCTGTGACTGAAAAATACTTAGTGTATTGCGTTTGTTCACTTGAGCAATAATAATCATGCGGTGAACGCTCCGTATATGAGAGTTGGCTACTCTGATAAAGGAACGTGTCTATATTCCTACTGAGAGCACGTGTCTATGTTTTCGCTGAAAATAAAACGTCACTGCACGGCAAAGCGTGCTGGCTGAGTAATAACAGCACACCTTGCTTCCTTAAGTGTATTGGCAGTTATCAGCTGTTTTCTCAAAAAAGTACCTTCCATGCTTGAGAAAGTAACATGTAGTAGCAGGAGTGTGTGTACCTATGTACCTTGATACACGCAGAGCACTAAAAACTTTTGCGGTAAATATACGTTTACCGTTTAAAAGGTAGGTAATTGTAGTCAGATTTCTGTTTAGATTTATGTCTTTAAAGGTAAACATATACCTACTTCTGATGTAGCGCTTTTTCTATGTGAAGGTTGTGAAAATGACACGAGGTGTAAAATATGAAAGCGTTTTTAATCGTAACATACAGCTACAACGTATCTTCGTTAACGACTTTTTCAATCTTAATCGGTACTTGCGATTAATTAAGGCCTGAAACCCTATCCTAAGTGGCATATCTGACACTCTGTATTGATGGAACTCAAAGACAAGTTAAAGCTTGTCTGCTAAAGTTATCTTGGGAGAAGTATGCGAGTCGCAGACACTTGATTTTAAAGGCATGTCGGCCGTTTATGGTTATGCCAAGCGCGCTGCTTAGAGCGAGTAACAAGTTTGGCGAGCGTACAGTTTTAACGCAATAGCTATAGTTGTACTGTAGTTAGATTTCGCCCGGGCATGCACCATCACCGGGGCAGACAAATGCAGATTCACAGTCTGACTCACATTCTGGAATCGGTTCAAAGCCCACCAAGCTGCGATCAGAGGTGTTGTATGGTTGAAAACAGTGTCTGAACGCACTTACCTCATATAGGATATACTCCATCACCCTAGCAGACTAATACAGAAACACAGATACACACGCTGTTCCCAATACAGTCACGTTTTTGCTTACGCAGCTGCGGGCTGTAATCAGTATCTTTCCACTTATTTTAATTGAAGCGTATCGAAAGAAAGAATTATTTTACACGTTTCCTATTAGTCTTACCTACGTTAAATTACACTATATATGTATATAGGTACGCATCTTTCCTCGTTATAACTTTATTGCAGTAAATAAGTTGCCTATTCCAACACTGCACTGTTATCATTCTAACGAACATGTGTTCCCTTCGTGTGGCTGATAACGGTTAACACAGTGCATATATACTTAGTTGCCATGTCCATATAGATATCTATTGCAGGGAACGTTTGCGCACTGTCAGCTTTTAAATCATTCATAGATCTATTCATTTTTCAATTGCAATGAGCCATTCATTTACGATGTTATTTCTTCATTTCTCTCGGTTGTGGTGTAAAAATATTTCTATTCGCGGCTCTGCACAACACTCATTCCATTTATGTAGCG
This sequence comes from Parhyale hawaiensis, assembly GCA_001587735.2. NCBI lineage: Eukaryota > Metazoa > Arthropoda > Malacostraca > Amphipoda > Hyalidae > Parhyale > Parhyale hawaiensis. The sequence goes on along the minus strand of LQNS02276883.1, from coordinate 18,834,980 downwards.
ATGTCTATATTTTAGATTTCTCTGCAGCAATAAAAACAGAGAAATTGATGTAACTACCATCTTTATATATCTATGCGTGCGTTGTGTGGAAAATATGTACAGTTACAAAAAACGTGTTGAGACGCAAAATATATAAGCTATACAATATAGCTATTTTCTTATCTATGCAAATCTCGGTTAGTTGCTGCATTTGTTTTTTAAAATTTACCTTTTTTACCTGACTTGCCGATTTGTTTGCTTGTTTGTTATAATGAAGAAAAAATTAATGCAGAAGCACCGGCGCAGGCAGTGGGTGTCGAGTTGTTTTCATGAATGTAATGTGATAGCGAGTCCAAATGCTGCGTAATCTTATGCCATGTCGGTGAGCGATAAGATAGCGGGGTAATATTAGCAGCTGCTGTTATCATGGCTGGCGGTTGCACGACATTCCTGTGCTGTGTCTATCACACGGCAGTGTTTCTTTCCTTTGAAAAGTACTAACAATAAAAAGTTAGGGAGCTGTTTTAGTCGCTAGTGTGACAGAAAACATTGCAACCTCGTATTTATATGAAAAAATACCTCTTCAGTAGTGGTAGTATACGTCACTGTATACAGTCTACATTTCTGGATTTTCTCCGTCTCGGGAAGTCTTAGCTTCAGGAACGTTCTCTATTGTGTGGATCTCTCTTTGAGAAGCTGTACTGTACTATAAAGATAGAACACATTAAGTTTGTTGTTGAAGGAAACTTTGTCTGAAATATTCTTGCACAAATTCATTTCAAAAAGATCACTACCTACTGCGTTACTAGAAGTTGTGATCGCTTAGTCTACACCATCAGCCCAGTGATCACACAACACTGCACCATCAGCCCAGTGATCACACAACACTGCACCATCAGCCCAGTGATCACACAACACTGCACCATCAGCCCCGTGATCACACAACACTGCACCATCAGCCCTGTGATCACACAACACTGCACCATCAGCCCTGTGATCACACAACACTGCACCATCAGCCCCGTGATCACACAACACTGCACCATCAGCCCTGTGATCACACAACACTGCACCAGCAGCCCTGTGATCACACAACACTGCACCGTCAGCCCTGTGATCACACAACACTGCACCATCAGCCCTGTGATCACACAACGCTGCACCATCAGCCCCGTGATCACACAACACTGCACCATCAGCCCTGTGATCACACAACACTGCACCATCAGCCCTGTGATCACACAACACTGCACCATCAGCCCTGTGATCACACAACACTGCACCATCAGCCCTGTGATCACACAACACTGCACCATCAACCCTGTGATCACACAACACTGCACCATCAACCCTGTGATCACACAACACTGCACCACTGCACCATCAACCCAGTGATCACACAACACTGTACCATCAGCCCCGTGATCACACAACACTGTACCATCAACCCTGTGATCACACAACACTGCACCATCAGCCCTGTGATCACACAACACTGCACCATCAACCCTGTGATCACACAACACTGCACCATCAGCCCTGTGATCACACAACAATGCACCATCAGCCCCGTGATCACACAACACTGCACCATCAGCCCCGTGATCACACAACACTGCACCATCAGCCCCGTGATCACACAACAGTGCACCATCAGCCCCGTGATCACACAACACTGCACCATCAGCCCCGTGATCACACAACAGTGACCATCATCCCCGTGATCACACAACACTGCACCATCAGCCCCGTGATCACACAACAGTGCACCATCAGCCCCGTGATCACACAACACTGCACCATCAGCCCCGTGATCACACAACAGTGACCATCAGCCCAGTGATCACACAGCAGTGCACCATCAGCCCCGTGATCACACAACACTGCACCATCAACCCTGTGATCACACAACACTGCGCCATCAGCCCTGTGATCACACACTACTGCACCATCAGCCCTGTGATCACAACAGTTCCCGCCACACACCAATCAATAGCCAGACTAAGCCACTGTGGCATCACGCACCCCGTGTGGCACTGACCCAGTTTGTGGCTACTGTCCTTCCCTCCCCGTGGCGCCCTCTGTACCGTATTCGCTACGCCACCTTCTGGGCTTGGTGCCACGTTCTGAAATTGTGCCGTTTTTTGCTTCTATTTCATGTTGTAGTGTAACCTACCCGTCAAAAATGACGGCGAATAGTTCGCATTGCCAATCCTGCGTTGTTTCTGATCGTGGTGGTTCTGATGGTTCTGGGACGGCGGTCACATTAATTGCTTGCTGCCCCAACCGAATTGCTGATGTTACATGTTTTTATTGCACATTGCGGTGCAGACTCCTCGTCGGAAATGACGCCAAATGATTCGGATTTACAACTCTTAAATTCATCGCTGCATTGTTCCTTGTCGTGCATGGTGGTGATTCTGCATCATGGCACCTGCCCACCACACCTGCCCGGCGCCATCTTCCATTTCCTGCTGAAAAAAGTACAAAATGTATCTCAATGTCTTATGGTGGCATGAAACTTTACCTAATTGATCCTCTCGCTCGTCAGGCGTATGCAGGAGCAGAAAACTGACTACCTATCTCTATGGCTTATGCACTTTATTAGAGCATAGTAGGTCCTATTTTTTTTTTAGCGTGCTTGTACCCTTTTTGCGTATCACAGGAAACTAATCTCAGCACTTGAACTTTGCAAACCCAGTCAAAGAATGACATCATCATGGCGTCAAGTTATGCCGATGTGACCTCATTTTGCTGGTAAAACGCTACAATTACTGTTCCTTTCAGCGGGAGCTGTCATTTCGAGAATAAACTGAAGTTGATATTTCCATCTTGTTTGGCGTAGTCAATGATGTATATATTTCTACATTCTGCTTTCACGTTTTTGCCAAATGTCCAGTAATGCGTTCGTATAGTCTGATGGCGTGAAATTCCCAAGCAGTTGGCAACGCTTTTGCGTTTTTGAGTTCTGTGTCATAAATTTCCTTGATATTTGGCATTGCCAACTACGTATTCTTTCATTCAGCTTTTCATGCTATTGCCAAATGTACATTGCCCTGTTATTTTTCTAGGAATGAAATTTCTAAATGGGGGTATGGGTTGTTGTAGCCTCTTACAAGTCAACCCTATAATGTCTCTTATATAGTTAAACGGGATCACTCACAATTTCCTCTGAAAATAACACGAATGTCATTAATGCAGTTCTAAAGCTTTAGAAGTCATACGTATAGAGCAAGCTAGTAAAATCTTGACCAGAATATTACTTGTAACTACTACATATATACCTAACCAAGCGTTTGCTGTACCCATAGAATGCAATTAATAAAAAGACGAAAAAGACATACGGTAGTCATTTGAGGTGTCTTATGCTCTGCATTGCAAAAAAATAATTAAAATTCCTACTCTTCGTAGTACATCTTGAGTTATCGTCTGTCTGATAGAAATGACTATTACCATTATTAATTCCTTTCGTCATATTAAGATGCATGGTGTTGAAAAATAATTAATTTCCAAGCAGTGAAAGAAAACAATTAGTCCAATATGGCCTGCAGTGTTATAAAAAGAAATAATATCTCTAGGGTCTAATGTGAGCGCGGGAAATTTGGGGCATCGATTGCTTGGTCTGTGCGTGATGTCGCACCGAGAGGTTGGGTGAAGCCGTTCGTAGAAATGCTACAGACGCGCGGGTGGTCATGGTTTTGGCCTTGGGTCATACATAGAAAATGCATGAGCAGCAATCACGCATTTGCTTGTAAAAACGAAAGATATATTGTGTAACTATACTGCCATGTTGTTCCGTATCTTCTACCTACATGTAATTATTCGTGGATCGTGCACAAGCCTGTACAACAGAAAGATACATTGTATGACATTACGTTGTTGTTTCGAATCTTCTTCAAATAACTATCCATAGAAATGGTAACGGCAGTTAATTTAAAGAACTTCTTTTCTTCCTTTTATACGTGGGAAAGAGTTCAGCGTGGTAACATTTGTACTGGTTGAACGTTGAGAATGCCATAAAGTTTGTGCATGAATTCTGTATTGGAGAAGCAAAAGATATCATGTATCTTCTAAGCTGGTTTATTAAGTATCCTAGGTTTGAGCGGCACAAGGTTTTGCTGCCTTGTTAAGTATCCCTTAATTGTTTGATTGAATAATAGTTTGCTGGCGTGTTTTGGAATCCAACATTGGGCGAGCAAACGTTTTCTGGCTTGTTAAGCATTCCTGGCTTAGCTGCAACATGGTGTACTGGCCTGCAGCAATAAATTATTGCATTTTAATGATGTGTGCATGATTGAAGTCACAAAACAGTTTGCAATGCTGGCTTGAGCTACAAGGGCCTTTTCACCGCAGGCTTGGTAAATACCCCTGCCTTTAGCTCGCCACCAACTGCTTGTACCAAAATTCCACCTGACATTTGCAGTGCTTGCTAACGTGACATTTGCTTCTGGCCGTCTGAAGGTGAGCTCTTCATTCTCTTCATTTCTTTTGAACGATGTGCACTTCAGACTGTGCGGCTTTTGCTCATCTGACCTCGCCTGGTAAGTTAATCCATGTTAATGCAATTTTGCTTATGTATTCACTGTTGATTGAATTTTACCTTCCTTGTCCGAGTCGACCTGTCGTTATTACGTGGACTAGCAACACTGTACAGCAACAGCTCGCGACTTCAACTTAGTATACATAAATCACGCGATAATATATGTATGTACATACAATATCGTCCACTCATTTACATTATAGAATTTGATTTGCGTGACCTCAAGTAAAGTAAGGCAAATTTAACACATTAGCACCACTTGACCTAACTTGCCCTCACCTTAACTAGACACATCTTGAATTCATTAGCAGTGACCATACTTGACCTCCCCTAGCTTTATATCAAAACAAACTGCTCTGTAGTTCTTCACTCATTGTTACTGCAGTGCAGTATGTCAGTCTCTCTACATCATCTTTTCACTGCAGCTGCAACTTACCAGAAAATTCCGCACCTGCCGTCTGCCGAATGCAATCCATGACGTCAGTATGACGTCATTGTGCCCCAAATGCCAGCGATCGCTATTCCTTTGATCCCGGCGCCGTCCTGGATGCGTCGGATGCCATGAGCACCTCGTCATGGGTAACCACCTCCATGCATCAGCTCCCTGAATTAAGTTTCTTGTTTCTCTTGGCAATTGATAGCATTGTTTGAAACCTCCTGTGCAGCGGACAGTCAGCTGTAGAGTTAGGTACGTACTTGGTTAAATGTAATAGATGAAGAGCTGCTCACAGGGTTGTTAAACCATTAATCTACGCGTCATTTCGGAAATGATGAATTTAAAATTGATTACTCTTTTGAAGGGACAGCTTGTCATGCATATTTATTTTGCACTACTGGTGTTTGTAGGCCTATTTGCGTTATAAAATATTACCGGTTCACTCATCAGCTTTTGGGCGCACGCAGAAATAGTTTCAAGGCGAGATCCGAATGAGAATATCTTCTATTTCTTTATGCGCATGCCTGTGGCTATGTAGCCGCCTACAGATGAAGGGAAGGTCGACTCAAAACAACCGCTGTTTCATATGTACTCGCTGCCTTGCGTGCTTTGCGTTATTTTAACGTGCTCACTTACCGGTTCACTGCATCAAAATATCACATTGAATAATTAACCGTTTCAGGAAATGACGACCCAAAACGGCCCTCTATTATAATTATTAACATACGCTTGCCAAATCAAATTTTACACTTTTCTGCGCGTGCCATTTAACGAACAGATTCACCAAATCAAAATAGGGAGCTCATACACAAATAGTTCAAGGAAAGATCTACCTAAAATGCCCTCTATTTATAACCTATCCGCTCGCCGTATAAGCTCTGACCGGTTAGCTGCACCACCAAGGCCAGTGCAGCATCGAGCAATGCAGAAGCAGGGAGGTGAGGGACCGCGAGAGGCCTTCACCGCGCGTAGGTGGATGCCAGACTAGCTGCTCTCATACAGTACTTTAAAAATTCACGTGTAAGGTGTCGTTGACTGAGCGGCGATCTTGTGCTAAACCAAACTCGCATGCCCGCTTAACTTTCACAGAAACTCAATTCAGAACCTTCGGTTGGCAGGTTTAACTTGAGTTTGGAGTTGGGCGAAAGCGGCTTTTCGTTTTTCGTCGCTCGCGAGCAGCTTCATTCTTCCGAAAACTCCTCCTCTGGCGCCTTACTTGACTTTATGCGCCGCACCGATCGCTCAGAACTCTTAGTTATGCGGTTACCGCGGGGGGGGGGGGGGTTCAAGTGTAGCTTTGTGCCAGGCGCTATAGGACCCACTGGATTCTTCGGTTACCGCTCTTTCATCGAGATAACCTAATGCTATTAGCTTAGGTCAGTCCTCGGCGTTAGAGTCCTCACTTTGGGTCGAGTTTCAGGCATTAATGGTAACCTGATGGCCGTTTTAACGGGCGAAAACTCAATCGTGCTCCGTACCGGTGCTCATGTTGTTAGTACGTCTTAATAGTGAAACTGACTGATGTCATTTGCAGCGTTGCTGCGAGAATTATGTTATTGCATAGTGCCCAACGGACAAACAACCAATAAAACAAAAACAAATGGCAATCTCTCCAACGAAGTCAGGAAATTGCACTAACTCCTTGAGTCACATGGACTTGAATCGCAGCAGGCGAATAATCAGATGATAAGACCATGCAAGAAATCCGTTCAGTTCTACTTTATCTCAGATATTACCTAATCGTAAAGCTTTTGTTATACCACACGTCAGAGTTGGTTGCCTCCCTACCACTGCACTGCCTCTTGTCATCCAATCAAGTCTAGCCATTGGTGGCTGCCACTCCTCCTTACCACTGCAGCTCGTCACCCTGACAGTCACTCCACTTGTGTTCGGTGCCCTAGTTTGGCTATTTATTTCTTTATTCTTTCGCATTATTCAGATAAAGCGTAGTTCACAGGTTAAATAAATCTCTAGGTGGCAACTCACGACTATAGGCATATTTTGTCCCGTAACAAACCTTTCACTCGGGTACAGTATCCCATTTAAGCGATTCACTCTTCAATTATTAGCAAAATCAGCATAATTTGTATGAAGTATGAAAGACTGTAGCTTATCAACTCTTCATATCGTCACTGTGACATTCCATGATTAACGGTGAAGACTTTGAATGCTAAATGGTAAATAAATTGTTGCTTCTCCCAACGGTAGGGGGTCCCCACGTTTGACATTTCTCAACTTAGCCCTTTTGTGATAGGACAAAATTCATCCACACCGTAACTATGACAATTTATGAACTTGTTGCCTAAAGTAATTTGAGTATTCCTTGCATTAATTATCGCCAATACTCTGCATCTTTTAACTCAGGTAATTCAGGGACATGTTATGTAAGGAAAAAAAGAATTAGTCGCAAAGGAATTTTCAAAGACATTGTACTGTACATGGGACAACTGCGGCAAGTATGCTATGACTTGCTATACCTGCATGAAATACCTGCGGACTTTCACAAGAGAAATTCCGAGAACTTCTTAATTTAAGTAACTGCTGTAGTTCGGAAACTTGTTACTACTCACAGTGAGGTATTTGAGGATTTTCTACGTAAGTGAAATAACCCTTGTCCGGTCATTGCGTGGAGAAGAAGCCCTTGACTTGCCCTTGAATACTAAATCAAAGTCTTCTGAGATAAGAGCTATCACCAGCCACTCGAGATGTTCGGAAGCCACGCGCGCCATCTGCGGCCTGCTTTATGAAACTGCATGCACTACTATACCCATTCATGCTGAAAGTATAGTTACATACCTTTATTTCTGGTCAAAAGAGAACTATTATTTATAGTACTGCCAGAAAGTGAACAGTTTGTGTTCATGAAATTAACACCGTCGCCTGCTTGATGTTAGACCTGGAATAAGTCTTTTATTTTCTTACGGCCTTGCAGATCATAACTTTAGTGGACGGTACAAATGGGAATTTTTTTTTGCAAGCCGCAGATGTCTATGAGAGATAGCATTGGATAATATCGATTGTTTGCCTAAGATTTCCAATTGGCTAGTAATGGTACCTGTGATCCCTTTGCCTGCCAAGTGGATCTCCGGGCCCATTTTCCGTTGTTGTTATTAAAATACAAATTGATATTAACCCTATCGTGCTGAGACTGTGCAATACCGGGATTTTTTCCCATAGGAATACAATAGGGCCAACGAAGAACCTTTTCAGGACTGTTTGTACAACTAAAGTAAAGTGGAGCACTGCATGGCTGGCTTTGACATTACGGCAGCAAGACAGAAAATTCGAAGAGCTAAAATGCGCACTAATAAAAACATTGTGCATGTTTACTTCTTAGGATCACAACGCGCGTATAAGTTTGCTTGCTAGTTGTTAAAAGATGCACTAACTCTTCACTTGGAAGCGATGCAAAGAGTGTTAAAACTTAGCATCACTGATTCGCAACTGACGACTGGCTAGGTTATAGTTAGCTATTGGATGAAAGTACCTACCAAGAAACGCTACCCACCTTGTATAGGGTTCGGTTCCCTTGAGGTCCGTTCGCACGACACTCTTTTGAACATGTTCTCTCAGCTAATCAGGCCCATATTTTGTTTTGTCCTTGAAAGACGACCGCGCGTCTACCAGAAATTGGTACTAAAGTGTTAGCCGTTACGTGAGTTATATTGGCTTGAGCAAGTGTCGCTAATAAAGTTTCTGATGCCTCTACAGCAGAAGATCAGAATTGAATTGAGGAAACTGTGAACCTTTCTTCTGTTTAAACACCACAACCACGCATACGGACTCTTAAGATATGAACGTATAGCGCAAAACAATAACGTGCAGCCCTTACTATAAAGCCGCTTCCATCACATGCAGGTCAAAGGTCACATTTCAGTGCTTCAGCAGCACCACAAAGTGCAGATATTAAGCGCCGCCGATTAACACGTTACGCAATTGCTTTGTTTGGCAACCGGACAAAAACTGCACTGGTTACGCATCTGGTCGCCAGAGTAAGGTCGTTGCATAGCGAGAATAAGGTGAACCTGGAGGTCATCGTCGTCCAGGGGGTAGGTAATATAGCCACAGGGACAGAAATTACCACATTAGCTGTTTAACGCACAACTCATAAAACTTCAGTGACCCGTAGGCACAGCATTGTTTAATTCAACGTCCTCCAAGAAGGACGATGTTGGTATTCAGATAGCCACAGACTACACAATACTTGACCGTGCAGTCCTCCCGAGTGAGAGTGACGGTAAACTGATAAAATTGCGATAAAATCTTTCCTACTCATCATAGTGACTTCAAACAATACAAAACTGTTCCTGGAGACTCAAGGAATGTATTTATTAGAAAGAGGCACTTGTTAAACTGGCCAACTGTAAATCATAAAATTAATTTTTGCCAATTTTGGGTATTTTTCAAGTCCTAATATTCGATGATCGTTGTTCGCAGGTGACATCTAACTACCAATTTGTTTCTTGTTGATAACCACATTGCTTGCATCACCACGGATAGTTTACTTTTTGTCTGAAATCGTAATGTTGACTGAAAAAAAAAAATTATCAATTTGGCGTCAGGTCCACTTGGGGATGTTAAGCAAGCAGTCAAGTAAGTATAATGTAGGCTATGGGTAAACTTGAACAGAATTCTGGGCAGCTCCAGCAACTACACCAGCACCTATACCCGCTGCAAGGGCTACCCATGTTTTTTTTTATGGAAACCCCTTAAGGTACTAATTTTGCTACATCCATCCAGCAGTTGTGTAGGGTTTGGAGATTAATCTTTCCAAATGTAAACGATTTTGTGGCAAAAATAATTTTTTTCAAATGGTTGGAACCGGTTCATGGAGCGGTGATTGAGTCTACATGGCACTGATGGCCATCATTGTAGCCCTCTGACAAAAAGCGCAAGCGGTGCTCTATTGGCGACGGTGTGGGGCCCTACTCGTGCGTCCGTGTCCCGCGAACTGTGTCTGTTCTGGGTTCAGTGTCTCTGGGACCTTTGTCGTGGAAGTTGTGCTGTGCTGCTGTTTGTTTATCTCCGTAAAGGCTCATTTTTTTAGTCGGCGATCTCCCTATTCGTACACCTGTGACTCTGCTCAGGTCGTCTGCAGTGACGTTACCAAGGGAGATCAGCAGCAACGTTGGGCAGGTGCTGTGACGTCATCAACATACATAAATTTAAGATTATGGCGCATCCGATTCGTTTGCTGCTGTCGAGGTTATCAAGGCTTCTTGGTTTTCACTTGTCCTGTGCGTCAGTACTGACCGTTTCAAGCCAGTTGCTGCTAACAAGAAGACATTATGTCGCTCACAGTGCGGTAATTTAATTTTTTGCCAATAATATAAGCTCTCACTAGATTCTTACGCCAGGTTATGGTGACCCAATGTTTGTTCTCCAAAGTACATGGAGTGCCAATAACCGCAGGGTTGTTTTGGCATCGAAGGCAAACATTCCAAAGTTTTTTTTTATGATCTGGAGCCTCCTATTTACCAAGGAAAGCCAGGTGATTTCGTGGCGGCCTCAGCTCCCTTCCCGTACACGACTTACTTGGGGTCTTCACCTGGTGTCCTGCCGCTCTTTTGGACGGACTCCATTCCGCGTTTATGGACGAAAACTCCATACTTCTCTTGTGGACGGATTCCATTCCGCTGTTGTGGACAAAGACTCCATACTTCTCTTGTGGACTGACGCCATTCCGCCCTTCTGGACGAAGACTCCATACTTTTCTTGTGGACGAACTCCATTCCTCTGTTGTGGACGAAGACTCCATACTTCTCTTGTGGACAGATCCATTCCGCCGTTGTGGATGAAGACTCCATACTTCTCTTGTGGACGGACTTCATTCCTCTGTTGTGGACGAAGACTCCATACTTCTCTTGTGGACAGACTCCATTCCGCCTTTGTGGATGAAGACTCCATACTTCTCTTGTGGACGGACTCCATTCCTCTGTTGTGAACGAAGACTCCGTACTTCTCTTGTGGACAGACTCCATTCCGCCGTTGTGGACGAAGACTCCATATTTCTCTTTTGAACGGACTCCTTTCCGCTGTTGCTGACGAAGATACCATTCCGCTGTGTTGGACTTAAGAGTCATCCGCACATCACATTCTACTCCAACCCTCTCCTAACATCATTCCGTATGTTACCAGCGGCCGTCCGTCGTAAGCAACGTTCATGCTTGTGTTACTAATTCACTCAGGACGAACAGTGTAAGTGCTAGAAACTTTAAAAACCATTGCATTGGCCAAACTTCTCTTTACTTTATTTTATTATTAAAATATGAATCACATTCCCACGAGAGAAATTCTTATGTTAGACTCTTGAGCCTTTAGTCAACAACGGGCCCGAACGGGCTATTTCAATGATGTTCTTACGGAAGATTTATGGCTGCCTGGTAAAGAACTAAACCGTGTGACCGCTCACCATCACGCTCCTCTTTATATTTTTTCTATTAACCAACTGACACATCCATCTGTCTTTAAAGCGTGTACCTGTCCATAAATAGGCACAAAAAAGGCTTTAAAGGAGCTGGCTCCGTATTAGTTTCTTTTGCTTCTCCTGGCAAGCCTGAAATAGACGTCCGTCTCCTCCATTGCGATATTTCTGTGCTATCCATAATTCGTCAACAGTTGCAGGTTTCTGCTTTAAGCGTCCCAAAATAGACTCTTTACTTACCGAAAAAAGAGCTGTTCCAGAACCAGCGCGCATTCTCGTGTGGCGGCTGGAAATACTTGCCTTGATGTGTTTCTGCAGTATGAAAATTGCAGTTTTCGTGCAGTGTACATTATTTTACTAAAAAAAATTGTTATCGGTGCAAGGAACGCCTCGAAATCTATTTATATAGGGCACTTTAAATAGGACGGATAGCAATAGATGTTGCTATGGAAAGTGATATTTAACAGGTAAGCGTGTGAAGTTTTTTTCTAACTTTGACGTAGCCAAAAATCGCCCTCAGTTTTTCTCTGCGTTAATCTACACGTACAAATATACATTTATAACTTAAATCTCTTCGTGTGTAGTTGAAACGATAATGTCACCAAGTTACGTGTAGATTGAAATATCTTTTATTACTGTGGTCTCTTGTCGATGGTTGAACCGCATTGTTAAGCCGCTAAACATATAGCCTACCAATTGTGGCTGCAATTGTACTGAAGCATTGAAACCTCTTTCTCACCGAATAGCTGTAGTAGATAATGTATATACAGGTAGGTATATGTTAGTGGCCCAGCCGTAATTGAAGTTAATGATGGCAGAAAATGAGTACGGTAGGTACTTCGGGTTAAGTCAAGTCGCTTCTGTTTATTTTATTACCCTGCAGAGGATTTCTCAAATGAAATTTAAATTCTGCTGGAAAAACTGGATATTGTTTATTATGGCTCATTCAAGTGGCGTTACCGGTATCACCTTTGAACATGTACGAACTCAGTCGTGCAATTCAGCTCAGGCCCCTGGTTTGCCTGAGAGCAAGCCGGTGGGTATCATAGATATCATTGCATTATCGCCAGCGCTCGAATTTCTTTTTATCTTATCCCACAGGGCATGACTGGAAAATTATATGTATAAATAAATAATGATATAACGTGAATTATTGTAGATTACTGATTTTGATATATTCATGTATTGTGAATGCAACGGCTGAATATAATTCCTTGTACAGTATAGGCTTATATTGAAAAGTCTTTCTATTTCATGGAATAAGTACAGTTTGGTCCTCATATTTTTGGTTAATACTTCAGAATGCTGTCTTATATACATGTATAATATGTCGAAATATTTGACACTCAGGATTCATATTTAATCGGATAAATTAGAATATCAATAAGTGTTTCCATTCTGCTTGAGTAAGCAGCTAGATCGATGCAGCATTTTATTCTATACTGTGCTCAAGCTATATGGGACAGTGCATTAAAGGTGCGTAAGTAATCCAGTCAGTTAGGAGTGTTTTTGGTACTTCATATTAGTTATTCTGACCCACCTCATCTCACATGACCTGCCTGTGTGTAGGAACGTGATCAGACTGAGAATGGACCTGTAGTCTCATTAAAAGACTTGGCACGTGACCGTAATTGTTGATGCTTTCATCATCCTTCTGCCTTCTACTGCACTGCATGCCTATATAGCTAGTGCAATCGAAACAGTTGCTATGTGAGACACAGAACCCGAATTGCAAAATCTGTGTGTGAACTTGGTGCGTTGGTTCATGACTGCCGCTGTACATAGACGGAGAGAAAATCGATGCATAAATCTAATACGAAGAATGACCGTCGTGTGTTTATAAACATATATATTAGTATAGGAGGGAAACAGTTTTTCTTTTAAACACGTTTAAAAATATATATTTATTTATTTATATGTTCGGTGTCACGCTCTTAACGAAATATATGGGCAAAAATTAGCTCTGGGCTTCCTGACTTCATCAGTCTATTCATCTGCTTGAAGACTTATGGCCGGTGATCCTGCCATGTTTCATACTGTAGAAAACTGATTGGTAGAAAATATTTCAGGTTGCTGATGGTGGCACTGGAGCAGTATATCTGATGATTCCTATCCGGTCCGGTCTTTCTTTGACTATACGTTGTAGTCCACTCGATGCAGATGCATACAGCTTCTCTAAACAATCTCTTCCATCGTGATGCACACTACTCTATCCTGAAGTTTTTTCATTCAAACTTCAGCTGCCCTTAGTTTACACTGGTCGTCTTATTTTTACTACATAAATCGAGACAAACGGTGAGATATTCTTCGGCGATCACCACGCGCGTAAATAAATGCCATGATGATTTCTTGACACCAAATTTTTTTCTCCACTTTGGGTTCTTCTTTCAACAGAACAAGTTTTCTCCGAGTCCGAGTTATATGCCACCCTCGAGTATCTTGGATACAAAGCTAAAGCTCCGTATTTAATAGAAGCAATATCAATTGTGGGCAAAAAACTTTGCTAATCGTTAGTAACAATGAATGCAGTTCTTGCTCTTCCAGCTTCTCTTGCCGTTCCCGTGGAGTCTGATAGTCATTACTTTTTCTCTACATCGAAATTATATTTTCTTTTGGTTTACGATGT
>LQNS02276883.1:18801408-18813881 GCA_001587735.2 Parhyale hawaiensis | reverse complement strand
TGTTCATGGTACGTTAGTGCCTTGTCTGCCGTTATCATAGTTATCATTGGTCATATTGGCTACATATTTGCACCGTTGATAGGTGACTCTTGTTCTGTTTTATTCGCCCATTTTTCGGACGAAGTTATGTTTTCTGTATAAAAAAAATACTGTGCTAATACTACATAGACAATAAGTAGTTATTATATTATATATCAGGTATGAACATTATTGTTCTGCGTGCACTTGCATCTACTTGACGCTGCCTGGCTGCCACGCTCGAACAAATTACGTCAATAAATCGCGTATTTTTGTTTGCTGCTTCGCTGTATTACCGCTAGTTCTATTTCTTGTTAGTCATCTCATTATGGAACGGTGCCGCTTTTTCTCCGTCCTGCTGCCATCATTCCATGCGTTTTATTTTCTGATGTGCTGCGTATCTCGTTTGCATTCAAAGCGCACAGGGGAGCGCGTTTCCCGTCCACATGGGGAGCGCGTTTCCCGTCCACATGGGGAGCGCGTGGCCCGTCCACATGGGAAGCGCGTGGCCCGTCCACATGGGGAGCGCGTGGCGATACTGCGTTCGCAACTTCCGCATGTTGCCCAAGACGGTGCCGCTCTCTCAAGCTCCTGCCCATCTGACCTTCCACGGAGGTCCCAGTCTTCACTGCGCGGTACCGCTCCCGTGCGCACTCAACCTCTCCCAAACTTTTTGCCTCCTGATTTATTGCTCAGTGTCAGTTTCAGTTACAGTGTAACATTGCACTAATTACGGTAGATCAAATTTTAGATGCACGATAAAGACTCAAAGTTTCACTTTCATAAACGTTTTGCGAACTCCTCTCACGTTCTTTCGGGGGGGGTGATAGTGTTGGCAATTCGCAAGAATAGCTGACGTATTATTTTTACGAGTATATTTCCTGATTTATGAACTCCGCTCGTGAGGACGGTTTTAACAGAATGCACAATGATTTCTTTCCAACTCTCGATCCGTCCCACATTGTCCCTAGCTCCATGTTCCCATTCCTGCCTGTAAGACTTTTTTATTCTATCCAATCGTACAATCGGTCGTATTTACGAATGTTCGTTGTACTACTCGGGCTAATTTTTGTATAAAGACCCGCGCACCACAGCTTTGGCTAGTATGGTATAGCCGTTGGGAGTATCGCTATTATTAGCTTCGCAAAGAAGGTGCTATTTTTGTGGCAGTTTCTTTATTGGTCTCTCTGCTTTATAATGAAAAAGGTTTGGACGGATCTTGATGAAATGGATAGAGTTACGAATGTTACGGCGAACGGATGATCAAATTTTTGTGATAATCCGTCGGTCTTTTCTTTTGTCTGTCTCCCATTGAGTTGCTTGGCGGAGGGCTACGCTTTCGGGATGCAGAGCGGCATTCCGTTCATTTTCGAACAAACGTAGCGGCGCCGCAGATGTTAACAATATTGACTATATTTATAACTCATTCGACATCGCATAATGAGCCAGGAAGTGAAGCACGTACGGATTGTCCTTTATAACGTGGCGCCGCAGCTCGTCCGGCCTGTCCTGCATGTCGAGCCAATACGCGGAAGAGCTCGCGGCTGCTGCATTCGCCTGTTATAGCAATTATTGTTGTGTTCTAAAGCGTACCGTGGGAGACGGCACAGGCTCAGGTTCTGTAGGGAAAGACATTTACTTCTGTATTAAATCGCCTGGCAGTATTTTACAGTGGAAGGAATCAGTGCATGATGTTCCACAGTGGAAGGCGTTCACGAGTGCATGGTATTACCCGGCGGTATTATATAGTGGAAGAAATTATGGAATGATGTTCCACAGGAGGAGAAATTTACGCCTACATGATAGCAGTTGGTAAGGTTTATACAAGCATTGGGAGAACGCCGTGATCGGTGTTCTGCATTGTGCATCATGCAGTTGGTAGCACTGTTCAGCAGAACAAATCAGTTGGTGTACATATATTTCACAATGGGAAAAAATTCACGACTATGAAATGAATTGTAGTACTGTGTAACGTGTTGGTATTTTCATCTTCTGTGAGACACTTGATTAATTTCATTCCTCCTGAAGTATCCTTGCATTACTTTTCAATTGTAAACACGCAAGCATACATTTACGTATAGCTACGCAAAATGTATTTGTGTGTGCATTTTCATATTCTACAAAATGCGCATATGTGCACACTGTTCGGCGCATAGAAAATACGAAGGGGCGGACGGGGGAGTTTATCGCGTGAAAGACAGTCAGTTTATCGCACGGTACTCTCCACGTAAGAGGTCGATCTCCTCGAGTCTTGTCCTTCAGTAAATCAAACCATTCCGCTCGCCTGGGCCGCCCTGACTAATGGGTCTCTCTACCTACGAACGCTTATCGTAGGCGGTACCGTCATGGCTGTGGGCAGATCGTGTTAAGTTGATCGTGTTGTCCTTTGGTAAGTGTAACAGTGTTGTGCGCCTCTGGCGATCATCCCTGTCGTATTGGTGCTGAACATCAGTTCTCTATATTAGCTTTTGTCCTCACCAAGAAAAAGAAGTTCTAACTGAATTTTGCACGGTGCGTAAAAAGTACACTGCTCCAGGGAGCCATAGTTGTTTGAACGCGAAGATCAGTGCTCGCTCTCTCTGGATTAGTGACTGTCGTCTTCGCTAAGAGTTTGCCGACTGATCTGACACTATACCGACAGTTGCTTAGGGAATTAGCAAAATTTTCAAGATTTTGATATGTATTTGCCCAAGAAGTTAAATCTTGATAATGTCCGCTAATTCCGTAGACGTCCAGTCTTTCAGGAATTATACGTACCAACAGTACTTGAGCGAGCTATGCCTGCCGTACTTAAGTGCCTAAGATCAATGTTTCATATATTAAAACAATTATTTCAAGTAGAATAACACGTACTTCTTCAATTATACTCTGAATATGCTTACGACTTGTCGAACACAGTGCTTCAGAGATACGCACTTGCCGTATTGGTGCCAAAAGTTACTGCTCCGTGTTGTAGCATGGACTTCCCTTCGCATACGAGTTACCCTCATGGACTTCCCTTCCGCATACGAGTTACCCTCCTGGACTTCCCTTCCGTATACGAGTTACCCTCATGGACTTCCCTTCTGTATACGAGTTACCCTCATAGACTTCCCTTCCGTATACGAGTTACCCTCATAGACTTCCCTTCCGTATACGAGTTACCCTCATAGACTTCCCTTCCGTATACGAGTTACCCTCATAAACTTCCCTTCCGTATACGAGTTACCTTCATGGACTTCCCTTGCGCATACGAGTTACCCTCATGGACTTCCCTTCCGTATACGAGTTACCCTCATGGACTTCCCTTTGCATACGAGTTACCCTCATGGACTTCCCTTCCGCATACGAGTTACCCTCATGGACTTCCCTTCCGTATACGAGTTACCCTCATGGACTTCCCTTCTGTATACGAGTTACCCTCATAGACTTCCCTTCCGTATACGAGTTACCCTCATAGACTTCCCTTCCGTATACGAGTTACCCTCACAGACTTCCCTTCCGTATACGAGTTACCCTCATGGACTTCCCTTCCGTATACGAGTTACCCTCATGGACTTCCCTTCGCATACGAGTTACCCTCATGGACTTCCCTTCCGTATACGAGTTACCCTCATGGACTTCCCTTCGCATACGAGTTACCCTGTTTAATAGTCACTGTACGCCTGAGGGAGTTGCAACTGATGTAGCCTATTGGTCTCCCAGTTCTGAAGTATCATTTCTCTATACGTGCGTTTAAATTTGCCTGTAAGTAATATTTGATGATAATAGATTATGACTAGCTGAAATAGCTGGCTATAGACGGACCATCCGGTTCCTTCTCAGAGAGGAGGGCTCCGGCCCTCTGTGAGCCAGTGCACTGCGTTATTCACGCAGGGGGGGGGGGGGTCATCACAGATGCATTGGCTCTCTAGCTCCTATGTTAAAAAGTATCGTTGCTCAATGCCTGCACCGCGACCCAATACAACACTGATCAGGAAGACCTCCTACACAAGTATATGTAATCTATGTAATGTATCGCACCACTGCACCCCAGCGACAAGGAAAAAATAGGTCGGTCCGGATTTTCTGCGGCCTGGTGTTGGTCTTGTAACCAGCCGCAGGGGCGCAAATGCGCCCCCTACCCTCTGCCTGCCACTTGTAATAATTTACTTACTACCACTACCATCTTTGCATGCCACACGCAGAGAGAGGTCTCCAGTTAATACAACCAAAGCTTCAACGCAACCCACTTAGTTAGGCTATGGCCTCCAAAAATATATTTCCTCCTTAGAATAGTACAGTCAGAGAACACTCTTAACAGTCTTCCAGGCAATTCAATCAGCAACAATGCAATTTCAAGGACTGAGAGATCTTGAATTTGTCCTATGTTATTTAAGTGTGAAAGACCTTCCTCTCATGTCCACCAAACCAAACGTTGGGTTGAAGCATTTAGTTAACGCAGTACTAGTTCACATGCGCTTTGTTTTATACTTTTCCAAAATCGCACCATAACAAATGCCCTTTCTATTTATATTCCTTAAAGATCCTTGACACTGTTATATTTGCGCCGCAAACGCGTGTATGTAACATTATACACGTCATCATATCCGCCTACTACGTCATCACCCTGTGTCATGACGTCATCACCCTGTGTCATGACGTCATTGCTGCCCGACCCACCTGGTGCGTCATGATGACGTCATACTCTTGCCTTACGACATGTCTTGTTCCCTAGCGTGTTTGTGTTGCACATCACTGAAGTGTTTCGTTTTGGCGTCACTGGAGTGTTTGGTTGTCTATGACTGGAAGTATTTAAATTTTGTAGCACTGGAAGTGTTTGTTTTTGAATGTTTTTAAGTTTCTTTGCAGCACTGGAGAGTGTGCCCATTTTTGTGTCACAAGAGGGTTAATTTTTGCATTTCTGTAAGTGTTTGTTTTGAGTCACTAGAGTGTTCATTTTTACATCGCTCCAGCGTTTTGCTGTTATCTCTGCCGTGCCTGAAATGTGGTAGTGCTGACACGTGTCTAATAATGCTATTCCAACGGAAAGACAAGATTGACACTATCATATATAACAGTCAACGTCTTTCTTAATTTGAGGACCTTTTAGATTAGTATTTCCTAACATTTTCGAAGCTATTACCCTAAATCCTATTATTTCGCTGTTATCAATTACTCATGGGGCAAATACCCGGCCGTATAAGAATTTTTTACAGTCAAGCTAGCTTTTTTGACTCAGAACACATGAACCCCAAAAGATGGGCTCATTACCCCACTGGGGGTCTTTACCCTGGAGTTGGGAAACGCTATTTAGAAAATGCTATTAACGTGGCAAGTGAAGTTTTATTTGGCTATCATGCACAGGGGTTATTATTTATTTGCCGCTCAGCGTGCTAATCCGTGATATTTTGCCATTCATTTACTAATATTTTAAATTTTCCATGAGATACACCACGATATCTATCGTCTGTTAAGAGAGGTATCTTATGTTATCTCACGAGTTGTAAGCGAGAAAAACCACGAAGTTAAGGTTAGTGGGAAATTAAAGTTGATAAAGCTGTATGTGTTAAAAAGTATAATTATTTCCGAATTTCCCCTACCCGTAAAATTTTATTTCGTAGTTCGCCATGGAAAATCGAAAGTAAAGCTCAAATCGCTATCGTATTCTTGTCAAAGTCCGTGAAATTTATACTACTAGAATTGCATGAAACTACATTACTGTAACTCATTTCATCATTTAAACAGACTGAGAATGAATCAAGTTTGCGAGTAATCTCAAGGGGGAAAACTTATGTAACACAACCTCGTTCTCATTGCAGCTTTGCAAGTTATCGTTCGTGACTCACAGCGACGTGGGATCCACTTCCGGACTCTGCTGTGGCTGAGATTTGAGCCGTATAATCTTTATCGCTCGCGCTCATGCGTCATGCAGCAGTCCCAGTCTAGTGTATCCATAGCTTGCTGCACAGTGTGATTTTTGACTGTGGAGAGTGCAGTTATAGATGTATCGTGAGTAGAGTTTTTGACTGCATGCTTATGGTTTCGTTGCTAATTTGGCAGTAAAAAGTAATGACTAGACGTACTGAGACGTATAAAGTGCGTAAAATATTTTTGGGCCACTCAGATTAGTTGTTCATTGTGTTGTAAACAGCATTTCAATGCATAGCGCAGTTTGTGTGTTGGTCTGTGCAGTGAAGAGTAAGTGCGGTTAGATGCATTATAGGTGTGGAATTTTTGAGCGTGCACTGTTTAATTCCTCATTGCTTAGTAAATATATTGGGTGCAGTAGAAGCTACCAGGTGTAGATTTTTTGGGGTACGTGGTTTTTGTTATCGATTGTATAGTAACAATGAATTATAGTGCACTGCGGTTTTGTTGCTGACTGAAAAGAGCAAATTGTACAGGAATCCCATTGGTAGTCATTTTGGCAAATGGTAATGATTATTGTCATTTTCATAAAACAGTGATTAATTTTGAAGTCACTATAATTTAACTTACTTTGATAATATGGTAAACACTTTTGCCATAGTTTTTGTGATCGGCTTATCAAGTTGATAATAATTTTAAAAATTTAGCCGTTGTTTTGGTACTTGTGTGGTGACACTGACTGCACTTGAATATACAACCTCTTCTCCAGCACCGAATATGCCTGACCCGGTTCTCACGTCCTTTACAATACACCAGGTAATGTGTATATGGCGAAAGTTTCTTCAACTTTTGTTTGTTTCAACCTTTTCATATTTAACTTCCACTCTAGGTAACGTTATCATGTTTTTTTTTTTAAGCTGCGCGTTGTTTCTCTTCTAAGAAATCCTAGCTATAGTTTCAGCGGCTAATCTAAAAATAACATACACTCTACTTTATTTTTGTTTGTATGAAGTTGTAGGATAGATTGACAGTCGCTTCCTGTATACTGGATAATATTTTATGTACATAAAAAATTAATTCTTCAGGTGTTTCCTCTTCACCGCTATTGTTTAGATATTTTAATCCCGTAATCCGATGAGCTGTAATTGGAGCGATAGATGTTATGTTACCGGGGTCTCTTGCCCCTGGCCGTTGGCCTGCAATTGGAATCAGCATCGAATTGGAGGTGACAGACTATTTCGTGCGGAGATCAAACTATTTGTACGCTCGTGCCGTCTTCTGTTTCGCTGTTATGATATGGTAGCCTTTTTTGTTTTGCGACTGAAGCATGATCGTGCTCTACATCCGCTTGAGTATTTTCTTTCAACTCCGATGACCTGCTAGCCCATTTCGTGCCGTGATGGCTGCGTGATATCGCTATGCAGGTAGCGAGACGGTTGGCAGCCCTTGTTGGCAGACAACCACTCACGGCCGTCGCGCCGCCCCGTGGTGGTCATCGTCATTCTCTCAGTGATGGTGTAACTTCTGTGTGTTGTGTATCGTGTTGTGTCGGTTCTCTGCTTGTGTCTTGATCACTGATCAGTCTCTAATCGAAATTCAAATGTGTTCCTTGAATGAAGTGGTATCGAGACTATTCTATCGAAAATGTGGAGATTGTTACTATTCCGAAACTGTTGAGTTGGCCTGTGTTAACCAGCTGTGATCAATTCTTTGTTCTTCTATCAGTTTAATGTATTATATTTAGGCTAGGACATTTATTTGTGTATTGGATGCCCTTTGGTACTGGTACTTTGACATACACGCTTTTCTACCTAACCTATATTTGCGCGATGTAGTTAGGGCGTTGTATGAATCTTGAAACGCATTTCGTGTTCCACTTGAGTATCGCTGACCTTTGATATCGATAACCTGTCATTGATCCAGTTTAATTAGCTCAACATGGGTAACATTTTTCGTGCAGCCATAGTACTGAAATTTGAAGTTGGTACTGCTTTTCTCATGCACTCACCTGATGGTTTGTGAAGTGTAAACGAATATAAATATTTTTACTTTCTGTTGGTGCTTAGAAATCACAAAATTATTTTATAGCTAGCGCAATAAGCTATTGCGCTTTGCACTGCCTGTCAGCACACGTGGCAGCGTGCCGGTGCCGTTGTACGACGGTTAGTTAGGGCCGTAGGCCTACCTAAGTTAGGTCACACTTCAGGCTGGACTGGCTGGTGCACCAGCTAGGCCCTAGTCGAAAAAACGAGTTTCCTACGCTAATCGTCCGAACAATTTGCTGAACCTTTCTTAAATACAGCTCTGAGTTCACCAAAAATGAATATGTTGGTTAATGTTAGTCTTATCCCCCACCCGAGTAATTGGATAAGAAAGGGATTTCTAGCGTAATTGAGGCGTGCTGAAAAAAATGGGTCATAGTCAAAAATGTACACTTCTGGATTTTTATATTTCTGGCAAATTTTCTAGTTGAATTAGTATTTAGGAATACAGAAATGAACATTTTAGGTGGCGGAAATATTTTTATAGCAACAATGGGGCTCTTACATATAGGCTAAGTTAGGTTGGCAAGGACTGGTTCAGCTAATATCCATGTAGGCCTAGCGGCAGTTTTGTTTACAAGTAGGCTATGAATCTATATTTGCTCTACATTTTTTTATATATTTCTCATAGGATATAAGCAGAACCAGTAATTGTGTGCCTAACCTTATGAGTAAAAGCCACGTTGTAGGTAGTAGGGTAAATTAATGGAATTTATCTAGCAAAGTGGCATTAAAAAATCGATTTTTTTAAATATAGGTTTTTTTGGGGTGTAGATTCAGAATCTGAAGCCCGTTTGTGGCGGTCGGACCTAGTTTTTGAGATATTTGACTTTGAAAGTTCCCATTGTTTTCCTATGGGGAAAGTCGCATGGAGACGAACGAACTTCTTAGATATAATAATTTCCAATGTTTATGATCCATGTTGCGTTAGTGATGCACTTACTCTTTGCTTAAATGCAGGATATTATCGGCTGAAAGTCAGATAATATGGCTACTTATGTGGTAATGGTTTCATCATATTTCAGCTTCCTGTTGTGCTCAGTTACGTTTTCAGTGATCAGGTTAGCTACAAAAAACTGCCTTGACTAGAACGCATTCCAAGCATAGCTACCACCTGAGCAAAATGCCTACCGCGGGCAACGCGTGGCAAGTTGTGGAGGCGTTGCAAGAAAGTCAAGGTCAACTCACCATTGCCGCGCTTCTTGCCGTGTTTCTTGTTTGCATCATATGCTACATCGCCACGGGCGAAGAAACTTCCCGGCGGGACAAGCAGAGCTATAAGCGGTCATCTTGGGAAGGCCTAGGCCCACAGACTGTGTCGTCGGCTCGACCTGATGCCTATTTCAGGTCTAATTCGATGGACGAAACTATGGAGACTAGTTCCATTAAGCGCCATCAAGAGCACAGGCAACCCTTGCTGTCGAATCCCAGCCGATTGACTCCAAGTCGTTTCTACGGACAAACTGGCGAAAACTGTCACGATGCTCAGTCTAAACGCAAGCTGAAGTTCGCGGAAAATGACATCCCGCCCGGTCTCTACAGAGGTAACAATGCTGGAATGGCATACGAGAATCCTCAATTTTTCTCCAATCGAAAACATGCCTCCGACCAGTCTTCCAGTACTGCACTACCTAAGTACCCTCGCTTGAGCAACGACTCTGCGTTTGCTGCTAGTGGTGCAAACATCCCTTTACAAAGTGAACCAAAACTTTTTGGAGGATATAGAAACTTGTCACCTCCGTACGAACAAACAAGTGGCAGCTGCAGTAACAGTGGGGTCTTGGGTAATTGTCGAAATGCTGAGCGTGGAATCTCCGACGATTACCCAGCCATTGTGTCGTATCTGCGCTCTGGGTCCAGTTCACTTCCCCGGTCTCTGTGGGCACACTGCACTTACGTTAGTAGTAGCTTTTTAAGGTTTTGTGACATTGTGCTTCTATCCCGCATTTTTGAACGGAAATGTTGATGACATGCTCATCAGGCACGGCATCACGTATATTTTTGTTTTATCTGGCGTTTTTTTAGTTTCTGTATAAAATTATGTCGGTGATATATTCCCTCAATGCTCCCCAGTCTTGACCCATTTTTAACACTGCGCTAGCTTTCTTGCGCCGCAACTGAACTGAACGCAGACTTAAACGTCCCATGTGGCACAGGATCTGCCGCAGGGTTAGGTTCTCCTTTTTGCAGGCTATGGGGAATCGGGTCCCATGGTTGCCTGTGCCTCATTTTAGCTTTGGGCTTTCGCAGCATTGCAGCGATTTTGCTACCTTCCGTATCTTCTTTATTTCTAAGTCTACTGATAATCTTTGTTTTGTTTCTCCTCTTCTTTGTCGACTTGCTGTTCACGTGCGTGGAGATCCCCCGTGTTTGCGTTCCACCTTTTCCTCACCATATCCTATATGTCTCTTCCCGTTTTCTCTTACGAGACACTTTTTATGCAGTGAAGTTTAACGAACGTTCAATCTATAGGCTATAATCTCTCTTTCTATAGCACCTCGGATTCTTTCAATTCAGACCTACTTCTGTCGATACAAAGATATTCACCTTGCCGTGGGCCTGAGCTTTGTTTTCTTTCTTTCCATATTTTTGCACCCCTTAAACTCAGGCTTAAAGTTCCGGGTATGGCAAATATCGGTACGGTAACGGCTTCAGTTTTCCATTTTGCGACCATGATTAAATGTTATTGTACCGTTCAAGCGAAGTTTAGCTATATCATCATATTTACAACCGAGACTGAATTACTAATTCAAAAGGATACCTAGGCATCAAACTTTAGCCGTCATGTTGATATTTTGAATCCCGCGACAATGCACTTGTTGTAGCCTATCCTTATCTTTACAAAAAGTGCCGGACTAAGGCTCTGTTGTTTTTCTTGAAACCCTACGTGCCTCTTACATGGCCACAGGCATCATCGTAACGAGTTATATATCCCTGCTGTTAGCACAATAACGAGAAATATTACGAGAAAAAAAAAAAATCAATAAACACCCAAGATTTTTTGACGAGTTTTAACATTCTGTATCTCTTGCTTCAGGACGAAGAGTCCCCATCAGTGGTGCGGAAACCTACGGGCGGCTTCAGTCAAGACGCTGGCTTGGTTGGCTTAAGGAACATTGGCAATACGGTGAGTTGGCTTTCCATATCTGTGTATGATTGTATACCTACGTGTTCTTTCCCAAGTTAGTGCTCGTGAATAGGCTATCTGTTCTATGGATTTTTTTCATGACGGTATAAGTCAAGGACTCCTGTCCTACCAATGCCTACGCACCATGTAGGTCAAGGGCTGCTGCCTAAGTGTGTGTGTGTAACAAGAACTCGTAGGAAGTGAAGCATTTCTCTAGCTTATACCCATGCCTTTACACATCCTAAATAATGTGGAGAGTCATGGTCCATGAGGATCTCTTTGGTTACTCTCGTCATACCGTATTACTCACATAGAACTTGGTTAGACCGCAACATCTGGTTTTTCATCTCCACTTTACTTCCTTCCGTTTTTCTATAGGTACTACCACACCAGCCGTTATTCTGCTTTCCTCTTTTTCGATTTGTTCCCGTATTCGCAGTGCTTCGCCTCTCTCCATGCTTGGATTCCCGGGGTTTTTTGAAATACGTCCTTTAGCTAATTAATGTATTTTTTTTAATTTAGTTGCAGTGACGAGCAAGTGCTAAAGTGGTAATTCCAGGGCCTCACCATGCAACATAATGCAAGGATGCACGGCTCACACGTCGTTCATGCTACCTTATAGATCTATGCTATCAACTATAATAAGTAGTTAGGAACTTTTAACGGAACGAATGAGAGTTGCACATCCTCGCATCTCGTGCGTGGGAATGTAAAATGTGGCGCCTCATAACACCTTGTGGTTAAGAGAATAATTTTCCATCTAAACTACGTACCACAGATCTCGCTTTACAAACAACTTGCGTTATGAACAAATACTGCCTCATCAAAATGTGGCGGAACGTATTGGGAATTACCCAATTGCCGAACTTAACCCTATTTCCGAATAAACATCACTATTTAATAGGTTTATTACCCAAGAATATCAAATAGGCTACATGTAATGACTGTTTGTTTGGAAATAGGGTTAGGCCTAGTTCGGCAATTGGGTAATTCCCACAGTTACATGTTTCGGTTTAGCACTAAGCATTATTGCTGTGCTAATAATATAGCAACACTTCACAGTACGATACCTACGTATTTATTTCACACTCTGAAACACACACATTTATTACCTCCGCCAAGGAGGTTATGTTTTCGTCGTGTTTGTTTGTCTGTCTGTCACTAGGATAACTCAAAAAGTTAAGAACCGATTTGGATGAAATTTACAGGGATTGTTAGGTATGTTAGGAGGAACAGATGATTAACTTTTGGTGAAGATATGTGCATCCGTTTGTTTGTTTGTTTGCGTCATTTTTTTCGATGCCATAACTCAAAAAGTTATGAATGGATTTTGATGAAATTAACATGAGTTGTTAGGTATATAACAAAGAGTAGATTACCAAATTAATTTTGGTAATGGTCCGTTTGTTCGTTTGTCACTGTTTTTAATTTTATGCTTGTTAGCACAATAACTCAAA
>LQNS02276883.1:18750020-18782349 GCA_001587735.2 Parhyale hawaiensis | reverse complement strand
AGGAACGTTCAAGAACAAAAATATTACGTAAAGCAGAGCTCTTGGCTGTCATGTCTGCTAACAGCGCCTACGTCTGCAAAATAATTTATTACAAGATAGTAGTTATCTATTTATTTGGACTGAGGCGCTAGATTTTCTTATTGGCTTGCTTTAATTTAATCAAGAAATGATATCGTATAGCGCTGAATAATGCGACCATTTATAATACTATCTTCATGCCACCCCGTCGCGGCAGCAAGTTATGTCCTAATTAACGCTACTCAAACGTGATACATGGTGCAGAAGAATATTCTCTCTTAGTTAGGGAAAATCTAAAATTAGATAAACCATTTTTATACTTGCAATTTAACATTAGTTCTTCTATCCAATAGCGAAATGTACTCTCAAATTTTACTGTTGCTCAGAGTGTGCACGCCACATGTGTCCTGCTTCTATGAACGGTTTTGTTGTGTATGTATATATTAATAGTGTAAGAATTTCGGGGACTTGGCGAGGGTACAGCGAGATGGATCCTCTTCAAGTGCTTGAGCCGCTGGCGTGTACAAGACTACACGCCCCTTTATGTCTGTTGTTCTCAACTCTCGAAGGTATTGTGAGCCCTTGACGTTTCATACGTGCATTCACCGAACCGTCCGCAATTTGAAAACAAACTTATATTCAAATCGTAGTTAGATTTTTGCTCACACACACACACACACACACACACAATATGTGTTTTGCCCTCTGTTGGTTCGAATTAACCCACTTCAGGACCCATTGCTTAATCCAGGCACGTGCCAAGCGAGCCCCATATTGCTACAGGGAAAGTCCAGATTGCGTGCAAAGCTGGCTACTGAAAATCATTCATGTGTCTAGCCATGGTTGTAGATTTATTACTGCAGTGGGATGTGATTACAACATCTATAGCTATTTTGGGCCAAGATCGAGAGTTGGTATGGGCTGTTATATATGGTAGTCAGATGTATTATGCGGTCAGGCGATGATAATTCACCTGCAGTTAAATGGATGGCACTATTTGCAGTCAAGTCATCGAGCAGTTGTAAAAACAATTACCGGCAGTGGGATAATCAGGCGTTATATACACCGTATTTAGTCAGGTAGTGATCCTGTAGCCATTAATGTGATCTTGTAGGGACCTAAACAGCTCCGTCATTGCGTACAAAAAGACTGCATCTGCGTTACCACTACTCTTTTACAACTCATCAGTTTTCAGCTGGCTATGGATGAGCTATTCATGTTGCAATGTATTGCTTCTTGAAAGAAGATCGAAAAAGTTAAAGGAGTGTAAATTAGCTGGCGGTGAAGGTGTTAAAAGGCTCTCGTTAAACGTGGCGTCCACGGTTTAGTGCGTGGCTCGCTATTGAAGAGTATCCATCTCGCGCCGTTACCTTGCTCCTGCTGGCGAGTGGCGCGCCGTCTGCGCTCATTGTGATGCAACTCTTCATACGTGCCGTACTCTACACACATTCTCTCTGTATAGACCCAATCCTGCTTCACCGTTTCGTGTGCTGTTCATGCGAATACTGCTATAAATCACGGCTCTGGCGCTTCTTCGGTAGCTCACTGAAAAACTCTTCACTATAATTCATGTTGGCGAATGAAATGCATAAAGACTACAGAAGTTTAATAGGAAAGAGGAAGGCTCATTTCATTCTGTTAATTAGCTCCAGCACAATGCAGAACTTATTTTAGAACATACTTGACAAAATTATCACAGCACGGCTGGTACGACACCAGCCAGTAAAAAATGTTATCGCAGAGTAGCTACATGACAAAACAAAAACCTGTCTCGGGATGCCTTACGTACAGTAGCTTTAAGTTAGTTGTACGTGCAATATAGAAGTAACTATATATTAATGCAAAAGCACCGATGGTCATGTGACTGTACAACGGACTCTACCTAACTGAACAGGAAGCAAATGTGGCATTCAAAAAGAAAATTATCAATTAGTGAATTCAATTACCGTTCTGCTTACGCGGGGTATACAATCTACTGTCAACGGGCCCTTACCGGGACCTCAACCGTATCTTTCTCTTGTGTGGTGTTATCTTACAAGAGTTCTTTCCGTGATTGTCTTTCTACCGGAGAAAAGAGAGACTGAGTAAGATGAGGTTAACTCCGGAACACAAAACGTGTTCTGCGCATGGTTAATCTTCTTGGGATAACTACACATCACCAAATGTTAGCTGTTGTGTAGGTTTTTAACAAAGCTATTCGAAAGACAGGTTTCGAGTGTGCTGCATATAGCTCGGCATCCGCTTGTTACGGTAGCAGCCGGACGAATCTGATATATACATCAATCTTAATGCAAACTTATACATATATACATCGACTGTAATGCGAACATTTCTCCCTGCAGACTACTGGCACATATATCAAGAGTTGCAATGAGTTAACGAAGTGGGACAGGTCTCCATGTACGGCTAGTCATAATGGCCATGCACTTCATACCTACTAAATCGAGTGCTGTCCAAATATTATGATTTTGTTAACGTACGTTACGTTTAATCAATTCATGTTTAATTTACAAGTAAATACAAAGGATTACGAAACTGCGTTGTATCATTTACCGGTTCGGCTACCCATGACATTAGTTTTCTAATGAATCGGCGAGACAGCTATCCTAATGCACGCTGCACTCGCGAGTCGAAACATGAAAACGCTTCATGTTATTGGAACGAAAGTTTCTGTAGCTGTGTTGGAGTATCACTTTAAAATATACGACGCAGCGAATTGAAGCTAGTTCCAAATTAAGAGAGACATTTGAAACTGTGCCCATTTTACATGTAGTACTGGGCAAGCCGAAGCCGTCCCCGCGGTAACGTCATCAGACGAGTAGGGAGAAACGTTCCCGCCTTTAGACTCTCGTGTGCATGTGGCAGCGGGCTTTACAAGGTGATCCTCCGAGCACGGGTTCCTCATATAATTTTGCATATAGGGGAGATTAAGCTATCTTTTATAATATTTAGCAATAGCACGCATGTCATCAGTTCTTTCTGTATTCGGGTCGCCATTGTCATGGACAGGAACGCTTAACCCTTCACCGAAAGAAAAATTCAACACCGAAGATCAAACAGGCTCCGGTGTGTAAGTATTAATAGGATGGGAATAAAAGAAATTTCGACACCAGTGCGTCTAATGACAAAGTTAGAGCGAAGACCATTGTTCTAAAAGACGGTAAGGCAAGATTAACTTTACCACATTAGCTACTTACTGGGAAACCCACATGCACTGGTTCGTGTTGCTGATCTAAGCAAGCTGGCTCCAGAGGAGTGTAGAGTGTACGGCTGCAGTCAACTAAGGAACGCAACGAACTACGGCGCCACAGACGGAAATTTCCCAAGCAACAACCCACGCCCCCCCCCCCATTTCTGGGAGACGTAAGTGCCCCACTGCAGCTGCGCATACCTATCAACAGCAGACCTAGCTCGGTTCGACTGCCTGGCTTGGAATTTGAACCCGCTACGTCCAGCGTCACGAGTTAGCAAGCACACTAATGGGCATCGGCAGCCATCTACAAAAAACTTTCATCTAGATGTGGACGTTTCGATCCCGTAGGTCATCATCCACAATCTGAAATAACAAACATAAAAGATGGTGCACCGGTTGTACGAAATGTGTGTTATTGTTCACATTGCTGCACCGACAAAATGAAGTTGGTCTCGGGGATGGTGGTTCTTATCTTCAGGGGTCGACGACTGCGGGTCGTTACGGCTCTCTTTCTGTTACCACTCAATAGAGCAGTAACCTCGGGAA
Source organism: Parhyale hawaiensis (assembly GCA_001587735.2). Lineage (NCBI taxonomy): Eukaryota > Metazoa > Arthropoda > Malacostraca > Amphipoda > Hyalidae > Parhyale > Parhyale hawaiensis. The sequence goes on along the minus strand of LQNS02276883.1, from coordinate 18,778,592 downwards.
CCTGACAAGGTAACTCGACATGTGTTGCGCCGGGTCATACAACACAGCCGCACGCTCAGGTCGTGAGTGCACGTACAGCTCGTACGTCGCTCACACTACCCACTTTCACGGTGCATCGGGGCGACGTGCGAGATGAACGTCGGCTCATAAGTTGAGCTTACGAGCGGATAATGGGAAGGGAAATCTTTCTTATTACTACCTGATATATACAGCAACTAGAACTATACAGGAAGATATAATTATGACTATTGCGATTAGTATTCAGAGGTTATCAGCCACAGCAAAAGCAACACGACAGTCAATCCGACAGATAAGGGACGTATAGTACGCCAAGATATACGTGGAACCCATGCACGAGGGTGTTCCCTCACCGAATCAACGCTCATGGGGAAAAAAGAAAGAGGAAGAAGAGATAAAAACAAGATCAGTAGGAGTACGAAATCTGAAGGAACCAAAGTGGGGACGAAATACAGACGTCCCGACGTCCTAGCTAGTAGCTAATGGCTAAGGTAGCTTACACGAACCAACCCCCTCCCCACCCACCCCCTTGGTTACTGCTCCCCATAACACAGGATGAAGAAAAGAGGGAAAACAAAGCAAAAAATTATCAGTAGAAATGCAATACCAAAGAAGCAAAGCGGACATGGGGTGTTGACCCAATGGTGCAGCTAAGGATCAAGTCACTAGAGAGGTTCCCAACAGGGCGGGACTCGCTACAACATAGGAAAGACAAACCGAACTCAACCGTACGGCATCGTTTAATAATGGTAAAATAATATTTTTGCTTCTTTATTCCCTTGGTATCTTAGTTAAGGTCTTGCATGTTATTAGCTTCACTCTTTTTGTAAATTATCTTGAAAACGATCTCCACTGATTCGGAAACTCGACGTTTCTTTGGCTGTGAATATCAAAGTAAAATAAAATTATTCCATCGCTTGTTTTGTCATTTTGGCAAGACTAAAATTCAAGAGTCCTAGGCTAATTATGCAACAACCATACAGTAACATTGACTTACTCAGGCTGTACCATTTCGCTACAAGGGTTCTTCCTCCTATGGTATTCCTAAAGGAGATGGAACCTTTATAGCGAGGAGCACAGCCTGAGGAAGAGAGTGAAACAATGACAGTTATTAACCAAATATTAAAAATCCATTGTTTAGTGCACTGATTGTATTCAGTTATTTCAGTGGCGACGAAGGGACAATGGGACCCCTACAACACCTATCACCTAACTAAAGATAGGCATTTGAAGTTCAGTTGTTAACATGGAACGATTACATAATTACCCTTCGACACATTTGAGTACCTGCTATGGGGTGAGTTGCCTAGCAGCCTAACATAGAAATTTATATGCACAGTAAGCTTCACAAACACTTGCATTTACAGTATACCCGAATGACACACTAATTAACGCACACTGTCTATTACGTGGACGGTATTTATTAATAGTGCTACACTGAGTAGAAATAAATGGGTACTTTATTTGTCAATGGGCAAAATGTCATCGCTTCAGAAGTGGAGTGAGAGGGTGAAAGCTTGTTTTCCTTTACGATGTGAAAGACTGCAGACAACTCAACCGAGCGAGAACAGTATACCTGTAGGGCAAACAATAAGTTAGTTTGTGGGTTACAGTGCTCCTGAAGCGCGTTACAATCACCACCTCAGTGAGACATGCGGTATACCACTGATACCAGCACTCAAAACCGGCCATAATCACAACCTAAAAAGTGCCAACGAGGAGCAGTGACATTACTATTATCATTAGATTTAGTATTTAACCACCCTATGCGCAGCGAGGCTATTCAAGAGTGGAGCTCAACTGAAAATAATAACGCGTTTCTTCAGTAGGAATATTTTATCTCGGCATTCCTGCCGGAAAAACATGGTTGGCTCAGCGCGCTACTACTGGCGAGAAAAAAGGCGCAAGAATAGAAAAAGACACTCAAGTGGAAGGCTCATTATTATTATATTGAGTAGCTTAAGTCTCCGTCTCCACAGCAACGGTGATCTAACAGAGGAAGAAGCAAGGGACACATAGTGTGAAGATAGATACGTGGAACTCATGCACGAGGGTGTTCCCAAACAGGATCAACGCGCATGGGAACAGCAAGTCGGGAAAGAAGAATAAGAACAGATTGAGGAAAGATCAGTAGGAGTAAGAGAAGGGAAGGAAGCAAAGTGGGCACGAAAGACAGCCGTCCCGAAGGCCTAGCTAATGGCTAAGGTAACCTACACAAGCCCCCTGGGGGCGCTACTCCCCATAACAGGAAGGCTCCTTTTGTGGCCTTCCACACGAGATAGACCAGAGGTATCCCGCGTACTAGGTTGGCTATCTCCATCGACAGCCCACCCAAGGAACAGAAAGGGAAAAGTAGAGAGCCTACATAACTCTGCAAAACTAACCTTCTCAGCAGGAACTGCAGCCAGATGCTACATCCCCTGCGGAGAAGGCACTCGGGACCCTTGGGTGCGTGATGCCGTTACATATTGTGGTAGGGAAAGAGCAGTGACATCTTACAGTCACCGCATTTTAGGTTAAGGATTTGTGCTTTCAGGCTGCGGCGGCACTGCTCGTTTCGTCAAAGTTGCGTGGAGTTGAGTCTCGAAGAAGAGCATGGGGACTGCAGTCAGGGGAAGAACAGAAGAAAGCATCATCAGTAGAATAAAAATGTATGGAAGCAAAGTGGGCACCAAAGACAGACGTCCTGAAGGCCTAACTAAGGTACCTATGAGGGGCCCTCTCCTTGGGGGTGCTACTCCCCATGACATATGATTGCCAAACCCAACCCTATGGCTTTTCCTGTGCCCCCTGAGAGGGATTCGCAAATAACTTCGTTTTATAGAAGTGGATCAGACGAAGAATAAAAAAAAATACTCCAATGACTTCAAATTATCAGTAACTCCATCCCTAGCTTTCGTTACACGCCTTAACCTATAATTGGTTACGTGACTGTATGCGACACGAATGGTTTCGGATAACATGTGCTCTCATCACTGCTTGCAACTACCCTTAAGAGCGTTAACACTTGGGTGAGAGAATGGACAGGTTTTGGCTCGATGATACTCTACACTGAAAAGTTCTCATCAGCTAACACCAGGCCCGAAAAATATGAAAAATGTTATTTTTTTCCGTTTTTAACAAGTTTAGAAATGACTTCAATTATTATGTTCATAATGAATAAATATCTACGACTAATTTTGAAAAGCTATAATATTTTATATATGAGAACAGTACCGGTAATTTAGTTGCAACTTGCAAGAAAAACTGGCATATCGCATAGCTTGCCAAAAAACCTAACAATAAGTGCCTCCGCTGGGTCAGATCACCCTGCATATGATTTATTCAGTCGAGCTCCACCAGATTTGTGAATGCTATGTTGTAGAGTGTGGTCGGTGGCTTGTCTAGATCTGGAGCAAACAGGCGAGCCACACTCTGAGGCTGGCCGTTGACAGGTTGAGGCGCTACTGTGTCCCAGTATCGTGGAATATGGACGACCCTCAGCTCACATAGGGTACTGTGCGCTCTACACAAAATGATGCGGACAGCATCCACATGAGAACACGACAAGATTACTATCATCGACCTTGAGAACTTTGGCCCACCTTGGATAAATGGGGACCTAGTGGCAGCACACAGCAGCTACAGGAATCCAATCACAACTAGTTATGCACGCAAGTTACTTGTTTCAACAGTAATATCTTTCTACCTTAGGTTCCTCTCTCCCAACTCAAACCCAATAATTTTGGGTCACTCTTTAGGTCGATAGTGATGCGCTGAGCAGGAATTCATAGGCTGTAGCCGTCGGAAATGAGTAGTTTCAAGATATTAATATGTTGAGTTCAGTATTATATCAGCCCTCCAGCTCAATTCAGCTCCCCGTATAGTCATTATATACTGTGCTTGTAGGTCAATATTTTCCATTTTGTAACGTTAGGGTAGGTTAGGTGGGTGCGTTAGGTTCCAGTAGGATGGGTGAGATGGTGACAAGTGTGTGAAAACATAATTATTATATTGGTATTATCGCGCTATTTCTGAAACTATGACAATCAATAGCGATCAAGATGATTTACTCGGCTTACAGCCGGAACCACAACGTTGTGCTCAGGTGGCAAGAGATGATGGACGGTGAGAGAAGAAGAGATAAGAAAGAAGCGCCCGTGCAGATGGTCCCTTCTGTGGCCCTCCGCACGGACGAAGGTGAGAGCGCCGCAGAAATAATCGCTCACCTCGATCGGCAGCCCACCTCGCGGGACAGAAAGGAAATATAGAGAACATACCTAACTCTACAAAACTAACCTTTTAGCAGGAACAGCTGCCAGATGGTACATCCCCCGCGGAAAAAGCACTCGGGACCCTTGGGTGCGTGATGCCCAAACATATTGTGGAAAGGAACTGTGAAAACATAAGCTTAGAGCATGAATAATGTAACAATGCGGAGTTCAACTGCACTATGGTACTGATATACTCCACAATTTTCATATACGTATCGATATCTAAAAAACTAAGAATGTCTGACGGCTACACTCTACAAATTCCTGTTCAGTACATCAATATCCATTAGAATGATGGTTAGACATTCTAAGTTTGAGAGGAGGTTGACCAAAAATTGACCTTAAGAGTTATACATCAGGTGCCAAGGCAGTGCTCTAGCAAGTCTCTCAGGAGTCATAACGAAAAGAAAGTGTTGTCGCCCAGATCTCTTTTTCAGTTACCCTTGAATGAGTCCATTTTCTTCGTGCCCTAAGTTTTCTGTGACAATGAAAACGACCACTGGCTTCCCTCTATTTAAGATTAGACACGAATGTGGCGCGTCATTCCTGCAAGGTGACTGAACGCCAACCGTACGCTGCACTTAGTATACTGTCGCTTCTGCCACGGTATCTTGACTGTGCTTAGTAGCTATCGCTACTGCGACGGTATCTCTAGATACTATGTACAGTAGATGATAGTACTACTCCTTTAAATATCTCTAAGTGGACATGCTAATGAACTTTTCACTTAGGCTTGAATCCACAAACATTTTTGATATAGTACGTAGAGTGTAACATCAATTTTTGAAGGTAAAAAGCGCGTTGCTTGACTCTGAAAATCAGAAGAGGACATTCAACAGCCAGTTTAAAATTTTTGGAATGAAGTGTAATTTACTTTTAAACGTGAGAGAAAGAAAAATTAACGAGCACAATACGAAGTGCCTTCAATGAAATCAATTATAAAAACGAGATACGAGTCACAGTAGGCAATGAGTTTTAAAGAGGATGGTAGAGCACTGCTGTAGGGGGGTCCCGAGCAAACTCTTGCATCGCGGAACTAACACGAAACTTGTGAATAAATTTCGAAACCGCCGCTGCTACAGACAAGCACGTGGCTGGGGTTCTTCCAGCCACCTCGCACAGTATTCAAAATACTACGCGCACATCAGATAAAGAAACTTGCGGCACTGCAATAACATTTGGTTTCTCGCAGTTATAGTATTGTTTGATACGCCGTGTACAGAAGATACTCGGCGTCACAGGTGAGCCCAATTTCAGCCTATTGCTACGGAGGGACGGCTGTAGCCCCAACCAATGAGAGGGATCTCATTACAATGCGTGTAGCGAAGGGGTTCGAACCCATAACAAACCATTACTTCTCGTAGGACTACCACTAACTAATAGCAGTGTCATACGAAATTTCTACCGTGGAGGTTACGGTGCTATGTGCTTCAGGGAAGAGCAAAGACTACGGTATTTCAAGCACCGAGCAGCCGAAGTACAGCATATATAACGGTAAGTAAAGATATACACGATAAGCCCAGGCTTCTTCTTTTCAATGTAATGTGATCTGTGGCAGCTAAAACAAACGGTTGCTAGGAGATGATACTGGTTTATTGCATACGTTAGTCTGAGCCTCGCTACACATAGATAAATCTTAATAACGCTAATATTACAGTTATAATAATAATAAGTTTATCGAAACACAATGAAAAGAATCAGACATACAGGCAATGGCACATTTATCCATAATTATCTCAAATATTCTTGTGTCTCAAGCCCATTGATGGTAGTAATAGAAGTTTTTACTCGCGCTTCAGTAGCACACTGCCTATATCGCGCCGAACTACTCCTGTGTTTAACCACAGGCTCGTACGCCGACTTGGGCGCGTTTTAAATTGTCCATGATTTTTGTCTCGGCTTTTCTGCCGGTAGGTCTCAGAGTGGTCAGTGCGCAGCCGACAGTAAAAAGGCGCAAGTTGAGCATCTCCAACCCCCGGGCGCGGCTGAAGTCTTTCGCTCAGTTCCGTCGAACAGGGGAAGGAAACGAAATACAAGAAAGTAGAAGTCTAGCGGGAATAGGTCAGCCACCTCGATCGGCAGCCCACCTCCCGAAACAGAAGGGGCAGTATTGAGAGCCTACCTAGCTTTACAAAACTAACCTCATCAGTAGGAACTGCGGCAAGTTGCAACATTCCCTGCGGAGAAGGCACTGGGTAACCTTGGAAGCCCATTGATAGCATACAGCTAATCGGGCACAATTTATATAAAAGTACAAGAGGGAAGGGACGAAAAATTCAAAATTTACACACGCTGCACCCAACCACGGGCGCGCCAAGGAATTACAGTGTGCTCCTGATTCGGGCACTGACGCTGGGAGGTGACGCACACAAGTGCGTCCAGGTAGCACTATCGTCTCTCACGACGATTTTGCGTTCACGTAAGCTTTTCTGCGCGCGCCACCACTAAAATAAACCATACTTAGGCAAACCTAAAATACCCTTACCTAACCTTCTGACCTAACCCNACGCACACAAGTGTGTCCAGGTAGCACTATCGTCTCTCACGACGATTTTGCGTTCACGTAAGCTTTTCTGCGCGCGCCACCACTAAAATAAACCATACTTAGGCAAACCTAAAATACCCTTACCTAACCTTCTAACCTAACCCAATCTAACCTTACCTTACGTTACCTAACATTACCTAACCTAACCCAACTTAATCAGCGAGTAGCGTACACAAACACGCACACAAATCGTCGTGAGAGACGATAGTGCGTCCAGGTATGTGCGCGCAACACATCAGATGTAGGGCTATTTAGCAAAACAAGTAATACCTATCGCAGTACAAAACCAAAGACAGTACAGCACAATTACACGGATAACACCCTATGAGACATGTTGGAATGACAGCAACTCTATCTCAAGTTTTTTCCTAAATAATGACATATTAGAGGCTTCCAATAGAACTATTGGGAGAGAGTTCCAAATTTTCAACGATTGGTAGCTACATGAATGAGGTCTGGCAACGAGATTTGCAGTAAAACGGCAAAGTCACCTTATTCGTTTCTTCAAATCTAGTACGATAAGTGTGAAAAGTTTGTACAGCAAGGATCGATCTGAAACGTAGTTAAGGGATCGTCCAAACAATAGAGTATAATTTAAATATATTGCTGAAAGTAAGCAGCCTGCATGATCTATAAGTGGCAGAGAGACACTGGGGAGACAACAGAACAGCTCTGTCCTGCAGCGCCTGAACCCGCGCAGCGTTAGCACTGCCCCAGCCCGCGACCCCGTACGTCAGGTGTGGGTACACCAGGCTGTAGTACAGCCGCGGCATGGTGTGTTGGGAACCAATGAGGACAGCCGGCGCATAACACCAAGACCTCCCGCAACCACCGGCATACGGCAGACGTGGTCTACATGGCACCAAAAATCTAATTTATCATCAAGGAGAACGCCGTGATGATGTGTTTAAGTTACATCTAAGAGGTAAATCTACACTGGAAGTTGAGTAATCTTGTACGATGAAAATATTACACTGATCGTTACCTAGATTTCTCTCTCTGTGTAAAATCTTCATGAGGGCACAAGGAGGGAAATAGTAGGGAGACGTAATCGTCAGGCTATTGGGAACCCATGCATGGAGAACTATCGCACTGGAGAACATGAAGTTAGGAAAGAAGAACACAACCAAAAGAGGCAGCAGTGCATAAAAAAAGCAACAAAGCGGGCACGAAAATATTATGTCTCGTAGGGTTAGCAAAGGTGGAGTCACTCATTATTATTTATTATTATAATATTGAGTAGTTTAAGCCTCTGCCTCAACGGCGATCTAACAGAGGAAGAAGCAAGAGAATATAGTATGACGATAGAAATATGGGGAACCCATGCACGAAGGTGTTCCCACACAGGATCAACGCGCATGGGAACAGCAAGTCGGGAAAGAAGAGGAAGAACAGACAACAGTAAGATCAGTAGGAGTATCAAAATGGAAGGAAGCAAAGTGGGCACGAAAGACAGACGTCTCGAAGGCCTAGCTAACGGCTAAGGTAACCTATAGGGTCCTCCTGGGGACACTGCTCCCTATAACATAGGATGGGCGAACATGAGCTAACCCAAACCTATGCTCTCTGAGGCTGAGGGGTTTAGACTTAAAACTATGGTTCATAGCAATAATTTGAATTTTTGAGACGTTTTTCCTAAATAGTTAAACTATAAATATAAATAGGTATTCTACGAGGACTGTAGAATAGGAGTCATAAGGAGTTGGAGGTTTTTGGATGCACAGTTGGAGCGGCACACGCGCTGTTCAAGGCGTCGGAATCATATTAGTCAGTTAGCCCGTGTTGAGTCTACTTTTGTTAAACTTCGATATCTCTCAGGATGGACTGTTCCACTACAAGGGTTCATTTACTATGGTAGGTACTTTATAAAAGAAAGGACCCCCACTGAAAGTGTTGTACCAAAACCAGCACGTTTATCCGCGTACCACTGAGAAATAAGTAGGCACCGTTTTCATGTAGTACGAGCATGCAAAACCAGATGCTTCCGGCCGTTGCGTGGAAAAACCGCGCCGCTGGTTTCAAGCTTTCTCAGTGCTTGTAAAGCTGTAGCTCAGTGGGGGTCGACTTGGGACACCTGCTGGTTGCTAGTCCCATGGGTCAGAGTCGGATGTCTACTTTCCGACTCCAGCACCCAGTATATCACTGACCGGATCCAGCAATTTCCTAAAATCTAAAGGGTGAGGTAGAACTAAGAAAGAACCACTGGAATTAACATACACACAGGGTGCCACACAGCAAGTAAACGTACCTGTCCTGCTATCACGACGTTGCTCTAACAGCCAGCATAGCATTGATTTGCCAGATGATTTTCCGGAGCTCATCTATGATGTCTTTGAGATATCGTGACCTCATACATAGTTGCTGCACAAAGAAAAACCATCGTTACCGACAACACAGAAAAATGCAACAACCTGAACCTCTGCAAGGGAGCACGCTGAACCCAGTTTTCTACACCAAATATGACAAGGGCTTGATTTAGATTCGGTTCATGTCATGTCTAAAAAAAAAAAAATTATCCAGCAAAACTTATTTTAGGGCGAACCTAAACTACCCTATGGCCCATCCTATGCCCCTGAGGGGTGGGGGAGAGAAAGGCTAGAACGAGCAGCCACACTTAACACAAGGTTACAAGGCTTTTTTTTTTTCTCATAGGATATAAGCCCACTGAACCGTGAGGAATTTACAACAAGACATGACAATTTCGCCAACATGAACTTCTCACCTCCTTAAGCTCCTGCACTTCATCTGCATGGTGCCTGTAGGTGTCGCTCTTCTTCTTCAGGTCAGGTCTGCTCTCGACATCATCTCGGTATGGTATGAGTGACTGCAACAAAACAATGACGTCGAATAAACAAGTAACAACAGTCGCTCCATTAATACTTTATATATAATACTTGGAAAATCTACTTTATCTTATCGGCAATGGCCAAGATGGTGGCTGCACAGGTGCTTAAAGAGAATAAAATGAAAGGGCACAGAGTATCAGGATAAGGAATCAGAGTCAGAGACTAGCTGGAACCAAAAGTTGGAGTCAGAGACTGGCTGGAACTAAGAGATGGAGTCCGAGACAAACTGGAACCAGAGTTGGAGTCGGAAATTGTATGGATCCAGAAGCTGGACAAGGTACCTCTAAGTCAGCATAGTATCACTAGCTAGTACAATTAGCAAATATCATAAATCCTCATATGGAAGTTCACTCTGCAAAGTAGTTTGTAAAAAAACAGTAGACAAACTTCCACTATTTCGACACAAGAAAGCTACGGTATGAGGACGCAGCGAGAGGGATATTCCAAAAACTTAGCTAACCAATAGGCCTGGCTGTAGTGCGTCGCACAAAAAACTGGACGCTTGGGGCGATACGACTGCATATTGTTGCTGCAGTAATTCCTCTAGGCCCTACTACTATTGCAGGAGACTCTTCGAGAGCTCCAGGAATAGCATTACACATACACTGTGACTAGGCCAATGGGGTCTCCCTGTGGGCATGACTGCTCATAACTCTCGCAAAGTTTCAAATATCTCTTTACATTTGAATAAATTCGTATTCCGGAAGCTGTGGACATAACTGATGTTAAAAAAAAATAACTACAGTAAATAGTGGCGGGTTCACACCACCGCAAAAGTTGCCCAGTCACTCAATTTTTTACCTTAGTGGCCACGTTACTGTGACTACAACCTGCGGCATTTGAATGTCACGCTAATACTATGCGTCATTATAAGTTTAAACAAACTAAAAAATATAAGGTGTAGCTACTCAAACCTTAACCATTACAAATTGCAAGAAACGACTTACATTTTCAATACAGTATTCATCTTAGTGGTAGAGCTGGTGCAAGCTGAAGCGTAGTTTGCAGCAACATAATAGGATGAGGAATTGCGTGGGGGCACAACTTTTGCGTTGGTATGCATCCGCAGAACGCATTCAAGCGCTGCTGAATTGCTGGTAATAAAATCACTTGATGGCTAACATTTAAGTAACTATTTTCTTGGTAGACACATAACAGTGATTCGAAGGGTACAGTAGCACCTTTGAAAAATTTGCTGAGAGAACACTTTCATTAAACTGTTACGTGAAGCAGACTTGACATAAACAAGCATATTCTGATCACACAAGCCTTCAAATCAGCCAATGAAGGATTTTTCAATGAAACAGATTTTTTTCGTAATTCTACCACAAAACAATTGAAAACATTACCTACTTGCCTACATGATTAAAAACATACCTACCTACTATGGTAATAAACCATAGATATTAAATTTAAAATGACCATAATTTCTTTTTCTAAACATAGGTTTGAGATATTTCAGAGGACGTTGAACTTTTTAACTTTAGAACCGCATAAATTTTTCATTTTTCATGAGAACAGCATTGTTTGTAACGTCATTTATGAATTACGCTCGCCCTTATAGGGTAATAAAACTGGACTACAAGATGGTTCCGGTTAACCTAATCTTACCCCTGCCGTGCTACCTCATTCCTTCTCCTACAAGAAAACAACAGGAGAAAGAACCCTTGCAGTAAACCAGTACACTCTGAGTTAAGGTTAACGCGACTATGCTACCTCCCTACAAAGACATTTTTCCATAGGAATACAATAATGGATAGAGTGTTGCAAGGAATTTTTCTCAGTGGCGAGCAAAGACAGAACACCTCTGTCGGTAGCACCAGACCCGCGACAGCGCCCAACTCTTGGGGCGTCTAAATGGTAGTTTAGACCGTTTCGAGGCGAAACCCTCATTGTGAACAGCGTCCAGTGTTCTAGCTTTTTTTAGGACCCGCCCACCTGTTCCCTCAGAAGCCCAGCAGCAGCACTCCTCATTTTGGCACGACGAGCGCACTAAATACATCGACATCACCCTAGGCCATGGAACTGAAGAGGCTTTGGGTCTGTTTGACCTCCAGAGGTGTTCTGTCTTCTGTCTATCAAAAGATAGACTATAAATAACGAACTGCAAGCAGTAGCGGCAGGCTAGAGCGTCTGACGTCGACTCTCAAGGTCGATGGTTCGTGCCCAGTTCCCAGCTGGGCATCTTCCTAGCGGGCTCGTGTGATCGGTCCGCATCCGGTCTGCATACTGCTGCGGGTTACTGACCTTCCCTAGCAATGGGGAGGGTTGGGGGGGTCGCAGATATTGTCGCATGGAGTCTTCCGCCACTGGCGCCATAGCTCTAGACATCTGTGGTCGACTGCAGCCGTATACTCCTCTGGGGCCTGTTGGTCTATATCTGCAGCACAAACCAGTGCATGTGGGTTTCCCATTGGGGTACGGCCAAGTTGACTTTACCTTTACTGCCTTTCTCTGGATTGTCCCGGAACAAGTCTATGGAGCAAAACCCTGTTAGGACAATACTGTTCTAACCTGGATTCTTGCTGCTTTCAACCTTTATTTGAATGTTTTGGAGATATTAGCCAGCGAGTAGAATCGCTTGTAACTCAGACCTTCCTGGACCCTTTAGGACCAGTGCTTTTTTGCCTGGCTCCTCCTAGATACGGACAAGCTTTCGAGTCCTTTCTGGATACAGCTTAGGATAATTCCAAAAACTGATCATATGTAGCAGTGGTCGAATTCCGTGAGTGCTGGCTTTCAGCAACAGTTCTGAGCTATCGCTTCACATTCCATAGGTAGCTACCTGGTTAACCAGCGTCTTTCGGGGACGACTACCTATTGTAGACCAGAATTAAGCTGGGCTTGTCTTCCCCAGCGTTGTCTCCGCCGGTAGGCTAAGATTTCTCAGCTGAGGATCTTGGATTCTTGGTTCCCGACGGGGGAACCCATAGAAAGCTCAGAGCCTCTATCCACACTAAACCATCATCCTGAACTATCTGCTCGGTGGATCAGGTTAGGTCAAGTAATGACGCTTCCTAATTCCAGGAAGCTCACCCTTCCATTACAGGAAACTTTCCTAAGTACCATTTCCCCAGAGCCGACTGAGGAGGCAGTCCCTCCTAGGCTCGGGAACACTAACCTCTGATGACCGGTAGACGCTAATCAGGGGAAGGACCTTTCCCTTGTCTAGTTGAGGACGATTTCTTGAACCAAGGTGTTTTCCACCGTCGTAGAAGAGCAAACCTTGACGGGACCGTCAGGGAGTGTCCTGTACTGACCTTAATTACTCTGTAGTTAAACCAGCTTCCCCTCTTACGACCAGGACAAGAGGAACCTTCTATGAGGACCTTATGAGTGGGGAGAGAGCACGCAATTTGGACTTCTTTCGGCCCTGGAGACCTTAGCCTGAGGTTCGGGTCCTGAGACCAAAGGGATCTTGGTCAGCTCGTTTGAGAGAAGATTTTCTCCGAATTTTCCGGAACAGAGAGGCACCTACCCTCCAGGCTTCTGTCGGAGTGCAATATCCTCCTGGTGACACACCCACTATCTAAACCTGTTACAAAATTTATTTTAGTATATATCTATACTGCAGCTTTCCTGCTGCTACCCAGCTTGATTGAACCTGACTGGGTCGAGGTCCACTACTCGACTCTGGCTAACGGTTAGAGTCGCTCTGTCTCAGGCGGAGCAAATTTAATCTGCCCTTAGAGGGCCGGCTCCCTCCCGTGCTGGTGAGTGGTCCTCGTCTATACGACTTGGCTCGGCCAGCAACCCAAAGGGATTCTGCCTTACTCTGCCGCCTTAGTGGGGGGAACTCCTAACATATGCGGACAACCTGAGTCGCAACCTAACCTGGCCCTCCTGAAGTTGGCAAAAACTCAAGTCTGTAAGACTGAGTCTAAGCAGGCCTAAACTGGGAAATTTCGAGTTTCCCTGTTACCTTCTAGCTGGGGATAACCTAGAGTTCGACCTTGTGTCTCTTACGCTAGTTACTTCCCCCCGGGACACTACGCTCGCGGGAGAAACTAGGTTTTCTCATTGGTGGACCCCACTGGGAATCAACCAGCGTTTTCTCATGCAGTCTCCTGGAAGTTGAACTGTAGGTATTACTATAGGACACCTATTCAGGAATTTATGCTGATACTGGCTGAACATCTTCTGCTGCAGGGTGGACATAGCTCTGCCCAACCAACCAGGTCTGCAAAAACCATTCCCTATGAACCTAGGGTAGCCCCTAGAAAGACTCGACCTTTCCTCAGATGTATTGTAAGAACTCTTCTCTCCTAAGGTCTCTGAAGTAACTTAAGCCTCTGAAATATTGCGCGGCCCTACACTGACTACGGTTTAAGAGTAGTTTTTAAAAGTTAGAGAAATAGAACTTATAGAACTCACTGCCCCTCCTCGAAGAAAAACCGGCCTGCAGGGGGGGGGGAAGACTCCTTCCCCATGTGGGGACTAAAGAGTAACGACGAACATCTGAATTCTTGAAAATTCTCAATTCCATTCTATGTCTCCTGCAGAGCTAAGGGTGAGGGCCAAAACCCCTTGCTTAGGTGCAGCTGGGTTAGTTACCAATTTACCCCCTCAAGTCGTGGGACTTAAGATAGCTCTCCGCCCATCAAGTTTCTTCCCGGGCTTCAGGAGCAAAGGACGTACGGAGCATTCTCTTCTCACCCTTAGAAATATCCTAAGGCTTGGGTGAACCAGGATTATTGAAAACGCAAGACTATGCTTTGACTCTTCAAAGCCCATAGTACGGTTCTGCCTATCCTCCCCTGTCTTGGAAGACCTTCTACAGCCGGAACCGTTGCAACTGATGTAGGGCAGCAACCGAGATTACCGGGAATAGGCAGAGGATGTGTACTGTGTGGCCACGTCAGCCTCTGTCAGGAGCCGCCATCCGTCCAACAAGCACTGTGAGCCGCTCTAACCTTGCAACCTACTAGCTCTGTTTTTGCTCATCATACCAACTTCCTCTGTCGTCTTAGCCTTCTTCGAGACAGAAGAGAGTCTAGTAAATAGTGGGGACCTCTGTCCCCTGCCCTACATGTTGTTTAATCGTTTGGGAAGTTATCAACTTCCCCAGGGTTGTCCTGAGCTGGCCAGTGGCCATCTTAAGAAATTGTCTACTGGTTCATATCCTTTGCCTGGGCTTATGGCAAACCAGAGTCATATCTCAGCACTAATCTAACCAAGAGACCAACCTACTCTTGGAGCCTGGCCATACGTCTCAGTCCAGCATACTGACTGAGGCTCCACCCTAGGTGCGCATCTGATCCCTGCTGCGGACCTGAGATCCTTATCCTTCCTGCCGTGAAGGAGTCATTCATAATAGCGCCCATAGCAAAGAAAATTGATTCTTTCTGCTGCGCTGACAGAATGCTTTTATTATAAAACTGCAAAAAGCTATATCCAGAGTTAATACCAAAGTGAAGGAAGTTTTTTTTCAGGAAGTTCCCTGGAGTTGCAGTACTCATCACGCCAAACAATTCTCGAGTTTGTGGCCAAACATATCCCATCAGGAAGAGCCTGAGGGGAGTTTCCCTGCAGGGAGCTTGTAAACAGGACAACCCAGCACCTTTTGGGGTCACAAACCTCCGGTTCTTCAGGGAGAAAACATATGCCGGTAAAAACCTCCTGCGAGGGAATCCCTATCTTGGCTTCGCTGGCTCAAGAAGATAGCCAGATTTGACGCTAGCCTCGCGTCAGATCTTCGGGTCCCGGCCAACCTCTGACTGGGGTTTAACCCGTTTTTCACAGACAGGACCACTCCTGTTCTGATCTGAAGCTTCCCTCTAGAAAAACCAAACTGCTTCCCTCACTTGAAGCGGACCAAGAATCAACAACCATCTGTAGTTGAAGCTTCGATTTCTTAGTAATGGGTTGGCCGGAAGAATCACTCCGGTCTATAATGAGAGCACCTGCTTAGCGCTGCTCTTAGACCTTCACAAGGAGGGGTTCCGACTGGGTCAAGAAAACATCCCGTTCTAATAAGGCTTCAAGGGCCCCCTTAAGCAAGGTCCCAGTGCAAGACACGCTGTAACGATATTCAATGCTGGGCCTTCTTGGGAGAGTCTGGAAGAACAGTTTATTTCACCCTTACTTAAAGGAAACTCAGTACTGTAGGAATTTTCCTAAAGCTCTGATTTCAGCCCTGGAGCTACGCTGAGCTACGTCCTGAACCAAGTCAAGAACTTTGGCTTCGACTGTCCTAGGCGTACTATCTTCCCAGCTCTCAGGGTGAAGTCTTTCCAAGACTAACCCCCTCAGGTTCTGGAAAACCTAGCCTAATTCAGAAGACTATGTTTTGACCTTCTGTAAATCTGTTGACGTCGAATTGACCTACAGATTTTTAGACTTATTCATAAAACAAGTGGTCACTCTTGTACTCCTTTGGGCGAGCAAGAGTGCACTTCATTTTTCTTTTTTTTAGACCTGCCAGCTTTTCGGCGTCCGGGCGCCATTTTGGAATCGGCCCAGATCGAGAATCTGGCCCAATTGAGCCTTCCAACTATTGGAGAGCATCCCCATAGTTGGAAAAAACGCTCTTGATGGCAGGATATTTACTTGGTGGACTTGTTAGGGCACTAAAGCCCAGGGTTGCGAAGTCGGAGTTGGCCGGAGGATTTGAGGGGGGGTCGGAATCTCACTTGCTCTCGCAGTCGGAATTTTTAGCCCGACTCCGACTCCTGAATCCCATTTGTAAACAAATATCATTCAATTCTGAATTTTCAGTCACAAGTTTAAAAAAACTTTTTTTTTGTAAATGTGGATATTATTTTTGAACATTTCTCTTTTACAGCTATAGCTACCATGTATTTTCCTATTCCATACGATGAGGCCATTGAGAAAATGTTGGGTAGAACTTTCGTACCTGTTACATTATGTGAGGGGGGGCATGGGAGGGCAAAATTATAATTTTGGACCAATTGTTCTGAAATTTGCCTAGTAGATGTATTTTTTGAAAAAGAAACACATTTTGCTCCTACAAATTTTTGGATTTAGGCCTTTGTTTTTTAGATAATGGGAAATATCTATAAATATAGCTATATGCATTTTTTCTAAGTTTCAAAGGAATAGAACTCAATGAGTTTTCATGCTAGAATAAAAGCAATGACAGTTTTAGAATCCTTGAAACATTCCCAACAAAACTATAGAACAGGCTTTTTTATTTTTACCCTATTTGTTTCAACTCAGCTCAAAACAGATTTTTTTCCCCAATAATTTAGTTAGGTAGTGATCAGACATATTAGAAAATGGAGAGTCCAGCTCTGTAGTTTTGTTAAGAATGTTTCAAGGATTCCAAAACTATCATTGTTTTTATTAGGTAGCTATAGCATGAAAACTCGTTGAGTTCTGTTCCTTTGAAATTTAGAAAAAATGCATAGTTAAATATGTATATTTCCATTTATCTCAAAAACTAAGGCCTAAATAAAAATTTGTAGTAGAAAAATGTGTTTCTTTTTCAAAAATACATATACATTCCAAATTTCAGAACAATCGGTAGAAAATTGAGTAGTTTGCCCCCTCACATAATGTGAGGGGGCAAAAGTTTTACCCAGTTTTTTTAATGTCCTCATGTCCTCAACTTAATGTCCTAAATGATACAAAATATCATTGCATATGTACAATACACCTAGCATCTTCAACTTGATATGTGTAGGTATATACTAGCAAAAATTATTTGGACATGTTTAATGTTTACATCAAATACCTATCTACTTGTTGGACCAAGGAGTCGGAGTCGGAAAATCTTGAGGGCCAGGAGTCGGAGTCGGACCTTGAACCATCCGACTCCGCAACCCTTCTAAGGCCTGCCAACCAAGTGTGAATATGTATGTTTGGCGGATTGTCACGGCACTAGGGCCTACCGGCCAAGTCTGAAAAGTAGGTACGATATGCTTGGCGGATTGTTACGGCACTAAAGCCTACCAACCAAGACTTGAGGCAGTAATATATTTGGTGGAATGCTTAGGGCACAAAGGCCTAACACCTAAATGTATTACTGTGCTAGATGGAATTGTTAGGGCAACAAAGGCCAACCATCCAGTCTTCGATGTTACGTTAACAGGCGGCACAGGAAGGCCGTAAGGACCACCACCGCAAAGGTAGCAAAAATCATAAGGCAATATACTTCGCGGAATTGTTAGGGCCACAAGGACCTACCACAAAGTATTTAAGCAAACAAGATGCCTGTTGGTATTGTTAGGGCACAAGAGTCTACCACGAAGTATTTATTCCTCTATTTCGAGGAAAAACAATTTACGTTAACTTTAATTCAAAAGGAGACAAAGCACAAAACACCATCACTGTGACTGGTCATCAAGAACAACAGCTGCTGCAGCTCTGTGAACACAAGGAGACATGGGTAAAGGATCAAATATGGCGGCGCCGTAGGCCGATCACACACGAAACACGGTCTCCAAAACGTATCAAACACAAACACATTTCCAAACAGGAAAAACCGTATTAGAGCACTAATAAACAGTAAGGGAAGTAATTCCCAAGCTCGAAGAGCGGTAGGTGAACACAGACCAGCAGCTGAGACCAGAGCACAGGGGGAGACGTTAACAGTAGCGCGAGTCGTAACAGAATGAGTAATATGCTGCTGCTGGGCTCCTGGGACCTGAGGTGCCAGGTGGGCGGGGCCAAAAAAAAAGTAGAACACCGAAAATTGTCTACACGAGGGTTGCGCCTCGAAACAGTATAAACTACAATTTAGACGCCCTCCACAGTTGGGCGCTGTTGCGGGTCTGGTGCTACCGACAGATGTGTTCTGTCGGAGCGAGCCACTAAGAAAATTAAGAACCCTAGTAGCTAAATAACACAGTTAAGTAAGCTAGGGTTACGACATTATAGGGTTACGACATTATAGGCTTAACAATGAAGTTGGTAAATAACACATACCTCTATAGGTGTATAATCCATACCACCACAATCGTCATTGACTTGGGCATAGATAATATGGAGTCTTTTGAATAAGTGCCTTGTCTTGATGATATTATCTTGAATACGGGTTTTTGTGTCAACACTCAACTGAGTGCTGTTAGGTGCACTGCTCGGCAGCTGAAAATAGGAAAGAGGATGTTGCGGTGACACGTTTCTAGATAAATGGTTACACATACAAAATTCGGATAACTTGTTGCTTCATGGGATATACTCTAGTTCAAATTAACAGATTTCTGCGCTCAATAGCAGCGGTGGGTGAGGATTCTGTACGTGGGCGATGACTTAGGTAGCTACATGATTGGAATGACCTCTAGCTGATGTGCTTATTAGCTACCTGCTGCTTCTTTTTAACTTCCTTTGCTGCTGGCAGCAGACATGAGCTGATTTACAATTAGCTTTCTTTCCTGTTTTCTCACTGTACCTTGTTTTTGCCGCTCATGTTACAAGATGATGCATTACTGAAGGTACAGTAGACTACAGTACGGTATATATATGTGAGCCTGTTATCATGTTAATGGCCGGGTTTCTCAATGCAGTTTATACATGCCCCTTTGTCAGGCTAGTTCTCCATCCTGACATTCATAAAAAGGTGTTTTTCAACCACATAGTACCTACAGAGGGTAGCATGAGTCGCTGACGATTTCTCTCTGGGATTTGTGTAGAAAACTGAGCTCACTCTCATTTGCATTGTCTTCGTTTTTCTGTGAGAACGAGATGTTTAATGCCAATCATGTCTGCAAGTGTAGTGTGAGTGTACCCATGTATTTTCTTTGTGTGTGGCCATGTATTTATATGACTGGGCGCCATCAATACTATAATAATACTGGTGATTTTGTGCTTGTAGTCGTATTTATGAACCTATTGTGTTTTTAGTAAAAGTTAGCTAGCTATTTGATTTTGATTATATAGCTATTATTTTCACAGTTAAGGCTAAGCGTTTTTCACCACAGAGTTCTCCACAATTCAAAGAGAGGAAGAAAGAGTAGCAGTAGCACTAGTAGCAAATAAGGTTGCTAGTGCATTGATTCTACGCCGCATTGCGCCGCAGGTCAAATATTTTATCTCAGTATTACTGCCAGAAGGTCTGGAATTGACGGCACGTTCACCAAAGGTGTTCTGTATCTCAAATATTTTTGTCAGTGTGCTACAAGGTGCCAAGCGTTTCAAAGAGATGAAAAAGAAAAGATAAATCTCGAAGACAGAAGATAGAGACAACTATGCAGAGGGCCTCTTTCTTGCTTCTCCTACGTGGGAGAAGGTGGATCCTGTGGAATAAGCCACCTCGACTAGCGGTCCACCTGATGGAGCAGAGAGGGAAGTATAAAGGACTTACCTTAATTCACAAACTTATCGGCTACGGCCAGATGCAACAACCCCAGTGGGAAGTCACTCTGGAACCTTGGGAGTGTTAAGACAAAAATATTCTGACAGTGCTTAGGTCTGAAAGAAGAAAAAGTATTCCTCCCCCCGTGATTGGTTGGGAAGAAAAACACAGAGCATACAGGCATCACCAGATATATGGAGGTGGAAACAAGCCAAGTGAGTACGAACGAAAGCTGTAGCAAAGGCTTGAGTACTGCTAAGATAAATGAAGGGCTCCCCTTACGGAGCAACTCCCCACGACACTGGTTGCGTGAACAGCTAATTTAACCTTGTGGTACATCTACAGACCCTCCCCCTGAGAGGAAGAGCAAAACAAAGTATCATTACTTATTATTAGGAGTGTGAAAATGGAGTTATGGAAAGTGGACCAGCAAAAAAGCAGTCTTAAAGCCCTAGCCAAGGCTAAAACAACCTATGGGGTCCTTCTCCCTTGCAGCACTGCTCCCCAAAACACAAGATGGGTAAGCATTGGTCAGTACATAGGTATTGCTTCTCAAACCACTTTTGTCATTTTCTTTGTGATTATCAGAACTGGTAGGTATTAGTACAGTACTTAGCAATATCACACCAAACAGTTCCCCTTCTGTTCAGTAGCTAGCTACCGGTATGTGGATATCAAGCAGTGTTGTGTGAGCATGTAACAAGCAGGCAAGAACAGGCATGATTTATTCAAGACAATTACTGGAGACCTGTCTTCCTATGTTCTACCTTTTCTTTACTTGCTTTGTGAAAATTTTTTGAGTTCTCACTAGATGCTAACAGGCACAGCTAATTTTATGCAGCCTTCTGTTTTATTATTATTGCCTCATGGTCATCAGATAACTACCAAGCCATAAACAAAATTAAGTATACAACTAGGTAGGCTATATGAAACCTATTTCTGTGAAAGTAAAAAACTTCAAAAGTATATGCAGTAAAACCCATCTAATCCGCACCTCAATAATCCGATCCCCTCCCTAATCCAAACATTGATAATAGTTCGAAGTGCAATTCGAACAAATAAGCAGTTTTTGGATTAATAGGGTAAGGTATGGAGTTTGTACAAATACCTCCGTAATCCGAACAAGGCGCTCCTCATTTTACAGATTAAGGGGGTGATGAGCAAAAAATCTGCGCGAGGTGCTGCGCAGAAGGTACAAACAATCTCTCTATAATCCGTATTAGTGCAGAATACAGAGTTTTTTCGGATTTGTAAGTACCTCGGTAATCCGAAATCCCCGTTAATCCGTTACCCCCTGCTCCCCCGTAATCCGTTACCCCCTTCTCCCCCGTGCTGTGCAAATTAAGAGGGGTTTTACTGTATTATGATTATCAAGCCACCCTATTCCATTCACTATTTTTTGTTCCAAAAAGAGTAATGGTGAGAAGGGGCAAGTAGTAGATCAGGCAGCAGTTTGAGGAAATAAAAATGAGTAGCAGCAGAAGAAAAAAAAAATGTTGAGTGACAGATGAAACTCAGCAAAAAGGAAATAATACCTATTTCAGAGGCTTTATTGAAGCTTAACCTCCTTCCTACAGGTTTTGATATCATCATTGCTGGTAGTGGCCATAGCAGTTAGCCCAAAGCACAGGTGATCAAAATTATTAAGAATCAGGGAATAATTTATAGCTACCTACCAGCTATGTCATCACAATTGAGTGATGCTTCAAAAAGAGAGTCATATTGTGTGCTGATAGAAACATGGAACCCAAGCACAGAGGTGTTTTGGCATGCAATCAATATGCATGGACATGGCATGTTGGGAAAGAAAAAAAAATGACCAATCAACAGGTGCATCGAAAAATCAAGTGAAGTAGGCTAGGCAAACCAGAGAGAGATGATCTAAAGGTCTAGCTGAGGCAATGGCAATCTATGGGGGCTCTGGAGGGTGCTACTATGAAAGAGGATGGGTGAAAATAGCAGGCCTAATCACATGGCCCACCTTGTGCCCATTGAGAGGAAAGCTATGACAACCAATGGGGACCATCTGGAAACAAATAGGGGAAATGTTGCAATGACTCTTTGTGCAGTGGTGAGTGAAGGCAGAGTACCTCTATCCGATAGCACTTGCGATTACACCCCTTCGGCTTCACCGGATCGTCTCCATTCAGAAAGACAGTTGTTAGTCTTCACACTCTCTTTAATGACAGTAAGTACCTACTCTACCTTCACTCACTTGCATGTTTCATTTATACTGCATGTTTTAATGAGTCATTGCATTAACCAAAATTGCGGTTTTTAATCAGCTGTCTAATTAAGGGCTTGCTCTCCTCTCAGCCTTATGGCAGAAAGGATTTTCAGTCTCTCTCCCCAGGTTTCCCATTTTTTTTTCTTGGTGTAGCAAGTATGAAAATGGAGTTATGCAAAGTGGACCAGCAAAAAAAAATGGTCTCAAGGCCCTAGCCAAGGCTAAAACAACCTATGGGGTCCCTCTCCCTTGCAGCACTGCTCCCCTGTGCAGTTCACATACCCAGTACCCTCCGCCTTAGCTTCAGGTGTATAGCAATGAATGCTTTATCCAAGAAACTATGAAACTTAGGGTTCTGGGAGTTGATCAGCCTCCAGAGGTACTCTGCCTTCACTCACCACAGCAAAAGAATCATTGCAACATTCCCCCTATTTGTAGTGGCTCGCTCCGGCGGAGTACCTCTGTCGGATAGCATGACTTTCATAAGGCGGAGTGAGAGCTCTAACATGGAACCCAATCTGTACTCTTACGGAGCAGGGAGGGATGGTTCCCCCCAGAGGCGGAGGGTGTAGAAGATAGATTATTCTAGAACCATATTTGATTGCTATTATCAAGGGTTTTTGCTTACTGATAACAATTGCGCTCCTTCCAGTGCATGGGAATACCTTTACCTTGCTCTGTCTCACCATTGAATTAGTTGTTCCATAAACTCTGACAATTATCACCTGCCGAAAATTCTGTAGCTCCCGGGTTCTTCTTATGGGTCGCCTTGGTGAATCCGTTCTTTATCGTGTATTCTTGACCTGCTGTTCTCGGTTCCAGCGCCAACTTTGGTGTGCTGTCTGACCGTTATCTTGCCTAGGACTGTCCAGAGTAGGTTCTTATCTTTCATGATCCTCTCGAGGATTACCAAACCCATACCAAGTTGTTTTACCACTCTTTCTATGTGTTTTCTGGTTTATCTGCTTTGTACAAACCTGTATGTTTATTTGGAGAGGACAAACTGAGTTCAAATGTACTTCAAGCCCATCGGTTTTCTCTGAGAATCTTTCTTTACATCTTTTCGTCCAACACTTTATTAATTTCTATTCAACCGTTTCTGTACGGAATGTGTCTCTCTAGTGACGAGAATATTATGAGGCAGATTTATTGTTTAAACATCTCTCCTCTCCAATTAGATCTTTCTGTTGTCACCGTGACCCCGATCCATTCCGTGTATACGGGATCATCCCAGGTTCTTTCCTCTTCTGGGTTTGTTAACACCACAGGTCAATCAAATCCTTTGCATTAGTCAACTATCCGGATGACTATGATTTTTCTCTCGGACAATCTGTGTCGATCGGCCTCCGCCCCATCCTGGATCCGCAACGTGGTCCCCGTAGCGATAGCCTTTCCCACTGGCCATATCCGTAAATACAGCTTTTTTCGGTTCCTGATCCTTGCATTTTGGTTGTTCCGACATCACTTGCTTTCAAGACCCCTTCAGTACTTTGATTCACAAACTATCCTGTTGTCAATAAGGAAAGATCTATTAGGTTCCTGATGCTAATATCTCCTGGTTCTATTGACTTTTTCCTTACTCCCAAACACTTTCCATTCTGAATAACAAGAGATGGCGTATTGTGTAGACCGAGACCTGGCTAACTCAGTTGAATCTACAAGAACTTGAATTAATTCTTATCAAACGTGAAATTGTGTTTCTGTAGAGGTATTTTGATCTACTGCCAAATGCTCTTTACTCCACCAGACCAGATCTGTAAAGTGACCTCCGTGCCCTAATGGTCCCTTCCAGGGGTTTTACTCTACTTTCTTCGACCCCCTACATGTGTTTCTTTGCTTGAAGAAAAGAAAAAACATGTCAGCACGGACTCTCTGGTCTGTTCCTCCTAGGTTTTTCAAATATGTAGTGTCTTTGCTCAGAATACTACTGCATAAGAATCGACCGGGTACTACCAGCCAACTCGACTTCGGTTACTTCCTCAAATTCTATCTTTCCTAAGCTAATTATTAGTTTGTATCGGGTTTCCAAAAACCATTAATATTCATATGATTCCCGTACCAGACCTAACTGCACGCTCCATTTGCTGGCTGCTTGTCGTCTCTCAAATTCTGTGCCTGTGCTGCGACTGCTACTCTCCTCTGTCCGAGGGTTGGACATGCGCACTCCATCTGAAATCTTTTTGACCTTCCAGATCTTTTGTGTCACTACACGGAATCTCGTCCAATTCTCCACATAGTGGAGTTATCTTTATCTAGTTTCTAATCTCAAATGTAAGCAGCCGTCCACTCTGGCTGACTCCAGCTGCAATAAAACTTTGATGATCAACTAAGTAAATCCAATCCTCAAACATCGTCCTGTACTTTCCTTGCTCTTCGAAAAATCTCCCAGGAGCTCACTTTAGCCCCTTAACTTTCCCGGGCAATATGTGAATCTTCCATCGACTATCATCTATTTCGGCTCATCACCAATCTTTGGTCCTAAGTCCACATTTACCAGCCGATTGATCCAAAAGGCTGTAAGGCGGCGGACGTTCCCGCCGACAATCTCTAATTCATTTCTCACGTGTTAACATCTTTTGCTCCGTCCAAAGTCGCCTTATGAGAGGAGGCCCTATCGGTGGACGGGCTATGTAAACTGAGTGGCGACATAGTCGGAATTGAAGTCCTGTGTACTTATTGGTATAAGTGCCGGGCTCAGCAATCCTGTCTCTATGAGAGTACGTATAAGCCAGGCTTTAGTTCACATTGAAGTCTGCTCTGCTTTTGGTAAACTTGGGAGTCTTGTTGAAGTCCACTGCTTTCTACAAACTGTGCAAGACTTATGATGAGTGTGCAGTTTATTATCAGTGCATTGCTTAATAATCTGTGCATTGAGCATAACCGGACGGAGCCATAAATGGCAAGTTGCCCAAAGTATTCAAAAGAACAATTTATGTAGTGGGTATAGTAACGGCATTGCCGACTCCTCTGTTCTGGAACATTTTTTACAATATTGCACTGTGTGAACATGGTTTTACAAAGGGTGGGCAAGATTTAATAATCAGTGCATTGCGCATTTACCGGACGCAGCCGCAATAGGCGATGCTCAATGCACTGTATAGAACATATTTATCATGTGGGTATATTAACGGCGTTGCCGACACTTCATTCATCCCACTCTGGCTACCAGACTGTATTTCAGGAAGACCTGTACCCCTACCTCTGCAATCTCTCCACGATCGGACTTATTACCGTCTCAAGAGGATGCTAATGACGCTCATGTTGCTTAGTGCCGTACTATGTGCGACTAGCAGATTATACGGGCTGAAGTTGCCCCCGGGGAAAAGAAGGAAGACGGCTAGGCCGGATCTCCGAGAAACCCAAAGAGGCGCCTCTTTAGACTCTACCCTCTACCATCTTCCACCCCCCCCCCACGAGAGCGTTCTTCATGGTCACTAGAACGGGCGCCAAGAGGCATAGTCTAAAGATGCGCCAGGAAACGACTATCTACTTTCAATCCCCCGCCTTGGTCAGATTCCTTTCCCGAAGTAAGAATCGCCATCTCTGACGTAGATAAGCCAAGGCTTGGGATACAGCATAATTGTATAACTCAGGCATCACCTCATAAACGTATATCATACTTTTAGCTTTCATATATGAAATTTTTCTCTGTCACTTGTTTTAGACAATGTATAACCACACCTTCGCCCATGTCAGCTTCCTTTGCAGAAGTACGAACCGCCATCTCCGGCATAGGTAAAGCTGGGCTCAGGAACTTGAATAACTGGCAAATTCAAGTATTGTATAAAGAAAATTAGCCCGATTTTCATATTATCGGCAAATATATAAAATTTTCTCTATCACTTGTTTTAGACAATGTAAAACCATACCTTCCTCCCTGTCAGATTCCTTTGCCGAAGTACGAACCGCCACCTCAGACATAGGTAAACCTGGGCTCAGGAACTTGAGTACCTACCTAATTGCTCAACTCTAGTGTAAAGAAAATTAGTCTATTTTATGTTTATTGCCAGATATTAATAACCGTGTTCACAAAAATATACATATAGCACACTTTTATTCTGCTTCACTTCATCTCACGAAAACCAGCTCGCGTCTCGGACTTCCTCGACCTGGCTTAGCCCCTTTTTCAATTGGGTTAAGACCAGAATCGAGAAAAACGGCACTACGGGAGCTAAAGTTTCATTGTTAATTCACTGCCCCCCTCCTCCATAATCAATTCACTTCTTAAAGCAACACTGTCCACCCGATCCTAAGAGCCACCCGCATCATCACTGATCACTCAGCACCAAACTAGAAGAGCGGAACTGACATGTTACCACCGGCGTGAGTCGCACACAACTGAAGCTATGGTGGAGGGTACTGGGTATATGAACTGCACAGGAAGGGAGGTAGCTACATCAAGAAAGAAAGAAAAAAAAAAAAAGGGAAACCCTGGGGGAGAGCCTGAAGGTCCTTTCGGCCGTAAGGCTGGGAGGAGAGCAAGCAGTTAATTAGACAACTGATTAAAAACCTCAGTTTTTGGTTCATGCCATGACTCATTCAAACATGCAGTATAAATGAAATATGCAAGTGAGTGAAGGTAGAGTACTTACTGTCATTGAAGAGAGTGTGACGACTAACAACTGTCCTCCTGAGCAAAGACGATCTGGCGAAGCTAAAGGGGTGAGATCGCAGGTGCTATACGACAAAGGTACTCTGCCAGAGCGAGCCACTGCAAAACTAAAACATTTAACAAATAAAATAAAGCCAATAGGCACAGACCAATAGAATATAAGTTACCTGAATAGACTTCAATAAGCTGAAGAGCTCAATGGTACGGGACACAATGTCTTGGACAGTTTCAGCTCCAAGTTTACAGTAGGACAGCGTGTTAATTGGCTGTGGAGGTTCACTACTACCAGCAGCAGTACTGCCAGTGGTCGTTCCCCCTCCTCCTCCTCCCCCAACTGCAGCGTTGCTATTACTAGCAGTGTTGTTTGCAGGAGAAGGCTGCTGTGTTCCTTGGTTTGGCTGAAGTGTATTTGCACCACCAGGATTAACTGAAATTGAAAAATTTTCATCACTAGGTAGGTAGCTACTTGTTTGGTAGGTGGGTATGAAAACTGCATAGTGAACTATGGATGTACCAAAGCTTCGGCATTGACTCCGGCCATGGCCAGATTCATCTATTGCTGGAGCTTTGGCTTGACCAATTGTTGATTGTTTTTGGTCTGATGAAGGATGCACAAAGACCGGAGTTCTGCTGAGGCCGATCGACTAAAGCTTCGCCTTTGGCAAAACTCCAGTCTCTGTGCATCCCCTGTCAGACTGTAGCTTTTCAAAAACTAAAACCATAGCTATTGGAAGTATTGGTGAACTTCAACAAAGTGGACCAAAAACAATTAGCTACGTAAGAAGCCCAAAGGAGACGCACCAGTGGTGAGGGGGCTGGACGTTGTGAGAAATGTCCAATCATATAGAATTTTGGTGGGTGTTTAGGAGACACATTAAGCTTTTTTTCCGGGTAGCATTGGACATTTCTTGCAGCGTCTGGCTGCCGCGCCACAGACTTCTTACTGCAAGTGCCTCTCCATTGGGCCAGTGAGTCTCCTTGGAACCACTTACCATAGCTAACAATTGGGTAGCTAAATCCAAAGCTCTTGCAAAAAATGAATCTGGCCTTGGCTGAAGCCAATGCTTTGGTACACCCCTAGTGTGAACTCTATATAAATATATTTTCTTTCAGTGTGCTGACAGACAAAGCCAGCAGCCAGACCAACTGTTTAGATTTGGAGAATATGCTAAGACTCCGAATATGAAGTTCACTTACTGCATTGCCAAGCACACCTATGATTAACACTTTATTTCCTCCGAAACTGCCAAAAATATACAGTTTTTATCGGCCTGATGTTCTACAAATATATTAAAGCAACTTCCTTAAATGAATGGGAAAAAATACGAATAGGGTAACTGGGTAAGGGGCCTAAAGGAGATGCACTGGCTCAAAGGAGATGCATTTCCAGTAAAAAACCTGTGGCGCCGTAACTAGACGTTGTAAGAAATGCCCAAAGGGTGTAAAAGCAAGTTTAATGTTTCCTTAACGCCGACCAAAAATGATCAACATAGCTTTTGAAATATTGATATGACACCGAAAATAGATTGAATGTTCCAATGAACACTTTTGCAGTGATGAAGCGAAGCAGAGTACCTCTGTCGGTAGCACGTAGACTCGCATAGCCGAGGCTTCTCCATGACAGGAGGATAGGTCGGAGTCATCACACTCATAAAAGACAGATAAGTACTCTTTTAAATTTTTTCAAAATTTCATCATTTTTACATGATTTGTGAGGTATTTCCTTAGTATTCATGCCAAAATCTGAGCTGAGTTCGCTGTTAAGCGTTTCTGTGATGTTTAGATGAAGTCTCAGATTTTTTTATCTGGTCATGCC
>LQNS02276883.1:18677908-18694230 GCA_001587735.2 Parhyale hawaiensis | reverse complement strand
TCAAACGTCGTCAGGTTACTGCTAACATCTGCAACAAGATTCAAAGTGGCAAAACGAATGCTCTTCTCCGAAGTTCCTGACAAGTTAATCCTGTACAAGGCTTAGTTCAATTTGACGTTGAGATGCCAATCGATGCCCCATATAGCGCACAAAAGTAGACCTTTAAGCCCTAAGAGCCAAAACCGTTCGGTTGGAATTATTTCGTTACGTCAACGTCTAGAGAGTTGGCAACGTCTGCGAGATTGAAACAAAAGTTTCTTTTTAATTTTTGTAACAATTTTAAGAATATCTAGAACTGTGTGACTTCTAGTCGTTATGTACACAGATTAGGAGGTTACTTTTTTAAGCCACAAAACTAAACTGGAAATCATAAATAGTTAATATATACTGGCATGTGGATACATGATATGTATTGGGCTGCTCGGCAAGTACGTGTACGTGAGGATTTTGAAAAGAATGACAAAGATCAGTAAAGAGAATCTATATATTGATTTTATAATTTATTAAGATGAACCATAAACTAAGTTTTACCAGGTGCTGACGAACGGCTGTTTTTGATAGGTTGAGGTTTTCTGCCAATTCTCGGGTTGTGCCACGTGTGTTACTCTCGAGTAATGATTGATTTGGTCGTCATCTGTTGAGGATGATTTTTCGTCCTCTATTGGTTTTTATGGAGAATTAGCAAATTGATTCTATGAGTCCGGATTTTGCACGCACTCCAAGCTATCACGCCCACCGAGTAACAAAATACTGTAACTCGCCTTCGTCCATTAATGCATTACGTATCCTTTTGTAAAGACCTGTGCAGAGTCATCGAGGGACCAAACGCCGGGAATTGATCCAGATGATCCTGTGGAGCTGTTCGCGTGCCACAGCGCTAGAGCCAATATCCATGGAAGAAAAAGCAGGATAGAAAAAAATACAACTAGAGAAGCACTTTGAAAGCTCATATCTCAGACAAGCAACGAAATTTTAGCAGATATTAAAATTGGTCCTGAATCGAGGATTTTTTTATCTTCACAAAATTTGAGGAACTTTTCCTCGTGGCATTCTTTGCAGTTCCTATAAATTCCTTGAAGATTCGTCCATAGCTTAACTTTTTTAAGTTATCGATGTTCTGACGAACAACAAGCCATGAAGAAAGACAAAGACACAAAGAGACAAACAGAGTAGCGCCAAAATTTGCTAATTTATTGCTTTCTATTGTCCTAGCAGCTTCTAGAGTTTAATCGATCGAAGATCCGTTCATAACTTTTTGGATAATTATACAGACAAACAGAAAACAAACATAGAGAGAAACAGATAAGCAGATTATCTAAAAAATATGATAATTTGCTCTTAGTCACATCCTTAACATTTCCTGAAAATTTCATGACTATCCGTTCATTGCGTTTTGAGTTAGGGTATCTGGAAAAAAAAACAGGTAGACAAACAAACGGATGAACGGATCTTCACCAAAACTTAATCATCTATTCCTCCTAACATACCCAAAAGCCCTATAAATTTCATGAAGATCCATTAATAGCTTCTGAGTTATTTTGGTTGCAGATATACAGGCAATTACAGAAAGAGACAGACAAACTTCGACTAAAATTTAACGTCCTTGGCGGAGAAAATAAATTATGCATGTCCGCCCTGGCTGCAGCAAACCAACAGAAGCTAATGAGATAGGATGGCTGACACGTAATTGATTTCGCGACAAAAACGACCCTGACTGTTCATGTTCATTTATGTATAAAGCTGAAGCACAAGGGCGACAGCTTGCAGCTGCTTCGTGGGTGAATTCATTGCTCCAAACATTAGAGGGATAAGACGTCTCCGATTAGCAAGACAAGGGAAAATCAAATTTTATATGCGTTGTGGGACTAATTCTCTCAATTTCCTCAATTTAAATAGAAGTTTTGGCTTCTCCACTTTGGATCGGGTTGCAGGTGTTATTCGCAACCCGTTTACGCTTGAAACGATTGTAAACTCTATTTAGGGAATAATATTCAGTTTGAGTTGCAGGGAAGTCAAATCTATAGGGAGTAAGTTATCGTGACGGAGCTGTCATCATAAATTACTGTTATATATAATATTTTATCTCTGTCATACTTCTCTGAATGGGGTGCACAATAATTTAATTTTTTGTATTTCGTAGACGATAATCACTGTAGAACATTCCTCAATACTGCATCAAACTACTTTTCTTGATCAAAAAATTAAAATAAATGAACCAAAAGTTTTCAGGGTAACTTTAGCCAGAACGTCTGCGCCAAAACAAAAAACACAGTTAGCCGGCCTTATTTTCCCTTCCTCAACTTACACACGAGCAAACGAACGAGCGAACAGAGTGAGCATATAAAAAACAACAAACTAAATGTAGACCTAGATAAAGACGCAACTGAGTGGCCGGGATGCGTTTATTGATAGAAGATACTACACAATTATATATAGGACACAGAATGGCCGCCTGGGATATTTATGCATCTATGAAAGGAAAACCCCCACATTACTAAATATGCGCTGGGCAGATCAGCTAGGAACACTCAGGTAATTAACTTAAAGACTTGGGACCTAAGTTTTATGTGAGTATGTACGTACGAAGTCTGAGAAGGAAGAAAGGATGGTTGCCAAAGGATGGTTGCCAAAGACGTGGGACCTAAGTTTTATGTGAGTATGTAAGTACGAAGTCTGAGAAGGAAGAAAGGATGTATGCCAAAAATCAACACGGTCTGCACGCAAGCGCTGTTCCGTGCCTTCCACTGCCGGAGCTTTTTCCACTAGTTTAATCAATTCCCTGGGTCTGATGGCATCACAACCGCCGTGAATCGATGCATTGTGGGCTGATGCTGGGCTTCACGGCCAAGTTTCGCCTATATCGGCCAGGTCTTTAGCGTCAGAGTAATAAATGCTTAGAAGTAAGGGGAAAGTACATTTTACCGCACACACTGACTAGGGCATCCGCAGTCCACACGCGCTGGCTACCGTCGCGTAGAGGCCACAGAGGTTGCACGGCAACTATAAACCACAAATTGTCTGAACTATGATGTCAAATTACGTGAATGCTAGAAACGCTGATGCTACAATCCACAAGATTCGGTGTCCTGGCCAGGAATGAACCTAAAACCTTAATGCCGCAAGTGCAGCTCCTTACGTGCTCTGGTATAACAGCTATAAAACAATTAACTGCACTTAACTTTTTATTTATCGACCGTATCTCTTGCTAGCAGAGTAAACTCGAAGCTGTATAGACGACAGTATGGTGTGCTTGTGTGTCCACGTAGTGAGGTCATTTCTGTCTGCCAGAGTGTTGTCTCTCAAGCTTGTGCTATGATTTGGGATTCTGCGATCACAATAGCTAAATCTTGCCTCTATTCTAGTAATAACTGCATGGAAAGATGCATGTACGATACGACGGGAAAGAGAAGGGCTAAAATACCAACCCGCGAGGTATCGTCTTCTGCTTCCTGCTAATTTTGAGCTTCCCGGGTCTGCGCGCGGACCCGAAGTAGCAGCAGGCTAAAGGTTCTGTCTGACATTGACTCATAAGGCCTCAGGTTCAAACATCCCTGCCAAGTAGACAAGTTCTCCGCGGCGCTTGACGTGATTAGTCAGCATCAGGTCTGTGTACTGCTGTGGCTTTGCTGACCTTTGCCAGCAATGGGTAGGGTCGGGGGCGCAGATTGTCGCAAGGCGTCTTCCGCCACTGGCGCCATAGCTCTAGACGAGCTGCGGGCTGCTGCAGACGTATACTCCTCTGGGCCCTGTTGGTCTATATCTGCAGCACAAACCAGTGCTTGTGGGTTTCCCAGGTGAGGGTACGGTTAAGTAGACTTTACCTTTTCACAAGTGATCCCTCCCGGTAGAGCACCTGTTCCCAGGTTAACTAGGGTACACTGTTTCGCGCTAGGGTTACCCGTCTCGCGCTAGGGTACGTTAAGTAACGTCATGGCGGCGGAGCTCTCTATTGCTCTCTTTTATTTCATTTGCTACCATCTGCTTGGACGACGGTATTTGCAAATGTTACTATTTTAACTAGATGAATAACAATAAAAAAATGCCGGTTGACAAGGTAGCAGCAGATAAGCTGCTACCTGTTCTATAAAAACAATGACTTCTTGTTTGGTTCTTTGCCAATGACTGTAAAGTTAGCGACCAAGTCGCTAGAACTGGGGACTTTGTAACTTAGTTTGCTATAAAATGTCTCATCTAGGGGCACATGGCATCTACTGGAGACATTGTTTAAATTAAATTAAGCTTAAGTTTGAATTAATGAAAACTCAGAATTAAAACGCAATGAAATGTCAATTTAGTGTCACTGAAACAATTGAGACTTGATGTTATGCCTTTGTGTTGTGTACATATGCAAGCAAAAAATAGAACGTGACGGTATATTTTGATTGCTGGCAGTATTTTTTTTTTTTGCTCATCTAACGATGGTTGACGAATAACAATCGGCAAGGCTCTTAATTGTACCCCCTGAAGCCCCCGTTCTTATGCTTTCCGACCACAGCCTTTTCAGTCGCTCTCAAGCAGAAAATTTCGGTGATGTCCTGGCCCTATTAGCTAATCAAGTTTTCTAGTTACAAAAAAAAAAAAGCGATGAGAAAATGGCCCTGAGCCTCGGGTAAAAACTAACTTATGCATATGTTTGAAGGTGGGCGCTGGACGCGTAGAGGCCACAAACATACGGGTCAGCACCACTGGCCGCAAACCCTCCAGAAAATGTTAGCCTAAAAATTGGCGGGTGATCGCCACAGAGCGGCCCCCAGCTCTGAATAATATATACTTGAGCGATCACCGAGCGCTGTGATCTCTATGGTTCACAAAGACGTCATTTAACTAACGTTATTCTCCTTCGTATGCTTGTCTGGACTGCTCATTAGTTTTAGTGCCTGGTCCCACGCAGCTGTGGGCGTGCCGTGCAGGACTGTATATATATCGGTGGTACCGGCAGTATGGAGCAACACAAGTTATTCGTGCTATCATGGATACTTTATGTTTACGTTTGATGGGTGGCCTCTCATGTGGGAAAAGTAACTTTATCGTCTGCTATCCACACCGATGCAATACTTGTAGAACGAGCTATATTTATAAATATCATCTTACTGCTTTACAATCCTTTTTTCAAATCAGAATCAAAACCCACTGTAATAAAAACCTAGGCGCTTTATATATTATATACAGATATATTCGTCAATACAAAGAGTTGCTCTAAAAAAGTAAAATCTAAGGGCTTCATTTTGACGTTAAAGTAAAATTCTAACCGAAGTGGCAGACTCTCGCGTCTTCTTGTGGCAACATCTCGCACGAGTTTCCGGTATCTCGTCCTCTTCGAGCTCAAACCGCCATAACCCAAACAAAATTTTAGAAGGCCTCGGTGCCGCCAGCAGCTAATTTGTGGATTTAGCTTATATGGCGACCTAGATTTTTGATTGGGAATGTTTTCATATGATGAGCTTAAAAAGTGAAAAGCTTCACGGCACTAGTTTTTCGAAGAACTTCCATAGTTCGAATCCACTGACGAAAACCATGTAAGACGTGAAAAACTAATGAGTTTCTTTCGTTTAAAATAGTTTCTAAAACTTAAATAGTAGTAAATAATTTCTATTACAGACAGGACAAGACGCTATTTATGTGTTTATATATACCTGTGTATTTGTTTATACATGGGAAAACAAAATAGACGAAAATCCGACGCTCGAATCAACAACCGAAGAAGTTGATCAAAAATAACCACGAACTAGAGTGACTCACATTTGCTCTTCACAGAAGGAAAGTTTCAGTCACAGCAATAATTCTTGGTCTCTTAAAGTTCGTAGGGAGGTATAACAGCATGATGGAACATTGTTACATTTCACCGTACTGGCCAGGGATTTCTTTATGGCTGCTCCCTTCCCACCAATCACAGGCACCCAGCCATCCCTTCTCACCAATCACAGGCACCCAACCATCCCTTCTCACGAAGCACAGGCACCCAGCCATCCCTTCCCACCAGTTACATGCACCCAGCCATTCCTTCCCACTAGTTACAGGCTCCCAGTCATTCCTTCCCACCAATCCCAGGCTCCCAGTCATCCTTTTCACTAATCACAGGTTCCCAGCCATTCGTGCAGCCAATCAACGAGTCAGCCAGGCTGTAGCCTTACCGGAACGTGCAGCTTCCGATCTCCGTAGTCGTTGCTGCTTCCTCCTCTGCCTCGTAAGTTCGTCAGTTGCGCTTGGATGACTGAAGTTTTTTGTTTTTTCAAACGTATCCATGCTGTTGTTGTCACTCTAAATTTTATACGAAAATCATGGCTACAGGCATGAACAATAGAATGCGAGCTCATGCAGATTTTAAGAGGTGTTTTTAACGGCAGGGGTTAATTTGTGTGTAAAATACTTAATTATGATATTATGCTGGGGCTATTTTTATGTGGCAGGAAATGAGGCACATACCGCGAGAAAGAAACTCCTTGTAGCCATTACAGAAATGTTCGTGTGCAGATAAAAAAATTTAAATGTAGAAAGAGTTGATTGCATTATAATCACACTAACCACTATAATTATGTTGGGTTATGTTTATTTATATGGTCATAGAAGAAAAATGTAGCGACTAACATATTTCACTTTGGGTAGGCGCACTGCTTGTATGGCCGTGTCTATACCCTCTCCAAAATCACTTTATTTTCCGATAGCTACGGCGAGGAAAGTGTTGTTCCCAAGTCAGCACGCTTTTGCGCGTGCAGACAGGAAAATGCACGCATAAGCGTGCTCGTGTGACACGGAAACTGCAAATTTCGTGCTGCACAATTAAGTACCTCACTCTAGGCACTTTCCGATAGTGCACACGAAAACGGGTTCGTCCCTCAGTGTAGGAAGCTGTAATACACTGCAAGCAAGAAAACCAAATTCCATCTCAGTCACTCTAATTTCATCCTACATATTATCTTGTTATTGCTGTCTCTCTGTGTACGGCTTATCACTGCTTATCACCATACAGTGTCCACCTGTCCCGCAGCAGATAAAGTTAGTGATTGTGGTCAGAGATTCATAATAATTCTTCATGAAGACATGGCAATGTGATACGACATTAACCAGTGCCACTTTAAAAAATATGTGCTTGGATCTATTTTTGTGACGTAGCTGTAGTTTGTCTTACGCTTATTTATTTGCATCGGCTTGGCTAAATGACCAAATACTGTATACGTAGTTTACTTGAATAGGTATAGTTTATTGTTTAAAGTCCTTGCGCTTGGATGGGCTATGTAAAGCAGGCAATCTGCAAAGTAATGACATGAAATACTGTATTATACCAAGATTTTACGGTCTATGCTAAAATTAATAATATGTACTGTAGTTTTCTTTTACTTATACTGGTAATTAGAAGAGTCGAATTGGAGTAGCTGAAACCACCTTGCATGGTTTTGAAAACCATATGTATTTATCTGATAGTTGTTTGAAATGCAGTATATATAGAGCTCATGCATAGCCTCTAGTTGCTGTATATTACATCACAGCGTATGTAAAAATAAACTATTTAAAATGACCCCTTGTGATAGCTTAGCAGGGTTTCGTATTTCACATCATTGACTGTAATGTGTATTGACTACTTTTTGTCTCGGAGGGTGTATTTTTTAAATAGAGTGTCGGAAGTGGAGTTTGGGTTCTTCAATTATTCCAAATATTTATTTCAATTGGGCTGCAGAACTTTAATTTTGGAAAATGTTATAAATAGTTATAACCCTAGGGCACATGCTTCCAGGCTGAGAAACAAATTAGTTCTTAGAACTATCTAGGGGCTTGATTCAGTGTACTATTTTTGTCCAAATCAGGCCATAGATCCTCATCCTTGTTATTATTGTTATTATTAAATCACACCAGACTGGCGACGTAGGAACGGAGAAACTCCATGAGGTTAACAAACCCCCACGCAACCAGCCCAGCGGGTGAAGAAAACAAAAGAATGAAAAAAGAAGATCCAAGATCACAGAATGGCTCTGTGTACAGATCGTTTAAAGCTGCCAATACCCGCACAAGCAAAGACAGAGCCATCAAAACCATTCCAAACATCCACACACGATGGAAAAAACGAACGGGAATACTGGCCCGTACGGCATCGTAATGGTTCCAAGGCAAACTCATGAAGAGCACCAGTACGCCGAGTATACCTCACCCGAACAAATGGATCCGGAAGAAACTCAGACAGTGAATGACTGGGGCAGTTATAGATTTTATACAAAAAACAGACCCTACCAATTCTGCGACGATGCGCCAGATCACAAGGTACAACACCACCCGGCATGAACGCACATCGACGAACCACTTTGTCAAGCAAACACAAATGGCAATCGGCAGCAGAACCCCAGACTACAGAGCAGTACTCCAGAAGAGAGAGGACAAAGCAAATAAAGCAGCGACGTGTCAATTCAACCCAGCCAAACACCCTCCAAGTACGCCTCATAAGACCAATTTTCTGCGATGCACGTGAGGCAATCGAACAAATGCGGAGTTCAAACGTCAACTTTAGATCAAAATCGACACCCAAGATTACCAAGTCCTCAACCACGGGAAGTGATACACCATCCAGCATGAGTGCAGGAAAAGGAGGTCCCACTGTACGCGACCTGGACACGAGCATGGTTTTCGTCTTGCCCGCATTTAGCCTCATCCCCCACCTAGAACACCAGGGATCAATCATTCCAAATCATACTGAATAGATTCTGAAACCTCTAATCTATCACTAGGCTTATCGCAAACAGCCTGTGAAGTAATATCATCAGCGTAACCAGCAAGTGAATTATTAACAAGATGAAACAGATCCGCCATATATACAATGAACAACAAAGGGCCCAGAACACTACCCTGTGGAACACCAGATATCAAATCCAGAAACTCACTCCTCTTCCCATCAACAACTAGGCATTGACGTCTGTCAGATAAAATTGACTAATTACCGCTAGAACTGAACCACCAATACCCATTAATCTCAGCTTATGGAGCAGCCCAAAGTGATTCACGCGATCAAAAGCAGCACTAAAGTCAAGCTGTACCAAGCTTGCCTCATGACTCCTATCAATAGCCAGCTGCAACACATGAGAAATGTGAAGCAGAGCATCTCAGGTTCCCAAGCCCTTACGAAAACCATACTGTGTTGGGGGAAGGATATCCTGGTTTTCAAGAAAACAACCCAATCTCGACGCAACCAACCTCTCATTAACTTTCGATAAAACAGGTGTGATCGAGATGGGTCTATAATCAGTGTTACGGGATGAAACCGAGCCCTTCGGAACAGGCGTGACATGAGCAACACGCCAGCACTCCGGAAAAGAGCCCAGCCGCAACATTCGACGGAATGCGGAAGCAAGCGGGGCTGCGAGCACACCAGCCACCCTCCGAAGAAAGAAAGGAAACATGTGTTACGAATACTTTGTAAGATCATTGAATTCAATAACATTATTATTATTAATGTTAGTTCGTTATTCAATAACTGGAAGGTCCACAGGACACAGGACTGCAGATCGGACTGCCTCGAAAATAGGGCTACAGCTGTAGGGTTGAAAAGCTGGAAATTAATAAAAATTGCATACCGTATAAAGACAATAAATAGAACGTTCATTAAAATGGTATCACTTTCTGTCTCTTTATTTCCTTATGAAACTTACTACATTTTTAGAGGTTGTCTACAGAATGATTGTGGCGTTATCTTTACTTGAAGGAAAAATAGACAAAAAATAAAATATGATAAAAATGAAAAGTTGAAACAAAAGTGAGTTGATTTTTATTTCACTCTTCATAAGTATGGTATAACATTATAACATCAATAATGGTATAAACATGTTTTGAAATGATTATTTGTAGATCTTACAGACTCAGTTACAAGATGAAACATTGTGTTAGGCAAGAGTGGCGTGTTTGCATCCGTGTTTCTACAACGTACTTAAAGTTAGGGATAAATTTTTAGAGTTTCAAGTTTTCGTTTCATGTATGTTGCATATAACTTTCTTCTAAATTGTTTTCATACATCCGTAGCTCATCTGTTTTACTATCGCACTTTTGTTTTTTGAAAATCGTGATAGAAACGCAGTGAGCAACAAAACAACTGTATTTCTGTTGTCATTAGTTCTATACACAAATGTTATTGATTATACTAGGAACCTTGAATACATTTATATTGGTGAAATAAATAAACAAATATATATTACTAAGGCATTGATAATGTGTGCTTTGTGAGAATCCTAATGATCCAGTTTTTTTTTTTTGCATCCCTGTAGGGAGCGATATCCCCCTATACGCATGTTGGCCCATGGCTGAAGAATCTCTTACTACGTCACCGGCGTTACGTGTGACGTCAGAGGTCATCTCAGCCAATCAGCGGGCGCAATTTTACTCTACAGCTTGCCACGCTATGAGCGCAGACTCTGCTGATAGGCTGAGATAACCTGTGACGTCACCCGGCCGTGGTGTTTATCACGTGATAAGAGTCCCGTGAATAAAAACAACCTTGTGTTAGTTCAGCCATGGATCGACATTCCGGGTTTCAAACATTTTGATGATTCATTTAACTACCAAGCGCTTGGCCCAACTAGCTTATATTTACTGTTTTAAGAAGTAAATCATGGGAGTGTACATATAATTGCCAAAGGTTGTTAATCCTTTCTTTTCAAATAATTGAAAATATTTGCAACATAAAATCATACTAACAAGTAGATCATCATCACAATAATTCCTCAGATAACCGTTGCATAGCTAGCAATTCGGTGAAATAGGGAGTGGTGACCCTGACATAATTCTCATTTAGGCATTATCAATGAACGCACCAGCTTCCCTGCGCGCGATTCAGAGGTGCCAGTCTCTAAATGTACGTCAGAGTGTTACGATCGAGCACATCCTACTTAGCTACTCTGTCTAGCCCGAGTTATTCTAGTTCCAACTCAGCAGGATCGCCAACTGGTATTTTTCTTCCATTACCGGAGTTACCTAACTGTGAACATGCTGCAGGCATTGAAGTTCATGAATAATTATTATATTGCGAAGTTATTGTAGGCATGAAGTTACTGAAGTTGTGAAGCAAGAAAGTTAAAGAATTTCGTGGTGTCGCGAAGTTCAAGATGTCATGAATTTTATGAGGTCGTGCAATTTATAAAGCTATGACGTTCCTGAAAGCACGAAGTTAATGAAATGATGAAGTGAAGTTAAATGTATGGAATATTCAAACGAAGCTAATGAAGTCATGTACTTTTTGTGGTCGTTCAAGAATTTTATGAAATCGTGAAGCTCTTTAAGTTCTACTAAGTTTTATGGCTTACATTTGGTGCTTTTAGGGCGTACTCGATTGGACACAGAAATGAAGCCTTCGAGATTTGACTTATCCGAAACTTTTTTTCTCTGCCACCTTGAATCATGGTACAAGTCTTAGGAGCAACGCGATTAATGGTTTTTTGCTGAATTTCCTTTAGCAGAGTTTTGGGCTTCCCGGTGTTGCCAAATGCTTTATTTGGGTTGCATTACCTGCCTGTCCGTGGGAGCTCAAGCGTGAAGTTTTAATTATAATAATAATAATAATTACGTCGAGCTGACTGAAATCAGAAGCAAGATTGCGTGTCTCAAAGTTTCAAAGGTAACCGATTAAGGGTCAATGCTCGACGGGTTGAAGTCAGCGCACCTGCCTGAGGTTTTGGACAAGTCGATCCTTAAAGGCATTTCTCCGGCGCCCAATCGAACTTTCTCTTCTACTTTGTTTTCATTTACGGGCGTCAATATAGAAACTTACAGTTACTTTATTCGTACTTTCTTGTTGCTGGGCAGTTAATGATTTGACTTCATGCATTTAATGAACTCGGAAAATTCATGATTTCACAAGCTTTGAGAGCTTATGAACTTCATATCTTTTTATCTTCACATTCAAGAGCTCTTGAGACTCTTATCCTAGCGTCTGTTTTTATCATAGCGTCTGTGAGTGGAAGTGAGGTATGGGACCATGAGTGGTTAAGTCAAACAAACATTAATTGGATTTTTGGAGAGGCGATGGGAGTGCTCTGTTTGTGACGTCATCGGTAGCAAGCAGCTCGACACTGTGCATTGCATCTCGCTAGTTTATAATGTAGCGATATCAATAACTATTCTAATACGGTACTTTACATTTCCACAACAAAGCAGAGAAGCACACAGAAGCAGTAGAGGAAAAGATTTGTTTAGACACCACCCTGATACTGGATAATTATTCGCAAATTGAATTATGCGTTAGATACCCTCATCCGGATTGATATTCCATACAATCCCAAATTCGTACTATTACCGTACGACGGTTACTGTAACTAAAACAGCAGAAGACAGCATCATGTACCAAACGGTCTAAACACTCCTCAAATGTGTTGAAGATATCAACACCAGAGTATATGAATATGAGCTGTCCCGTCAGTATTATTTATAATGCTGTCCATATATTAAGCTCCTGTCTGTCAGTGAGTTAATATTGTTATCAGTCGTATTTCTCTTACATTTGTGTTATACCACTTTGGAAAGTGATAGTAGACACGTATTTCGGTTACTGATCTTATAGATACCTTGATCGACACCAGTGACGTCATATTTTGATGCCGAATGCTATTTTTTTCTAAAGCGGTAATAAATGTTGTAAGCACGGCTTATACTCGCTGTTATTTTTATTTCCCGAATGAAAGGTCTTGTTCTGAAAAGTTCAGTACGCAACATTATGAAAAACACTTGGAGGGGCACTCATCTAAAACGCCACCGACTGCAGTCAAGGTGGGTCACTAAGGGTTTCGGTGACGACTCTCGCTTACAGCATAATTATTGTAGGTGTATATCATCCTATGAGGCTGTTGCAATATGTCGTATTCCTTAGTGCTATTGCTATTAATTGTTATTTGTTGCTATTGACCGCTCTATTGCAGGCTGATAGGTCACCAAGGATAATGTTATACATTTTCATTACGCACAGTTTACTAGAAAAACACCTATAACTAATGCGCAAACTGCTTTCCCTCTACTTGTTACATTCAAAATACTTCCATAGCCAGACATTTCCTACGACGCATATCCTGTACGACGTATAAAGCCTTTACGACAGTAGACTCAAGGTATGTTCGATTGGGGACCAAAATTAGGCCTTCGAAGCTGGACTAGTCCGACACTTTAGGCAGGTGCGCTGGCTTCGACCCTNAAATACTTCCATAGCCAGACGTTTCCTACGACGCATATCCTGTACGACGTATAAAGCCTTTACGACAGTAGACTCAAGGTATGTTCGATTGGGGACCAAAATTAGGCCTTCGAAGCTGGACTAGTCCGACACTTTAGGCAGGTGCGTTGGCTTCGACCCTTCTGATTGAGTTTGAGGCATTGACTCTCACTCGGTTACCCTATAGACAGACTTTCAGAAACTGGAAATTACTCAGTAAAATAGAGTTCTCAGCAGACTCAATTCGATCGCGTTGCTTCTATAACACTTAATTCTGACACGATCCAATGTGACAAAACTAAAGCTTCCCTCTCAAGTTTCGGATAAGTCAAGCATTGAAAGCTCAATGCTGGCGCACAACTGAGCACACCATACATTTCAGCCCTGCAGAAAAGATCTTATCTCTTAGTGGCCACACACAGGGGCTAGAGGGACGCAGGGTTATTGGACTGCCCTCGTTCCATATTCGATCAATCAGCTTACACAGGCACGGCTGGCACAGTCTCCAACATACACTCGTGTTGAGGTCTCGCCAGCGTGTACATACATACAGTTCCCAGTAGTTATGGTGTTTATGGCGTTTTGCCGTGATCAAGATGGTGTAATATTTTGACTAGGAAGGTGAATCAGTTAATAAATATTTATTATACAGCTTTGGCAGGGCATTAAGGGCAATACACATAATTTAACTGCTGGCTCTGAAATAAGGCGTATGATTTGGTCTGTTGATAGTTAAGTCAAGAAAGTGTTCAATGCTCCGTTGAAAACACGCACAGATTGTGAAGGTCGGTACCTCAATGGTGCCTACTGACCTGCTTGACCCTACCTTTTGATGAAATAATATTAGCTACCAGCTATCTGTAATTTTAGAAATTGATCAGTTTCAGAGCTGGTGTTTCCGTACTGTAGCCAGCACCTCAATAATATCCGCGCAATAAGCGAAAAAACTACCTAGGTATTTCCCTGCGGACCCTGAGAGACGGCACGCACTGACGATGGGGCCAATTGCGTTACGGACTGCCGGACTCCATGATGTTCTGGAAGCTTGTCCAGAAATTAGGCTTTTCCGTGGTAGAATTCACTCTCTTTTTGTCTTGGAGTACCTGTGCTGCAAGACATTGAGCGGATATAGAAAACTATTAATTGTTTTCAGAGTCAGATCCCCGTATGCATAATCTTACCCTGTTTGCATCATCAAAGTTTGAATGGAAGGAACATCTGAATAGATCCTCAGCTATTATACTCAAACTTGGATCACATCAGTTAATTTAGAGTGGCATCCTGACAATTTTTTATTCGTGTATTTAAAAGATATAGCTACGTAGAGCGTTTATTAAAATTTCAGCAGTTGTTTTTCGTAATTCAGAACAAAAACTACTCTAAATTTTCCAGAACTTTCAGCTCTTCTTGCGTGACCAAGTATTTCTCACACCTATGGTCATCCGAACTCAAACCAAAGCAGAACCCAACTGACTCCCTACATACTAAAATAGGAGGATTAAATTTATTCACGGTGTCTTAAATAGTGATTTGATACCTCTCCGTAATCGCATACTCCATTCGCTGGATTCGCTCGGTGCTTCTTGATGTAATCTTCCGTGAAGTTCGTTCACACACACCAGCGCATACGCATGCGAAATTGCAGAACGCAGCAAAATGTGCGAAAGAGGATCGTCTACACTGGTGCTGTGTACAGAATAAAAAACTTCGCTCCTTCCTTCCTTCCTTACTGGGGTCTGAGTGAACCGCTTTATTAAGATTGGCGGGTTACTAGGCCAAATAACGGATTTTTCATGACGTTATGTCCCTACAAATCTCTTACCCCTGTGCTGGGGCGAGAACTGACTTGAGGACCGGCTGTTCTCTGGGGATGTGCCTGTTAGTCCGTCTTCTGCCAGCTGTCTAGTCTAACATTTGAGCAATCTTTGAGCAGCTACGGACTTGTGCTGACGAGAGCAAAGCGCAATTTGGGGAGAATTAGCTGAGAAAGAACTTGTGAGAAAGAACTGTCTTGTGAACTCACTACACGGTGGGCTCACTCGACGGTCTTCTGCTTCTCGTACGCAGTGCAAAGTGTTCCAACATTTTGTGTGTTCACTCCACTTGGCTTAGCAGGTGTGCAGATTAAGGTGTCTTATTCCTCTCCAAATTTTCTGGGAATCATGCTCTGCCCTTTAAGAATATCCAAGCCTTAAATTAATTATCAGTAATATGTTAGGGGCAAAAAATAATAATAATTGTAGGGTGAACCCTGATTTATTTGCACTCTAAATCGTGCGGGAATATATCCAGGAAGCTGGAAACGCTCGATTGATTGCAGCGGTTGGCGAAAACGCAACAGTATTGGACACATTTTTCCGATAGTGTACTCGTAGAGGGGCTTAACTATGACGTCTTGAGCCTTCGTAGGCGCGTATTCCTTAGTGTAGTTGCAACTTTTAAATCTAGCTGTAAATCTATATATATTTATTAAAT
This sequence comes from Parhyale hawaiensis, assembly GCA_001587735.2. Lineage (NCBI taxonomy): Eukaryota > Metazoa > Arthropoda > Malacostraca > Amphipoda > Hyalidae > Parhyale > Parhyale hawaiensis. Next base: position 18,678,587 of record LQNS02276883.1, on the reverse strand, counting down.
ACAGATGTGTTAATTGAACTATTTACTCATAAACATTTTTCTTCATAGATCTATTCTCCATGTATTCAATTCCTAGGATTTTCCAATCGTTATGATACCTCCTATTTAAAGGTCGGTCTTCACGTGAGGCATTTCTACATGTAATTTCAGTATAGTATGGCCGGGAGCGCGCATTGAAGTTTAAATAGCAGAAAAGGGCGAACAGCTTTCTGAGTTCTAATTCGTTGAATAGCCGATGAACAGCGACGGTTGTTAATACTTCGACGGCTAACATTTCAGTAAATCATTCGGTAAATGAATTTAAAAAGAACACGCTGACGCTCAACAGACGCTGAAAAATTGGCACACGATACAACTTTGTTGCGCAATACGGCTATAGATGGGCTCAGTTTCTACTCGTAACTGTAGAATATGGAGGTTAGTCTTTTGACTTGATTTTAGATTTTACTAGACTACCCGTGACCCGTTGGGTCGTCATCACGATCGTCTTGTCTGCCTTTCGTAACCATTTTGCTTCCTTACACCTGTATCTCATACTGATCTTTCTTCCATCTGTTCTTCTTTCCCAACTTGCTGTTCCCATGCGCGTTGATCCTGTGTGGGAACACCCTCGTGCATGGGTTCCACGTGTCTGTTTATCACACTACGTGTCCCTTCCTTCTTCCTCTGTGACATCGCC
>LQNS02276883.1:18585561-18608654 GCA_001587735.2 Parhyale hawaiensis | reverse complement strand
CACATTTGCAATAGTCCCCAAGATTCGGTTTCGCGTAGTTTTTGGCGATTCAATCAGACCAGAGATTTCAAAAATTGTTTTGCTTGTGCTTCCCGGCTTTTTGAAGACTTGACGTTTAATTTTTCTGATATCACGCGTGTTCATAGCTTTTACTTTATCTTTACCAGAACGTGTCTTCCGATTGGAAGGATTTCTCAAAAAACGTTGAATTGTTCCAATACGGCGGCCTAATATCCTGATAATAGACGCACATGAGGTCTTCTTGGCCGTTTCTTTGATAATAATTTTTTGCTTCTCTTCGTTTGTTAGATCCGTAGTACGTCCCATTTTGAATATAATTTAAATGGACTAAAAGCGTGGCTCACAGTATATCTGTTAAACAAAGGAAGTTCTGCAACCAACCTCTTCAGAATGTCAACAAATATTGCCAGATGAACTAAGCACACAGTTTTGCCAGATGAAAGCATAATTCCCGTCAGACAGAAGATTTTCGATAAAAAATCAATTAAAAAAAATTGTTGGACTAATACCCTGGGTCGCACTGTATACTTCAGTAAATGAACTGTGCCCTTCATTTCAGTAGCTAATCGATGACGCCTCCCTTTTTTTCGTCCCAGTTGGCTTCCAGAATCGGCGTCGTGGCTGCTGACGCAGGGTCGGCACGACGAGGCCTGCCGCCTCTTGTGTCGAATTGCACAAGTGAACCGAAAGAAAATATCCGAAGAAGTCATGATGAAACTGTTACTTCCTGATACAGATTCCGTTAACCCGAAGTATGTTTTGAAAGAAGAAAAAGAAGAACTGCTTCAATGTGAAGCGGAAGTTCTAAAAAAGGACGAGAGGAACCGAAAAGAAACCGAAAAAACAACCAAAAAGAAAAATGAAGCGAAATCCGAAGTCATCAGCGCCGTATTAAAGTATCCAGTGCTGAGGAAGCAAATTGCTTTAGTCATATTCATGTGGTGAGTGTTTTGCTGAATTTGGATAGAATTTTTTATTCATAGTAATATTATCTTCAACATTTGTTCTATATCTCTATAGGGATACAGTTCGCTTCATGTAGTGCCGGGCTTCACACCTTTAATGATGTTTCTTTTATTACCATTTCTTATTTAATAGGATCCCATCTTTTATTGGGTATTAGAAAATATTGGCCTCACTTGGTTAAATGCGCGTCTTACACATCCAGAAAAAATGAAAATAGTAGCAGCAGCAACAATGTCCCCTACCAAATGTACGATAACACGAGATTGCCTGTGGAAAGAAAGTTCTTAGATATGAAAAAATACCGTACGATTGGGCCACTTTCATCACGATAAACGTAACCGATTAGCTTGACGTGGTCCAAAACTGAAATCCTAAATGTTTGATTTACTAATTGGAATCGAGTTTCAGGCGTTAACCTCAAACTGATAACGCTTGCGACAACTGAAACTGAGTCCCGAGGCAAGATTCCATTCGTTTGCTGTGGTTTCGTGAACTTCAAATACCGTATATCCTTAATGTTTAAGCAGCTTAGCTCTTACTATCACATTTATGCTAAGGTGAAGATTAGGTCAACTTGACCGCACTCTCCCCCTTACCCCGCACCCCCGGGAACCCAGAAGAACTAGTTTGTTCTGCGGGTAAAAGCAAACTGGCCCCAGAGGAGTAAGTGCGGCTGCAGTCGACGACGTATCGTCTAAAACTATGATGCCATCGACTCTAAACTTTACGTATTGCCAATGACCGTCTAATTAAATTGCGAGGTAATATTCTGAGAAGCTACTCACCCGCCGCAGACTGAACTCAAAAGTGCTAACTTTTCATCATAATTTCCTGGTGAAATTTTTACTTTCTGTAGAATTTGAAACTGTAAAAAAGTTTTTTTTTAGCCGCCGATAATTCTGCTAGTGCTGCTTTGGTCAGGCTCAGTGACCTTTCTGCAGGAACTCTGCAGAAGTAGCACAGTTTTGCGCCGTCGTGGTTGCCGCATTTTCAGGAGCTCTATATAGGAGTCTTGCTGGTGTGGATGTCACTAGGATTGTGAAAGTAGACAAGAAAGATGGCAGTATGTGTAGACGTACCAAAAGGCCCATTACCATGCCCAGAGATGTAGGGGGGGGGGGACTTTGCCCCAGAAGTGTGTGACTGCNACTCTGCAGAAGTAGCACAGTTTTGCGCCGTCGTGGTTGCCGCATTTTCAGGAGCTCTATAGGAGTCTTGCTGGTGTGGATGTCACTAGGATTGTGAAAGTAGACAAGAAAGATGGCAGTATGTGTAGACGTACCAAAAGGCCCATTACCATGCCCAGAGATGTAGGGGGGGGGGACTTTGCCCCAGAAGTGTGTGACTGCTGGGCACTGTTTTCAATATGCATATACTGCATTGTGAAGGATTGCACCGATAAAACTGGCCGTAATTATAGGGGGCTTAGAAATATGTTAAGGGAAGTTAAGCTCCCTAAACATAGACCTAACGACTTCCAAGGCTACAGAAATGACAGGCCCCGTTATAGGATGTGGCCCACCTGAGTGTATGGGCTAGGTTAGGTTAGAATTGGTCATAGTTGTTGTTTACATTAGCCTCAGTTTAGTTAGAGGAATGTTTAACCCCAACTCATAAATTCACATGTTATCTGAATATCATGTAGGTCACAGAGCATATTTGCACCTATTTCATTATAGAAGGGTCAATACGTTCATAGTATTTTAGAAACAATATAAATATATATAAATAACTTATTAGGAACACAATAGGTTCACAAATACGCTTACAAGTACAAAGTAGCCAAAGCTTAAACTAGTGAGTAGGCCCAGTCACATACTATATTGGTAGCCACGCACAACGAATAGAGATTCATGGATACATGTCAATGATTATCTACAGAAGTATGCTTACAGGCGGACTCTCTACGGCTTACATAATGCATTACATAATTAATGTATATAAGGGAATATGTTGATGTTAATAGTAACGAAGCCACTTTTCTTCATTAATTAACTCAGTAAATTATAAACACCATAAAACGTATTATGGCACGCTTGGCAGCTGATTTCACTTCTATATTTTTCGTTCAAGATGCATCGTGTTTTACATTTTCAGTTGGACAAATAATAATGCTGTAATAATACTGCAAATAATAATACTGCAAATAATAATACTGCAACCGGTTTCATATGCAGTCTGGTGGAAAGTAATCTGATGCATGGTCACAGTATGTGCAATGCGTCTCTCGAAGGCCTCAATATTTTTTTGTATTTTTTACTAGCATTTCCAAGAGTTCATTTTTTTTTGTCTCAGTAGGTTTTTTACTAGTAAGAAGGCGACTTCGTTTTTCGCTCGAGTGCAGATTCTCCCATTTTTCGTTCTCATTTATTTTTTGGGTCATGTGTTCAATACTACCAGTAACTAGCCATGTGACATGATTTCACTTTGTATTTCCGTTATAGTTATTTTGTTGGAGTTTAAAGTATGCCTTTCACAGGATGATAGCGTGCATGTGCTACTACGGACACGCTCAGAACACAGCAAACCTCGACGACAACATGCTCATGAGCTTCTTCCTGGGGGCCGTCGTCGAAATCCCGTCCTGGTCTGCACCTTGGCTCATGGAGAAGTTCGGAAGGAAGCCAACGCTGGTTGGGTTTTTCTTGCTGTCTGGAACTGCCGGAATACTGTACTGCGGAGTCGTTGTAGTAGGTGAGTCGAAGATATTTAGTCTGTAATGCAGAAATAACGTTGATTAAAAGATGAAGGAAGAATAGTTGACACCTAACGCTGTGGGTTTATCTCCCAACAAAAATGGAAAGAAACTTTTGTGAGGTAGATTTTTTAATTGCTTACTTAGAAATACATCATGTTTCTGCTCAATATGTTAGGACGTTAAAAAGGGTCACGTTACTTATATGGTGTGTTTGTGTGTGTGTATATGCATATATATATTCATACATTTTTAAGTGATTATTTGCAATGATCATTATGACATTATTATAACAACGAAGATAGTGATATTAATAATGAAAACCTTTACGTCAACGCTGACAATTATTCCTGCACACAACTCAACATGTATAGCAAATCACGATAACTAACATTGAAATTAGCATTTATACTATAGCCTATAGATGCATATATATATATATATTCATATGTTCTAAATGAGGAGAGTGGGCCCCCTGAAAGATTCATATCATCAAACAACGTTGGAGCGACTAATGTGAGAATGAAATATTACACAAATCAAAGCCAACGGTCTTATATTAAGAAAAGTCAATGTGGACGTAAAGAGATACGTTTGCATCAATACCTCTCCGCACCCAACACCTTGATTGTGGACCCTGGGTAAGTACTGTGGCCTCAATTGTGCACAGCATTTAAATCGTATCGTTAGCTGGGCTTACTTAGACAAAGGCACCACAGAGACATTATTTTGGCGCAATCAATTTACATGTCGAGGGCCTTTACACGCTGCTCCAATTTTTATAATATTCTTATCGAAGAGAGAACTAAACCTCTGGTTGAATGGAAAGCCCCTTGAGATGAGGTAATTTGACTCGTTGACCTGGAATTATGATTAGTGTGGAGGTAAAACAGTTGGCATGCAAGTCCCAAGCACAGTACATGAATGTCGTAACGCACATATAATGCCTTGGTAACTAGCTAGTTCCGTCTGATGAAACATCCCCCACATTTTTATAATGGTGACTGATGAAAGTATAATTTTCTTTTAGTGCTTCCTCCATAGAAAACGGTGGGCACTCTGTTTCTTATAGTCCATGCCGGCCGGCCTCGCCAATGGGCGTGCTGTACTTAAAACAGCAAACGTGCGGTAAAAAGCTTTCGGGAACTAGCATGCCCAGTCCTAAACTTTAATAGAGTGACATCTGAAGTGGGCCACTAGTGAGTAGCACCTTAGAAGGTTTCGACGTAGCTACTGAGGTTCTACGCAAACAAGGAGTGTGCGGGTAGCGCGTCGGTTCTGATCTGTTCTGAGGCGTCGGAAGGTTCGGCGGCGGTTCCGGTCTGAAACAGTGTGCGACAAGCTTTATTTACACACTGTGTCTGTGTGTGTCCGTCCGGACTTGGTGGGTTGGGAGCTGGGAAGTCCCAACGTGTTTACGACGTCGATTCTAGTTTTTGCGCCGAAGACTCAGAAGTTGTTAGAAACGGGTCACATTGTTTGGTTTGCTTAGGGCCAGTTCGGTCCTTTCACTTGCCTGGAACATCAAATTTGAGCAATGGATTCACCACTATCAATCGAGTTTCATGCGTAAGTCGCAAAGTAAGAACCCTTGGGACGGTAAAAAATTTCTTTTGGTGTAACAATTTTGTAAAGGTATATGGCGATAAACTCTTAAAAAAATAGTCATTCTTTCGCGTTTCGTACAGCGCTTTCCGTCAGACAACTAATTAAAAACGCTGATGGTTAGCCTACGAATCGCAAGCCAATATGATAGGCCACTAAATCTTAATTTTTTGCCTTTCAGCTCCCCAATGGTTTTCGTTTTCACTTGGCCTGCTCGGCCGTCTGTCCGTAGCGGCACTTTACGTCGTGGCACTTCAATACGGACCTGAGATTTTCCCCACTGTGGTGCGGGGACAGGGGCTGGCCCTGGCGGATACCCTGGGTGGTGCTGCCATATTCCTGTCACCACTTGTTGTGTACCTGGTAAGTTGGTAGACATGACTTGATTTAGACGAGCGAAATTCAAAAAGTTCTCAGAATTAGTGAAAGTACTTAATCAACATTTGAGTTTTCTTGCGTACATGCAAATGTATTGCTCTGCCAAGGTTAGTGTTCTTCTCCGCGGAAACATTCTACCAATTTCCACCTAAGTTTGATACGCTTGGATACGTAAGTGAGTAATTACTCATATCGAGCATCACCATGAAGCGTTTGGAACCAATATGGCTGAAAGTTTGTGACTATTAAATTTTTCTGTACTCTGTTGTCTGTGAGGTGAATGGCTATTGCGTTAGGCTCGAATGAAGTGAAACAAAATCTAGACCTTTGACAAATGATTTTCATTAACAAAAAATGAGGGCCACCATCTCATCGTTGCCACCATTTGTTAAGACCTGACGTGCCATGTATCGCAGCTGGAGGCAGGCTATCGTAGCAGCCAGCACTTGACGTTATTGGTTCTGTAATAGAGCTTGAAGAGAAATTTCCTTAGAACTTTTTGACTTCCCCTCGTAAACGGTGCTCAATATAGCAATTTTTGCGGTGGTATATACCAGAACCTCTTCTACGCTTTCCTAACTTATCCCTGTTTTAGAATGTACCTCGTTTCGCCCTTACCAGGCAGGGATGACGAAAATCGTAATATACTTCATGCAGTTCGAATTTTCAAAATACTAACTATTGAAAAAAATTCATGACGTCCTTTTAATAATTATGTGAAACTCAACATGTACTTACTGTTTACTGCTGCGTAGATAATCATATCATTTTCCGAAGTTTTGTTCTTCGTTTCCAGGTGCAGATCTACCGTGGTCTCCCTCTGCTAACGTTCGGCCTGCTGGCAATCCTTGCTGCAATTTTAACGATTTTTCTACCAGAAACAAAGGGCGTTGCGCTCCCCAACACCTTACAAGACGCCGAAGATGCGTGGTCCAAGAAGCACGCGAACAGCGGCTGCAGATGTTGCGGAAGTGGCATTTTTGATCTTCAACAAGTCATCTAAATAGCAATTTATTTCCATTCAGGATCCGCTTGCTAGTGGGTGGAATTAAAAAAAAAAAAACAAATAAAGACTAGTCTAATATAACTTAAGTTACTACTGGTGGGAGTAAAAAAAGGTTTATTACATATTGATCTAGGTAAAGCTGTATTACAGATAATAATACTCTACGCATATAGGTAAGGATTTAATTATTGTCTGCCCCGTTTTGTTATGATATGAGTTATGGCCAATGAACTACAATGCTATAATGTATTATCTACATTAGGTTACAGATGAAAAATAGATAGTGTATTCGGTCAAGGAGCCTCTCAAGGACCTTTCCATAACTGCTTGTGCATACTAAAAGAAAAGTTGAACGAGGTTTGTAATTCAAAATTCGACAGTGAAGTCAAAGTTGAAGATGACTTTGAGGAGGGACAACTGCCGAGCTGGGGCAGTGGGCGCCATGCTATGGCAGTAATTTATGGCCAGTTGTTCTCATCCTTTTATAGATATTAGGTTTTAAGGCCAGCTGCCCTTCCTGTTATTATATTATGATAATGTTATAAGTATTTTCAGATAAGCCATAAGTTTCAATTACTGTATATAGTAGAAGTTATGCGTTTATTTTTTAGCTAAATGAGGAACAGGTAATTAATGGTTTAAAATATTTGAACGAATGTTGGGCCACCGGCCTCTGGCGGCAAGTGTTTCAGAAACGGCGGCTTTTATATAGGACCGTAATCCTAAAATATCAACGAGCCCCAGAATGGCGGCCTGCCCCCCCCCCCCTGCCACGGAGAACTGATCATTGAGTCTAGTCGACCGTTATTTTGAATACGAGCGATGCCAAACTTCGACTACAATGGCCGTCCATCTTCAGTCCAAAACTGGGTGCTTGGGTTCCTTATCGATATCTGTTATGGATTTTATACCTTCGTATATGACTATGTTTTGTATTTTGAAAGTGCGTGGACAGTCTCTTTACAGTATGTGGCTTAGCTGAGAATATGTGTTGGGTTCATTCGATTGAGCGTCCAAGTCGATCGAAACCCAGTCCTCTTGATTTGAGTTGTCCGGAACTGCAGGCAGGAGCTTTGGCTTCGTCACTTTGAATCGTGCTGCAGGTGTTGGAACCAACTCGATAATGTTGAAGAAACCGAAAACTACATACATTGAAAGGAGGAAGATTGAGGACTGAGTTTTTCAATGTGCTACAGGTCACCAATAAAGGGTCTCCAGTGCACCTCATTGAAGTTTTGGATCAGTCAGGCCACGCAGGCTGAATTTCGGCGCCCAATCAAATGTGCCCTCAGGATAGGTTTAAGTAAGGTTACGTTATAGTTAAGGCTGAATTTCGGCCCACAATCAAAAGTGCCCTTAGGATAGGTTTAAGTAAGGTTACGTTATAGCTAAGGCGATAGCTTAGGTTAGTGGAGAATAGGCTATATTTATTAATTAACAATAGGTTTAGCAAGATAGGTGCTAAACGTAACCTATGTATATAAAGACACAGATAATACCTGAATTTTAGGAAGCCGCATCCTATACGGCACTACCCCTAGAATCTACTGTTTTTCCCACAACTTGTGTGCAATACCTCTATCTTCATAACTAAATATGCAGCTAGGTACTTGTGCATATCCCCATGTTTTTATAGCTAGTGCATGAAACACTTGCATTCACTTGTTATTCATACATATCATTATGGAACAAAATACCTCTTTGCGTCTGCATAGTTTAATTAGCATGTAACATGTTGAATTTAATGTTCATCTGCATCACGCAATATAGTTGTAAGTATCATGACATTCTAAATTTATGAGCATAGTGTACTGAATACTTGAAGTGACTTACTTTCCATAGAAATGAGCATGTGTACCTTGCGTGTATGCTCTGTTTTTGTTAACATTCACCATTATCACTCAATGTATACATTTGAGTGTATCAGAACATGTTCTAAAGTGTAACATCCCATAGGTATAACATGTACAATATTTACAGTGACTTATGCTCCACGCCCATTTTCATCACGAAGAAGGCTTTCTGCAAATTAAATCGACTGTAAATAACGCTCATACAATAATACACCCAAACACACTTATTGGTTGAGAGGAAGACAGAAGATATTTTTTTTAATAAACCTACGTATATATGCCGAGAGCTCTCAGTATAATCTAATCAAATAATACAAACGGAAAATTTTGAAATTTACCGCTGAAACATTTAGTTATGAGTGCTGCATTTGGTAAATCACATCAGATTATATAGTTGGCAGCTATAGTTATAGTTGGCCTATATCCGCAGCACAAACCAGTGCATGTGGTTTCCCAGGCGAGGGTGTGGTCTAAGTTGACTTTACCTTTGGTAGACGGATCAACAGACCCAGTTCCAGAGAACAACCGGGACTATCGCTCTGGCACTCTGTGTTCTACGCTGTTATGCGAAACTGTGTAGATATCTGGGGACGAAAACAATGAAAAAAAAACCTAGGAAGTGATCGTGTAAGCACGCTTAGTTGCAGCAGACTATATCGGAGACTCGGAGATGTTAGATTAGTTGGTGCATAAATGATAAAATAATTTAGGATGGCGTCTGAACTTAAGGCCGTTGAGAGTTTGCGACTCTTGGACGAGTAGTTCGTAGCTGTAGAGGATATTGCTCCCAAAAGCTATCTTTTTCTCTTTGGGTACTCATGACTAACTGAGTCGTTATATTGGCCCTAGCGAATTTTGTATGTATAATACTTGTGCTTATCCACATGCTTTATGTGCTTAGTTTCAAAACAGCAGTATTTTTTCTACTGATCGTATGGTACTTGTTACAGAATAGGGCATTTACTTTTAGTGACTTGACCTCCATCACGAGTTGCATTATGTACTATGTATACACATATACATGAAATACTGTATATACATATACCCTATATGTTATATACATAAATATTATATAAAAGAATTATTATTATGCACATTATGTATATTTACATTTACCTCCATCAAGGAGGTAATGTTTTCGTCGGGTTTGTCTCTCTGTTATTCTGTCTGTCACCAAGAGAATTCAAAACGTTATAAACGGATTTTGACGAAATTTACAGAGATTGTTAAGTATATTAGAAGAACCAGATGACTAACTTTTGATGACGATCCGTTCATCTGTTTGTCTCACGCGAATTGCTAGGTATATCACGAAGTGTAAACGGCCAAATTTTTGTGATGATTTGTTTTTCCGTTTGTTAGCTTGTTGCTGTTTTGAATTTTATGATTGTTACCGCAATGACTTAAAAAGTTATGAATGGATCTTTATGAAATTTAGAGGAGTTGTTAGTAATGTTAAAAGACGTAAAATATTAAATTTTGGTGATGATCAATTGGTTTGTTTGTGAGTTTGACTGCTTGTCAGTATGTTTGTTAGCAGCATAACTTTAAAATTATGAACGGATCTTCAACAAAATTACTAAAACTGTTAATACTGTTAAAAGGCACATGTGATTGGATTTTGGTGTTGATACAAAGAAAATCATGGTCTCAGAACCAATTTTGATTTTTCGTTACCGTTGCCTTGCTTGGCTGAGGTATGCGCTCTCAGAGTGCTTTAGTTCAAACTGACATCATAAGTCTACTGGAGACAAAAAGAGCTTTGGCTTCAAGGGCTTCGTTTTCTATCAAATCTTAGTAGGTTTTTGCCTGCCTTCTTGCACGTATAAGTCTACGGTACTTCACCGTTTTTAATATGAGACATTGAGATTCAGATATTCTGGAAGCGGGGAAGTTGACTGGACGCTGAAGCCGTCATTTATTCAAAAATAGCCATTGAGAATAATTAATTTCAGTGCAGTCTACTGTTGTATTCTTCGCCGCAAGTCTCTCAATTAGTTTGCCAACCCTATTTGTGTTATTCACCTTGTTACGTGGGCACTTCCGAACCCCGAGCCGCATTTGCGGCGTCAATATAAACGCTCGTCCGACAGCTGGGTTTCAAAGTCTCTCAAAGCCAAGCTCACTGAACTGATAGTTCGGACTTGCAGGGAGGAGCACTGGATTCGTCCCTCTAAATAGCGTGTCCTGTGTTAGAAGGACCCTGATAATGGTGAGCCGACTGATGACTATTTATTTTGCGAAGTAAGCTTCAGTTCTGGAAAGTCTCACGGGAAATGATTAAGTGTCGGCGCCTGAAACTGGAACCAACTGGTTGAAGTCAGCACACTTGTCTGGAAATTTCGGACAAGTCAAGTCAAGCAGGTTTGGTTTAGATCGACCTTGTCTATCTAATCGAACGCGTTCTAAAGACCGGTTCGCACGATGGTTTGGCATACGTTCGTCCTTCACAAGCGTCGCTTGTGACTCGGTATCTGTTCAGACAAATATTGCACGGCTGTGTGAGGTCTAATTCATCCGAATCTAGAAGAGACAGCTCGTTATTCTAAAGTGACTAGACGGTTAACACTAAATTAATTTTTTTCTAGTGTACACATTTATGTTTACAACGACATTACAAAAAAAATCGGCTATTCAGATCCGTGGTATGAACATATAGCAAAAGACTATCGTGTAAACAGGGATTAGATAACTATCCAACACTACATATGCAACGCTGTAATTGACTATAACACAGGCTAGATGGCTCTATTTTTGCTGGCAGGAGATTTAATTTTTTGGCATTAAAAAAGTCATTTGTTATCCGGTAGCTGACTTTTGTACGTCTTTCCTTGTCTCTTGTCTTATTATTTCTTACTTTTAATAAGTGTGTTGCATGGCGTGTGGACCTTGCGCGTTCGGTCTGCTGCCATTAATCATGCACGGTATTTCACTCGCTTTGAATGATAGTAAAAACAATTATAGGGAAAATTTTGTAGTAGCGTCGAAGCTGTGTTGCTGTTCTATGCGGGTTCTATTTAACTCTCCACTTTGCTCGTAAGTATAGAACGCACATGGTGCACTTAGTATAAGAATTATTATTTATTGCTTTATCAACTTCCAAGACTTCGTTCAGAAGTGGCAATTGTGATAATTTTTTTATTTTTAAATTCAATCACGTTGTTTGTCTTCATCAGTATTACTAGTCATAATTCGGTTCTATGAATGAAGCTCGCTGTATTTATTTGCTATAACGTCAACAGTTCAGAAGTAAAATCTTGTGAAGTTGTTCCCTCAGTGTCTTAATAATAACATTTGAAAGCCAACTGTACCAAATTTTATACTGTCAGTACATGCAGGTTTCACTTTCATCATTATAGGAACCTTCTTGTGGCGGATGCACACTAACGCAGAAGTTGCGCGGTCACACAACTTGCCCCTTTGGCAGTCAAATAGCCTGGCTACAGCTTAGGGGCTTGAAGGTTACACTGAAACTCCTCCATGTTATATTGTAACTTTGGACAAACTCAGAAGTAGGAGGCATAATCAAAGCTTGATTATTGCCTCTTGTCACAGCGTAGAAACTCATATTATATGTATTAATTTTCTTGAAATAGCTATGCAACAGAATCGGACGTAAAATTGTACGGAGGTGCAACTTTCGCGTCAGTGTGCGTCCGTTCTTAGAAGAGCGGAAGAGTTTACAGCAATGCTACAAACTTATATTAATAGGAAGCAGATCATTTTCACATAGCAGTCACGACTTGACTACCACAGTTGCGGTTGTTGGTCAATAATGAGTAGTTTTGTTCTCTTGTTAGTGAATAATGAGTAGTTTTGTTTTGTTGTTGGTGAATAACGAAAAAGTTTTGGTGTCTTGTTTCACTGAAGTTTCCGAATAGATAACTGTCGGCACAACGACCATTTTTCTGACCCTAAAATGGCATACCTGCATCTTGTGCGGCACTGCACTGCATGGCTATAAAACAAACCCAGGTTTTAACAGGGTAGTGCTCTTTATTCGAAAAAGTCAATTTTCTATATATGTAGATAGAAGTTGGTTAAAGAAAGAAAGAAACAAACAAGTAATTAAACTGCAGAGTTGTTGGTTCTGTTTTTGACTCCCCAAGCGTCCTCAGCATCCTGCAAAGTGTTGGGTAGGGCGACGCCTCTGGTCTCCGGCAGGAAGTAGGTCATCACGCTTCCTACGATCGCCAGCAATCCAAACACGAGCAGAGGAAGACCTCTGTAGTACATCACCTGGAAAGTGAATTTACTATATTATACGAATATAATATCCGCTATATATAAGCCCTGATAGTGATCAACAAACTTATCTTATATCAAAGGTCTAAAGTAAATGCTTCTGTGAACTGAACACCTGACAGGAGCACATATTCGCTGTTGCAGGCTGATTTTATATCTGTTACTGATACTTGACTAACAGGTCGAATATGTTAGACTAATGGCACGAGCCGTCACGGCTGAAAATTAGTACTTTACGAAAACCTCCGTTGTCTCTTATGTTTTTGCCTTTTCAGAAGGCTTCATAAATAAAAATTCAGTATTCTGCCTGAAAAACTGACTATGTATTATATTAGTACTTTACGAACAAAAACCCCCGTTCTCTCTTGTGCTTGTTACTTTTCAGATGGCTTATTAAATAAAAATTTAGCATTTTGCCTGAAAAACTAACTATAGGCCTATATTATATGGCGCAGTAAAGTGGCATCTCCCATGGCATCTTTGAACATGTCGAAACACGGTCATGCAAGCCAGCTCTGGCAAGGCCACCTAGAAAACATTGTATAGGTGGCGTTGGCTCAGGTCCCTCAGCTGGAGTGCCCGAGTGGGAGTCCCGTATCCTAGATATCGTCTTCAGCTCTCAAATTTCTTCCTATCTTATTCTTATAGATAAATATAATGGCCGTGCTGTATAGAGAAACATTAATTAATGATACCAAAATACATTGATAAGAAATTTTACGATATACCTAGTCTTCAGCACTTCAATTTCTTCACATCTTATTCGTTAAATGGTACCGAAATACGTTGACCAGAAAATTAAGATATTGACCAAGTCTTCAGCACTTAAATTTTTTTCTATTATATTCCCATAGAGCTAATAGATTTGCCTATTAACTTCTTACCTTATTACCATAGAGCGTGATAGGAAAGATATAAATATATTTATGAACAAATAAAACAACGACGTGAATTATTATATAGTACGTACTGATGCTCCTCATTGGCTTGCTCGTAGAAAAAACATGGTCTAATACATTCCTAAATGTACAATTAGTGGGTGTTTGCACTAGTATACCAATGTTCAAGAAGAAACAACACATGACGATTTATAAATAGGATGTAATGTACAAAAGGCCTTCAAATTTGTATATTCAAACTGGAATAGATGAAAATAGAGTTGGACGAGCCTTAACAGAATGTGCTTTTTAAAAATTGTTCCTAGAGAGTAGAAAGCTATCTGTTACTCTCAATGGCTTTAAGCACGATGTTAAGGTAAAGTTTGGAATTGCATTGCGTGGAATAATAATTGCTGCACAGTGACATGTTAAATATAAATGTCTATCCTAAAAGAATGCATTAATTAATAGCATCCAGGGAAGAAATGTTGCTCATTAACGCTGCCCTGGATTCTTTCATTCATTGCAATTTAATTAATGATAACCCAATTGTCCAATGGAAAGTAAACTGCGTGATTGTCATTCAGGGATTTTCGATTAGCATTTAGTAGGCCCCTGCAAGATCTGTTGTAGGGCTACTGATGATGTATGTAGTTATGATCGAACTAATGGTTAAACTGCAGCGTATTATTAGCGGGAATTTGATAAATAGGCTGTGCAAAAGCTGCCGTATGAATATAATAACATTGATACCGATGCACAACATTAGCAATAATTATGCGATTTGAATATGATAATATAATATTGATGCATTAGATTAGCAAAAATCGATCAAGTCTATGTGGTGCAGATATAAATTCTGTCCCAGATATGCAATAAACTTTTTACTAATCAAAAACTTTTAGAACAAAAGACGTTTGGTTAAAATTAATGATTAAGGTTTAATCCATATATATATATATATGCAGATTATAAATTGAATATTAGTAAGATGAAACAATGGAATGGAGTGCCTAAGAGAACCGAGTTGCAATTGTTGGTCTTCACAAGGCAGGACATGACCGGAGTACCATCTTCAAAATGGTTGAAGAGCTTGGTATCCTCAAAATGTTTACGTACCGCACCATATAAATGTTTGAGGAAGATTAGACCCTATGCATGATTGACAAGCCTTGGCCATGTTGTCCCCGGACTGTGAGGAGTCCCAAAAAGGTTAAAGCGCTGGGAGCCAGATGCAGAAGGACTCCGCTGAGGAAGCGCAAAATCATGACTGGGGAGATACAAACTTTATCAGGATCAGTGACCATTTGATGATGACCTGAAGACGCAAGTTTATCGAAGAACCACTAATTACCTGTTAACTCCTGCTTTATAAGAGGACTCAGAACGGTAAGATCCAAGTAGTTGATGATCAGGTTCGCAAGAAGAGCTGACAGCCATATCCTTTACGTGGATGAAAAAATTTTCACCTTAGAAGAGGACGTCAACCGTCAAAATGACATGGAATATGCTCATAGTGCCCCCCCCCCCAAAAAAAAAAACTTCTGAAGCCATGCACAGGGTTCAACGAGGCCACTATCCCGCCAAAGTGATGGTTTGGTATGGTGTTTCTTATCATGAGGTCACGGAGCTTCATGTTTTGTATGAAAAGGGATTAATACCGCGGCTCGTCTTTACACTGATGATGCTATTGACGATGAGGTCAAGTAATTGACCAGTTCCTTGTTGAGTGCAAAAGAATGGAGCTTTTTGCGGGATTCGACCCTATCACACATAGCAAAAGTTAGCCGGTTGTGGTTCTCCTAGAATGTTTCTGACTTCGCCATGGCTGATGATTGGCAGTATGGTAGTCCAGACTTGGACCCTCTGGATTACAAACTGTGGTCGGTATTGGAGAGCATGGCTTGTTCTACACCACACCGAAATCTCGGTACACTTAAGCCCTTGTTGCTGCAGTGGCCAAATTTCCAATTGATGCTGCGCATAAATAGCCAAATTGATTTAAGCTTTGTGTGGACAAGAAAAGGTGGAAATTTTGAATAAAACTGTGTTCATTATTTTGTTTCGTTGTTAAGATCTAAGTTTTAAAAGTGTTAGCCAAAAGCGATCATCTTTTACCCCTTAATATTAGTAATGAACCTTTTACATTATGAGTGGCTAGACTAAGTACATAAAATTAGCGGCGATGTAAGTATGCAGCAGCGCTACAGTTCCTCAAATTTACTATGTTATGGGTAATATTGGAGAAAATTTTCAGGTGACTCAAACATATAGTTTGCCTCAATATTCATTAAACTTAGCTTTAACTTACCTTACACAGCAGGCAGTGACTGGAATTTGGAAATTATCAAATTAATGAGCTCGGTTATCTTATGCTGTCCAAAAAGACTATAGTCTGACCACTTTACTAGGGCAGTTCGGTCGTGGCCAAATTCTCTATAGCGTGGCTAATTCTGTAGGTATTACTGAGATTTCTCTATATATACAGGTAGTGGGCTGGGGCAAAACATGGGCCGATCAAAATCTCAGAAATACCCACAGAATTGGCAAAGCTATTGAGGAATTTGACCACGGCCGAACTGCCTTGATAAAATGGTTAGACTATAGCGACTATTGGAACGCTGGAGGAGAAAGTTTGATGGGTATACCGTTGTTTGAACCTTACCGGGTATACAACAAGAAGTCGCATGATTATAATATGATTCATCGAGCTAAATCAGTAGTTATACCTTAAACTTACCAGGTAAACAACTAGTGGCGATATAAAGACAGCAGTGCCACCCAGCGTCTCCGTCAGAGCTACGCCCTGGCCTCGTATAACTGTAGGGAAGATCTCTGGACCATACTGCAGGGCGAGGTAGTAGGCTCCTGAGACGGAGAATCGTCCCAGCAGACCCATCACCAAAGACGGCCACGCCGCATCTGTGGGCACATACCCAGGCTATGTTGGCTGTTGGCTTAACCCTTTCTCACATGAATTAATCTGCCATTCTGCAAGGAATAGCACTGCTTGTAATCTTATTCAAAGACCACGCTATGAGTGAAAGGGTTTACTCTAAAGTGAGCAGAGGGTATGACCGGGAAATCATTTAAAATCGCACAGACAACGGATATATCAATTGAAATCTTCATTTTGCCGTAATTATTCTATAGCGAAAGATTTGCTACGTGAAAAATAGAAGTATGCAGTGCCAAAAGCAAATTTGAGAATCATCCGTGGTACTTTCCTCCTCCCTTTTTTATCCTCATCGCTCTGTGCAGCGAAAATCAACTGCCAGAGCAGAGACTCGAACCCGAAACTGCGGCACTTGATATAAACGCTCTGACCACTAGGCCCCCGTGAGTACAGTCAAATCCGATTGGTCTCCAGCGGTACTTGTTCAGAGATTGATACGATGGCCATCGCCGATTATACGATGCCGAGCTCTGTACTTGTCTATATCAAAACCTTCAGTTGTATCTCTGTAAAAGTTTAGCAGGTTTTGGAACTCAATAACTGCGTAGTTTTTAGCTGTACCAACGAACTCAACAGCGCATTCGTTCGATGAGTACTGAGCACAGAGACCAATACCCTGTCGTAAGAACCCGTCTCAACTATGATGAGAGCAACAAACAAACATTAGAAGAAGAAAATGAATGATGCTTAATCACATCATCGTGGAGCCAGCAGTCTTTTCCAGCTTGCTGATCGTGTAGAAGACTATTAACAATATTAATATACTATAATTGGTGTAGAAAAAAGAATTCAGTAGCCACATGACTGAGTCAAAGCTTCATGCGATTATCTATATACTTACTGACCTAGTAAAATAATGCCACTGTAGACTAGTCCCGCTATTCCGGTCAGCAAGAAAGANAGCGTCCTCAGCATCCTGCAAAGTGTTGGGAAGGGCGACGCCTCGGGTCTCCGGCAGGAAGTAGGTCATCACGCTTCCTACGATCGCCAGCAATCCGAACACGAGCAGAGGAAGACCTCTGTAGTACATCACCTGGAAAGGGAATTTACTATATTATACGAAAATAATACTCGCTATATATAAGCACTGATAGTGATCTACATGCTTATCTTATATCAAAGGTCTAAAATAATTGCTTCTGCGAACTGAACACCTGACACAGGCACCAATGCGCTGTTGCAGGCTGATTTTATATCTATAACTAAAACTTGGCTAACAGGTCGAATATGTTAAACTTATGGCCCGAATCTTCACGGCAAAAAATATGTACTTTAGGAAACCCCCCACCCCTGTCTCTTATGCTTTTCACTTTTCAGAAGGCTTCATAAATAAAAATTTAGTATTCTGCCTGAAAAACTGACTATATATTATATTAGTACTTTACGATGAAGACCCCCGTTCTCTCTTGTGCTTTTTACTTTTCAGAAGGCTTCTTAAATAAAAATTCAGCGTTCTGCCAGAAAAACTAACTACAGGCCTATATTATATGGCGCAGTCAAGTGGCATCTCCCATAGCACCATTGAACATGTCCAAACACGGTCATGCAAGGCAGTCAGGTCCCTCAGCTGGAGTGCCCGAGTGGGAGTCCCGTATCCTAGATACCGTCTTCAGCTCTCAAATTTCTTCCTATCTTATTCCCATAGATAAATATAATGGCAGTGCCATATAGAGAAACATTAATTAAACTAGTGGACCCGTGCGTGGAAAATTCACACAGCAAACGATATATTTGCTCTCTTCTTTCACTTGCCGTTTCCACATTTTCCCCCTCACGCTTATTAGCAACTCTTATTTTCCTTCATTAACCTTTCTGCTTCAAGTCTTTCTTGTCACTGTGCCCAAGGAGCTTCTATAGAGAGCGTGAGGGGGAAAATGTGGAAACGGCAAGTGAAAGAAGAGAGCAAATATATCGTTTGCTGTGTGAATTTTCCACGCACGGGTCCACTAGTTTAATGTTTCTCTATATATGGCACGGCCATTATATTTATCTATAATTTCGGCCCCTGAAGCGAAATACGCACTCTCAGAGAAAGACAGTGAGTTGGAAGAAGTAGTTGTCTACTGCCCAGTGCCCGTGGAATACTTAAAGAGAAAGCTACATCGTCAAATCAGTACTATATAATAATTCACGTGGTGTTTTTATTTATAGATAGTGATCCGAGCCGACATTATAAATGACGGCAGAAAATTTGCATATCAGGAAAATCCCCGCTGTCTCCTGTGCTTGTTGCTGTTTGGAAGACTTCTTAAATGAAAATTCAGCATTTTGCCTAAAAAAATTGGATAGATATTTTGAAGCGTAGTGAAGTGACATCACCCGTAGCACCGTTTAACAATGAACATGTCCAGACACGGTCAGGTAGGCTCAGGTCCCTCAGCTGGAGCGCCCAAGTGCGACCTCCGTATCCAAGATACAGTTTTCGGCACCTGAATTTTCTCCTTACTCCCATAGAGCGTGATAGAAAAGATATAAATATAGTTATAAATAAATAAATGAATAAATAAAAACACGACGTGAATAATTATATAATACTGATGATGCCAAAATACATTGATAAAAAATTAATCGATTTACCTAGTCTTCAGCACTTCAATTTCTTCATATCTTATTCATTAAATGGTAGCGAAATACGTTGACCAGAATATTCAGATATTGGCCTAGTCTTCAGCACTTGAATGTTTTCTACCATATTCCCATAGAGCTAATAAATTTGCCTATTTTCTTCCTATCTTATTCCCATATAGAGCGTGATAGGAAATATATAAATATATTTATGAATTCATAAAAAGACGACGTGAATTATTATATACTACATACTGATGCTCCTCATTGGCTTGCTCGTAGAAAAAACATGGTCTAATATATGTTCCTAAATGCACTATTAGTGGGTGTTTTGCACGATGTAGTAATACCATTGTTCAAGAAGAAACAACACATGACGATTTATAAATTGGATGTGATGTACAAAAGGCCTTAAAATTTGTATATTCAAACTGGAATAGATGAAAATAGAGTTGGACGAGCCTTAACAGCAACGTGCTTCTTAAAAATTGTTCCTAGAGAGCTATCTGTTACTCTCACTGGATTTAAGTACGATGTTAAGGTAAAGTTTGGAATTGCGTTGCGTGGAACAATAATTGCTGCACAGTGACATGTTAAATATTAATGTCTATCCTAAAAGAATGCATTAATTAATAGCATCCAGGGAAGAAATGGTGTTCATTAACGCTGCCCTGGATTCTTTCATTCATTGCAATTTAATTCATGATAAGCCAATTGTCTAATGGAAAGTAAACTGCGTGATTGTCATTCAGGGATTTTCGATTAGCATTTAGTAGGCCCCTGCACGACCTACTGTAGGGCTACAGATGATGTATGTAGTTATGATCGAACTAATGGTTAAACTGCAGCGTCTTATTAGCAGGCACTTGATAAATAGGCTGTGCAAAAGCTGCCGTATGAATATAATAGTATGCATAACATCAGCAATAATTATGCTATTTGAATATGATAATATAATATTGACGCATTAGACTAGCAAAAATCGATCATGTATATTTGATGCAGATATAAATTCTGTCACAGATTTGTAATAAACTTTTTGTCAATCAAAAACTTTTTGGAGCAAAAGACGTTTGGTTAAAATTAGTGATTAAGGTTTAATCCATAGATGTATATGCAGATAATAAATTGAATATTAGTAAGATTAAACAATGGAATGGAGTGCCAAAGAGAACCGAGTTGCTGTTGTTGGTCTTCACAAAGCAGGACATGACCGGAGTACCATATTCAAAATGGTTGAAGAGCTTGGTATCCTCAAAATGTTTACGTACCGCACCATATAAATGTTTGAGGAACATTAGACCCTATGCATGAATGACAAGGCGTTGGCCATGTTGTCCCCGGACTGTGAGGACCCCCAAAATGGTTAAGGCACTGGGAGCCAGATGCAGAAGGACTCCGATTGGGAAGCGCAAAATCATGACTGGAGAGATACAAACTTCATCAGGATCAGTGACTAGTCGATGATGACCTGAAGATGCAAGTTTATCGAAGAACCACTAATTGTTAACTCCTGCTTTATATGAGGACTCAGAACGGTAAGATCCAAATAGTTGATGATCAGGTTCGCAAGAAGAGCTGACAGCCATGTACTTTACATGGACGAAAAAATTTCCACCTTAGAAGAGAGCTTCAACCGTCAAAATGACATGGAATATGCTCATAGTGCCCCCCACAAAAAAAAACTTCTGAAGCCATTCACAGGGTTCAACGAGGCCACTATCCCGCCAAAGTGATGGTTTGGTATGGTGTTTCTTATCATGAGGTCACGGAGCTTCATGTTTTGTATGAAAAGGGATTAATACCGAGGCTCGTCTTTACACTGATGATGCTATTGACGATGAGGTCAAGTAATTGACCAGTTCCTTGTTGAGTGCAAAAGAATGGAGCTTTTAGCGGGATTCGACCCTATCACACAAAGCAAAAGTTAGCCGGTTGTGGTTCTCCTAGAATGTTTCTGACTTCGCCATGGCTGATGATTGGCAGTATGGTAGTCCAGA
The DNA here is from genome assembly GCA_001587735.2 of Parhyale hawaiensis. Taxonomy (NCBI): domain Eukaryota; kingdom Metazoa; phylum Arthropoda; class Malacostraca; order Amphipoda; family Hyalidae; genus Parhyale; species Parhyale hawaiensis. The sequence continues at coordinate 18,587,486 of LQNS02276883.1, read as the reverse complement.
CTTGGACCCTGTGGATTACAAACTGTGGTCGGTATTGGAGAGCATGGCTTGCTCAGAAGTTGCTCTAAACCACACCGAAATCTCGGAGTGGCCAAATTTCCAATTGATGCTACGCATAAATAGCCAAATTGATTTAAGCTTTGTGTGGACAAGAAAAGGTGGAAATTTTGAACAAAACTGTGTTCATAATTTTGTGTTGTTGTTAAGATCCAAATTTTAAAAGTTTCAGCTAACAGCGATCATGTTTTACCCCTTAATATTAGTTATGAACCTTTTACATTATGAATGGCTAGACTAAGTACGTAAAACTAGCGGCGATGTAAGTATTCAGCAGCGCTACAGTTCCTCAAATTTACTATTTTAAGGGTAATATTGGAGAAAATTTTCAGGTGACTCAAACATATAGTTTCCCTCAATATTCATTAAACTTAGCTTTAACTTACCTTACACAGCAGGCGGTGATTAGAATTTGGAAATTATCAAATTTATGAGCTCGGTTATCTTATGCTGTCCGAAAAGACTATAGTCTGACCCCTTTATTAGGGCAGTTCGGTCGTGGCCAAATTCTCTATGGCGGGGGTAAACATGGGCCGATCAAAATCTCAGAAATACCCATAGAATTGGCAAAGCTATAGAGGAATTTGACCGCGGCCGAACTGCCTTGATAAAATGGTTCGACTATAGCGACTATTGGAACGCTATAGGAGAAAGTTTGATGGGTATACCGTTGTTTAAACCTTACCAGGTATACAACAAGAAGTTGCATGATTATAATATGATTCATCGAGTTAAATCAGTAGTTATACCTTCAACTTACCAGGTAAACAACTAGTGGCGATATGAAGACAGCAGTGCCACCTAGCGTCTCCGTTAGAGCTACGCCCTGGCCCCGTATAACTGTAGGGAAGATCTCTGGACCATACTGCAGGGCGAGGTAGTACGCTCCTGAGACGGAGAATCGTCCCAGCAGACCCATCACCAAAGACGGCCACGCCGCATCTGTGGACACATACCCAGGCTATGTTGGCTGTTGGCCTAACCCTTTCTCATATGAATTAATCTGCCACTCTACAAGGAATAGCACTGTTTGCAATCTTATTCAAAGACCACGCTATGAGTGAAAGGGTTAACTCTAAAGTGAGCTGAGGGTATGACCGGGAAATCATTTAAAATCGCACAGACAGCGGATATATCAATTGAAATCTTCATTTTGCCGTAATTATGGTATAGTGAAAGATTTGCTACGTGAAAACTAGAAGTACGCAGTGCCAAAAGCAAATTTGAGAATCATCCGTGGCACTTCCCCTCACTTTTTTATCCTCATCGCTCAGTGCAACGAAAATCAACTGCCAGAGCAGAGACTCGAACCCGAAACTGCGGCACTTGATATAAACGCTCTGACCACTAGGCCCCCGTGAGTACAGTCATATCCGATTGGTCTCCAGCGGTACTTGTTCAGAGATTGATACGATGGCCATCGCCGATTATACGATGCCGAGCTCTGTACTTGTCTATATCAAAACCTTCTGTTGTATCTCTGTAAAAGTTTAGCAGGTTTTGGAACTCAATAACTGTGTAGTTTTTAGCTGTACCAACGAACTCAACAGCGCATTCGTTCAATGAGTACTGTGCACAGAGACCAATACCCTGTCGTAAGAACCCGTCTCAACTATTATGAGAGCAACAAACAAACATTAGAAGAAGAAAATGAATGATGCTTAATCACATCATCGTGGAGCCACCAGTCTTTTCCAGCTTGCTGATCGTGTAGAAGACTATTAACAACATTAATATACTATAATTGGTGTAGAAAAAAGAATTCAGTAGCCACATGACTGAGTCAAAGCTTCATGCGATTATCTATATACTTACTGACCTAGTAAAATAATGCCACTGTAGACTAGTCCCGCTATTCCGGTCAGCAA
>LQNS02276883.1:18568203-18582659 GCA_001587735.2 Parhyale hawaiensis | reverse complement strand
TTTTTCTTCGGCGAAAAAAAAAAGTTGGGTACCTTGCAATCTTTTTCTTCAGTATTAGATAGGGGAAAAATAGAACTAATAAGATAGGAGAAAATTCAGATTTCAAAAGGCGAAAAAAAAGTTGGGTACGTTGGAATCTTTTTCTTCAGTATTAGATAGGGGAAAAATGAGGAAGCCCAAAAGACGGCGGGGGTTTTGCTGAAGTGTTATTTTTTTGCCGTCATTTATAATGACGGCACGGGCCACTAGTATTATACTAAAAGTCTGTGAACCGCTCTTGTTTGCTTGTTTATTTGTGTCTTGTGTCTTTACTTGTGTCTTATTTATTTACTTGCCTATCCTATCTGTCATGGATTAGCTTTTTAATTTGAGTGTATCTGTGATACGCACGTGGAACCTGCCCCTTGGCTGCAAGAACGGGCACGATAATTTAAAAGTTGGTCTGGAAAATACAACTGGAATACGTAACATATAATCGAATTTGCTTTCAGACTGCGTGTGGAATATTCGTTAGACAAGCATAGAATCTGTTGACAGTGAGCCGTACGGGCAGCTCCTTGACGGGCAGAAAAGGACGGCCGAATAGCGTGTGGTTTATGACCAGCTAAATAACGCCTCCTTTAGTGCGATATCAAAGACGATCGCGATTACTAGCTGGACCCGTGAAACTTTCACGGCCTTGCAAAGCCTTTCAGACAGACCCGTGAAACTCTCATACATTAGCATGGTAATACCACACTTGTTCTTCAACACTGGGACTTGATGTGTGATGTATTATGTCCATCCTCTTGGTTGATAATGATATCCGTAATTCCCTGCAGTGGAGTAGCCAGAGGAGGATGGTGGGGACACACTCCCTCCCCAAAAAGTTACACGCACCCTTCACTGGAAATGAGGCCTTGAAAAAATGTACTGCTTAAGGCCTAGCTCCTGTGTCTCTCTGCCCCCCCCCCCTTGCATTTTGCTAGCACTCCTAGTGCCCACCTCCACATGGAAATTTTCCAGGTCCTGACCCGTTCATTCAGAAGAGCCCAGGGGCATAAAAATATTATTAAAAAGACATTCCCCAGCTGCACAGAACTGCTGACCTCCGCGTATGATTGGATCCGTGAAATATTTATAGGCCTATAAGCTAGCAGCACCCGTGTAGCTTTCACGGTCTTGCTTAAGGCGCTTCAGATAGATCAGTGAAACCTTCGTATTGTACCTTGGTAATTCCCCGTCAACATCACAAACAACACCGAGTTTCCATGTATGATATCTTATACGAAATGCCTTTTGCTGATAATAATTACTGAAGCCGTCCATATCTAAGTGGCCCCTCTGTCTAACTGGACCCGAGGAATTCCTTTGGCAGTAAGCCACGGTACAGGTTCCCCAAGATTTATTTTTAAAAATTTCGGGCGTATAAAAAATTAAAAAGACCTGGCCTGTGGCCGAGAGATTAGTCACCAGCCGTATCACAGATACGTAAGCTTCCTGAACTCAATAAAGCGCAAAACAATGAAGAATGAAGGACGAAAATCGCCAATATATTTGCCTCTCGCGTTAGCTGTAGCACTGATACCGGATTTCGCATGTAAGGCCAAATGCGAGTTGAACATTGAATTCAGGCGTAACACACGAAGGAACGAACGAAGGAACAACGCTATTAACATTATAGATTATTATATTCAGAAGTTTAAGTCTCCGTATTCACAACAAAGGCAATGTCACAGAGGAAGAATGAAGTGACACATGTGTGACGATAGACACGTGGAACCCTTGCACGAGGGTGTTCCCACACAGGATCAACGCGCATGGGAACAGCAAGTCGAGAAAGAGGAGGAAGAACAGATGGACGAAAGATCAGTAGGAATAAAAGGTGGGAAGGAAGCAAAGTGGGCACGAAAGACAGTCAAGACGATCGTGATGACGACCCTACGGGTTACGGGTCGTCTAGTATACAATAAATCCACGGGCATTTGAGCGATAATTTCAACAGTGCCAAGTACATGAAAGTCTCATAGCACTTATGTTCACTTACAACAAATTCATAAGCTTGGCAACTAAAATGGAACAGTTTTGGCGACTGTGAGAATTCTGGCATACATGTTCACAAGGCTTAGCATACACTTTGGCTTTCACGTAGGATATGTAAGTCGAATTTTGTGCCAGCTGCGTATGTAGGAGTGGAGGGAAGGGCAGGAGACAATGTCAGTTTGTTGCTATAATACTCGGTCTTCTAGTGAAAATATAGTGCTGTATACACAATATAAAGTAAATATGAGCACATTATGTACTCACTCATCAATTCGCCGCTCCCAAAATACGGTACCCGAGGACAGGCACTTCTGCCTCCTGAGCTACACGCCTGTACGGTGCCCAGACCTTACATGCCTGTACGTAATATTCCCTGACCCAGCACCTGGGAAGTCCACTTTTGGAAGCATGGTATGTTACATGCAATCCGTGCATTCATAAACGCATTCATGGAGTAATAACCAGTTGTAACACCAGTTTGCGCATGTTACGCTCTCCCGCTCTCTACATAGCCAGAAACTGCAAGTACTCCAAGATTATAAAACGAACAGCACTTGGCTACCTGCACAGCTAACACTTGTGAGTATCGTAAATCCAGAATCAAGCTGCATGTGTGAAGACTTGTATCTTACAAGTGAGAAGCACGTATTCATGTATCCTACACGCACCCAGCACATAAGCTATGTGAGTCGTGGTGTGATGTACAGTGCCGCACATGACTCGCAATGCAAGGAACCAGCCGTACTGCACAACGTACGCAGAAGCCACGCCAGCAACTCCGTACACCAGGCAGCACACCAATATTACCGGTTTCCTGCCGAACCTGAGTGCAAAACAAAAGTTGTTTGTATAGAGTACATCCATGGGCTCCATTATTTGGCATAATATGCAGTTTTAAGACAGTTAAGTTGCATTAGAGGAGTCTTCTCGAGAATTTGAAGAAATTATTCGTGCACTACACATAACAAGCTGTATCATAGAATGTAAATTTTCGTCACATTTCTTAATCTAGCCAATGTTATTGATAAACATTCTTCATTTTCCATACGGTATTGAAACTTTGCATGCTGATATTGTGTCTACTGGGTAACTTTTTGTTACTTCCACGATTTTCAAAACATTAGTTACAACAAATGAAGACAAATGAGAGACTCACCTGTCCGACACGATCCCAAGGCACCAGGCACCAATCATGTTGCCGATCCAGAAGGCAGTGAGAAGATTGTATGGTTTGAGGGCAGCCCCGCACACCCAGTCATTCTGAGAAAAAATTAAGATAATCAACACAATTTATATTGCATAACAGCGGTTTTTAGCTTAAGGGTGGCAACCCATTGGAACAGATCTGAGGTTTCTTTGGTGAGTAAAGGCTGGTACACAAGCTGGCAAAAAAAAAAAAAAAACGAGTATCCTCAGCTTATCGTCCGAATGATTCTTTGTGCCCTCATAAACACAGCTTCAAGTTTACTAAAAATATGCAAAAGTGTTAATTATCAAAATCAGTATGCTCGGCCAGAGCTGCGAAGTCAATGTTAAGCCATTTCTTAAAGCTTGTGGGAAATTATAACTCATAATTCTTTACAAGTGTGTACGATTTAAATGGACACCGCAACGCAGTCGAACGTGATGAAGAAACTCATTCTTTTGGGTAGCGTGTGCACAGGCCTTTATTAAACGTTCTAGTGAATATGAATTATCTATACCATCGACCACACTACTGGCATGACGTATAGTCTATATTCAAATGTGTCATTACGCTCGTAAAGCTCAATCAGTTTAATGGGCACTGCGTAAATCATTATTTAGATATGTTTGCAGCTTATATATACGCCTGCACGAAGTCGTTACATCCACAATAGTATGCAGTATCAGTGCTGAAAGACGTTTTCATTGAGATTACTTGCAGATTACAAACGCGTGCAAACGCGTTTTTTTTCTTATTAGTTGTCAAAAGACTTGTACAGTAAGCAGTAATTTAATATAATACTTTTACCCGAAACACAAAAAATTGGGTACAAAGTTCACCATATCTCTAATTTGCTTCTAGATCTTCTATGCAACTTCACTCCACTCAGCACCTATAAATATATATGAATGCGTACCTCAGAAGCAATGGTGGGGAAGATCTTAGAATAGTCGTATTCCCACCGGGTGCACGCATGTGGCACATCATCTTCTTGGTACTCGCACGCTCCATTCCAGTCATAGTCCTCAGTCTGCAACGCAACGGTCAACACTTTACTAGAAAAGTCTTTACTTCGCACTCGAGTAAAAATTAACCGGTATCTGTATGACTGGTGAAAAATAATAGTGAATACGTGTCTGGCTCAGCTTTCAGCCTGCAATATACACAGACGAGAGGGCGCAGAACAGATCCTGAGATACCACCGCTGTGTCACTTTGAATCGCAATCCCTTCAAAAAGATTATCAGCAAGTGTGCTTGATTCACATGAGTCGATGAGATATTGAGCTTTCTTTGAACTGGGAGTGAGTTGGGTTTGGAGTATATCAAAGGCCCTTAGCAACAGCTTAGAGTAGCAAATTAGCTCCCCTATAACTTGAAAATGTTTACGATGGTTGATGCTATAACTCAACCTCTGATGGTTTGGCAGTGTATATTGGATGGACTCGGGGATATTATTGAACCCTCTTAAGATTTATTGGTAAATCGACGAAGCCTTATATGCGTAGAGCAAAAATGAATGGCTTTCAGTGTAAAAATCCAACTAAACTGGGCAATTTCAGAAATTTGGACAATGAATATTATGTTCTAAACATTATAAGGGACTTGGCTTCATGGCTACAATCACTTTACTTCTCCATACGAAGCCAACATTTGCAATTAATTTTAACAAACGTAGTCAATAATATGACCAATTGAACTTTCCAACCAAAGAAATGTAGCAAAAATTTTCAGCTTCTGAAAATTATCCATTTTCCTCAAAGTGGTAGCGTCATTTCGCTTCATTTATAGCAGTTTGTCAATACTTTTACTTAAGCTATGAACTTTTATGCGGGAAATTAGTTTTGCAATGTCAAATAATGTACCATTTGATAATTATTTCCACTTTATTGTACAAATTAAATAGTTTATAAACTTAATTCTAGCAATAAACGCTGTTATATCAAGTACATCTCACCGTGCGAAAATTACTCGTTAGTCTAGGGGTGGTAGTGAGATTTGAATCTCCCGCCAAAATGTTGCCAGACGTAGAAGGACCTGAGACGCACCTATACTGCGGCACAGTCAGGATTATCAGCTGACAGTTGTACACCGTACCACAAAGAAGGGTAGTATATGGTATTAATATAAAACATAACAGTTTCTGATACAATCCAAAACCTCCAGTCTCTTGCAGTATTTCTTCGAAATTCATTCTTTTTTAGCGGACTACAAGGAGAAACATTTCCTGTCTGAATTCTTTGTGGCATTAAAAGGGCTGTTCACACGTTGGCTTTTTCTGACTTACGTTCATTCATCAAGACATTCGAATGTCTTAGTGCGTTTTTGTAAACACAAATAAGTATATGTCAACAGATTTACTAACATATTAACCGGCGTGCCAGGGGACTTCGGTAGTATCACTGGTAAAGTTTTCCAATAAATTTGTAAATATGAAGTGAATTATGACTCAGAAAACAGCGCATTTTTAAAGAGACGCAGCAAGACATTCAAACATCTTCACGAAAGACTATCGTGTGAACTGTCCTTAATAGCTCTTTTCGAGGAGTTAAAGACACGCATACGACGATAAAGAATGGCCCATCAGCTGTTGTGTGGGTCCAGCTCACTGAGACGCTTGGTGGTCTTTTCTGTATATATAATCATCATAATTACTTATTCATGCACTGCAGGATGCAGTCAAACAGTAAAGGCAGGTTGACACGACAGTCAGACGCTAAAGAAACGCTGCGCTTCGCTTTTTACACGAGGTACTGATTCAGTGGTTAAACCACCTCGAGCTTTGTTCAAAAACCGTCGTTGCCATGGTTACATGACTGACAGCAAGGCCAAAACGAAATACATCTGTATTTGACCATTAATGTTCAATAGAAGTCTATGATTAAAAATTGTGAAAATAATTAGTCGTCGCGACTACGATAGCAAATGAACAACGGTCTTGATAAGACTAGCCGCTTTTATAAGTACCGTAAGTACAGTTGAACAGTGAGCCGCGGTCACGACAGCAGCATGTTCAACCCTCAACATTTAGCGCAAATGGGTGACTTTGCTGGTTTTGTGGCGTCGATTTGCTGATATGAACTTGCAGACTAGATCATTTGACTACAGTGTGAACTTCCCTTAACAGCATATTGTTTATAAGCCAAGCACGAATCTCAAACAAGGTGCCGCACATTCTTTGTCTTCGTACGCTGGTTTCGTTCTTCCCTTAATTTTAGTGTTTGGTAATAAATCGATTGCGTTTGACCATCTTTTAATCTTGAAAAACTAATTTGTTACAGATTATCTAATCTGTAGTGATGCTTGGATATCCTTTTATTGCGCTGATGTCTTTTTTAAACAATTTTTTACTATTTTATCGCTTTTAGCTTCCAGTCAACTTTTGTCTACTTTAGCTCATGTACTACCTACTGGACTCTCGTCGTTCTGTGTAAAGTTTTATTGAGTCTAGATATTGTTATTGCAGCTATCAATTTATTTTCCTTGCACCGTTATTAACTTTTGATTCTGGGATAGCTAGAGAAAAGTCTGTTTCTACAGTTTTTTTTCGTTACTATACTGGTTATTGAAAGCACAGACGACCTCCTGAAAAATCTACGGAAATATGTCATTAGCTTTCAATAAATGGAAATATTTCTGCAATAAAATAAGAAAAAACATTATCCTGCGCCGATTGAGAAATGCGAGTTTGGAGTAAAACGAGTTTTCAATAAATATCATACAAATGAGAACTGTTATATATATGATAAGAATACTTTCGTAATTTTAAATGTAGGGGATCTTCGAGACTTTGTGCGGTTGTAATGAAAAAATTAACCTTTAAGTTTAGATGCGTACACATATTTTCTCTTTGTCTGTCTTTCTGTCTGTCATCAAGATAACTCAAAAAGATATGGACGAATTTTGACGAAAGTTAAAGGAATTGTTAGGTATGTTAGGAGCAACAGATGATTGACTTTTGGTGAAGATCTGTCCATCCGTTTGTGTGTTTGTTTGTCTGCCTCATTTTTTCAATGCCAAAGCTCAAAAAATTACTAACGAAATTTTATGAAATATTCATGAGTTGTTAGGTATATTGCGAAGAGTAAGTGACAAAATTTTTGTGATGATCTGTTCTTTTGTTTATCTTAATGTCGTTGTGTTTGAGTTTATACTTGTTAGCGCAATAACTCCAAAAGTTTCCAATGAATCTTTATGAAACTTACTGGAGTTGTTGGTAGTGTTGAAAGACATAAATTATCAAATTTTGATGCAGATCGGTTGGTTCGTTTGCATGTTGCTTATGTTTGTCATAATGTTTGTTAGCAGTATAACTCAAAAAGTTTTGAATGGATCTTTATGAAATTTACAGGAGTTGTTAGTAATGCTAAAAGACATAAATGATTAAATTTTGGTGCAGATCGGTTGGTTCGTTTGTGTGTTTGGCTCATGTTTGGCTTATGCTTGTCATAATGTTTGTTAGCCAATAACTCAAAAAGTTTTGAATGGATCTTTACGAAATTTACAGGAGTAGTTAGTAATGTGAAAAGACATAAATGATTAAATTTCGGTGCAGATCAGTTGGTTTGTTTGCATGTTTGACTTATGTTTGTCATAATATGTTTGTTTGCGTCCTAACGCAAATATTTAGGAACGGTTCTTCGAAAAAAATTAAAAAATGGTTGATACTATCAGAAGGCACAAATGATTAGGTTTCGGAGTTGATACAAAGAAAATCATGGATTCAGAGCCAATTTGATATTTTCGTTAGGGTTGCCGTACTTGGCTGAGGTATGCGCTCTCAGAGTGCTCTAGTTAGTGATATAAATATCGCCATTTTTCCCTATTACAAACATTTAAAGTAAATTTGAAACTGATTTTCACACAATGCTTCTGAGAATGCACTACATGAGTTGCGAAATTCAGCATATAATTCGTGTTGCATCGAACAAAATAATATTCAACCCTTTTTTCAAAGGTTTTAATTTGCTTTTTATAGTGTACTTTTTATTTTTCATTATCTTCAAGAAAGTTGATAAGAAATGAGCTAAAAGCGTTTATTTGTTGGAATTATATGCGTTTGTATCTATTTCTAACGGAAAATACCTGGAATGAAAATTGAAATGGAACAAATACAAGTTTAAAATAAGTTAAGCTGCAAATTGTATTCCCTACTCTCAAGGTAAAGTTATCTTTAAATTGCTGTTTCCAATCGTAATTCAAATTTAGAGCCGTGTTGCAATCAAAGCTTGGTGTAAGCCACCGTAACCCAACACACCCTTGTCCTGGCATCGAAATGAAAGAATGAGATACTTAACAGAGTAAGGAGGTACTTAAGGTACTTAAATTCAACACTTCGGTAAACAGAGAAGTATTTATTACACTGCACTTAAAATATAATATTTTGCGGGAGAGGAGAGACTAGTTACGAATTAAAGGTCGAAAGTGGAATGAAAGCACTTCGCTAAAATCTATTATATGTTCCTAGAAACATGCAAGAAATCCAACGTGGGGATCGCATTGACTTTGCAGATGTTCTCCATACGCAAACGCCGCCAATAGCATACTCAATCATACAATCAAACTACCAACAATGTATATTGGGTTGATGTTACCGCTCGCCGCTGCTACTTCCCATACAGAGCGAGCGTATTCTACACAGAGAGTCTCTGTGGTTTGTTTATTGCAGTGAAACTCTTATAATGTAGGCATAAAAATTATTTCCGTTTCAAGTAAAGTCTTCGTTTCAAGAAGACAGGTAGGTACTGCACTATATGCATATGCTTCTCCTACATTCTTACAACATTCGTTTTAAACCAAGAAGTTAGTACCATAGAAAATAGTAGAGCTGGGAGCGACATTGCGTCTCTGCCAGTTTCGGCAATCTTAATTAGTTAATCTAATATACATGTAATATCTATATTATACTCAACTGTGATACCGCTGATAAATTGATATTATTGAAGTTAAATGAAAACTGTCATTTTCGAAAGGAAGCTTGTTCAAATATTTAGAGAATGCCGAAAAGAATTGCAAAAAGATATAAAGCATGAAACCGATATCGATATTTTGTTTCAGGACCGGAGTTGGTACCCCTGTTGAGCATAATGTAGATGTTTCACGCGAATTAGATTAATTAGTAGCGATTTCCGTATCTGACAGCATCGCAAGGGTGCAATGAGGCGTCTAGGTCTGGAAAATGGCATAGTCAGGTGTACTATGGCATACTACACCAATTTATTAAACGGTTTTACTAAACCATTCTTCTTGTCACTCAATATGGCGTATGCTGCTGCCACTATTCCTAAGAGATAGCACGGTATGCTGTCTAAGGTTCATTTTTTGTTTGTTTTTTAGTTTTGTAAAGCTTCCGTTTCAGGAACAGTCAGTGTTTCGTATATGAATCCACACTTCAAACGTCTTGACAACACCAAGAGACTGATAATGTAGTTATTAGAGATAATAGAAGCTGGAGGGTTACTTGTGCAGGTGCTAAGTACCCAATATGATACATTGAGTCTTATCTGTGTTAAGTTTTTATAAAAACTTTAAGAGAGCTTCAGCACGAACAGGCATGAGATTCAGCCGTGTTGACGAAACAAAGTGCGAGTTGGACTGCGTCGGCATACATGGAAAACGTGGCATAGCTCGGTTGAGAGGAAATCATTGACGAACAGTGAGACCAGACTAGGGCCTAGCATAGAGCCTTGCGGAACTCCAAAGCTTGTGAAACAAGCTGCGTGAGGAGAGCATATTCCGTGTCGGTGCGCGCTGTGGAGGCCTACTGGTTCCTCTGAAGGATATCTATGGCATGTTCGATTTGGCATCAAAATGATGAAGCTTTCGAGGTTTCCTTTGTTTGAAATGTCAAACAGGTCGCTGGCTTCGACTGACCCTAAAACTTGAGTATCAGGTATTGATACTCATACTGCTTCTATAACTAGCAACACGATTGTTTTAAAGTGACAAAGCCAAAGCTTCAGCCCGAAGTTTTGGACATGACAAGCCTCGAAGATTTAATTTTGGGGCTTAATCGAACGTGCAAATGACACGTCAAAATGAGATGCCAGCTGGTTAGCACTTTCGGGTAGCTTTGAGAGCATTGGAAGACGATAAATTGCAATAAAGGCATATGTATAATGCTGGGTATGTTGTGCTCACCTGACTTGAAAAAAAAACATTGCAACCAGACCCTTTGAACCAAATTCGACTGGTCACTATTGTCATCGCTGTTCTTTGTAAGCATCCTCAGAAATGCTCGTAATTGCCACACGCGCTCTTGGAATTGTCATACTTGACAAGCTTCATAACTCCGGAATCCAACTTTAGGCTCTGTGCAAATATTTAGGACAACACGGCTACATCTCCTTAGGATCTTCTCCATGAGCTTGAACTTTCCGTTTCACCTGAGGACCCTGGAGTTCAAATTTTGTGTTCAGGGTCTGTTCGATTTTGTTTCAAGCGGTTGAGAGTTGTAATGAATATTTGTTAAGCGATAGTCTCTTGCTGGCAACTCGAGCCAAGCAAAAGGAAGGTAACAGAGTGGGAATTAAGATAGTTCGTCTGGAATGAGCGATGAGGGCAAAAGATTATATCCCCTATTAAAAGTTGCACCACATACTCACCAACAGTAAGTTATGAACTCCTGCACGATTAGGATGTCAACAAGAAGTCCAATTCCCGGGAAGGGTATCTATATTGGTTCTGTGTAGCCTCCCACGTAGAACATGTTTTTCAACTGGACATGTAAATTTTGATAACCATCTATAATTGTAATACCATCTCATTTTTAAAATTCATGTAACTTTGAAAATTTTTATGCTTACGTATAATCATTCTATTTCAATTATCATTATTTTCATAATTTATTATTTATGATGCGTGATGATGCTGTTCTTATATTCTTTGTTTGACTTTCGTGAGCTAGGAGAGCTGCATTCACGAATCTAAACATTTTTTTTTATTCCTTCGTTAATATCGAGGATTACTTGAACTCGTTCAATATTCCATTGCTTCAGGATATGGAAAAACCAAATCAATCCACAGCTCAGGAGTGAGGAACTTAACTGCAGTGGAGTGAAAACATTCTCCCGGTTATGTAAACATGACGTTCTGCTCGCGTCGTATGAAATAATTCACTAGAATAATTGAAAATTTGAACAGATTTTATTGGAGTTTCATTCAAGATAAAACTATGAATTTATAATTCATCTATGCTGCTCAAGATTTTCATCATTCCAGTTTTTTAAAAAATTCAGGAAGAGTCAGTGGTAAAATTGTGGTAAAACAGCTAATTGGTGTGGTGTGTATGTGTCCATGAAAAGCAGCATCCAAGTATCAAAGTTAAAGAACTTTATCGTAGGCAACCAAATGCAGCAATTCTCGTTCTGTAAGAACTCGACATTGCAAAAACTAAATTATAGTAACTTAACCAAAGGAAATTATTATTTGGGGGACAGGAAATTGTATACAATGCTTTCTTAAGTCTTTATGATATTCATGCATTTTTGCTTAATAAATTCATCGTACGCAGCCAAGTGTTTTCCAAACTTTTTCTAACTTACTCTAACTTATCTTAACCAAATCTACGCTATCTAATGAAAACAAGACTTGTACGAAAACGATTTTTATTTGTCAAACGATTGTATTTTATATCAGTTTCCATTTCGCGAGTGTACGCAAGCATAACACCATTTGTAACGGCTACGTAAGGCGCACTGGGTCAGCTCAAGCTTAGTCTAAGACACAAATTCATTTTCGAAACTCCCATCAATTTTTGTAAGGAAAACCACCCTCTTGCACTCACACAATAAGATATATAAAGTTCAAATGCAGAAAGGAATTAAGGCTTACAACGGTTACTAAAAGATGGTGACAAAGTTCCGATAACTAGTTTCATTATCACTTTTGTAAAACACAATGTATCAAAATTATAATGCTCACGTTATTGACAAAAAATGTCCCACTCACAACGTATACAAAGTAAGTAATTTAATCTATATAGCACACTCTTAGATACATACACTTATTATCTGGGCACAGTTCTCACTATAATAATCACCACGACACACCTTGGCCGCATAAAAACTGTTCATATAACTTAACTAATGTTTCAATTATGATGTGCGCAACGGTTCAGGTGCACACAAGCCAGCGCTACTGCCGACTGTACTCTAGACTAAAATTAGCGCCCACGATCGCCGGGCGCACCACTGCACAACGTGACCCCGAACAGCTGAATGAACGCGAATGCGGCGGCTGGCAGGTCATCCTTAAGCTTTAGTTGAAGCTGTGTTCGTTTGTGAATTTTCTTTCTCTTGCAGCAGAGCTTGGGTGTACCGATCTTGGTGTAAATGACCCCAGTGAGGTAATGCGTTTATATTTAGAGGGTAATACATCTACATATATATATAACACATATATATTCTATTCATATTTGGATATATGGAACCAGTAGCGGGCTATATGACCTGTAGAGTTTATCTTCTAACTACATAATAAGAAAGGAATATCCGATCCTGTCGGGTATATGTTCAATGGACTAACTGATAATCACTTTGAAGAGGTTGGGACCTATTCAGTACCAAATACAACCTTCATGTGTCGTACAGGACTTGTAAATAAAATATTTTTTTTTTTGCGGTGCAAGTGGTCATTTTTAATTTCTTCCGTAATGCTGGTGCTAGTGGAACACTTTTCAGTCGCTCGGTAAAGGATGAATGGACAAAGTAACCTGTCTTATTTTTCATTGGAATACCGGGACCGTATTACGAGTATTTGCAATGAGTCCAAAAAATGAACGGTTTCCTGGAGTGGGTTAACGACCAATATCTTAAATACTCGATTAGCACTTTAGAAATACCTCTCTACTCCTTCGCTGTTGCACAGATGAAATGCTATTAAATTAGCATGTCAGAAACATTCCTCTTGCGTATATTAATTGTGTCTAAATCATACGGAGCATAGCTTACAGCTGTATTATAGTTCCTATCAAATATGTAAAATACGAGTTCATTACACGCCCATGAAAGCCGGAATTTTGAAGTAAAATATTTTTTCCGTCTCAATATATACATTTTTATATATGCGATATTGGTCTATCACTTATAAGGCTTTTGATTAAGTATATTTTGACACAGTGCAAAGAAAAGTTACTGTTCATTTGGAGAGTATTACGGCAAGGCAGATTGAAGCGATAGCTTTGCATTTTCGATGATAAATTATTTATTGCCACATCGCAATAATTTCACATGATCCTAAAAAATTCTGTTTCCCAGATAGGCGATAAATTTTAGGAAAAAATACGATGAGCAAAATGAAGTACTTCATAATTTAGGTCACAAGCGCAGCACTGTTTTCGTCTTTTTTCCAAGGTAATTGAATCCCTAACCGTCCATTTATGATAATTTGTACTGGATGCGTGGAAGCATCCGATACGCTTCTCCTAACAAGGAGCTCCGTATTCTCAATTGAGAGAAAATTTGTGAGACGTACACAACGGACAGGGAAGAGTGCAACTGTTCTCTGCGTCCGTCATGGTGCGCACCAATTGAAGCAAACCGAGATAAGAACTGTGATAAATAATGCTGCATAATAAACCTCTTTCGTCTTACTCAAATTCCTCACCACAAATTCTGATATGCGAACAGAAAGGTTCAGCTTATCATAAATAACAATGCTAAAATATTCAAAAAGATCTAACCCTCTCCATGTTTAATATAGTCCCACTGTAAAACACACGAGGCAAATCGGTTATTCCAGTGCGCTCAATAACGCATGTTTTTTTTAGTTACTTAGGGCGCTAGTTTACATTGTTGGTAGCTATATTAAAACTTATATTAAATCATCGTCAAGATAATTTGTAGTTGCTTAACGGCACCACCAGGAAGAGAGTGATCATCATAAAACATAAGTGAAGCAACCTTATCAGATAAAGAAACTTCGGTCATAAAGACATAGAATAAAATTGGCATCATCGTAATTCTTAAGAGACACCAGTGACAACGGTAGCTGTCTCTGACCGCTGCTCAGTTGTACACAGTTGTTTGCTATCAGTAAGATAACTAGCAGTGAGAACATTAATTGATTTATCTAACTCTGATACCATTTGTCAACTATAACACCATTTGCCTGACTCTGAAACAATAGTGTTCCTGTTCCCTAATAGTCCAGGCTCTAGAGGGTGTTTGTGTACAGTTCTCTTCTACAGCTCTACCATGTAGTTTCCTAAAAAAGTAAGGTAGAACTTTCGCATCTGGTACACTTTTGGAG
>LQNS02276883.1:18547338-18559281 GCA_001587735.2 Parhyale hawaiensis | reverse complement strand
GTTTTCTGTTGCCGTCAAACCAATCACTTCCTCATTTTCATCTTTCGATTCCTTGTTCGCTACTTCAGTTAGCAGTTTGTGGAGAGTATCTTCCGATATTTGTACCTTGTTCACGGCCGCTATGCGACACAGCAGGTGCGACGCTTTCTTGACACGGCCTTGGGTCATCTGCCACGACGCTGACTCGGGCATCCAACTGTAAAAAAGACGAATTTTGCGTAAGACTTAGCAAAACTGTTACCTACTGTAGCGTGTATGGTGTTCACATATTTTTCACTTCAGTTTCAACATAAATAAAATGTATTAAAACAGTTGTTAGAGTCATATTTTAATAAGGGGCATAACTCACTGTAGTTAAGTATAGGAAGAACACAAACTCTTTGTTCAGTGGGCGAGTATTGGTATTTAAGATGGATGGCACCGACTGGCCCATGTGAACCCACCTCTTTTTTATTATGCGATGTCCTTGAAAACTCATGGTTCACTTCTATAATCATATTTTATATGTATCCGAAGTACTTGGATAATAGGGAAATTTGTTTGTACCGCTGTTTGTAACACTGTAGTGTTTACTGCTTAATCCTCCCCACCCGCTGCTCACTGCGACGCTCGTCTTCGCTTCACAGATGTTTCAGTTGGTGCACCAAACATATCTTTGGGACCCTACTTAAACGTAGGGTCCCATTTCTTTGTATACCATTGTACTCGTACTGGATAAAATAACCTTGTAGTGAAGTACGATGTACCTAGCATAGCGTGCTATACAGACACAGGAGTTGTACACAAATACATGATAGATACTGACCTGCAACACTTACTAGTAGATAATCAGTATGAAGAAAGAAGGTGCAGCAGTTGCCACCACTAACGTTTGCCAGTTCCATATGAGATATGCAAGGACAGGAGCCAGCACGGAGGCGAGGGTGTATGACATCATGATGGTCATCAGGGGTATATACCTACTCTTGATCTCGCAGAACTCCAGCGCTATTAAAGAATGCAGAATAATGCTATGAAGGAACACAAAAAAGGATTATCTCGTCGAACTCTAGCGCTGTACAACAATATAGAACAACGTCATAAAAGTTATGCAACTATGGAGGATAAACCTGCTGGTTGTTTTGTAGAGCCACAGCGCGGGGTAACAATTTCATTAAGGTAAAACAATCGAGTATGAACTTTCTGTTCGCCTTACAGATTTCCATTACCGTTTAGAAACACAGAGAAATCAGTAGCATGAACCGGCTATTTATTTTACAAGTCGACTGCAGACAATTTCCCGAGGTCATATGCATGTTCATTGAAAAAATTACATAAGCTCATGTCATGGAAGTGTATTGACGGCAGGCTAAACTATCCTGCCAACACATTCAGTGATAAAAAAACCTCAGTCACTACAGGGTAAGAGTTCACAGTCGCTTATAGCAGCCGGGTAACTTTTCTCGTTCACGCACCTACTCTACACGCAGGATATGTAAGTTGGTGCGAGGTTGTTGTCGTAGCTTGCAAAAAACGGAGGACATATCCAACAGAAATGTTTGCAAGGGTATAGAATACATTCCAAGTGAGGTGCACTTACCCAGGACGTAGGGCATGTGCGTTAAAGTGTGATGTACAGAACCACACAAAATTCGCAGTGCCAGGAACCAGCCGTACTGCACAACGTATGCAGAAGCCACGCCAGCAACTCCGTACACCAGACAGCACACCAATATCACCGGCTTCCTGCCGAACCTGAGTGCAAAACAAAACTTGTTATACCAAATGAGTACATTAGACCTTGCTTTGGCTTGAAATACCAATTTTAAGATAATTAAAGTGTTTAGTGCGGCCGTTTCCCGAATTTCCAGATGGTGCACGCAGACTACAACACAGCAGTATCACGGGCTTCCGGTCAACTCTGAATGAAACAAACTTCGTAGCTTATACTGGATCTACTATATGAGCAACTACTTGATGTCAGAAACAATTTTAAGACAGTTAAAGTGCATTAGTTTTAGTCCGGCCTGCTTTGCTCCTGTGGCAGAACCGAAATTGGCCGCAACTGCCCACCTCTGCTCCCCTGCTAGAGTCATGACCACAAGCGCGAAGACAGAAGGGTCAATGAAAATCTTTGATGTCATATTTGATGGCGGGGTGGGTACAAGAGGAACTTTCTGAACAAATGCCGAAGCAGAGTTTCAGTACAGAGGAGGCAAATTGTTACTGGGTAAATTGAGAGTTCGCTGTAAAGTTTGTACACTCGATAGCCTAAAGTTGCGGAAAAGGGTGCAAATGCGCGCAATGTTCTGAGCGAAATATTGTAGCCTTGTCCGCATGATGGCACAGATTGAGTGTCAAATGACCTGGAAACCATCGTTGTTATGGTAACTGGCTCAACAGCAAGACATTTATAAATATGATAATACACACTCACTTTACAACCGAAATTAACGAGGTATATGCGATAACCTATTTAAAAAAGTAATCAGCTGTGACGATATAAGAAAGTAAATTCAGTAAAGGTCTTGAAACTGCCGACGGTTTGTTTGCAAAGTTCCTCACACTTGACAGGGGAATCGCGGTCAAAACTTCAGCATAAGCCATTCCAAAATTCTGCGCGAATGTTTGAGTTTGGCGTTTTTTTTTTGCAAGAATTCCCTGGTAAAAACTCGCAAACTCGTTGATTTGACTGTTGAGTGATAATGTAAAAAACTCACTTGTCCGACACGATCCCAAGACACCAGGCACCAATCATGTTGCCGATCCAGAAGGCAGTGACAACGTTGTATGGTTTGAAGGCAGAGCTGCACACCCAGTCTTTCTGGTGGGAAGGTTATACACTTCCCATTAATAAAATCTTAAAATGAAATTAAATAAAAACACCATTGTAAAATTATACACGAATGTCAGTCGGGTGCATTCAAGCTTTGATGAGTATATGTCCTCTGAAATGCCGTAAGAGCGAAAGCAGTCAAATCAGACTTTTTATACATAAGGCGGGTATTCACGGCAATCATATGAATATTTTCGCTCAACTCAGTCTCCGAAAGCGGTGCTGTGTCCGTTCTACTGTAGAAAAGTGTATACCTACGGCTTTCCGAATTTTGATTTCTTTAAGATATAAAGAGTAATCTGAAACATTATTAGTGATACGTGCTAAGATAACTAATGTGACAATTATTTTGCAAGTAGTTTTTTTTTGTATACTGTATACACATAGTTGTGTGTAGAAAAGAGTAGAATTCTCTTACAATGCCCACGTATATCTAATGTTTATAAAATCTGGTAACTATTTGCCTACTTTAGTGATTGAGCTGCTTCTGCACTACAGCAGGAAATTTACATTGTAATCTAGATGAAAATATATTAGGTAAATTTATTTATATAATATTATATATCTTGGCTGCGTGAACATCGCAAATCTTGTTTGACGCGATAAGAGCCAAGTTCAATGTAAATCTGAACTAAGAGCCAAAATAATACGTCGCTATACGGCGATGGCAATTCGAAGGCACCTTAAGATCATCTGCATAATGATCCCAATAAAACCTGGCAAATCGAACACAGTCTCATACGTTTGCGAACAGCACATCGTCATCTTATATACTTTACCATTGTGAACTTTTTTGAGCCAGCTGGCCTTTCTGACAAGCATTTATTTATACTTTTTGCCTGTGATTTTGACTCTGTGGCTCCTTATTAAAAATAATTATTACCTGAGAAGCAATTGTAGGGAAGATGTTTGAATAATCGTACTCCCACTGGGCACACGGAAGGGAAACATCATCTGAATGGTAATCGCACGCTCCATCCCAAACGTAACCTTCGGTCTGCAATATATACATCAGAGTCAACACAGTGCTGCAAGAGTTGTAGTTAGTAGGGCATCCTATTTGTATACAATTGTAGGATGAGATTCAGGCGTTGTAATAATCGTCATCCACTCGACTTGTATAGAGATGTCGTTGGTGTACTTAGGAGAGCCATTAACGTGTTATCTCTACAGAGCTTGTAATTGCTTACAGCTAGTTAGCTGCTACCTTCAATAAAGATGGAAGGTTAGCTAGTTAAACATGAAGTTTTAGCTGTCCTGGCTGCACTAAATTTCCCCACGGAGGATACGAGCATGTCAAGAAAACGGAGAACTAATATCCAGAGGGTCAACGCACATGAACACAGCTAATCTAGAAAAACGAGGAACAACAGATTGAAGACTCATAGCATAGTGAACGTGAATAGGATATGAGTGCTGAGTAGAATCTAAGCCTGTAAATAAGCATAACGCTATGCTTTACTACAGTCTCTGACTGTTCTAATAAAGTATTTTCATACTGAGGGATTAGTTATCGTAGTACCGCTTCACACAATGGTTGTACCACAAGAAGAAGCCTTTCTGCACGTTTCAGCAGTAAAAGTACTAACTGGAGTAGATAATTTAGCTTTTGTATTCTATGTACATAGTACAACATGCGCAGATTCAGTGCTGTGGTTTCGTAACCAATTTTGGTGCGCTTTTATGCTCCACGGAGGAATGAGATTTAGTGTGTAGGCAGCTAAGGATTTTTGCTCTTTATTATTAAGTCACCCATGTTCATACGGAAGAATGTACAACGGTAAATGAGCTGACTCTCAAAAATTAAGAAAAATTTTTGCATGAAATTTAAACTGTCTTGAGAACTTACAATAACTCCATTGCTTTGTAGGTATAATTACCTCCGCCAAGGAGGTTATGTTTTCGTCGTGTTTGTCTCTCTGCCTCTTTGTCTGTCACCGAGATAACTAAAAAGTTATAAACCGATTTGGACGAAATTTACAGGGATTGTTTGGTATGTTAGGAGAAACATGATCAACTTTTGGTAAAGATATGTCTATCTGTTTGTTTGTTTGTCTGCCTCATTTTTCTCAATGCCGTAACTCAAAAAGTTATGGACGGGTTTTTATAAATTCACATGAGTTCTTGGGTATATAACAAAGAGTAATGGACTAAATTTTGGTAATGATCCGTTCTTTCGTTCGTTCGTCACTATTTTTAATTCTATGCTTGTTAGCACAATACCTCAAAAACTAAAGAATGGATCATTATGAAATTGATAGGAGTTGTTAGTAAAGTTAAAAGAAATAAATGATCAAATTTTGGTGCAGATCGGTTTGTTCGTTTGTATGTTTGCCTCATGTTTGTCATAACGTTTGTTAACAGTATTATTCAAAAATATGAACGGATCTTCAAGAAAATTGCACAAGCTGTTATTACTATCAAAAGGCACAAATTATTAGATTTTGGAGTTTATACAAAGAAAATTATGGTTTCAGCGCCAATTTGAATTTTTTGCTAACATTGCCTCGCATGGCGGAGGTATGCGCTCTCAGAGTGCTCTAGTCATAATTGTTTTCTCCTCGGAATGCTCCTACGAGCATCATATAAGTTTAGGGCATTTGGGTAGGAAGGTCAATTATTTATTTACATGTGCTCTGGTGTAAGTAACTGGAAGTTAGCTAGTTTAACTCTTGCAGTCAAGCTTGGCATTACTGTCGTTACTGCCAATTAGGTTGCGTGTGGGTAAAGGCCGGAACACTGGATTTTTTTTTTTACTTAAATTGGCACTCATATTTAAAGAAAGAGAGCCAGTTGATATTATCCAAAAAACTAAGACCTGTCTCTATTTGTTTAGTTAAGTTGTTATGAAGTGAGCAATAAGTTTTTATGTCAGTCAAAGGCTAGCTATCATATTATGAGAACATGCCGCTACGAATTGTGCTCTGCGTATAATTTTTCGGGAACGTTTCGACTTCCCTTCAAGTTTCTTCTCTTAGATTATATTTACTAAGGATATTTGATAACTCGACAAACCAAAAAAGTTTCCGCATTTCTCACCGTTTCAAGCTTGTCCGTTAGCCCAGTTGCGGCAGTGAGGTTCGAATCTCCCGCCAAAATGTTGCCAGACGTAGAAGCTCCGCCGACACAGCGGTAGCTCGGCACTGCCAGGATTATTAGCTGGCAATAATATACCAGGCCACACAGGCCAGTAGTGAATGGGATTATTATAAAACATAGCAGTTTCTGGTATAATCCGAAGCCTCCTGTTTCTTGTAGTATTTCTTCGAACATCATTTTTTTTGGAGGGAGGGGGGTCGTCTCTAGCTGTTCTATTTTTTATATAGATGCTTTATATAGTCTTAAAACTTCTCTCACTTTCGGTTCGTGTTGGCAGCGATTGCCTTTCTTAACTCTTTTAATTTATCGTAAGGTTTGGTTAGTATTATTTATCTTTACCATTGCTCAGCTTAATTATGATACTCTATCACGACTTAGTCAGTCTTTCATATTCTTTTATTGCAGTCAGACTTTTGTCAACTTTATGCATCTTTTGGTATTTGAACTTCTCAGATTAGGAAAAAAGTGCGTTCTTATCATGCCTAGACTTTTACTGTTGCAGGATCCCGCTAGAGGACCATCCACAAATAATTTGATAGTTTGCGACGAACAAAAGTCGCTCTGAATATCTGTAAAATATGCCATTAGCATCCAAATTAGAGGAACTTCCACAAATTATGAAGAAAATTATACTAAAACTATAAAGCACACACACAGTATCACTGCCAATATGAATTCGGTGCAAGTCTACTTGAAAGTACATAGAATTATAACACTTGACTGTAAAATTCACTCACAGAAGGTGAATTTGTTGCTATATAATTATTCCAGTATTTTGAAATTACCGTTTGTACGTAGATGAAAAATTTCAGTATTATCAACAGTTAATAGTATCTGATGCTATCTCCAGATATTAAACTATATTTTTTTTATTTTCAAAACAAGCGATTATGTCTTTCTCTAATGGTTTTCGACATCTTTCAGAGACAGTTCGACAATTTAGCTACTTCTTGTTACTGTTAAAATGTAAGTCCTATATGTCCAGCTTGAGTGTACACGAGGCACAGCATACGCGGGAGTGTATCAACAAAGAAGTACGTCCTTGGTGGATGAATTATATGATTGAGTTCTATTAGTAAAATTAACACATGTCGGACAGCGGCAGAACAAGCGTGCATCTTCATGTGCGGAGCCTGGTCACTGTGGTGTGGGGCGAAGCAATAAGTTGGGCGAGGATTGCAAATGCTTTTTTCTTTTGTGTGACGCATTTGTGGAACAAAATAGAGTTGAGTATAGTGTATGTACAATATTTATATTGTATTGGGAAATCATTTTCCTAGTAGAATTTTGGCAGCTTCTCCAAATACCGTATATGCATGAAAGGTTCATTTTGCCGCTCCTCCGCAAACGTCTACTTCCTTACTCGTTTCTAACCCTATTTAACCATGCTGTGAACCTTCTCTAGTTTAAAGGTACGTTGTCCTTATATTCAATTCCTATAGCGGAGAAACGCGGTATCAAGGTAGCATTGCCTCGTATTTATTAGGTTAAAGTATATAGTATGACCACAAAACAATGTTTCTGACTAATTATGACTCTAACTCTCCAATTATTCTAAGTACGATGTAAGAATAAAATAAACATGCATGATGTAAAAGAAGATATGTATGTCCAAAACGTGTTGTTGAACATTAAGCGAAATTCTTCTACTAATGCAAGTTAAACTGTCATCGGCTGGCTCCCTGAATTCGAGGTAAACTAAGTCCACATAAGGCTTCACTTCTTCAGATCGGAGAGGAGCTTTGGCTTCGGTGCTTTGAATCGCTTTGGAAGCGTTAGAATTGCAAGTCAGTTGCGTTTGAGATGGCTGAAAACTGCATTTTACAGAGCAAAATCAAATTCCAAAAGTCACCAGAATATTCGATTACGGGTGGACGTCTGAAACCAGTTCAAGGGGTCGAATCCAGCGTACCTCACTAAAGTTCCGAACTAATCAAGCCATTTGGGTTTAATTTCACTGGCCAATCGATAACACTTATTTGTGTACACAGTCCTTCACTCATTCGCATCGTCTACATTTCGTTCAGGAGCTTTTGTGGCGGCATAACAGCAACACAACAGTTGGTTTCAAGTGCTGGTAAAACTCACAGCGAAAAGCCGAATTGACAAAACCAACAACTTACACCATTGGCCCTGCGATTAGCCAATGAAATGAAGATTTCAAGGTTTGACGTGTTTGAAACTTCAGACTGGAGGGTTGGTATCGCCACTTTGAATCTAGTCGTATATTTTTGAAAGGAACCCAGTTACATTGAGCCGCTATGGACCAAGTATTGCTTTTTGGGGATCGCCAGGGTAACCGATAAAGGGTCAACGTGTGAAACTCACTTTTACGGATCGCAGTCAGTGCACCTGTCTAATATTTCCAGACAAGTCAAACCTCGAAATTTTAATTTCGCACGCTAATCGAGCGCACATAATATCGATGGTGCAATAAATGCATTAGTGCATATTTCCACTTATCCTTTCCTTGTCTCAGTGCAAGGTTATGGAAGTTATAGCATTTTTCGCTGACTTGCTGGAAAAGGCAATCCTTGAACAAATTTCGAAACCTCAAAGTTTTACCGAAAATTAGCTGTGCTTCTAACGGGACTGACGACAGCTGAACTCCCTGAATATTTTTTTTCCAAAGAAATTACTACATTTCTTATGAGGGTTGCGGCTATTAGGTAGATTGGTTGGTTAATTTTACTAGTATGAAAATACGTTATTGAAAAAATTACAAATATCCGGGTATGGAACTGCGCAACATCCCTCACTTTAGCAGCCCCTAGCCGTCACTGCTTGAGACAGACGTCCACTGACGTAATGTTAACGACTTCGACAGAAGATTAGAACTCAAAGCTGCTTGACGTCGACTCTTCACTATTTTCGTAAGCACTCTGACACTTCACCAGAAACAGCGCAAGGACAACTGTACTCCTCTTGCCGCTGGCATCTCCTCATGACCCTCTCAGTCAGATAAGATAGTGAATTCAATGATGGAGCTTGGATACAGCAGCGACTACGTTTTATTATGTACATATAAAATTGCTGCTGTGCCCCATCTGGATGCAACCGATTGCTTGGTAGTTAATGGTAACGTTGGCATACGTGTTGAGACGGGCACACAATACAGTTATTTGGTTCTCATCAGTATTACTTAACCTCCAAATGCATTGCTGTTTTTTGTAAGTACAACGGCGTGTCCATAAATAATTATTAAAATGTTAGCAGTCATGTCAGCTGGCTTTGTCACATGTCCATTGAAATTATATGTGACGTAGTAGTCAGAACGGGGCAATTATCTGATATTCAAGCTGACTCAGCAACGCAGTAGGACGTTGATTCGCACGCATGGCTAGCAAGAGGCTCTAGTGCGAGTCACCTTTGCTTGTTACTGGCTGGCGTATTTGCGAAAACTGTAGTCTTACCAGATATTGCTATTAGAGATCGACCATCTGGCTACCGCTGTCTTCAGAATAATCTGCTTTTGAATTAAAGCGCAAACTAGAGAGCCAAGGAGTAGCGATCAAAGTAATTTATTTTGGACAGTACTGAAAATTGGCTGGAATATTGTTCTTCTTCTCTAAACTAAACCAGTCCGTCTATTCTAATACACGCCACATGTTGTTACTGCTTAGGGCAGGGCTAACTAGGATGCTATTACTGGAGCAGTTCCCTTGGCGTTCCCTTGGCGCCAAATGATTTGCTGTGAGGATCCTTTCTCTGAGCTTAACAACTTGATTGTTTCTGTTTTGGAGAGCTTTGTCCCGAAGAGGACTATTCTTCTTCTTCGGGAGAAGCCGTGGTGTAACAACCGGTTTCGGTTAGCTTTTGAAGCTAAAGAAGTTGCTTATCGGGCTTGGCGGCGTTCGCGTGACCGCACGTTGTGGCAGACTTATGTGGATCGTAGGGCCGAGACTAAGCGCGTGTATGAGAGGGTACAGCATCATCAGAGGCAGCGTTCGAAGACGTCTTCACTGAGTATTGACCATGTACATCGTTGGTGGAGTGAGCTAAAGGGTTCAGTTTTCGGTGGTATTATCGCTGATCCCTTGGCTAGGGCGGAACTTTTGTCGGCTCACTTTGACAGGCAGCAAAGCAGTGTGGTCATTGCCCCATGGATGTCACGGGTGCCCTGAACTTCGTTTAACGTCTTTGGCGTTCAGATCTGGTACTATCAGGATGCTGCCTGAGGGCCTTAATCCCTATGTAGATGTGGACCCGGTAGATATGTTTCCTCTGTTCCATAAGCAGCTTGCTGGCGTTGTCGCCCATAAGCTTGGAGTCAACTTTCGGCGCCTGATACGGTTAGGAAATTTTCCCCGTAGTTGGCGTACTGAGAATATTACTCCTATTTCCAAAGGTCTTGTGTCTCCCCATGTCACCACCTATCGGCTGAGACCCATTTTGTAGAAGATTTTCTAGAAATTAGTCTCTTCTGAGCTTGTTCGTGTTTGCGGAGGCTACGGGTTTGCTGCCTGTTGGTCTGTAAAATTTTATTCCTTTCTTTGAGGGGTAAATTTTACTTTAAGTATTCAATCCTTAATAAAGGCTGTATTCAGCCTTTTGTAACGTAGTAGTAACTTACTTCTAGTAACATACTCCTGTGCCTAGTCGAAAATCTAGTTCTTGAATCTCCTTGAGGCCGTAAAGTTCAGTTCACTTTTTTAAGCATTCCCTTTACCATCGTGTTTACTGTTGAGTTATCAAAGCTCCTTCATGCGGTGCAGTTCTTAACGTGGCTTCTGAGCCTTCTTATACGTACGTGGGTCGCGTTGATTGAGCCTTGAACTGTTATTTGATCCTCTTGCTCTATGCGCTCAGTTTCTTAGTGCGGGTATCTAGCTGGATCTAGTTCGCTCGTACCCTAGAGCAGTTGCCGTGTTGGATTCATTGCTCCGGTCAGAAGTTCTGTGCTGCCCTACAGATTATTTTAACAATCGAACATTACTACGTGCTGAACAGAAACTAAATGAACATTATAACTTAATTAAACCATATTAACTGGAACTTTGAGTGTTGGCATCTCTTAACTAAGTGAAGAAAACTAATTTAACTAATTGAAGATTCATCACAGTGAAGATTAATAAGCATCTTGCCTCGTCCGCTAGAGGGCCGGAATTACGTATGCAGTATTCGACGAAGTTCGGAGTACGGCAGAACTCTCGTTGGACGACTTCAGGGGTGAGGTTGAACCCGCTGGTGACCGTCGGTGGTGCTGGCCTATTGCAACGTTGGCAAAAGGAAGAACATCTAAGTTATTTCCATGGAATTGGTGCCTCGTGCCTCCTGTGAACGTCTTGAAGTGCTGGATAACCCACTGCTCACCCTGCTTTGCTTTTCTTCTTTATCTCGCTTTACTATTTAGTCCGCCCTGAGCTCGCCCGACCTAAAATTAAATATTTTTGCTATTCAAGTCCTTTTCGTAAATTACTATTATTGAATTAACTTTAGGGATTGCTAAATCTATGAGTCTTACACATCTGCACCTTCTGGTGTTGTGTTCGACTTCTAGCTTTCCCGAATTAAATTGGATAGGCTTCTAAAGTTCTATCTTTTACTTAACTTCTTCCTATCCCTTAACTTAAAATAAATCGAGAGGACTTTTATCGTTAGCTCTTCACTGTGCCTTAAGGGGATCGTTTACAAATTTTGGAATTTTCTTTATTAGTGGTCCGATCTTACTGAAATTTTCACATAATATTTAAAATTGAAAAAAAAGCACTTTTTATTCGTGTAACTTTTTCCATTTAGGCCTTAGTTTTATATATATATATGTATATGTATAATATATATATATTTTTTAAAAGAATAGAACTGCCTCAATTTTTATGCTAGAATAAAAACAAAGACAGTTTTGGAATCCGTGAAAGATTCCCTACAACAATTACGTTTTGAAATTTCCTTTTTCTTTATCGTTTTCTATTGACGTGAGATTTTAGATGTGTGACTGAAATAGTTCAGTCAACCATCTAAAATCTCACGTCAATAGAAAACGAAAAAGAAAACAAAAATTTCGAAACGTAATTGTTGTAGGGAATCTT
>LQNS02276883.1:18483771-18499624 GCA_001587735.2 Parhyale hawaiensis | reverse complement strand
GTTTGATGAAATCGTATTTTTGGATATACCGTATAATATAAGGTCATAAAAAAGTCATAAATATTTATCCTGAAAAGTCATAAAAAGTCATAAAATTTTCCTAGCAATCTTCAGTAGACACCATGCAGTGATGGTGTAAACTAGAACGCCTCGGTGGCGTAAGACCATCACCTGCGGTAGGGGCTAATTCAACGAAGTCGTTTCTGATGAACGAGGCTAGGGCACATCACCATTCTTTCCAAGGAATAGCTCTTCAATAATAACATAGGATAAATAGAATGCCCCATGCTCCAGACGATGTGCTGCGGTGGAAGCAAATTCGGAGAAAATTCAACGCCGTTATGTTTTGTGGCCAGCTAGGCCTAGTTTTTTGACATGGGTCACATCTAGGGCAACCCACCTAACTCCCTGCAAAAAAATTATGAAGATTGCTCAACTCCTTCGACCACTTTTTGGGTTGAACAGACATACAAATATATATATTTGAATCTTCAACGAAAATATCACCCGTCTCACTTCGTTCGCGGGTGATGAAGACGGAAGGTTCAGGTGACACCTGCGAGGCTGCGACTCCCGACCATCCCCATTGCTGGTGGGCCAGTGCCCTCGCAGTGAAACTGGAGTATCAGACCCGGTGGAGCTGTTATCTCGAGCATCGTAAAATGTCCCTTTCCTGGCTAGGGAGCGAATCTCAGCCCCCGAGACAAAGAGCTGGGCTCCATCTTCCTTGCCACTGGGACTACCTCGAGCGCTCAATTTAATGTTACTTTCTCGTAGAAATAACATTACTTCGAACATTGCATATAATGTATACAATGATAAAAAGGGTTAACTTACTACCCATAGACGTAGGTGTCGTCTGTTTTCTATAAGTAAAGTGTTTCAGATTTTTTGACTAGATATCTTGTGTTATCGTACGTCTGATACCGGATGTTGTTTCTAGTTGTATTTTGTTAGCATGTATATCGATGTACTTATTTCGCAGATGTCTGTATTTTTTATTCTTTTGAACATATATAATTAAGTACCGAATATACTTATTTCCAGTTAGGCAAGAATTATTGTATAATTTACGGGTGCAGTTCCTGATACGCTTCCCTCCCCCCAATAGAAAATTTTTAAAGATGGTTGCTTGTACGTAGGGTTGCGGAGTCGTATAGGCTAAGTCCGACTCCGATTCCTAGATTTTGCCTGCATTCGACTCCGACTCCTCGGACCCTCAACATCACCTACTCAGACTTTTTGTTTAAGAAATGCCAATTTTCACCGACCTCGACCCCGAATTCTGATTCTAGCAGTTTGCGGCTCCGACTCCTGGAGCCCAAATTTATAGACTTCGACTCCGGCAACCCTGCTTGTGCTGCCGGCTCTCTGTGCCACCCGATCGAATAATATCAAGCGATTATCTTGCACTATTCGGTCCCGCACCCGTGGTAATCGAATTAACCCCTTTTTTATCATCAGAAATCAGATAGCTACCTTGTGTGAACTAATCATCGCGCACCACCGTTCAAATTAGCCCTTCTGTGCCTACTGCATACTTGAGCGGTAGCCTACTGTGGACATGACAAACCGTGCTCTTCGAACGCAAAGTGATGTTCTATTGAGGCACTAAAGGGTAAATTAAGATTGCCGGTAGGCTATAGACTTAACCCTTCACTGGACGGTTTAGCATCACATATTATCAACATGTAGGCTACCCAACAGCGGTCTTGCTGCGGGATATTAAAGATTCAGTCGGGCGGGGACGAATCAAGACCACCAGGATGTGAGAACAGTGACGTTGTTCTTGTACCTTGAAGACAACCGGTGTTTCATCTCAGCCGGGGCTACAGTGTCAGGTTAGTTAGGTTCCCCTGCCTCATGTAGTTGGGATCTTGCCAGCCGCATTGCAGCGAAGTGCTCCCTAAAGCGGCTGTTGCCTTAAGCGGTGTCTTCTGTAATAGACCAATGCATAGATTAGAAAATATTGTCCGGGCTTCAGAGGGATCGTTTGGTCGACTTTCTTAAGGCGGCTATTTCTTTGATCGCGGCGGGGTGAACCAAAGATAGAATCTCGACTGCTTAAGGCCGGTTCCCACTTGCTAAGCTGGAAGCCAAAATGTGGCTGGCAGCCAGTCTCCACGCCTTGCAAGCATACTACCTGATCGGCTTGCAAGCTTGGCTTGTAGCTTGGCGGCTCGCAAGCCAGTTGTGGTTATGCTTGCATCTCAGTTCCCGGTTGACTGTACGGATGATGGTGAACCGCCGAAAATTTCCTGCTGCTATGCTATTGCTCAGGCAAAGGCGCCGAAAATATAAAGTGTGGGTGTGGATCTCTTTTCGGAAATGGTCTAATATCCCTCCCGGTTTCGTCCATTCATCTTTGGCCCTTCCTTCATACTCAGGGCACTCCTCGTCGATTTGGCCCACATTTCTGCTATCACTTTGGGCTTCATGTGGTCAGGATGCTGCTTGTCTCACATCGCGGTAATTTTGCCACATCTTTACACATGTGTTCAAACTTTGCCAGTCAACTACTACTTTTGGCGACATTTGCATTAGAAATAACACTAATAAATTTGTCTCCTGAAATTCAACAAGACTGATGTGGCTGCCAGAAAAAAAATAGAATGATTTATTTTTTTGCTAGGTGCTACCTGAAGGGTAGGTACGTACAAGCACGAAGCAAGGAATAATATTTTTTTTTGGCTGGGAGCGCGTCGATGATCGGCTACCAGCCTAAAAAACTGTCAGCACAATTTTGAGCTGCAAGTGTGGTTATTGGCTGCCAGCCACATTTTTGTATGGCTTTCAGCTCAAGTGGCAACCAGCCATTAGTCCTTTACAGCCACACAGGATCGTTTGGTCACATCTCAAATAGTGCGGTTGTGCCGCAAGTTGGGTACCATATCGTTAACTAACTTTGCAGTAATATTTGGGTAGGCTAGGTACCTACCCCCTGGGATAATTAAGGGTTCGTTTGATCGACGCCGAAATTAGGCCTTTGAGGCTTAACTTCTCCGCAACGTCAGGTATATGGGATGTGCCCTGGCTACGATCGAGTATTAAGCATTGACTCTTCATCGATTGACTAACACTCTTGCTCCGTAAAATAGAGTTTTCAGCCGCCTCAACGCAAGCCTGTTGCTTAACCCTAGCAACATTTGCGGTCGCCCAGAAGTTGAATTGCGGTTTCAGCTTCTGCGGCGACTCAAATATTAGTGGAATTAATTCTAGCTAGCGCTTGCGGCGCGGGTCAAAGCTGCAAAACCAAAGCTGCTGTCTGATGTTTTGAACAAGTCAAGCCTCGAAGGCTTAATTTTGGTGCCCAGTCGAACGTGCCCGAAGAAAAGGAATTAATGTGAACCAAATCCAAACATACCGTATTCGTAACAAGGTTATAATCTTCGCTTTAGGCGCCCCTAAAAATCCCCTTTCCACCACGTACCTAAAATCCGTTAGTTATAGTTTGATGTAAATAAAACTGTAAATGATCATCTGTATGATAATGGTATCGTGTTGGTGCATATATAACGCAATTTTACCAACGTCGTGAGATGTTTCCGTCTTTGGAGATTTCAACCCTTCAGCGTTGTTATCAAACATGGCGAATTGTTTGATTTCCATCGAACAGATGGAGTAACGTTCATTTCTTGTTTTACCAGTGCCGGCAACTGCATAGGGCCTAAATAGTGACTGTTAGGTTAGATTAAGTATATATTTATTGTAGTTTCATTCAGTTGTGTGGCGTGAGCAAAACTGTGCTTCCTCTTGTCTGAGCTTGCACGCAGTTATCAATTATGCAGCCATATTTCGTCAGGAACAGGACAGTTACCAAATAATATTTAACTTTAGTCTCTGATAATAGAGTAGTTTTTCTACTTCAAAGAGCGCCTTCATAGCTACGGTACTTGAAAATATATTTGCTCTCAGTTCACTGCGTACAATATGAGTAGATGATCTGTGAAGCGCAAGAGGTGATTGTTCACGGTGCCACTTGCTTTCTGCGTTTGGCGCAATTTTCGCTTGAACAAAAAATTTCGATGTACTAACGATCTATCTTGCCGTATCCTCTTGTTAATAATTTACTTGTTGGTTACGCTGATGATGTTACTTTGCTGGCTGTTTGCGATAAGCCTAGTCATAGATTAGAGGTTTCAGAATCTATTCAGCATGATTTGGAAATGATTGATTCCTGGTGTTCTAGGTGGGGGATGAGGCTAAATGTGGGCAAGAATAAGACCATGCTCGTGTCCAGGTCGCGTACAGTGGGACCTCCTTTTCCTGCACTCATGCTGGATGGTGTATCACTTCCTGTGGTTGATGACTTGGTAATCTTGGGTGTCAATTNGTTTGGCTCGGTAGAATTGACACGTCGCTGCTTTAATTGCTTTGTTCTCCCTCTTCTGGAGTACTGCTCTGTAGTCTGGGGTTCTGCTGCCGATTGCCATCTGTGTTTGCTTGACACAGTGGTTCGTCGATGTGCGTTCATGCTGGGTGGTGTTGTGCCCTGTGATCTGGCGCGTCGTCGCAGAGTTGGTGGGATCTGTTTTTTGTACAAAATCTATAACTGCCCCAGTCATCCACTGTCTGAGTTTCTTCCGGGTCCATTTGTTCGGGTGAGGTATACTCGGCGGACTGGTGCTCTTCATGGGTTTGCCTTGGAACCGTTACGATGCCGTACGGGCCAGTATTCCCGTTCGTTTATTCCATCGTGTGTGGATGTTTGGAATGGTCTTGATGGCTCTGTCTTTGCTAGTGCTGGTATTGACAGCTTTAAACGATCTGTGCACAGAGCTATTCTGTGATCTCGGATCTTCTTTTTTTTCATTCTTTTGTTTCTCTTCTCCACCCGCTGGACTGGTTGCGTGGGGGTTTGTTAACCTCATGGAGTTTATCCGTTCCTACGTCGCCAGTCTGGTGTAATTTAATAATGATAATAACAATAATAATAATACAGGATACGCGGCGGGGTATATAATTAAATTCAGTGGTGATTCGCTTGCTAATATAATTTTTTGTTTTCGCATGTCGTCTAAGGAAGGATGGAGTGTGCTGCTCAAATGAATTGAAACTGAGGACTCATATGTTGAGATAATTTGAGTTTGCCGTTGTACTGTAGGCTATCCTTCAGAAGTAGGTATAGTATTAACGAAAGTATGACCAGTGAAAATGGATCAACACAAATTTATCGCTGCCATTTTGACAGCGCCGGCACTCTAGTAGGAAAAATAATGTAGCAAAATAACAGTCTCTTAAGTGATCGTTAGTCCGTTACGGTTAGTCCGTTATAAGTAACGGACTAGCCCGAGTATAGCCACCCACCACTGATCTAATGTTTCGAGGGAGGTTAGGCCTAGTCTATATGTGCGGATTGAAAAGACTTGAGAATAGATATAGGTATTGTGTTGACCGGTTGTAAAGGCTCCTCTCAGGACAAAAGGTTTACAGTCTCTGTTTTAAAATACGCCCTTGACAATTAGAATGTCCTGGACTTCTGTGCAGTCCTGCTACAGCGGCCACAGCTTTTGGCTGTAACCAAGCAAAACACAACACAAGCTCACCGCGGCGTCCCCGGCGCCACTGCCACCTCAAAAGAAGTTTTCTTGAGGCTACAACACCGACCACAACGAGAACTACCAGCCGCACGCGGTGAAACGAGAGTTAGACTGGAATGTTTTTTTTTTCTTTTTGAGGACAGAATAATGACGTTTTTGATTTACTTGGTAGTAAAGAGACGGTGTATAGTCAGATTCTGTCGTGTCCTTTCGATCCGCCACTTCGTAAAAAACGCCCACGATATGAGTTCCTGCCAAGTGCACGCTAGGCTCGTATGATTGTCTCCATCGCGTTGTCCGCTTCAAAGGCGCCTTAATTCCTCAAGTTTTTTGTTTTGTTTTAGATTTCTTCATAGAAATTCATTGCATCGTACAGATCCAAACTTATGTGATACATACCTAGTTAAAAAAAAATCTTTTGTAAATAAGTAACTGTGTTCGTTTTGGATTTAGAACTACATAATGCACCGTTTCAGATGAGTAAACTGCCTATAATATTGTTCTGCTTGTGGCTCCCTCGATCGATTCATCCATCCATCAAGACATTAGGTACGCCTCGATTTCGCTCTTGTTGGATGAGGGGAAAATAATGTATCAGTGATACGGTGCCGAGAACAATAGGTACATAGTGGTCGGTTCAAAGCTACTCCTCATCACTGGTCGTAATTTAGATTTGTTGCCTGACTTGCTCAGGTTTTTTTAACATGAGGATCCGAGAGTCTAATGAAGAATGAACTTCTGATTCTGGAATTTCCGCAGGTCCCGTGTAGTCTTATCTTAGGCCCGTTGCACACGAGAGTCCAATGAGAGGAACGTTTCACGATCTTGGATAAAAACCTCGTGTCTGCAGCTTGATGTGTTTAAACATCTTCAAAATGTGCGCTGTTGCCAATAGAAACTCGTTGAAATTAAGTACGGTGTTCGAAAAAAAAAAATCCTCAGTGGCGGCTCAGATTTTTTGCACTTTTTTGTACAGTGCAAAATATTGGGTGAGCTGAGGCTGTGCTCACGGCAACACGGCGAAATGTTTTCGAATTCCTGCTCTCGTGTGCTGCGGGCCTTATAGTGTGGAAAGACAGGCCTCCCTCCCGTCCCTCCCAGGACTAGAGTACAGACCGGGCTTGCTCTCGGCGATGCTGTGCCTTTATTGTAGTGAAGAATAAATGAGGCTGTACTGGCGACAGTGTGATTTTTGTTTGCGCCCCGAGTTGCGGGGCAGCGTCTGTACGGAGATCGTTGCCTGTGTGAGTAGTGTAGCGTGAAGTAGTGCTTTGCAACGGGCTGTGGGTTTCCGCGAGGATTTTATAGTCATTCTAGAGATTTTATCGTTTCATCGACATTGACTGCAAGTGTGCCATTTCTCTGCAAACTAACGAACTAAAGCACTCTCAGACGACATACCTCCGCCAAGCAAGGCATCAGCAACGAAAAATTTCAATTGGTTCTGAAACCATGCTTTAGTTGTATCAGCTTTAAATTCTTATGATTTGTGCCTTTTAACAGTATTAACAGCTTCAGTAATTCTCTTGAAAATCCATTCATAACTTTTTGTGTTATGCTACTGACAAACATTCTGACAAACATTTGTCAAACTCACAAACAGATCACCCGATCGTTACTAAAATTGAATCATTTATGTCCTAAAACATTACTAACAGCTCGTGTAAATTTGTTAAAGATCCATCCATAACTTTATGAGTTATTGTGCTGACAAGCATACAATTAAAACTAGCAACTAGCAAACGAACGAACAGATCTTCGTGGTAAACCCAACAACTCATGTAAATTAAAAAAAACCGTCCATTACTTTTTGAGTAATGGTATCAAGAAAAAAAAAACGTAAACAAACAAACGGCGGATCGGATCTTCATCAAAAATTAATGATCTGTTTCTCCCAACATACCTAATAATCCCTGTAAATTTCATTGAAATCCATCCACAGCTTTTTGTGTTATCTTGGTGACGGTCTAACAGAAAGACAGACAGACAGACAGGAAGACAAACTCGACGAAAGCATAACCTCTTTGGCGGAGGTAATTATGATCTGACAATGTAAAGAATGTGAAAAAGAGAAGACGTAGGTAGGTAATAGCCAGCACCCCGAGCCAATTTGAGTAGGTATCTCCTGAGCTTTCTCTGACCTGATGCTTTCCCGGGGTTCCTGTCACTGTGAAGAACGGGCTTTGACTGGAGGCGAGATCAAACTCTCAGCAGGCGCTAATTTGAAGTTGGAGCCTTTGACCACTACCCTTATCCTGTAAGAATAAATTAATAATAACAAGAGCACTCTCAGAGAACGCATACCGGTACCTCCGTCAAGCAGGGCAACGGTAATGAAAAATTCAAATTGGTCCTGAAACTATGATTTCCTTTATGTTAACAATATCTCGTAATTTGTGCCCTTTGGCAGTAATAACAGCGCCTGTAATGTTCTCGAATATCCGTTCTTTATTTTTCGAGTTATGCTACTGACAAACATTCCGACAACCATTAGTCCAACCCACACACAGACCAACCGATCTTCACTAACATTTAGTCATTTATATCTTTCAACATTACTAACAATTATTGTAAATTTCATTAACTCCGTTCGTGACTTTTTGAGTTATTTTTCTAGCAAGCATGAAATCAAATACATATATGAACTAACGAATAGACATATCTATCGTCATCAAAACTTGGTCATATACGCTTCTTGATATAGGTACCATCCATAACTTTTTGAGTTATGGCATTCAGAATAGAAAGAGGCAGACAAACAAGGAAACAAACAAACGGATGAAGGGATCTTCACTAAAAGTTAATAATCTGTTTGGACTGTTCCTCCTAACACACCTAACAATCCTTGTAAATTTTGTAGAAATCCATCCATAACTTTTTCAGGTATCTTGGTGACAGACAAAGAGACAAACCGAACTCAATGGAAACCTAACCTCCTAGGTGGCAGTAGTAATGATTATCATGACATGTTGCCCTTAACAATTTGGGTACGGTACTAGAACTGATAGCCTACTATGTTAGCCCGAAAATATGCCTAAATACAGTTTCGTATATGTATATTGGTAAACTATATGATACACATATAGTTACATTAGGTGTAATTTGTACCCAGATACGATACGCATTTGACTACCTAGGTCTTCTTAATGGTGTCATTGTTAAAATTCACACTCCAACTTTGGTAATTTCTATCACCGAAAATAACGTCTTTTAACTGTGGCCGTAATGAATGGGCTTCTGTCACTTTGGTGTCCAGTCACAATGAAGGTGTAATATATGCGTGGCCGGCGATACTTGGTGTACTTTGGTAATGTGATTTTTAACTTCTTTATGGTAATTTGCTTCTGGCAGCCTGATGTTTTGCTGCTTCAGAAGTGATAGCGTCAGTGAGAAAATTCGAGGCCTATATAGAGAACGCGCTAAAACAATCGGGCCACCACTACAAAACTTAAAAACATACTTGCAAGACTGTCGACAATAACCTACTTGTGCACACGTACTCCGGCTTCGGTGTGAGCCGATAGCGTGCATGTTGAATTACCGAGGATCTTCACGTCGTCCTGATACAAATTCGAAGTCTGTATACCTATGTAGCATAGATACGGTAGCATGAACGACGTGTGGGCTGACCGTCCTCACACGTAGTTGTGCGTGGCACTGCGTGCCATTGCATAGCGTGATCCCGGCATATAGGTAGGTATGTTAACAGTTCGTTGTAGTCCCAACGGAATTTTTGGTCGCTCCAGTACCTGATTTACGGTTTAAGCTTCCGGGGCGGCCTAGGATTCTTTAGGAATACGATCGAGCGTGTCGCAGCTGTGGCAGTTGCAGAGATCGTGTTAACCCTTTACTGCCTAAGTGCCCATTATCCCTTTCATTAACACTATTAGGACCAGCGCACTTCATAACCGGTTTTTCTAACAGTGCTCTTGCTTTATGTTCAAATTGCCGTTGTTGCGTTTGGTACCACGTAAAAATTTTCAGGAAAACTGACACCGGTTGAGGCCCTTCATTTCTTTAACTTTGCTTGTTAGTGAATAATGCGTCAGTCCGGTCGGGTTGTTTTTTCCTCGATCTTTGTAAGCTTGGATTCATTGCTGGGACCTGTGTTGACCTAACGGTTTTCCAATAAGCGGTGCTTGCTATTTTTGCTGTTGTGGTATCTTAAGGTGCTTCTTTGCTGCGTCTTTGGGTTGCCAATTGCATCCTTCCCCGCGGCGCTCTGGCGTCGTGTCTTCGGGCTTGTGGAATCACATGGACGATGCCCGACTCCGACTCCTTTCATCAGCCTTTTTCCGACTCCAGTCAGCGTCACCAGCTAATAACTCTGGGAAGTTCTTGGGTGGGATAGGCTTCGTTTAATACAGCTACAAAAACAATTTTTTTTTGTGCACGCAGAAGCTGCTCTTCTGCCAGCGTTGTCAACAAAGTAACACACTTGATGGAAATCCCCCGTTGTTGACATTGAGTTTCAAAGGTGCCTTGCTTCGGACGACTGTTCATCAAATCTTAAAAAATGACAGAAAACTGTTTTGTGTTAGAATAACTTTGTATGAAGCAACAAATGGTTGAGACAAACTGTTCAATGTATTCACGTTGTGTTAAAAGTCCAAAACTTAACCTTTAAACTACCAGCCGGAGCTCCGACATATGGTCTATATCCTCGCAATTTTGTACTCTTCAGATAATTTCGCTTTGTATCGTACGTCCAAGTTGTTGGGTGCGATGTCTTCAGCTGCAGATGGTGTCTAAATAGGCTCAGATTAATTTTCTGGTACTCAGTTCCATATTTCGCCCCTTTTTCACGCTCTCTGTATAGCTAGGTATACTTGATGGGCTGATGCATGTGCATTGAATGCAGTATTAGGTACTTGGCGCAAGGAACAGCATCAATGGTATGACGGAGGACAGCCTGCCTATAGGTAGCCTACCTGCTGAAATGCGCGGGTGTGGCCCACACGGGGAGTCCCCCGCCCTGCCGCTGGGTGGGCAACAACACCTTAGGAGAGCCGGCCGAGAAGCTTCTGATGCATTAATGTATCCGAGGCGGTTCCTTATTGACCCATTATCACTTGCACGGCTAATACGGCTAGTGCAGCAACACCCTTAGGATATATCCACGGCGTTACTGCATTTGTCTTCTCACTCCTCCACTTGTTCGGCACCAACGTAGGTTTAAGCACCAAGAAGTTCCTCTCTCGCTTCGTGTGGTTCACTCTCAGGCCAAAAGCCGATTTGTTACAACTCGTGTGTGTAGTTTTCTGTGTGTGTAGAGAATTTGGTAATTGAACCTTGGTGCGCCGAGGGTTCATGAGTGTGGCTGGGGCCTCAGCACACAGGTGTGCATCTCTCTCTGCGTCTCGACCGGTAAATCTTTCAGTTACCCCATTGCACCTCTGTATGTATGTCTGTGCGCGATGTTTTTTTTTTTCAATTACGAGGATGCTCAGTTAAAACCAGCCTGTAGTGTACGTTGTGCGCTACACTCTGTGCACATGAATGATAATTTCGGAGGTAGAGTCTATTGTTTACGACCTCTTTGTGACGAATTTGTCATATTGAGACTTGACGCGACAAAATTTCCTTTCAGTTTTCAGCAACAATAGTTGGCGCTGTTTTTATAATCTACGAGGTTGTGTAGTTGCGGCATAAACTTTTCGTTTCGTGTCAATTCCAGTTTCTGTATTGGAAGTGCTTTTAACTACGTAAAGTTCCTATATGCTATAGCTACTTGGACCATTTTATCAAGGCAGGTCGATCATGGTCAAATTCCTCAACAGCGTTGCCAATTCTGTGGGTATTTCTGAGATTTTGTTCGGTCAATAGCCTATTTTAGCCCCGCCCACTACCTGTAGTTACCTAGCTATACTGTATAAAGAAATCTCAAAAATACCCATTGAATTTTCACTGACCACGATCGAACTACCTTGATAAAATGGTCAGAATACCTATAGATATATTATATGGGGATTAGGTAGCAATAACACGCGACCATCGGTTTCCATCGCTTTAGCTTGGCCTTCGGGACGTCTGTCTTTCGCTCCCAATTTGCTTCTTCCCATTTCCGTATTTGTGTTCTGTTTTTTTCCGACTTGCTGCTCTCATGCACGTTGATCCTGTGTTGGAACACCCTCGTACATGGGTTCCACGTGTCGATCGCTATAGTCCATGCAGAGTTGCGTGCGGAGAAGGTGAATTTCAGGGGAAGTCGCAGTCTGAGGGCTACTTACTCCGGACCGGAGTACCACTTAAATCTGACTCCGAAGTACCACTTTAGCAAATGTCGCAAATATTAAAAAAAAATCATTGGTAATTTTTTTTGAGTTGTGAAAATAATGGAGGTAGCTAAGATATTGCATAAGGCCTATATTGCTAAATATTTCTTTTGACTTAATCCATGTTTTTACAATTGCCAGTGGAGTGCCTAATATCTTGCCTAATGCTGTTTATATTTTGTATACTAATTTGATCATTAAATTTTCAGTCACAAATGCTGCAAACAAGAAAGAATTTCATATAGGCCTAGCTATATAAATATATTGCAAATTTCCACAAAATATTTTCTTAAGCTTAAGCTGGTGTATATTTTCACAGTCAGTATTTAGCCTGTAAAACTGTTTTTCTGAATGATGATTATTAATAAATTATAAATACATGACAATTTAATGTTCATAGTGGTATCAATGATGCGATGGTATCAATACTCTCTTTAGCTTAGTATCTTGGTAAAAATGAATGGCCTCGTTAGATTTTAATCGTATCAAAAAGTCGCAGTCGGAAAAACTGGAGGGTCAGGAGTTGTGAGTCGGACTTGAAGCATCCGACTCCGCAGCCTACGACATTCTAAGTGTCCTTTGGGGCCGAATCACACTTGCGGTTTTTAAACGCCGCGGCAAAAACTTGTCACTAGGGTATATGCATTTATAAATTAAACTTATGGTATCAATATCTCTCTTATTAGGTCAACACTTCATAATTCCGGATCCACTAACTATTAGCATTTATTAGGAGTGATTGACAATAATTTTAAATAAATCAATAAATTTTTAGCAGGAGCCTGAGCCACGTTGCGGAGGAAAAACGCTGCGGTATAAATATCGCAAGTATGAAAGGTTTCATTTGGAACAATCGCAAGCTAATCTTAATTGCGACGCGTTTTCTTTGCCGCGGCGTTTAAAAACGCAAGTGTGAAGCGGCCGTTAGTTCTTCCTTTGTTGGATGCCTACGTGTGAAGTGGAGACGGCTGTTGAAATTATGAAGCATGATAATAATAGCTTCGGAAAGCTTTTAATTAACTGCTGCATGAAATGTGTTCTAACAGTTGCATGACGTGTCTGTATAGTGTGAATTCAAGTTAATATCGTGAAGTTCTCCATATCATTTAATTATTCCTCTTATTTTATGCTAATGCGCGTTTTAAGTGCTGTGTGCTTTAAATATTGGTGCGAAGTATCCTTCTATGTCCACCGACAATTTTTACATCGTGTCAGTTCTCGTTTGCGTTTCTGGATAGGCTAATCGATGTGCCTACGATAAGAGACGGGCAAGTAGCTACTTCCTATCGCTCCTGTAGAAAGTCTCCTGTTGGGCCGATGCAGTCGTTAATTGAGCTCTACCTGGCACTAACCTCAGGTGTGTTCGCTCTAAGGTGTTTTTCTGAGGATCCCCGCCGTGATTTTTTACCTGATTTGAAGCAGGTGCGCTGGTGGATGTTGGGGTACTTCTGGTGAGATATTTTTATGATAAACTGTGGCTTTTTTATGATGAATTGAGGCTTGACTTTTGTGTTTGCTTCCAGGTATTTGCGTTGTGGATCTCCTCTGGAATATATTTCAGCGTATTGACTATTGAGCTTGTGTGGATGTTAATGATGCCAGTGGCGTAAGGGCGTAAGGCTAGCTTTTTCCCCAAGTATTTTTGCTGTGTATTTCCTCTGCAATATTTTTACGTGAGTTTTGATAAGCTTCATTTGTGAATGCTAATGTATCTGTAATGCCGATTTCTTACCCATTAACGCACGCAGTAAACCTTTATTTGTTATGGAGTTTCCACAAGTGATATTGTTCTAATAAGTGGGTGGTGTCCGCTATTGGGTTTACCGCTACTGTTACAGGAACCCTGTAGAAGTAGTTATCAAGATTATTTTGTGTGGTGCGCCTCTTCAGTGACTTTTTTAAACCTAAAATTTGGGACAGTTGTAGATGACTCACGTTTACTGACACGGCATTTCAATGCGACGTTTTTTGCGCTGCGCAGTTTTCCGAGTGTTTCTTGAATTCCTTAGGTTCAGGGTCCCGAGGTGTAGGGTGGCCTTTACCCTAAAATCTTGCACCTACGACAAATACCTCCCTGTGTATAGTTGGCAGTACCTAAACCCCATTTTTGTGTTGTATTGGCACGCCAAAGCAGGTATATCCCGTCGTAGCACGGCAACACGTGCTGGTTTTGGGACAACACGTTTCTTAGTGCGTGGTTAAGTTTCGGACATTCCACAGAAGTTTAGAAACGTCCTTTTTGCTGCCTACCGTGGCGAAGCGAGAGCGAGGCTGTGTTGGCGACGTCATGGTGTGTCTGAATTCCGCGCCTCGCCGGGGCCAGTACCTACGTATCAGTTTGCGACTGAGGGCACAACGTACGTCAGAGTGTTGTCGCGTCACGCTGTCTTATTCTTCGGGCTCTGAGTTTCCGGGAGGACTCTAGTTGTTGCGTCACGTTTTAGGAAGTCTGTGGGTTTGATTCTTGGTTTTTATATTCGGATAACACATTGTTCATCTGAAAAATAAAATCCACGAAACAGAAATGCTTGGCAAAGGGGAGAGTAAAAATCCTTCGTTTGGTAGCGAGACTCGCCCCTTGAAGGATCCGATCTGTAAAATTTGCTTTAGCTACAGTCGTCGAGACACTTTCGTTTTGTGCATACTGATACTTGGATATCGCCAGTCTCTCTTCCTACAGTCAACGACCCTTTCTGTTCCATCCTTCTTCTTTTGGCCCTGACTTGCTGTTCCAATGTGGCGAGTGCCTCCGTGCATGGGTTCCCTTTTATTCTTGACCTACTACTCCATGTTCCTTCTTTTCATCTCTTCAAACACAGCCACAAAGGCTAGGGAGGCTGAACCTCTATAGAGCGCCGAGTGTCAAATATACACTTTATATATTGAACAAGTCGCTACCTGTATAGACGAAAAAAAAAAAAACTACTCGCTTCCAGTTTTATTCATCAAATTCACACATACACACACTGGTATTATCAGTGTGGCTTTCCTTTCATTTTCTAGTAGCAAGGGAGCACCCAGAGTATACCTCTAGTATACATAGGATGCCTACCTAGATGCCCCCTACTGTATATACCTGTGCCCAGGGTCTAGACTCT
Organism: Parhyale hawaiensis; assembly: GCA_001587735.2. Taxonomy (NCBI): domain Eukaryota; kingdom Metazoa; phylum Arthropoda; class Malacostraca; order Amphipoda; family Hyalidae; genus Parhyale; species Parhyale hawaiensis. The sequence continues at coordinate 18,484,711 of LQNS02276883.1, read as the reverse complement.
CTACCTGCAGGGTCGGGAACGGTTCGCTCTAACCAAATAGACTCAGAAATTAGGCTTCGATGCAGTCCATTCAAAGCTCCCGTGTTTGGGCCTTCAAGTCTTTTTTTGTTCGCCTACTATTTTCTTTGTTAACTCGCAGTACATCCATGACGGGCGAGAGTAAACTTTTTCTCTTTTCAGCGTTGAAGCAGGTTAGGTCGTCATTCTTTTCTTTATATATTCAAGTTTAGGGCAGAGGCAGTTTTTGAGTAACTACACGAGGGGATATCCAAAAGTTCCCAGAAATTGACTTAATTGAGGTAATTTCTCGAAGAAAACTCAAGTTTTCTTAGGATCCTGCAGCTATATTTCCCTTAGGCTATGTGGTATTTTCCACTCTCTATTCTACCACCGAACGTCGTACGAAGTATTGTATCACGGAACATGAAAATAAGTTGCGTACATGTTATAGCTATGCGTTACTGAAAATGAAAATGAGTTGTTTTAAATCCTTTTTTATGTATTATTGAGCACATCACGTCTTGATTAAAAGTTTGTATCACTGAACTTAAAATTTAATTCCGTACAAATATTGCATCACCGAACATGAAAATGAGTTAAGAATTTTGCATCAGTGAAATCGAAATGTCTTCTTCATATGTTTTTCATAATTGTTCAGAGAACGACCTAATTAAAAGCTCTTGAAAACACCTACTGCACTTGAAAATGAGTTCCGTACAAATTTGGCATCACTGAACATCAAAATAAGTTACTTACGGATTTTGTTTCACTGAACGTGAAACCAACTTACTTATAATGTTACATCACTGACGTGCGTGTAAACAAGTTACTTACAAATTTGGCATCACTGAACATCAAAGTAAGTTACTTACGGATTTTGTATTACGGAACGTGAAACCAACTTACTTATAATTTTACATCACTGACGTGCGTGTAAACA
>LQNS02276883.1:18442973-18468509 GCA_001587735.2 Parhyale hawaiensis | reverse complement strand
CGTTTTCTGTTGCCGTCAAACCAATCACTTCCTCATTTTCATCTTTCGATTCCTTGTTCGCTACTTCAGTTAGCAGTTTGTGGAGAGTATCTTCCGATATTTGTACCTTGTTCACGGCCGCTATGCGACACAGCAGGTGCGACGCTTCCTTGACACGGCCTTGGGTCATCTGCCACGACGCTGACTCGGGCATCCAACTGTAAAAAAGACGAATTTTGCATAAGACTTAGCAAAACTGTTACCAACTGTAGCGTTTATGGTTTTCACATATTCTTCGCTTCAGTTTCAACATAAATAAAATGTATTAAAACAGTTGTTAGAGTCATGTTTTAGTAAGGGGCATAACTCACTGTAGTTAAGTATAGGAAGAACACAAACTCTTTGTTCGGTGGGCAAGTATTGGTATTTAAGATGGATGGGACCAACTGGCCCATGTGAACCCAACCCTTTTTTATTTTGCGATGTCCTTGAAAACGCGTGGTTCACTTTTATAATCATATTTTATATGTATCCGAAGTACTTGGATAGTAGGAAAATTTGTTTGTACGGCTGTTTGTAACACTGTAGTGTTTACTGCTAAACCCCCCATCCCCATCCGCTGCGACGCTCGTCTTCGCTTGACAGATGTTTCAGTTGGTACACCAAATATATCTTTTGGAACCTACTTAAACGTATTAATACTAGGTTGTATTATTTTGCCTAAAAATTTCTTTGTCTACCATTGTACTCGTGCTGGATAAAATAACCTTGTAGTGAAGTATAATGTACCTATCATAGCGTGCTATACAGACACAGTAGTTGTACACAAATACATGATACATACTGACCTGCAACACTTACTAGTAGATAATCAGTATGAGGAAAGAAGGTGCAGCAGTTGCCACCACTAACGTTTGCCAGTTCCACATGAGATATGCAAGAACAGGAGCCAGCACGGAGGCGAGGGTGTATGACATCATGATGGTCATCAGGGGTATAAACCTACTCTTGATCTCGCAGAACTCCAGCGCTATTAAAGAATGCAGAATAATGTTATGAAGGAACACAAAAAAGGATCATCTCGTCGAACTCTAGTGCTGTACAACAATATAGAATAACGTCATAATAGTTATGCAACTATGGAGGATAAAATTACTGGTTGTTTTGTAGAACCCCAGCGCGGGGTAACAATTTCATGAATGTAAAACAATCGAGTATGAACTTTTTGTTCGCCTTACAGATTTTCATTACCGTTTAGAGACACAGAGAGATCAGTAGCATGAACCGGCTATTTATTTTACATGTCGACCGATTACAATTTCCCTAGGTCATATACATGTTCATTGAAAAAATTACATATGCTCATGTCATGGAAGTGTATTGACAGCAGGATGAACTAACCTGCCTACCCCATTTAGTGATAAAAAACCTGTCACTACAGGGTAAGAGTTCACGGTTACCACTGCTCCTCGGTAGCAATACATAATGTATGTGACAATTTATACACATTTGCAGGCAGATTTAAACAACATGTAGACAATGTTTTCGAGTAATGAAAATCTGGAAGTCAGAGTCACGATCAAGATAACGAACAACGTATTGTTAGTGTAATAATTAATGTACAGTAGCTTATAGCAGCTGGGTAACTTTTCTCGTTCACGCACCTACTCTACACGCAGGATATGTAAGTTGGGGTGAGGTTGTTGTCGTGTGCAAGAAACGGAGGAAATATCCCCAGAATATGTTTGCAAGGGTATAGAATAGATTCCAAGTAACGTGCACTTACCCAGGACATAGGGCATGTGCGTTAAAGTGTGATGCACAGAACCACACAAAATTCGCAGTGCCAGGAACCAGCCGTACTGTGCAACGTATGCAGAAGCCACGCCAGCAACTCCGTACACCAGACAGCACACCAATATTACCGGCTTCCTGCCGAACCTGAGTGCAAAACAAAACTTGTTATACCAAATGAGTACATTAGACCTTGATTTGGCTTGAAATACCAATTTTAAGATAATTAAAGTGTTTAGTGCGGCCGTTTCCCGAATTCCCAGATGGTGCACGCAGACTACAACACAGCAGTATCACGGGCTTCCGGTCAACTCTGAATGAAACAAACTTCGTAGCTTATACTGGATCTACTATATGAGCGACTACTTGATGTCAGAAACAATTTTAAGACAGTTAAGGTGCATTAGTTTTAGTCCGGCCTGCTTTGCTCCTGTGGCAGAACCGAAAGTGGCCGCAACTGCCCACCTCTGCTCCTGTGGTAGAGTCATGACCACAAGCACGAAGACAGAAGAAGGGTCAATGCAAATCGTTGAGGTCATATTTGATGACGGGGTGGGTACACGAGCAACTTTCTGAACAAATGCCGAAGCAGAGCTTCAGTACTGAGGAGGCAAATTGTTACTGTGTAAATTGAGAGTTTGCTGTAAAGTTTGTTCACCCGATAGCCTAAAGTTGCGGAAAAGTGTGCAAATGCGCGCAATGTTCTGAGCGAAATATTGTCGCCCTGTCCGCATGATGACATAGATTGATTGTCAAATGACTTGGAAACCCGTTCAGACAAACATCGTTGTTATGGTAACTAGCTCAACAGCAAGACATATATAAATATGATAATACACACTCACTTTACAACCGAAATTAACGAGGTATATGCGATAACCTATTTAAAAAAGTAATAAGCTGTGACGATATAAGAAAGTAAATTCTGTAAAGGTCTTGAAACTGCCGGCGGTTAGTTTACAAAGTTCCTCACAGTTGACAGGGAAATCGCGGTCAAAACTTCAGCATACGCCGTTCCAAAATTCTGCGCAAATGTGTGAGTTTGGTGTTTTTTTTTACTAGAATGCCCTGGTAAAAACTCGCAAACTCTTTGATTTGACTGTCGTGTGTTAATGTAAAAAAAACTCACTTGTCCGACACGATCCCAAGGCACCAGGCACCAATCATGTTGCCGATCCAGAAGGCAGTGACGACGTTGTATGGTTTGAAGGCAGAACTGCACACCCAGTCTTTCTGGTGGGAAGGTTATATACATCACATTAATAAAATCTTAAAGTAAAATTAAACAAATGCACCAATGCAAAATTACACAAGAATGTCAGTCGAGTGCATTCAAGCTTTGATGGGAATTTGTTCTCTGAAGTGCTGTAAGAGTGAAAGCAGTCAAATCTGACTTTTTATACATAAGGCGGGTGCTCACGGCAATCATAGGAATATCTTCGCTCAACTCAGCCTCCGAAAGCGGTGCTGTGTCTGTTAAACTGTAGTGTACCTGAATTTTGATTTCTTTAAGATCTAAAGAGTAATCTGGAACATTATTAGTGATACGTGCTAAGATAACTAACGTGACTACTACTTTGCCAGTAGTTTTTTTTTTTTTTGTAAACTGCATGCACATGTATACACATAGTTGTGTTTCCAAGGACATAACAACATTCGGAAGGTTTTTCGAACGAGTGCCTTCATTTGACTGCCATGTGAAGCTGTCATTATTCGTTGTGAAATATCTGGAGACTGAAACAAATAATTGCAATCATAGGCGCCATATACAAATATGTCGTTAACTATAGGCTGTACAAGGGGCTATGCAACAGCCATTGATGCATGGGCAGGTTCGGTACACTAATGTTAGTGTTGTATCTCCATCGACTAAAGTTAATAAATGAATTTTCTATATTTCCGTTACGTTTAGCAGTCAGTTATACACAATATTAGGTACACATCAAATATTTGTGACTTCTGCCATTGGATATTAAACTAAAATGAGATAATAGAACGATAGGGCATAAAAAATAGGCATCGAGATCAGAAAAGTGTAGAATTCTCTTACAATGCCCACGTATATCTAATGTTTATAAAATCTGGCAACTATTTGACTACTTTAGTAACTGAGCTGCTTCGGCACTATAGCAGGAAATTTACATTGTAATCTAGATGAAAATATATTAGGTAAATTTATTTATATAATATTATATATCTTGGCTGCGTGAACATCGTAAATCTATGACGCGATAAGAGCCAAGTTCAATGTAAATCTGAACTAAGAGCAAAAATAATACGTCGCTATACGGCGATAGCAATTCGAAGGCACCTTAAGATCATCTGCATAATGATTGCAATAAAACCTAGCAAATCGAACAAACTCTCATACGTTTGCGAACAGCACATCGTCATCTTATACATTTTTTCATTGTGCACTGTTTTTGAGCCAGCTGGACTTTCTGGCAAGCATTTATTTATACTTTCTGCCAGTGATTTTGACTCTGTGGCTCCTTATAAAAAATAATTATTACCTGAGAAGCAATTGTAGGGAAGATGTTTGAATAATCGTACTCCCACTGGGCACACGGAAGGGAAACATCATCTGATTGGTATTCGCACGCTCCATCCCAAACGTAACTTTCGGTCTGCAACATATACATAAGAGTCAACACAGTGCTGCAAGAGTTGTAGTTAGCAGGGCATCCTATTTGTAAACAATTGTAGGATGAGATCCAGGCGTTGTAATAAACGTCATCCACTGGACTTGTATAGAGATGTCGTTGGTGTACCTAGGAGAGCCATTGACGTGTTATCTCTACTGAGCTTGTAATTGCTTACAGGTAGTTAGCTGCTACCTTCAATAAAAATGGAAGGTTAGCTAGTTATACATGAAGTTTTAGCTGTCCTGGCTGCACTAAATTACCCCACGGAGGATACGAGTATGCCAAGAAAACGGAGAACTAATATACAGAGGGTCAACGCGCATGAACACAGCCAATCTAGAAAAACGAGGAACAACAGATTGAAGACTCATACTATAATGAACGTGAGTAGGATATGAGTGCTGAGTAGAAGCATAACGCTATGCTTTACTACAGTCTCTGACTGTTCTAATAATGTATCTTCATACTGAAGGATTATTTACCGTGGTACCGCTTCACACAATTATAATAATGGTTGTACCACAAGAAGAAGCCTTTCTGCACGTATCAGCAATAAAAGTACTAAGTGGAGTAGATAATTTAGGTTTTGTATTCTATGTACATTGTACAACATACGCAGATTCAGTGCTGTGGTCTCGTAACCAGTTTTGGCGCGCTTTCATGCTCCACGGAGGAATGAGATTCAGTGTGTAGGCAGCTAAGGATTTCTGCTCTTTATATTTAAGTCACCCATGTTCATACGGAAGAATGTACAACGGTAAATGAGCTGACTCTTAAAAATTATGAAAAATTTTTGCATGAAATTCAAACTGTCTTGAGAACTTACAATTACTCCATTGCTTTGTAGGTATAATTACCTCCGCCAAGGAGGTTATGTTTTCGTCGTGATTGTCTGTCTGTCTCTTTGTCTATCACCAAGATAACTAAAAAGTTATGAACCGATTTGGACGAAATTTACAGGGATTGTTAGGTATGTTAGGAGAAACATGATCAACTTTTGGTAAATATGTCTTTCTGTTTGTTTGTTTGTCTGCCTCATTTTTCTCAATGCCGTAACTCAAAAAGTTATGGACGGATTTTTATGAAATTCACATGAGTTGTTAGCTATATAACAAAGAGTAATTGACCAAATTTTGGTAATGATCCGTTCTTTCGTTCGTTAGTCACTATTTTTAATTTTATGCTTGTTAGCACAATAACTAAAAAACTAAAGAATGGATCATTATGAAATTGATAGGAGCTGTTAGTAATGTTAAAACAAATAAATAATCAAATTTTGGTGCAGATCGGTTTGTTCGTTTGTATGTTTGCCTCATGTTTGTCATAACGCTTGTTAACAGTATTATTCAAAAATATTAACGGATCTTCAAGAAAATTGCACAAGTTGTTATTACTATCAAAAGGCACAAATGATTAGATTTTGGAGTTTATACAAAGAAAATTATGGTTTCAGCGCCAATTTGAATTTTTTGCCAACATTGCCTCGCATGGCGGAGGTATGCGCTCTCAGAGTGCTCTAGTCATAGTTGTTTTCTCCTCGGATTGCTCCTACGAGCATCATATAAGTTTAGGGCATTTGGGTAGGAAGGTCAATTATTTATTTACATGTGCTCTGGTGTAAGTGCCTGGAAGTTAGCTAGTTTAACTCTTGCAGTCAAGCTTGGCATTACTGTCGTTACTGCCAATTAGGTTGCGTGTGGTTAAAGGCCGGAACACTGGATTTTTTTTACTTAAATTGGCACTCATATTTACAGAAAGAGAGCCAGTTGATATTATCCAAAAAACTAAGAGCTGTCTCCATTTGTTTAGTTAAGTTGTTATGAAGTGAACAATAAGTTTTTATGTCAGTCAAAGGCCAGCTATCGTATTATGAGAACATGTCGCTATGAATTGTGCTCTGCGTATAATTTTTCGGGAACGTTTCGACTTCCCTTCAAGTTTCTTCTCTTCGATTATATTTACTAAGGATATTTGATAACTCGACAAACCAATAAAGTTTCCGCATTTCTCACCGTTTCAAGCTTGTCCGTTAGCCCAGTTGCGGCAGTGAGGTTTGAATATCCCGCCAAAATGTTGCCAGACGTAGAAGCTCCGCCGACACAGCGGTAGCTCGGTACTGCCAGGATTATTAACTGGCAATAATATACCAGGCCACATAGGCCAGTAGTGAATGGGATTATTATAAAACACAGCAGTTTCTGGTATAATCCGAAGCCTCCTGTTTCTTGTAGTATTTCTTCGAACTTCATTTTTTTTTTGAGGGGGGGGGACGTCTCTAGCTGTTCTATTCGTTTATATAGACGCTTTATATACTACTGAAACTTCTGTCAATTTCGGTTTGTGTTGGCAGCGATTGCCTTTCTTAACTCTTGTAATTTCTCGTAAGATTGGGTTAGTATTATTTATCTTTACTATTGTTCAGCTTAATTATGATACTCTATTACGACTTAGTCAGTCTTTCATATTCTTTTTTTGTAACCAGACTTTTGTCAACTTTATGCATCTTTTAGTATTTAGACTTCTCAGATTTGGACAAAGTGCGTTCTTATCATGCCTAGACTTTTATTGTTGCAGGATCCCGTTCGAGAACCATCAACAAATAATTTGATAGTTTGCGACGAACAAAAGTCGCTCTGAATATCTGTAAAATATGCCATTAGCATCCAAATTAGAGGAGCTTCCACAAATTATCGAGAAAATTATACTAGAACTATAAAGCACACACACAATATCACTGCTAATATGAATTCGGTGCAAGACTACTTGAAAGTACATAGAATTATAACACTTGACTGTGAAATTCACTCACAGAAGGTGAATTTGTTGCTGTATAATTATTCCAGTATTTTGAAATTACCGTTTGTACGTAGATGAAAAATTTCAATATTATCCACAGTTACTAGTATTTGACGCTATCTCCAGATATTAAACTATATTTTTTTTTTATTTTCAAAACAAGCGATTATGTCTTTCTCTAATGGTTCTCGACATCTTTCAGAGACAGTTCGACAATTTAGCTACTTCTTGTTACTGTTAAAATGTAAGTCCTATATGTCCAGCGAGTGCACACACGGCACAGCATCCGCGGGAGTGTATCAACAAAGAAGTACGTCCTTGGTAGATGAATTATATGATTGAGTTCTATTAGTGAAATTAACACATGGTGGACAGCGGCAGAAGAAGCGTGCATCTTCATGTGCGGAGCCTGGTCATGTGGTGTGGGGCGTAGCAATAAGTTGCGCGAGGATTGCAAATGCTTTTTTTGTGTGTGACGCATTTGTGGAACAAAATAGAGTTGAGCATAGTGTATGTACATACATACATTATATTATATTGGGAAATCATTTTCCTAATAGAATTGTGGCAGCTTCTCGAAATACCGTGCATGCATGAAAGGATCATTTGCCGCTCCTCCGCAAACGTCTACTCCCTTGCTGGTTTCTAACCCTATTTAACCAGGTTGTGAAACTTCTCTACTTTAAAGGTTCTTTGTAATTATATTCACTTCCTATAACAGAGAAACGCGGTATCAAGGTAGCATTGCCTCGCATTTATGTGGTTAAAGTATATAGTATGACCACAAAACAATGTTTCTGACTAATTATGACTCTAACTCTCCAATTATTCTAAGTACGATATATGAATAAAATAAATATGCATGATGTTAAAGAAGATATGTATGTCCAAAACGTGTTGATGAACGTTAAGCAAAATTCTTCTACTAATGCTAGTTAAACTGTCATCGGCTGGCTCCCTGAATTCGAGGTAAACTAAGTCCACATAAGGCTTCACTTGTTCAGATCGGAGAGCAGCTTTGGCTTCGGTGCTTTGAATAGCTTTGGAAGCGTTAGAATTGCAATTCAGTTACGTTTGAGATGGCTGAAAACTACATTTTACAGAGCAAAATCAAATTTCCAATAGTCACCAGAATAATCGATTAAGGGTGGACGTGTGAAACCAGTTCAAGGGGTCGAATCCAGCGTACCTCACTAAAGTTCCGAACTAATCAAGCCATTTGGGTTTAATTTCACTGGCCAATCGATAACACTTATTCGTGTACGCAGTCCTTCACTAATTCGTATCGTCTACATTTCGTTCAGGAGCTTTTGTGGTGGCACTACAGCAATATAACAAATGATTTCTAGTACTGGTAAAACTCACAGCGAAAAGCCGAATTGACAAAACCAACAACTTACGCCATTGGCCCTGCGATTAGCCAATGAGATGAAGATTTCAAGGCTTGAAGTGTTGGAAACTTCAGACAGGAGGGTTGGTATCGCCACTTTGAATCTAGTCGTATATTTTTGAAAGGAACCCAGTTACATTGAGCCGCTATGGACCAAGTATTGGTTTTTGGGGATCGCCAGGGTAACAGATAAAGGGTCAACGTGTGAAACTCACTTTCACGGATCGCAGTCAGTGCATCTGTCTAAAATTTCCAGACAAGTCAAACCTCGAAATTTTAATTTCGCACGCTAATCGAGCGCACATAATATCGATGGTGCAATAAATGCATCAGTGCATATTTCAACTAATCCTTTCCTTATCTCAGTGCAAGGTTATGGAAGTTATAGCATTTTTCGCTGACTTACTAGATAAGGCAATACTTGAACAAGTTTCGAAAGCTTGAAGTTTTACCGAAAATTAGCTGTGCTTCTAACGAGACTGACGACAGCTGAACTCCCTGAATATTTTTTCCCAAAGAAATTAGTACATTTCTTATGAGGGTTGCGGCTATTAGGTAGATTGGCTGGCTAATTTTACTAGTATGAAAACACGTTCTTGAAAAAATTACAAATATCTGGGTATGGCACTGTGCAACATCCCTCACTTTAGCAGCCCCTAGCCGTCACTGCTTGAGACACACGTCCACTGACGTAATGTTAACGACTTCGACAGAAGATTAGAACTCAAAGCTGCTTGACGTCGCATCTTCAATATTTTCGTAAGCACTCTGACGCTTCACTAGAAACAGCGCAAGGACAACTGTACTCCTCTTGCCGCTGGCATCTCCTCATGACCCTCTCTGTCAGATAAGATAGTGAATTCAATGATCGAGCTTGGATACAGCAGCGACTACGTTTTGTTATGTACGTATAAAATTGCTGCTGTGCCCCATCTGGATGCAACCGATTGCTTGGTAGTTAATGGTAACGTTGGCATACGTGTTGAGGCGGGCACACACGACAGTTATTTGGTTCTCATCAGTATTACTAAACCTCCAAATGCATTGCTGTTTTTTGTAAGTACAACGGCGTGTCCATAAAAAATTATTAAATGTTGGCAGTCATGTCAGCTGGCTTTGTCATATGTCCATTGAAATTATATGTGACGTAGTAGTCAGAACGGGGGCAATTATCTGATATTCAAGCTGACTCAACAACGCAGTAGGACGTTGATTCGCACGCATGGCTACCAAGAAGCTCCAGTGCGAGTCACCTTTGCTTGTTACCGGCCGGCGTATTTGCGAAAACTGTTGGCTTACCAGATATTGCTATTAGAGATCGACCGTCTGGCTACCGCTGTCTTCAGAATAATCTGCTTTTGAATTAAAGCGCAAACTAGAGAGCCAAGGAGTAGCGACAGAAGTAATTTATTTTGGACAGTACTGAAAATTGGCAGGCATATTGTTTTTCTTCTCTAAACTAAACCAGTCCGTCTATTCTAATACACGCCACATGTTGTTACTGTTTAGGGCAGGGCTAACTATGATGCTGTTACTGGAGCAGTTCCCTTGGCGTTCCCTTGGCGCCAAATGATTTGCTGTGAGGATCCTTTCTCTGAGCTTAACGACTTGACTGTTTCTGTTTTGGAGAGGTTTGTCCCGAAGAGGACTATTCTTCTTCTTCGGGACAAGCCGTGGTTTAACAACCAGTTTCGGTTAGCTTTTGAAGCTAAAGAAGCTGCTTATCGGGCTTGGCGGCGTTCGTGTGACCGCACGTTGTGGTAGACTCATGTGGATCGTATGGCCGAGACTAAGCGCGTGTATGAGAGGGTACAGCATCATCAGAGGCAGCGTTCGAAGGCGTCTCCACTGAGTATTGACCATCTACATCGTTGGTGGAGTGAGCTAAGGGTTCAGTTTTCCGTGGTATTATTGCTGATCAATTTTCTAGGGCGGAACTTTTGTCGGCTCACTTTGACAGGCAGCAAAGCAGTGTGGTCATTGCCCCATGGATGTCACGGGTGCCCTGAACTTCGTTTAACATCTTTGGCGTTCAGATCTGGTACTATCAGGATGCTGCCTGAGGGCCTTGATCCCTATGGAGGTGTGGACCCGGTAGATATGTTTCCTCTGTTTCTGTTCCATGAGCAGCTTGCTGGCGTTGTCACCCATAAGCTTGGAGTGAACTTTCGGCGCCTGATACGGCTAGGAAATTTTCCCCGTTGTTGACGTACTGAGAATATTACTCCTATTTCCAAAGGTCTTGTGTCTCCCCATGTCACCACCTATCGGCCTATTACGCTGAGACCCATTTTGTAGAAGATTTTCTAGAAATTAGTCGCTTCTGAGCTTGGTCGTGTTTGCGGAGGCTACGGGTTGCTGCCTGTTGGTTTGTAAAATTTTATTCCTTTCTTTGAGGGGTAAATTTTACTTTAAGTATTCAATCCTTAATAAAGGCTGTATTCAGCCTTTGTAACGTAGTAGTAACTTACTTCTAGTAACTTACTCCTGTGCCTAGTCGAGAATCTAGTTCTTGAATCTCCTTGAGGCCGTAAAGTTCAGTTCACTTTTTTAAGCATTCCCTTTACCATCGTGTTTACTGTTGGGTTATCAAAGCTCCTTCATGCGGTGCAGTTCTTAACGTGGCTTCTGAGTCTTCTTATACGTACGTGGGTTGCGTTGATTGAGCCTTGAACTGTTATTTGATCCTCTGGCTCTATGCGCTCAGTTTCTTAATGTGGGTATCTAGCTGAATCTAGTTCACTCGTGCCCTAGAGCGGTTGCCGTGTTGGATTCATTGCGCCGGTCAGAAGTTCTGTGCTGCCCTACAGATTATTTTAACAATCGAACATTACTACTTGCTGAACAGAAACTTAATGAACATTATAACTTAATTAAACCAAATTAACTGGAACTTTGAGTGTTGGCATCTCTTAACTAAGTGAAGGAAACTAATTTAACTAACTGAAGATTCATCATAGTGAAGATTAATAAGCATCTTGCCTCGTCCGCTAGAGGGCCGGAATTACATATGCAGTATTCGACGAAGTTCGGAGTGACTACCGCAGAACTCTCGTTGGACGACTTCATGGGTGATCGAAGTTGAACCCTCTGGCGACGGTCGGTGGTGCTGGCCTTTTGCAACGTTGGCAAAGGGAAGTGCATCTAAGTTATTTCCATGGAATTGGTGCCTCGTGCCTCCTGTGAACGTCTTGAAGTGCTGGATAACCCACTGCTCACCCTGCTTTGCTTTTCTTCTTTATCTCGCTTTACTATTTAGTCCGCCCTGTGCTCGCCCGACCTAAACTTAAATATTTTCGCTAATCAAGTCCTCTTCGTAAATTACTATTATTGAATTAACTTTAGGGATTGCTAAATCTGTGAGTCTTACACATCTGCACCATCTGGTGTTGTGTTCGAGTTCTAGCTTTCCCGAATTAAATTGGATAGGCATCTAAAGTTCTATCTTTTACTTAACTTCTTCCTATCCCTTAACTTAAAATAAATCGAGAGGACTTTAAGTGTTAGCTCTTCACTGTACCTTAAAGCAGTGTTTTTCACCACTCGGAGAGGCAAAATTCTCTGAGGTTGGTGAGTGATTTAATAATCTTCTATCATACTATAATTACAACGAAATTCGTGATGTTCCAACTCGAAGCCTAGTGCATTGCTAAATTTGTGTCTAGTGCTCATTCCAGTATAATTGTGCGGTGCCATCTCGGGTGTGAGAGCTGCCAGACGCCTCCTTGCGCCGTGTTCTCGTCGTCCATTAGTCGTCTGCTAGACTTCTCTCCATCTTCACGGCTGCTTCTTTATTTCTCTAAACTTTTAAGGTGTGAGAGAGGAAAAATACATACCGAAATCTACTAAAATCTATTTAATTATTGCAACAGTAGAGAAATATTCAGTGAAATAGTCATGAAAATTGCCTACGGTCCTTCAAAGCTGTAGCAACATTATTTTACTTGAATTATATGGATTAACTTACTAAAATTACATTGAGTTAATTAACGTTCAATAACTTGCTATAAATGTGCTCTTATAGCACTATTAACTTATAATTTTTAACAGCTTCCAACTACGTATAATTATAGATTATAAAATTACAATTTTAATTCCTGCTTTCGTGGCTTGCCGGTGTCGAGGGCGCCATTTCGTGGTTCGTCTCATGGGCGACCGCCAGTCTGCCATCTGCAAGCTGGAGCTAGTATTACGGCGCCTCTTCCCTTGCCGGCGGATTCCCGCAGCTATTGATGGCCAGAACTGGATTCTTATTTAAAGATTAATCGCCGCTTATTGTCACAACTTAGTCTGCTATTCTTCGCGAACTTTTAGGCCAATCTTATCCTTGAATCATTAATTGAACTTAACGATATTAAATAAATTAAATTTGAGTTTTAGCGAAGCTTGAACTTTAAATTCTTTCATTACGATAAACTTTATAGAACCTTATGGTCTTATTGTGTTTGTATTACGTTAACTTCCCTAACCTTTTTTTAATTCTCTTAATTCATTTGTGCTAAACTAATACCTTTGGGAAGTTCGAGAAATCTTTTACTATATTAAGATATTAAAATGCCTCTCCATGAATAAACAATATAGCGCCTTCTATTGAGTTTAACTTCAAACACCTTATGTGATTTGGCGCTGTAGAAAAAATTTCACAGGTCAGTTTGCGTACAAAACTGGTTAAGGTTGTTGCGACGCATTGTTGTCGGTGTCACACCATTTACAGTCTGCGCTGGATTGTGGGTCAGAGGCAGGCCTTGTACAGTTGGAGTTTAGCGCGGCGTTTGACAGGGTCAACAACAGGGGTCTATTGTACAAGTTGGAGTCATTTGGGATGGGCGGTAGGGTGTTTTTCTTTTCTGAGCGAATGCAGAGTGTGTCTGTTGACGGTTTTCTGAGTGTCTGAGTTGCGTTGGAGTCTGGCGTCTCTCAGGGGGGCGCACTTGGCCTACTGCTGTTTGTGCTGTATACTAGTGGCATGCTCTCTTCGCTAGAGAAGAGGATGATCAACTATGCCGACGATTCCACTCTGATAGCAGTGATACCTGCTCCCAGAATGCGGACTGATGTCGCCCAGTCTCTAAATAGGGATCTGCCTCGTATTAGTGCATGGTACTCGGCCTGGTGCATATATGAAGCTGAATGCCAGTGAGACCAGGTCTCTGATTAATAGTCGGTCTGGGACACTTTTACCGCAGCATGCCTGCCTCTGAAGATAGATGACACTTGCTTCAGGAGTTTAGTTCCTTGGAGATTCTCGGTGCTTCTTTGATGAGACACATTTTTTTTGAGCCGCATATTAGGCGACCTTTGTCACGTGCTTCCAGTAAGATTAGGCTCCTGCGTAAGGTGAATTCTGTGTTTGATGACAGTGAGGTTGTCCGCAGATGCTTTTAGGCTTTTTTGCTGCCTGTGTTGGATTATTGCTCACCGGTCTGGGCTTCAGCTGCTGACAGTGACTTACGGACGGACTTATTAGTTCGGCCAGCAGGCTGTGCGCCGAAAATGAGCTGGTGAATCTGTCCCATAGGAGAGATTTGGCTGGGCTCTGAATGTTTTATACGGTGTGCAACAATGAGAGTCATTGGTTGTATTCTTCTGTCCCTGCCCTTAAGGTCTTTGGGAGGACTACACGTGCTGCGAATAACGGGCACTTTCATTTTGGAGAGTGTTAGATGCTGAACTCGTCAGTTCAGTCTGTGCTTCGTACCCTGGTCTGCTGGGGTTTGAAATTCATTGCCGACATCGGCTTTCGGTCGTGTTGGCCTGCAGGCGTTCAAGTAAGTTGCAAATGACCTTTTCGTCGGACCGTCCTTAGCAGCATTTCGGGCTTCCTGGTGTTGCAAAATGCTTCTTTTGGGTTGTTCTACCAGTCCATGGTGGCCCATGCGTGAAGTTTTAATAAGCCAGGCAGCTCTTGCAGCTATCGCTTCGTACTATGGAAGCACGGGACAGCATTACAAAGCCAGCTTTGATCAACATCTAGGTATATCGAGTAGTACAGGCTTAGGTACTGCATGCAAAACCATCCCATTCAGCCCCCCCCCCGTCTTCATGCAGAACAAAACAATCACCCTATTAGTAGGAACAATTTCTCCATCTTAGACTTTTCCAACCCAATAGAACTCACAACTTTGGAATTACATCTATAAAACCAAACCAAGTCTCAATACAATATACAATGACTACAGCTGTACCTCTCATTGCGGTCCACAGTTGAATATTGTTTGCTCCCTTCGACTGTACCAGCTGCCTTCCACCCGCACAATGACGGCATCACCACTGCTACTTCTAAACCGCCCGGCTCTAATTATGCAGTATCGTTAGGACCTTCTAAGCTCTCCCAGGTCATTTGCATTTTACACCTCCCACCTCTAGTATGTCCTGTCCCCGCTCGCGTCACATGAATAAAATTTCTCCTTCTACGTTTCCTTTTTAAATTCTGAATACGGCAAATAAGGTTTCAGAAACGTTAATTTTTTACAATTTGGTCGACGTTTGTCTATTTATCAAAATATATACATATTTATATATATTCCCCATTATCTCAAAAACTAAGGCCTAAATAAAGAAAGTTACGGAAGCAAAATGTGTTTTTTTCCAAAATTACATATATTGTGCAAATCTTAGAACTATCGGCCTAAAAATATAAATTTTTTGTAAAATCTGGGTTGATTCCTTTAATTAAGACAAGTCGTCCATTTCAAAGAACGTCTTCCTACCTAATGCTCATCTGGATAGAAAACTCAAGTTATCACAACCTGTTAGTAGGTGAGATGCAGTTTTTTTATCCGCATGTATGAGAAACATAAAAAGTTGGTACAAAGAATATCAGACTCTGTCAGATATTTGCCCAGGGACTGTACACACTCGGACCACTTTCGAGGCCCAGGCCTGTATATGCTATGAGGTCTTGGCCACATCCGCAAACGCTTGTACTGGATTCACGCCTCTCTTCCAGAGAGACGACCTCCGGAGATGCCTGCCTCATTGCGTCAGCATTTCTGGCTTTCAGACGCTATTGTGGGGGTACTGACCTTAACAAGAAATAGTGATGGTTGGGTTGCATTTGTCGGATAAGCCTTCCGTTTCTGCCGCCATAGCTCTGATAATCTGGAATCGACTGCAGCCGTGCACTCCTTTGGGACTAGATAACATCTAGCAGAAGCACGAACCAGTCCATATGGATTTCTCAGGAGGGTGCCGGCAAGTTGATTATAACTTTACCTCTAATGACTAGTTGCTTCACTGTATTTCTTACTACATTTGTTTATCATCGTTTTGCAGCTATCTGCTCGTCCTGTAGAATCTTCAGCTAGCCCGGAGAATGATGCAGGAAACAGTGAAAATTGAGGCAGACTCACACGACAGTCTTCTGCCTACTGTGGGTGCCGCAGTCACGTGCGAATGTTTCGTCGTTCCCTTGCGAGAACAACTGTGTGCACACTAAACCTTTGCTAATAAGTAAGCTCTCAAGTCAATTTGCTTAGCCATAGTGTTTCTAGTATTGTTTCAGCCGCTTCTTCAAATTTAGCGGGAAATAGAACTCAGCACAAAGCTGTACACAGTTCTGTTAGCTCAACAGACAGAACAACACATGGGAATGCAGTGAAGTACGAACGCGGAACAAATGACTGANATTGTTTCAGCCGCTTCTTCAAATTTAGCGGGAAATAGAACTCAGCACAAAGCTGTACACAGTTCTGTTAGCTCAACAGACAGAACAACACATGGGAATGCAGTGAAGTACGAACGCGGAACAAATGACTGACTCATGAAGTTATGAACGGATGTTTAAACAATGGAGGTACCGTCAAAAGCGACCGCTTTCAGTCAAACTGAGTCAGCCCTCACTACCAGCCCGCTCCTAAACCATGGAGGTTTCAACGGACGTTCTATTTGATCTTTCTCGTTCTAAAGAGACCACACTTGTACAGCACCACGTATCTTCACTGCGAGGCCGCTCATCAATAACTGCATTGTGCTATTCAAGTTCAAGGCAAGACTCCGTGCTCGTCTCCCAGTCATCGCATTACTGCTTAATGCAACTGCAGTTGAGCTTAAAAATAGTGGGAACATTATCAATTGCGGCTACAACACTGAGTAACTGCACGGCTAGGATGCAAGATGACAACTGCATAGCTTCTTCAAGTCTGATAGAACACTTTATGATGATATGACGGTGCTGCTGTAGTCTACATGACTGCAATGTAGAGCAGTTTCTTGAACGCGATAGGTACCTCCGTTTGTACCAGGCTGTGCTGACGAGCTACACAGGCGTTTTCCTCAAATAACCCTAGTGGTGGAATAACACAGCCTGATTCAGTTTAATTGGGTCACAGACCGCAACAGTACTTGACTCTTAGGTGTAACGCGGCCAAAAGTCGGCAATGGAAAAATGGGATTTTCTTAAGAGCTTTTCTTTTCCCCTATGTAATACTGAAGAAAAAATTCCAAGGTACGCAATATTTTTCTTGCGGAGAACGTATTTTGGATACGGCGGGGACGCACTTGGGCGCTTGCCTGCATGACCGTGTCTGGACATGTTCATAATAGCTCTTGAGAAAATCCCATTTTTCCCATTTTGGTCGCCAGCGTCAGAGGCCACTAGGACCTACGTAAGAGTCAAGTACTGTTGCGGTCTATGATAGGGTTTATCCAAGTCCTCCCAAAGTACAGGCCTGGGTCTGTGACTAAAAAATGGTCCGATAACGTATACAGTCTGTCGCTGGAGAAATTATTAGACGATCATGCTGCATTTAAAGCATACGTAATTTGTTCAGGCACTGTACCGATTAGATCACCTTCGTGATCTCCGTGATGTACAGACCAAGGCTTGTACTTTAGGAGGCCTTGGTTGACCCCATACAGAGCCTCTACACAGAGCAGATGGTTTTGCGCCGGTGGAAGGTAAACACGTTTGATATACTGTCCATCCTCTAGATGGTATTAGTAGCACTATCCTAAAAAGAAATGGTTAATATTTTCCGTTATTGGGTTACAACGTAATATTTATTTATAGCATGCTATTTTACATTATATTGTGCATATAGGTTATGTTTCTGTAGTTATTATTTATTTATAGAAGAATATTACTTTTTGCATCAATACTTTTGATAACATATTATGATATATATATCCAACGGTAACCGTCAACGCCAAAATGCTGAATATGTACATTACTTAATAAACGTAGCGCGTCCTAGCTACTGTTATAGATTAATACTACAGTATAAACATTAAAGTGTTCATTTCGTACAGCCTAGCCAACGCCACCTAGATTGCTGTTTAGGTGGCCATGGCCTAGCATGAACATTCCGAAATATTAAGAAGATGGAAGTCTCTGTGAGGCTTGACGGCTCGTTTAGATGCTATTAGGCTAAGTTTGAGCTCCTGGGTATGCTTCCATAGAGGATTATATTAGCGAAACCAGTAAGACTTGGTGCTAGAGGATTGGTGCTAACGCAAAGTAGAAAAACTTATGGGGTTATAGCAAAACTCCTCAGATTTGCTCGCCAATGTAGATGTCAATTCATAATGGATTAAAAATTAGAAACAAGTTTTCATTCGGCCGCTAGAAAGCGCATTTTAGCTTTATTGATCAATGATTCAGCGTGAATAACTTGATGGTCCTTAAGCGCTGTGCTCTTAAGAAGTATGCCGCTCTGTGTACATATTTTACCTCAAAATGATTTACAAGCTCTGCTTTCTAAATATTTTTGTTTTATTATTATTGTTACTATTAACAATATTACTATAATAACAATATATTATAATCAAAATTATTATTAATAATAATTCCCTTTACCAAATCTGCTGCATGTGTCAGGATGTTATAGTGCTAGACTGAGGCCGTCGAGACACTGCGTCTCGGTGGCCTCGGCCGGACTCTCGGATGTAGAGCCTGAAAGTTCGAACCTAGTTGCCATACAGTTAAGTTTTTGCGACGCTTCACTTGCTGAACTAAGAGTTCAGACGCTATTGTGGGGTTATTGACCCTAACCAAAAATGGGGATAGCTAGAGGTATAGTGAAGTTGTCCCATTAGCTTAGAATCTCTGATGCCAAATAAAATAGCTCTAACAACCTGTGGTCGGCAGCAGCCGTGCAGTCCTTTGGGTCTAGCAGATATCGATGTGAAGCACGAACTAGTGCACATGGATTTCTCACTAGGGGGTTGGAGTCAAGTTGACTACACCTCTACCTTTATCACAGATGATTCATCAGTCATTTTTTCATCACTAAAGAGTTGGCAAATTAGTTAATACAGCTCATTTTTTAGCCAATATGGAGACCTCACTTTGAATGGCAAGGATTGCATTTAACAACAATCGTTTCCCTGCAATAATACTAACGGTATTATACATTGTACTTCAAGTTGTGTATATAAAATAATGTCATAGATGGCGGTGCTTTAGAACTGGCAATACTAGTGGTTTGCTGTTTAGATGGGATCCTGATGGGGCTAAAGTCATGACTGGTGGTCCGTAGCCACTGGCTTACTGAATAGTTATTTTTTACTGCGTTTTATACGAGTGGCTGAAAAGTCGAACAATGGTAAGTCATCAAGTTATGTTTAAAGCTCGAGCACAAAGCTAAAACAGTACAACCTCGATTTGAATTTCTTCTTTTTTATATACAATCTAAAATGCATCGGAATGGCGAGCTGCATCATCATGAACTAAAATCGCCTGAATGAACAAATCAGAGAATGATAATTGGAGCTTTTGATGGTCAGTTCATTTATAAGAAATGTTAGCATCAATGCCAAGCAGTAAATCAGCATTGTTATCGAGAAGTTTTAGAAATGTTTTGAAAACGTGTCATTCGCATGTGATCGAACATCAAGAACATCTAATCTTGCATCACTGCAATTTGCACCCGAGCACCCCCAGCCATTCCCATTCTTAACTTTTTTGGCAATGCCCCTAAGCCAGGCCCTAGTCCTTCTGACTTTTTTATTTACCATGCGTAATTGAAAATTAAACTCAGAGGCCGCCAATTCATGACATTGAGATAGACAAAAAAGTCGCAACCGACCAACTTTAGGTAATTCCAGCATCTGTGCTCCAGCGTTACAGAGAACAGTGAAAAACTCGTCTCTAACATAGCTTTCTACTAGAACTGCTTCTATTGAGGTGACTCAGGTGACTTCATTTGAACAAATTATATGTCCTAAAACATCAGTTCACTTCTCTATTTTCGCATCTCATGTATCGTAATTTATTTTCTAACAAGTGCTCCTGTCCACGTATAGCATGTCTAGTGTTATCGTACGTCAGGTAGCGGTGACTCCTCTCTGCAACTTATTTGAATGTGTTAGATGAATCATAGAGTATGTTGCTTAACCCTACTGCATAGTGCATTAATACAGTACCTATGAGACCAAATTTGCTTGTGTTGACATTCATCGCTTACCTGCGACTTCGATTATAATGATCTGCAGCACGACAATAACCTTTTGTCTCTTAATTAGCAGTCGGTGCCGAGTGACGACATTGGATATTACTAGCAGCTGATTAGTAATTATTGATAATTGAAGCCTAAAAAAATAATCAGATACCTGCTCATTTTAATTTGACACCCAGCTGGCATTAAAAATAATTTTCTAACTCCCTTAGGGTCAGTATGCGTCAAAAGAGCATTTCTAACAATGATGTGCCTACTGCTTTGTTCTTATAGAGGAAAGGCCGTACTTCCCTCCCAATGGCATATCCTGGGATGCGAGATGACATTTTAGCGATTGTACTTATAATCAATATTCTGCCCCTATCAAGATTCCTGGCCGCTATAGAAGCTAAAATTATAAAAACAGCTGGTGAGGAGCCAAATTTTTTAAAGCTCGTATATATTCATTTTCGCTGCTTGAAATCGAGCAAGAAAAAAAAAAATAGATGCATATTTTACTGGAGTGCGGGGTGAGTACACAAAAGGCTATAACGGCGTGTTTCATGCATCAGGGTAAGGGCGCTCTCGATTGGTACCAAAATTAAGCCTTCGAAGCTTGACTTGTCTGAACTTTCAGACAGAAGCTTTGGCTTCGTCACCTTGGACCTTGTTGCATGTATTAGAAGCGACGCGATTACGTTGCACCCGCAGAAGACTCCATTGTACGGAGCGAGACTGAGTTTCTGGAGGTCTCAGGGTTAACAGATTAAGGGTCAATGCTTGAAGCTCAATTCAGCGGGTCCAAGCCAGCGCATCTGAGTTATGTTTCAAACCAGTCAAGCCTCGAAGGCTTAATCTTGGCGCACGATCGACTTTAGCACATGTCCTGGCTTCGACTCGTCGATTTCTAGTTTCAGGCGTTTGCTCTTAGGCCGCGGCCTCACGGGAGGTACGAGCGACGTGCGACGCGACATTTTTGTTGCACGACAAAATGTAAGCGAGTGTACAGCAGTCCGCTGCCCCCACCCCCGCAACTGCGATGCCTTGCGACACCCGTGCATTGCTGCAACACGACTCCCGTAACAATCGCATTGCGTCGCTTGTTGCACTCTGTGGGACCCCGGCCTTAATCAGTTACCTGTGACACTTCGATGAACTTGGTCTTACTTCGTCAATTGGAGACTGCAGTCGGCTCAGGGTAATCGAGCTGCTTCTAATTCTAGCACATAGAACGCGATTCAAAGCGACGAAACTACAGTTTCTGTCTGTATTTCCAGGCAAGTCCAGTCAAAGGGGCTTGCTTGGCTTTGATCGCCTTAATTTGACGACCAAATTGAACATGCCGTTAGACTTAACTTGTTTGAAACTTCAGTCGTGAAGGCTAGATTAACAAAGGTGAAATAAAATTTAGGCAGTGATCTCAATCCGATTACTTTGGAGAGTTTAGCCTCATTCAATTAGGCTGTCAGCAGATTGTCATTTAGTTAACATAATGACACATTTCCAGAGAACGACCCTTATTAACGTGTCTACGCATTTCCGTAAAAGGACCCTTGGGTTTGAATTAGCCAATGAGTGTCCGTTTATTTACAAAAGTTGCAGCACAATGATGACTTGGTTGCAGGTTCCAATCCATACTGTCCCATTGGGTGTTGTGAATTGCTGTCGTGATAGGCCCATTTCTCAACCTGACGTTGTCCCCTCCTGAATTCAGCACTGATAATGCAAGTTTGTATCCCTAACTTTTTGGGTTTTAAAATGTACGAAACGTAAAGAATTCCTTTCTGATCTGCGAAGGCTTCATAACGCTACGATTCCATTATTGGCACTGAAGCAGTGAAACCAGTAATTTGTTCTTCACTTTCGGCAATCTAAGTCAATGAGTTTAAGCTAACTAGCTTCGATAATCTCCATCCTAGTGGGACGGAGGCTTGAGCACGCCAACGTCCCGTACTGGGAGTTCAAGTAAGACACCGTCTCCAAAGCTACGTAACTAAGTATAATTTTTCAACTAAACCTCGTCTCTCTCAGCCCCAGTTACTCTCTGGGAATGTGCCCGATGGTCCGCTTACTATTGGCTAACTAATCTAATCACGTCTAATCTAAAGGGTATGAATAATTGGTTAATCTTATTTTCTATTAAAAACCACGAAATTGAATGGTGTAAGTACAGTGAAACCTCATCTCTAAACGTTAATAATTTATTATCCGCATTTATAACTCGTGGTAGCGAAAGCAGAAGCGTGGTTGCATTGGGAACAAAGTGTGGGTGTCAGCGCCTGGAGGAAGTGTGCGTTCAAACAGACTCTTCTCAATCTTGCATCACGTTTGCCCTTAATCTGGATGGGTTCTGTGCCAATTCTGGTGCGTCTGTATGCTCAGCGGGCTAGAAGCCTATATAGGAAGATGGACTATATATGTCTATATATATGACAGTTTTCCCTAAAACCTTTGGGACTAAGGGCTGCTATACAGAGACTCCGCCATCAAACGTTAATAATTTGTTCCTTCATTTTCTGTTGAAAATCCACTTCGCTAAGTTGTTGAAGCACTAAGATGAAGTTTCCAAATGCTAACAGTTTATTATGATTATCAATGTCTTCTGTTGAAACCACTTACGTTGAATGGTAGTTCTATTGAGACCCTATCTTTAAATATTGATAATTTATTATTACGATCACTTCCTAGGTAGGTCGCCGCCTCTCTGTTACGATATACGGTCCCCTCAGCTGCTGCTTCTCAAAGTGATGTGATAAACTTGCTGTCAGCGATAAACTAATGAACGTAATCAATGAAAGACTGAAGTTTTTCTTTCATTAGTTTTGTCTCCGAGACCTCTAAATGACCTCTTAGGCTGTATCATTCGGTGAAGGATGTATTTGAACAAAGTGTTTCGGTTGAATCATTCCCTCCGCCGAGGAGGTTATATATGTTTTTGTCGGCTATGTCTATGTGTCTGTCACCAAGATAACTCAAAAAGTTATGGACGGATTTGGACGAATTCAGAGAGTTTATTAGGTATGTTAAAAGGAACAGATGATTAACTTTTGGTGAAGATCCGTCAATCCGTTTGTTTGTTAATTTGTCTGCCACATCTTTCTCAAAGCCCTAAATCAAAAAGTTATGGACAGATTTTTATGATATTTAAGTGAGTTGTTAGGTATATCACGATGAGTAGATGACCAAATATTTGTATTGATCTGTTTGTTTGTCATTGTTTTTTAATTTTTGCTTGTTACCACAATAACTCAAAAAATAATGAATGGATCTTTAAGAAATTTATGGGAGTTCTTAGTGATGTTAAGAGACATGAAAGATTGAATTTTGGTGCAGATCGATTCCTTTGTTTGTATGTGTGACTCATGCTATTCACTATGTTTGTTAGCAGCATAACTTAATAAGTTATGTACGGATCCCCCAAAAAATCACTGTCTCTTAACACTGTTGAAGGGCACAAAGATCAGATTTTGGTGCTGATGCAAAGAAAATCATGGCCTCAGAACCAATTTTATTTTTTCGTCACCGTTGCCTTGCTTGGTGGAGCTATGCGCTCTGAGAGTGCTCTAGTAGAATAAGAGTTGATACTTAGAGAGGAGCAGTGTAGTGTCGCTGTGGCTTTGAAAACTGCTAGAACAATAATCATATTTTCAATGGAATCGGGTCCATATTTCGTGCATAGATCTGAGCATAACAGGATTGAAAATTATCGCAACATTTAACGTAACGTCAGTGATAAAACATTCCTTCGTACCCAGCAATTCGCTTCCGTTACCGGTCAATGGATATCATTTACGAAGCTCTGTGAACTATACCCTTTATAATTGGCGTACGAGCATAATAAATCAGTAAAACCAGGGAAACTTATGGAATAGCGACTAGTCGCATTTTCCGTATAGTAGATTCACACTATTTCGAATAGCTTCCATACTATAGTCGAGAATCATTCGATTAGGTTCACAAGGACTTCAGCTTTCATAATTCAAAGCATGGGGACAATACGAACGTATTTTAGATTTCAAAAGTGTACGTTGCCCTGATTTCAACAACGGGAAGAATTTCAGAAAGTTTTTCTGAACTAATGAGTCCTTCTTATGCACAAATCTGGGTAAACTAGACATGAGTGATCTTACAGCAACATAAGGCATGGAAGTTATAGTCAAGCAACTAGATTCGAACGCGGGTAGGGAAGGTAGGAGGGGGTGCAAAAGACAGATATAACATTATTTGAATCATATGTGCGTCTACCACACGGACAACCGTACTTAAATGTAGAGTATCAAATAACAACAGCCTGTGAATAATCTAAAGATATACCAGGCAGTCAGTGTATCTACTAATATGCAACGTTGGCGATAATCATCTACGTATTAGAACTTCAGAAATTTCCAAAGCGCTTATAGACCTAAAAAGCAGTGAATATCAAAATTATTGGAACAAGAAAGAAAGAATGAATAATACAAGAAAGAAAGAAAAAGAGAAAGAAAACTCTTTACTGTCTCATATGGATGCAGTGCCCAATGCTTGTCTGTTTATTGGAAGTGTGTAATAGTTGTTTGTGAATTATACTTTCACACAAACACACTATAATTGAGTGGTCTCAACCTGTTCCACTGATAAAGAATTCGTGTTATTGGAAATATTCCGTAAATCACGTTTCGTGGACACTGCCTGTGTTCTTTCCATAGCTACATATACAATGACACAAAAATGAATGTCGGATAATTTCATACAGGGTATAAATTGTTCACGTAGAGTATATAATCCCGATTGACTTGGTTATATGCAAGGAAAGTAGCCAAAATACGTCAGAAAGTTATATTATTCTTAACGTGGACGGTTCTCGACGGCAGCGCGACGAAACAACGTATATATGTGACAGCTCTCATTCAAGCAATGACTTACAAAACTTATGAGATGAAACGGCCAAATTTAAATTCCATTGGTAATAATCATAATAGAACAACACATCAAGAAGTATTATGGCGTTGGAACAGTTTCAATCGTTGCTTGAATGCCGAAACAGTGGCGATAGGAAAGTCCGTGATGAAGGGTGCTGAAAAAATCGGCTGAAGAACGGCCTAAAAGATCGTATCTGCTTGTCACGGCCGTGAGAAGCATTAACTGACGCCTATATAGCACCTATCTGTAAGTTTATGTGCTCTTTCTATGGAATGTAGCAAGTTTCTGATGTAGCAGTTATATATTTGAAGTAAAGCATCTATAATTTCAATTTCTTCTGAGCATCTTTTTTCTGATTACAATACAACTAGTCGGCAATAGTGTGTTCTGCTATAAATTACAGACCCAATAGTTTGAGAAAATTTACACTTAGTTGCTGAATATATCACAATAATAAAATTCATAGCCTTGCACATCTACATACATATGAAGCCAAAACTATATTGCAAATACATGATCAACAGAAAGTAAGATACCGTAGAATATGCTGAAAAATGTTAGCCTAAGAGTTTACACTTTGAGAGGAGCAGTGTAGTGTCGCTGTGGCTTTGAAAACTGCTAGAACAATAATCATATTTTCAATGGAATCGGGTCCATA
>LQNS02276883.1:18398770-18424095 GCA_001587735.2 Parhyale hawaiensis | reverse complement strand
AGTGTTTTCAGAGTATGAATCAGCGTGCAACACCATCACTGAGCATCACCCTTCGCCCCTCCCACTGTGGCCTGTGACCTGCCACGCCATTGGCTGCTTTGAGACTGTACTTGCTGAAAGGTTCAGGAAAAAAAAAAAAATTCGCGGCCCGGTGCCCACGTAACAACGTTCGTTACGGTACCGCTAGCAGCGTATATAGCCTATATATATATATAGACCCAACTCAACTAATTCGACTGCGTAGTCTTGGCCGTGACTTCGGCATGCATGACGTCTATGAACATCGTACCTACACTAAATGTTGAAATATAAATCTTAGTGGATTTAAACCCTTCATAATTTGGAGCGATAGTTGAAACTTGAAAGTTCACCATTGCCACTTGCTATGGTGTAAAAATGGCAGTAGCGACTAAGATTTTCGATAATTTTTTGGGCAGTTATATTTTGCGCAAGCTGTAGCCGTGCCGCGGCTTCTTGAACGGATTAGTTGAGTTGCCTCTAGGCTGCTAGCGGCAACGAAAGTTGTTACGTGGGCACCGGGCTTTACTGTGATGATTTTGGATCTCAGGGATCTGAATGCAGTTCGTGAGGAGGCATAATTAAGGTTAGGTTAGTTAGGTTTTTATTTGCTGCTTCTGGCTTGGCGAGTCACGGTCCCATTAGTGAATGAGCCGCTGCTGAATATGCGCGTTATAGGTACGTATCTCTGATGCAGTTAGCTAGCCATTCATTCGAAACGTGTGTTACGACTACGATTTCAGGCGCAGTAAAAGTTGTCGCTAAATTTTCCGGTGAAGCTTGCGAAGTGAGGTTCGTTCATCTTGTGTGATGCGTACCTACTGGTAATACCGTAGTATGGTATATACCCTCACTATCTGTAGAACTCTGTTGGACATCTTAATTTAATCTTTTTGGGCTCTGAGGAAATGTCGGGTGTCCATAATATTCGTTTACAATTTTATGAAAAAAACTTTACTGAATTGCGCAGGGTTGGACACCTTGTATTTTGTTTCGCGTTGCTGTTTCGTTCCCACGCCCGTGCAGTGATCGTGAAGGGGTGGACTTCTTGTTAATAGTGCTGCTACACATTACCGACGTCCCATGCGCACTGTCCTATATAAGTAGGGCAAGGGTCGGTAACCTGAACTAATCCAGCTTTACAGTAATGTTGGACTGTAGGCTAACTAGACAGTCTCTCCCCTCCCCCTAAAATTAAAACGCATTAGATAATGCTCAGTTTTCGCTCCTGAACGTTTCTACCTATTTTTTTCGTGCAATGATGTACACATTATTTTCTGTACGATCTAATGCGTTGCCAGTATTAACCGGTGTCGCTTTCAACCATCTGAGCTCATTACATGCAAATACCTTTCCTTACGAAAGAATAGCTTTATGCTGCACGTGCTTTGCACCACATGCCCTCGAAGAATAAAGTATTCGGCTCCCTCTGGCACGCCCCTTTGTAGTTTCTTCTCTTCCCCTCACCCGTCGCCGCTGCGTATGCTGTGCAGGTGTCATATCGGCGGCACCTGCCGCAAGACCTCATGAGCTCTGCCGCTGTCGCTGTGACGACTTTTTGGTGGAGTTTTTGTGGTGGCGAGAATTAGGGAATCTTGTGCGGGTGGGTGGGGTGGGCGAAGAGCCGAGTGCTTGTCTTAGTACCTACTCGCCAACTGCGAGTCTCATGGCGATGATACATGGCATTCTTGTCGCGGTGATGCTGCCGGAGTCAGACAGTAGTCTGTTGACTTCTAATTGGGGAATTTCGCCTGGCTGATAGTGGTCGGGAGCCTATGTATATCTCTAGTGGTTTTAATTAAAAGTCACATCTATCGAGTATGGTTGGTTAGGTTCGCCCGTCTAATGTTATGGGGACTAGCACCTCCAGGTTGTCCAGTTGTCGGAGTCGGTGAAAATGATCCCATTTTGTTAAAAAAGAAGTGGAAGTCAGATATTTTCATTGTCCAAGGAGTTGGAGTCACAAACGCACGGGATCCATAAATCGAAGGTGGAATTGGATTTCATTCATCCGACTGCACAACCAGGAATGCATGCATGACCTTAGGTATCTTTGTAAATAATTTGGAACTTCTGCTAGACTCTGAAATGATACAATTGTCAGGTTCACGTTTTCGTGATATCGTACTATTGGGTGGGGTAAGTGCTGCACTATTGCAGTCTGTTGGTATGAGGTAACTACTTCTAGTCCTTTTGGCTTATATTTCTTTGTCTTTCTGAAATGCTGGTGGATCGCGTCTGCAACGATTTAGCTACATGCACAAGTGAGAGTTTGACTCTTCTGCACCTAAAAACTAGTTCCTATTAGTTGCATATGTTATCCTCGTCAAAAGTAGCTACTTCCTACTCGTCCTAATGAAAATTTAGTCAAAGTTTTACTTTTAAGTATGAACAAAAATTTAGCTATTATAATTTGGGACTTGCTCGTAGGCATAGGTACTGCTAGTTTTCAGTAACAAGAAACAATCTTCCGCGCTTGCCTTGCCAGGAGGTGTTTTTGTTGCTTGGGATTGCAGCGTCAGCGTTTCTTGCATTCAAAGTTCATTACAAAAGCACTGATCTCACTAGTAGTGGGGCGATCGAGAGGAGGTGAGGGCGCAGTTGTCACGAGCCTTCCGTCATTTAACGTTCGACTTCAGATAATCAGTGGCTGATTGCATCCTTCCACATCTTTGGGGCTGAGTGAGCACTTACCTGCAGCGCTAACCAGTGCACTTAGCCTAGTTCTCCCAGTTGGGGGTGTGCCGCCAAGTTGATTTTACATTTACTTTCTTACCTGGAGGTGCTGTCAATTACAATAGGCTACTTAAGAACTGCTTGGTTGTGTACGAAGCCTCTAGTCACAGTTGTGCCCTGGAAACTTTGACCCCACAGACTTGCCGTGCTGCGCTGCACGACGCTGAACAAGAAGCAATTTCAGAGCAGCATTTTAGTTATGACCGCCGTTAGACAATCACAGTGTGGCTGTCCGTGCTGCGGTTGCATTGTAACAGTTGTCGTACAGTGCAATTTCCTGCGGTCTGGGAACACAGTAGCATCACGATTTGGAGTTCCTGTTGCAGAGTGTGGTCTACCTGCTTTTTATCTTTGCGAGCGCTTGGCGGTGCTTGTGCTGGCTTGGAAGCTGCTGTGTATGAGCGTCGCTCTTTAACACTTTGCCTCCTGACGGCATCATCAGATGCCCGTCTCTATTTTTCCCTATACAAAAGCTATGCATCATGTAAATTACCCAAGACACTCACGGCATCTGTAGTAGCCGATGCAAGTAAAACTAAATTTTTTCTCAAATATGTGTTTAACTAACCTATTTTTCATAAATTTAACAAAAAAAAAAAACTGCGAAAAAATGTTATCTGAATTCCAGGAGGCAAAGGGTTAAGCGTCTTTTTGTGACCACCGCGCGGATGATTCCCCCTGCTCGCGCATGATTCGCGCGTTTTTGTGACCGCATTTTGACGTGATTCTGATAGCAATTAACCGTGATCAGTGGTGAGAATTGATCGCAGCGTGATTTCCTCCGCAGGCTAATCATGCGTGATCAAAGAGTGATTCCAGCCGTTGGACAAATAAAAATTCAAAATTTGAAATGCAAGGTCGAGCTGTTTTCTTATATTTAGGGATAAATTGAATAATGTTATGACAATTGTTTGTAATATTGACTTCTTGAATTCTAGTTTCCTTAGTTTTATGCCTGTGAATGTTCAAAATGATTTAAATACTGCTAGTTCAGTTATGCATTGGCTTCAAAATAAATAAAGGCTCATAAGAAATCCATTCCCTACCATTTTCCGTAAAAATACGATAAAAATATATTTTTCGAAAATTGACATGGCCTCTCTGGTTTGTTTACAAAATCGGTACCGTTCTTGTGCTTTTCAGTGATCACGATGATCATGATCACGGTGATACTGATCACGAGCGTGGTCACAAAGAGACGCCTTTTGCCATCCTCAAGCACAACTTATCTGTAGAAAATCCGTTGTTTTTTGAACTAAGTTACGTAGGAAGTAATCTTTCTGTTGGCGAATCTGGCACTTGAAATGAAGTGTTTGCCGTAGCAGTGAACAATCGAAGCAAAATCAGTTTTGGCGGACATTCACATCGGGATGTTCAAAATACTAGTTAAAGTTACGTTTCTGATTGAGAACAACCAGACTTATTATTAGCTCCGAGTATTAGAGTGTTCTTGTCAATAAATTTGCAACCTGTACTGCTAATCATGACGAGATGCCGACCGCAACCTACTATATAGGCTATAGCTGGACATGAATGAGCTCATTAGAGCCGTTGTGCTAGTCCCATGCAATGCACGTGACTTCTTGAGATTTTAACTGCATAGCCTATAATAAATAACATGGTCGCAGAAGTTAACTCGTATTTCACCTCGGGAGTTTCTTTTCATTTGACATTTGTTTTACTTAAATTAAGCTGACTCTACTAGGTATCAGTTATATCAACAATGTTTTTCCGAAATATGTAAAATATGCCATGAACTTTTGATTTATTGCTGGCAACGAGAAATGACAACTTTGGGCTGAAGATTTTACTTGGCCGATCAAGGCCTACCTACTGTTTGTTAAGAGTTAACATTAATTTTGTGTCGAGTAATTTTGCATTGTTTTCAAAGAATTCGCTATTGTGCATTACGATTTTGCGCTTCTACTCGGGACTGCCATATTAAATATTCGTTTCTCGTTGGAGTAGATAATTGGAAACGATTCCCATTTACGATGTTGGATAGTTTAACCCGTTACCGGTAGGATAACATCGTTGTGTTTGGAATTACATTGCAGAAAAGAATAATAGGTTCCGTTTGCTTTTGGTAAACAGTGAAAGCTGACCAAGTAAAGTCTCAGTGATATAAAGGGGAGTGCAATACGTAAGGTATTCAACCTTGTACGGCATATAACTAGATATTTACCTACTTTCGCCTGGCTGATTAGGTTACTTAGAACGCTATTGAGTGGACAGTAGGTATTTACAGAACCCATTGGCTTTTTTATCTGTCATTCGCGATACGTTATCATGGCGGGTCGGTCTCGCTTATCATTACAGGTGAACTTGTAGGTAAGATCTTCTGATTTGTTGTACCTAATTAACTGTGTTCTATACTGACAAGTTTGATGGTGCCTAAAGTGGTTAGTTTTTGCTCTGAAGGTAGCTAGCCTGCCTATTTTTTTTTGCACCAGATGAATTCGTGTTTGTAAGTTATTATTAGGCCTACTCATTCGTTAGACATGAGATGGAGCACACAACGCTGATGCATTACGCACTGTTGATGCCCTGATGAACCTTGATGCTCAACACTTGCATGTATAACTCACAGAGGTGCCAAATTTTCATGTTGGCTTACATACCTACCTACATATCTAGGCCTAGAGGCTAAGTAGGTACATATATTTGGCAGACCGGCGTCACAATGTAGACAATGGGCACGCACTTAGTGACCATGAAGATGCATTTAGTGACCGTGGACTTGCATTTAGTGACAATGGGCATGCATTTAGTGACAACGGGCATGCATTTAGTGACAACGGGCATGCATTTAGTGACAACGGGCATGCATTTAGTGACAACGGGCATGCATTTAGTGACAATGAAGAGGCAGTTAGTGATCATGGACATGCATTAGTAACAATGTATCGTATATGCATTTAGTGACAATAGATATGCATTTAGTAACAAGGGACATGCATTTAGTGACAACTGAGAGACATTTAGTGATCATTGATATGCATTAGTAACAATGTACCGTATAGCCTATGCAGTTTGTGACAATGGACGTGCACTTAGTGACAATGGACTTGCATTTAATAATTTTAATGACAAATTGATATCTATACACAATGACAAAGGACGTGTATTAGAGGACTCTATAGGCCTTCTACCACCTAAAGAATACTGGTTGGTACCTTCTCTACAAATGTTGCTATTAGGCCTACTACTAGTACAATGGTATCAAACAATTTAATGTTTCTGGGTAAACAGTTTTTCCTGTCTTGACGAATTCGTCAGGTAGAAGTTTCCGTTACGAGCATCATTCGTAATGCCATAGAGATACTACCCGAAAGAATCGTTTTCTCGCGTCGCAGAGTTATAGCTCCATTATCTTAGCCTACTCTGAGAATTGATATATACTCAGCGGCTCAGCCCGTTACGGTGTTACACTGTCCCAACATTTTTCATTTCAAACAATGGTACACCCATGAGACGCCTGCTACTGGTTGGTTGGCGTAGCGTCAAGACCCTGCGTCTTGATTAGTTAACCCATTTATTACTAGGCTAGTGTTACGTACTAGCATTTCTCAACCCATTTGTTATTGCATAACTCTTATTACTAGCATTACGTAACCCATGTGTAATTACAGGAGCCCGAATTTCTTGCAGTTAACCCCTAACGGCCTTAGTGTAATAAAAGCTAAAAGTGCAGTAACTGCAATTAGAGCTATAAATGCAATATATTAGGCCGTGTTCACACATTCCTCGTTGTAGCGCGTTCACTCAAACTGATGGACACGGCGCGTTGATTTGGTAGAAGCAGTTGCAGCAAATGCGGTAGACTGAAGATTGAAGCATGTCCCTTTTTTTGAACGAACTGCGTCATGCAAGTTCAGTAAAGAGAACCTATAAATACAAATATTATCATCTGCAGCGTTCACAGATCATAGGCAAGTCGACAAAAAATGCTTTTTCATTGTTACTTTAATGATCAGAATCTCTGCATGTACCTACTTCCGTTTAAAAATGCTGTAAGAACACTGACGCCATCTTTGACTTGAAATCCCATCTGATTGCTCTGTGCTGATTTCTATCTGTTAATCAGGCTATAAATATTTTGAAACTAGGCTGTTCCTATCAAAATCA
Source organism: Parhyale hawaiensis (assembly GCA_001587735.2). NCBI lineage: Eukaryota > Metazoa > Arthropoda > Malacostraca > Amphipoda > Hyalidae > Parhyale > Parhyale hawaiensis. Next base: position 18,417,213 of record LQNS02276883.1, on the reverse strand, counting down.
GTCTATAGCCTACTATTAGGGGATACGAATGTGACTTCATACCAACGCGAAATATAAGCGAAAATGTAAAGAAACTATATCATAACAACGCGCAGCGTCATTCATTTGAATGAAGGACACTTCTACGTAGGCTATGGACGAAGACAGAAAAAGTTGACGCACACCTCGTGTTCATTTTCGTAATTGAACGCATTACGATGTATGACATGTGAACTTGCCCCTAGATAACATAAAATATTGCATTTATAGCTCGCATTATAGTATGAAGTTATGTGACACTTGGTATACACCTATATTTATTATCATTGATAATAAATGCCACGTGTCACAAGACTTAATACGCCATGACAACTGATTTTCTTATCAATTATTGTTCACCGTTTTTGTTCGGGTAATAATATAATTGAGCCGCAAAATCTCACTATCTGACTATTAGATTTTTAGAACCTTTATCGTTCGGGGGATACCTACATCTTGGTTTAAGGTAAAGCGGAGATATTCGCAAGAATCCTTCTCGCCATTGGGAAGAATTATCAACTAGCATAAGCGAAATGTATGCTGACAAGTGGTATTTGGAACTGATATAGGCTAGGTGTCCGTCGATCCACTCACATGCTATTCCCGTTTGCTATCCAACCTTTCTTGGTCCCATTTTTTTTGCTGTAGGTACCTAGCCTATTTGTCTTTTCCTTGTTTCCTGTTTCTTCCACCTCTATTGCGTAGGGGTAAAATTTTTAGGCGCAATAAAAGCAAATTTTTAGGTGAAATAAGAGCAATTATTAGGAACTTATGCCTAACTGCTTAACATACCTACCTCACCATCTCGGTGGTGAAGTGACCAAGGCTCGGCATCGCACAAATGAAGGGCCCGGGTTCCATTCCTGGACGGCACGCAAAAAACTTACACTGCGTGGAGCACTGAAGCACCGAGAGGCCAGTAAAGCATGGCAAGGGATCCCAAATAGACTCTCATCACTTACTACTTCTGCTCTTCACACTACCAGTTCCATAAAGTTCTAGAATTAAGGCTAAAGAAAACCTCGTGAGGTAGCTATATTCACTGTACCATTGTCTACGAGATAATATGTTTATTTTATTTATATGTTAAGCGCAATAAATCCGAGCACTTATTACCTAACTCGTTTGTTACCTAACTCATTTACTACAAGCGTTAGGTAGGTACGGTACCCTATGGTAACGGTTCACGTCCACCACGGGTTTGCTTTTGGAAGGGCAGTCCCGTGTTTTTCGTATGAGCCTGTATCTCTTGTGAAACCTAATTGATCAAATAGTTTGATAGAAAATGGGTTAATCTCGATAGCGAGGGCGCCGAACTCGATGAAATTTGATTTTTCGAAGGAAACCTCGTTTATTAGGTCTAAATAACAGCGATATTGAAGTAATTTTTTACCGTCCAAATTATGCAACACTCGTCGTAAGTATATCACTAGTTGCAACTTAATTTTTTCCCATGGGCGGTAAATCCCTACAGCCTTGAAAGAATTTTCTATGCCTTGCCATATGTCTGTAGAATTGCGCAATTCTGTTATCTGTCAGGACAGATTAACGCTATCTTGATTACCGGTATGTCAAATGATAGGTATGGTAATCCTTGATTATTTTATTATGATCAAGAGGAGATTTGGGCAGTCGCCAGCATTTACCAGGGATTGATTGGACATTATTGTGCTCAGTACCTACGCGCCATAGGCTCAACATACCTCAGTTGGTGCGACCCAGTCCAAGTTGCGGTACTTTCTGTTTTAATTGCTTCAGAAAAATTGTGCATAGCCTACTAAATATCGGCATTTACGAGAGTAGCCTACCTATATATCTAGGTATCCTTGAGAAAATGGCTGGCTGTTCCCTGTCCCTCTTTGTCACCTTTATTTCGATATGTTTCTCTTGAACCGCTTCTTTCTCCTTTTCCTCGTCTGCTCAATTTACTTCTTCGTTTTTTTACGGTACCTTTTTTCTGATTTCTTCTTCTTTCTCGCTTTTTCTTCTCTCATTCTTGCACTATCTGCTTGTTTTTATTCCTCTTCTTTTTCTTTTCTTCTTCGACTGCTTTTTTAGCTTCCTACCTCTAAAGTGTGTGTGCGTGGGATCTAGAAGTTGTTTCCTATATAGTAGGTACCTACCGGTATGGGCCAAAACAATATGGGTAACAATACGGGTAAAACGGGTAACAATACGGGTTAATAAGATACCGTACCTAGGTTCACCCATCCCAATTAATGGGTAGCTAGTCACTCGTCACGGACGAGGATGACAAATAGGTCATCATTATAGCGCTGGCCGGGGCTTCGAAACGTCTTTCTTACGTGACCATTTTGCTTCTTTTTTATCGCACTATCGACAGCTTCTATTCTTACCTTCTTTCCCTTTAGCCTAGTTGATGTTTCTGTGCGCGCTTTTCTCTCTGTAGCCTAGGCTATGCATGGGCTCTCAGCTTTTATTGGCGTACCACTTGTCTCTTCTTCTCTTTAACAAGACACCGTTGCAGCAGCCGAGCCTCGCTGTGACATAAACTAAACTATTCACCCTAAGAAAATGCATCATTTATCGTATTCTTTCGTCTTCATCCTTCCGCTGCTTCCAGGTGTATGAAAAAATAAATTTCTCGCCGTATAGTAGCTAGTCCCAGACTTCTTCCGCCCATGGATCTGGCTGACCTTGCCCCAATTAGGTCTTTATCGGCGCTTGAGTACTCATAAACTGCGCCCATTATACAGACGAGGTGAACCCTCTTTTTTTTTTCTACATGAGGTTGTAGTTAATGAAAGTTTCGATAGGCGAACTTCTTGTGATGCTGCCTGGCCTACTGTGAGACGTCCGTCCTTCGTATCCTTCGTACCTACCGAGGTACTTCCTGAAGCGACTAGAATTTTGAAGTTCACCTGCCATTTGTCGCTAACTTGGATTGCCTTCAAATCAAAGTTAATTGAATCGCACACCTAACTAGGAAATCCACTTGCACTTGTTCGTGCTGCGGACAAAAATCGCTAAGCCCAGATGAGTGCACGACTGCAGTCTAGCACGGTTGTCAAAGCCATGGTGTTAACTAGAACGCTTCGGTGGCGTAAGACCATCACCCGCGGTAGGGGGCAAATTCTACGAAGTCATTCTGATGAACGATGCTAGTGCACAGCCGCATTCATTCCATGGATTAGCTCTTCAATAATAACATAGGAAAAAAATAGAACGCCCCATTCTCCAGACGATGTGCTGCGGTGGAAGCAAATTCGCCGCGGTGGAGAAAATTCAACGCCGTCATTTTTTATGGCCAGCTAAGTCCAGATTTTTGACATGGATCACATCTAGGGCAACCCACAAAACTCCCTACAAAAAATTATGAAGATTGCTCAACTACTTCGACCACTTTTTGGGTGGACAGGCATACAAATATAGATATATATTTATATGAATCTTCAACGAAAATATCACCTGTCTCACTTCGTTCGCCGGTGATGAAGACGGAAGGTTCAGGTGACACCTGCGAGGTTGCGACCTCCGACCGTCCCCATTGCTGGTGGGCCTGTGCCCTCACAGTGAACCTTGAGTGCCAGAAACGCTGGAGCCGAAGCCCTAATCTAGAGCATCGTAAAATGTCACTTTCCTGGCTAGGGAGCGAATCTCAGCCCCCGAGACAATGAGCTGGGCTCCATCTACCCTTCCACTGGGACTACCTCGAGCACTCAATTTAATGTTGCTTTTTCGTAGAAATAACATTACTTTGAATATTGCATATACTATATACAATGATGAAAAGGGTTAACTTACTAGTCATAGGCGTAGGTATCGTCTGTTTTCTATAAGTGTTTCAGATTTTTTGACTAGATATCTTGTGTTATCGTACGTCTGATACCGGATATTGTTTCTAGTTGTATTTTGTTAGCATGTATATCGATGTACTTATTTCGCAGATGTCTGTATTTTTTATTCTTTTGAACATATATAATTAATTAAATACCGAATATACTTATTTCCAGTTAGACAAGAATTATTGTATAATTTACGGGTGCAGTTCCTGATAAGCGTTCCCTCCCCTCAATAGAAAATTTTTAAAGATTGTTGCTTGTACGTAGGGTTGCGGACTCGTATAGGCAAAGTCTACTGTAATAGGCCAATGCATAGATTAGAAAATATTGTCCGGGCTTCAGAGGGATCGTTTGGTCGACTCTTAAGGCGGCGATTTCTTTGATCGCGGCGGGGTGAACCAAAGATAGAATTTCGACTGCTTAAGGCTGGTTCCCACTTGCTGAGCTGGAAGCAAAAATGTGGCTGGCAGCCAGTCTCCACGCCTTGCAAGCATACTACCTGATCGGCTTGCAAGCTTGGCTTGTAGCTTGCGGCTCGCAAGCCAGTTGTGGTTATGCTTGCATCTCAGTTCCCGGTTGACTGTATGGATGATGGTGAACCGCCGAAAATTTCCTGCTGCTATGCTATTGCTCAGGCAAAGGCGCCGAAAATATAAAGTGTGGGTGTAGATCTCTTTTCGGAAACGCTCTCGTATCCCTCCCGGTTTCGTCCATTCGTCTTTGGCCCTTCCTTCATACTCAGGGCACTCCTCGTCGATTTGGGCCCACATTTCTGCTATCACTTTGGGCTTCATGTGGTCAGGATGCTGCTTGTCTCATATCGCGGTAATTTTGCCACATCTTCACACATGTGTTCAAACGTTGCCAGTCAACCACCACTTTTGGCGACATTTACAGTGTAAAAATAATAATTTGTCTCCTGAAATTCAAAAACATTGATGGGGCTGTCAGCAAAAAAAAAATAAAATGATTTATTTTTTGCTAGCTGCTACATGAAGGGTACAAGCACAAAGCAAGGAATAATTTTTTTTTGGCTAGGAGCGCGTCGATGATCGGCTACCAGCCTAAAAAACTGTCAGCACAATTTTGAGCTGCAAGTGTAGTTATTGGCTGCCAGCCACATTTTTGTATGGCTTTCAGCTCATCAAATGGCAACCGGCCATTAATTAGTCCTTTTCAGCCACTCAGGATCGTTTGGTCACATCTCAAATAGTGGGGTTGTGTCGCAAGTTGGGTAGGTACCATATCGTTAACTAACTTTGCAGTAACCTTTGGGTACGCTAGGTACCTACCCCTTGGGATAATTAAGGCTTCGTTTGATCGACACCGAAATTAGGCCTTTGAGGTCAGGTATACGGGATGTGCCCTGGCTACGGTCGAGTTTTAAGCATTGACTCTTCATCGATTGACTAACACTCTTGCTCCGTAAAATGTAGTTTTCAGCCGCCTCAACGCAAGCCTGTTGCTTAACCCTTGCAACATTTGCGGCCGCCCAAAAGTTGAATTGCGGTTTCAGCATGTGCGGCGACTCAAATATTAGTCGAATTAATTCCAGCTAGCGCTTGCGGCGCGGGTCAAAGCTGCAAAACCAAAGCTGCAGTCTGATGTTTTCAACAAGTCAAGCCTCGAAAGCTTAATTTTGGTGCCCAGTCGAACGTGCCCGAAGAAAAGGAATTAATATGAACCAAATCCAATTATACCGTATTCGTAATAAGGTTATATATCCGCTTTAGGCGCACAAAAAAGCCCCTTTCCACCACATACTTAAAATCCGTTAGTTATAGTTTGATGTAACAGTAAAACTGTAAATGATCATCTGTATGATAACGGTATCGTGTTGGCGCATATATAACGCAATTTTACCAACGTCGTGAGATGTTTCCGTCTTTGGAGATTTCAACCCTTCAGCGTTGTTATCCTACATGGCGAAATGTTTGATTTCCATCGAACAGATGGAGTAACGTTCACTTCTTGTTTTACCAGTGCCGGCAACTGCATAAATGGTGACTGTTAAGTTACATTAAGTATTTATTTATTGTAGTTTCATTCAGTTGTGTGGCGTGAGTAAAACTGTGCTTCCTCTTGTCTGAGCTTGCACGAAGTTATCAATTACGCAGCATATTTCGTCAGGAACAGGACAGTTACCAAATAATATTTACTTTAGTTTCTGATAATAGAGTCGTTTTTCTACTTCAAAGAGCGCCTTCATAGCTACTTTGAAAATATATTTGCTCTCAATTCACTACGTACAATATGAGTAGATGATCAGTGAAGCGCAAGAGGTGATTGTTCACGGTGCCGCTTGCTTTCTTCGTTTGACGCAATTTTAGCTTGAGCAAAAAATTTCGATGTAGTAACGATCAATTATACCGTATACAGGATACGCGGCGGAGAATATAATTAAATTCAGTGGTGATTCGCTTGCTAATATAATTTTTTTCTCATGTTTTCTAAGGAAGGATGGAGTGAGCTGCTCAAATGAATTGAAACAGAGAGCACTCATATCGTGAGATAATTTGCGTTGGCCGTTGTACTGTATCCATCAGAAGTATTGTATTAACGAAAGTATGACCAGTGAAAATGGGTCAACACAAAGTTATCGCTGACATTTTTGACATCGCCGGCACTCTAGTAGGTAAAATAATGTAGCAAAATACAGTCTCTTAAGTGATCGTTTGTCCGTTACGGTTAGTCCGTTATAAGTAACGGACTAACCCGAGTATAGCCACCCACCACCGATCTAATGTTTCGAGGCAGGTTAGGCCTAGCCTATATGTGCGGATTGAAAAGACTTGAGAATAGGTATAGGTATTCTGTTGACCGGTTGTAAAGGCTCCTCTCAGGACAAAAGGTTTAGGCTACAGTCACTGTTTCAAAATACGCCCTTGACAATTAGAATGTCCTGGACTTCTGTGCAGTCCTGCTACAGCGACGACAGCTTTTGGCTGTAACCTTCGTTTTGTGTTGTGTTCGAGTGGCGCCGCAGGGGCCGCGGTGACGGTGGAGTTTTCTTCAAAAGAACTCCGATGTTGTGGCTGGTGTTGCTCTTGATGGTCGGCGTGCGCCACTTTGCTCTCAATCTCTGGAATGTTTTTTTTTCTTTTTGAGGACGCAATAAAGACGTTTTCGATTTACTTGGTGCTAGAGAGACGGTGTATAGTCAGATTCTGTCGTGTCCTTTCGATCCGCCACTTTGTAAAAAACTCAGGATTGGAGTACCTGACAAGTGCGCACTAGGCTCGTCTGATTACCTCCATCGCGTTGTCCGCTTGGAAGGCTCCTTAATTCCTCAAGTTTTTTTTTTGTTTTAGATTTCTTCATAGAAATTCATTGCATCGTACAGATCCAAACTTATGTGATATATATATAGTAAAAAAAAAACTTTTTGTAAATGAGTAACTGTGTTCGTTTTGGATTTACAACTACATAATGCACCGTTTCAGATGAGTAAACTGCCTATAATATTGTTCTGCTTGTGGCTCCCTCGATTGATTCATCCATCAAGACATATTAGGTACGCCTTGCTTTCGCTGTTATTGGATGAGGGGAAAATAATGTATCAGTGATACGGTGCCGGGAACAATACATAGTGGTCGGTTCAAAGCTGCTCCTCATCACTGGTCGTAATTTCGATTTGTCGCGTGACTTGCTCAGGTTTTTTTTTTTTAACATGAGGATCTGAGAGTCCAATGAAGAATGAACTTCTGATTCTGGAATTTCCGCAGGTCCCGTGTAGTCTTATCTTAGGCCCGTTGCACACGAGGGTCCAATGAGAGAAACGTTTCACGATCTTGGATAAAATGCCTCGTGTCTGCAGCTTGGCGTGTTCAAACATCGCTTTAAATGTGCGCTGTTGCCAATAGAAACTCGTCGAAATTAAGTGCGGTGTTCGAAAATACTTCCGCAGTCAGCAGCTGTTGCAGAGGAAAACCCACAGTCGCGGCTCAGAGTTTTTTCACGTTTTTGCACAGTGCAAAATATTGGGTGAGCTGAGGCTGTGCTGACAGCAACACGGAGAATTGTTTTCGAATTTCTGCTCTCGTGTGTTGCGGGCTTTATAGTGTGGAAAGACTTGCAGGCCTACCCCCCCCCCCCGTTCCCCGCAGGACTAGAGCACAGGTCGCGCGCTTGGTCTCTCGGCGATGTGCCTTTGTTGTAGTGAAGAATAAATGAGGCTGTGCAGGCGACAGTGTGATTTTTGTCTGCGCCCTTAGTAAGGGAGCAGCGTCGTCTGTACGGATATCTTTGCCTGTGCGAGTAGTGTAGCGTGAAGTCGTGCTCTGCAACGGGCTGTGAGTTTCCACGAGGATTTTACAGTCATTCTAGTGATTTTATCGTTTCATAGACATTGACTGCCAGGGTGTCATTGCTCTGTAAACATAAGCGAACTAAAGTCCTCTGAGACAGCGTACCTCCGCCAAGCAAGGCGTCAGCAACGAAAAATTCAAGTTGGTTCTGAAGCCATGCTTTAGTTGTATCCGCTCCAAAATCTTATCATTTATGCCTTTTAACAGTATTAACAGCTTCAATAATTCTCTTGAAAAGCCGTACATAACTTTTTGAGTTAGGTATGCTGCTTACAAACATTCTGGCAAACATTAGTCAAACTCACAAACAGATCTACCGATCATAACCAAAATTGAATCATTGATGTCCTAAAACATTACTAAGAACTCCTGTAAATTTTTTAAATCTTTAAGATCCATCCATAACTTTTTGAGTTATTGTGCGAACAAGCATACAATTAAAACTAGCAACTAGCAAACGAACGAACAGATCTTCACAATTTGGTCATTTACTTTTCGTGGTAAACCAAACAACTCATGTAAATAAAAAAAATCCGTCCATTACTTTTTAAGTAATGGTATCAAGAAAAATGAGGTAAACAACCTCCAAAAGTTAATTCTCTGTTTCTCCCAACATAGGTACCGTAAGGTAGAGCTATTTCGGCTGGAAAGTTGCACTTAAATGAGCACAGCTACAGAACCTGTAATCCTACAAAGAAATGTTCATGATAAAAAGTTAGGTCTAAGCCTAGGCTTCAATTCCCCTTACTATCCGGTCCTTAGATTTCCAGATTTTTGATCAGGATATCTCCAAAGGGGGGTGCCGAAATTAGCCGCACATGTCAGGAATTTCGGCATGCCTATATAGCTCCATGTGGCTGAATTGTTTACTATATAATGCAGTTCTTTGAAGATTTAATAGCCTCACAATGCTATGTACAGTAAGCCCTTGCTATTCGCGAGGGTTACGTTCCATCAAGAGGTCACGAATAGCGAATCCGTAAATACTTGAAACATAGGAAATAAATATGTTACGTTCCTGTAGAAGTGGGTGATGTGCGTGTAAAAGCGCGTGATGTGCGTGTAAAAGCGCGTGATGTGCGTGTAAAAGCGCGTGATGTGCGTGTAAAAGCGCGTGATGTGCGTGTAAAAGCGCGTGATGTGCGTGTAAAAGCGCGTGATGAGTGTGCTAGAGCACGTGATGAGTGTGCTAGAGCATGTGATGAGTGTGCTAGAGCAGGTGATGAGTGTGCTAGAGCACGTGATGCGTGTGCTAAAGCGCGTGACGTGTGTGATGAGAAGGTGTGCAACAAGGAGTGAGCTGTTAAAGAGACAACTTCTCAGATTTGTAATTCGGGTAAAGGTTCGTATCCCAGGCATAATTTTTATACTAAGATTCGCAAGTCGGGTAAAGGTTCGTTTCACGGGCGTAATTTTGGGCCAAGGTTTGTACGTTTAGTGTATTTTATACGATATGTTGACTATTTAGATTATTTCTGCCGCTATGTCAGCGTTTTTGTTTCGATAATAACACATATTTATGTCCTAAAAGGGGCTATTTTGTTAGGTGGGAAGCCGAATTAACCTACAAAACAGAATGCCAAAATAGCCCGCAAAATGTGCCGAAATAGCCCTTCCTAAAGTAAGCAGCTCTGAGCTATTCTTACGAGATGCTGTTTCATTGGGGATGGCGAAATTAGACGCACACGGGCAAACTACGAACGAAAATACCGGTACCTGGTTTCTTGCACATGGACGAAAGTAAATGTTCGCCTGAAGACTTTTTTGAAATTATCTAAAACTAGGTTTTTTATACTCAACTTTGACGTCCAACTGACTCTTAAATATTTGTCTGAGGGGCTAGTTTTTTGTCTGAAACTGAACTGAAGACAATTTTCTCACCTTTAAAATGGACCTTGTACCATTTTTCTGCTGTTGAAATTTTTGCTGCAATGACTAAAAAAGTGAAAACTGTGCGAATTCCGAAATAACCCCAGGGGTGACGGAATAGCCCAACCTTACGGTACTTAAAAATCGCTGTAAATTTCACTGAAATCCATCCATAGCCTTTTGAGTTATCTTGGTGACGGTCTGACAGAATAACAGACAAACAGAGAGACAGGTAGACAAACTCGACAAATGCATAACCTCCTGGCGGAGGTAATTATGATTTGACAATGTAAAGAATGTGAAGAACGGAAGACGTAATAGCCAGCACCCCAAGCCAATTTGAGTAGGTATCTCCTGAGTTTTCTCTGACCTGATGCTTTCCCGGGGTTCCTGTCCCTGTGAAGAACGGGTTTTGACTGGAGGCGAGATCGAACTCTCAGCAGGTGCTAATTTGAAGTTGGAGCGCTTGACCACTCCCCTTATCCTGTAAGAATAAATTAATAATAACAAGAGCACTCTCAGAGAGCGCATACCGGTACCTCCGTCAAGCAGGGCAACGGTAATGAAAAATTCAAATTGGTTTTAAAACTATGATTTCCTTTATGTTAACAATATCTTATCATTTGTGCCCTTTGGCAGTAATAACAGCACCTGTAATGTTCTCGAATATCCGTTCATAATTAATTATTCGAGTTAGGCTGTTGACAAACATTCAGACAACCATTAGTCAAACACACACACACACACACACACAGACCAACCGATCTTCACTAACATTTAGTCATTTATGTCTTTCAGCATTACTAACAATTATTGTAAATTTCATTAAGTCCGTTCATGACTCTTTGAGTTATTTTGCTAGCAAGCATGAAATCAAATACATATATGAACAAACGAATAGACATATCTATCGTCATCAAAACTTGGTCATATACCTACGCTTCTTGATATACCATCCATAACTTTTTGAGTAATGGTATTGAGAATAGAAAGAGGCAGACAAACAAACAAACGAACGGATGCAGGGATCTTCACCAAAAGTTAATCATCTGTTTGGACTGTTCCTCCTAACACACCTAACAATCCTTGTAAATTTTGTAGAAATCCATCCATAACTCTTTGAGTTATCTTGGTAACAGACAGACAAGCAAACAAACAGACACGGAGACAAACAAACTCAATGAAAACATAACCTCCTAGGTGGAAGTAATAATGATTATCATGACATGTTGCCCTTAACAATTTGGGTACTAGAACTGATACTATGTTAACTCTAAAATATGCCTAAGTACAGTTTCTTATATGTATATTGATAAACTATATCATACACATGTAGGTGTGTAGTTACATTAGGTGGAATTTGTACCCAGATACGATGCGCATTTGACTACCTAGGTCTTCTTAATGGTGTCATTGTTAGAATTCTCAGTCCAACTTTGGCAGTTTCTATCACCGAAAATAACGTCTTTTAACTGTGGCCGTAATGAATGGGCTTCTGTCACTTTGGTGTCCTGTCATAATGAAGGTGTAATATATGCGTGGACGGCGAAGCTTGGTGTACTTTGGTAATGTGATTTTTAACTTCTTTATGGTAATTTGCCTCTGGCAGGCTGATGTTTTGCTGCTTCAGAAGTGATAGCGTCAGTGAGAAAATTCGAGGCCTATGTAGAGAACGCGCATTTTGTTAGCCCGGTGGTGATGTTTTGAATTTTTGTATGAACGTTCTGACAGCTGTTATTGGATGAACACGTGTGCATGAGGCCGAAGCCACACTCGGCTATCGCACGTACAACTTAATGTGAGGATCTTCACGTCGTCCTGATACAAATTCGAAGTCTGTACATAGGTATGTAGCGTAGATACTGTAGCATGAACGACGTGTGGGCTGACCGTCCTCACACCTAGTTGTGCGTGGCACTGCGTGCCATTGCATAGCGTGATCCCGGCATATACATAGGTAGGTATATTTACAGTTCGTTGTAGCCCCAACGGAATTTTCGGTCGCTCTAGTTCCTGATTTACGGTTTAAGCTTCCGGGGCGGCCTAGGTTTCTTTACGAATACGATCGAGCGTGTCGCAGCTGTGGCAGTTGCAGAGATCGTGTTAACCCTTTACTGCCTAAGTGCCCATTATCCCTTTCATTAACACTATTAGGACCAGCGCACTTCATAACCGGTTTTCTAACAGTGCTCTTGCTTTATGTACAAATTGCCGTTGTTGCGTTTGGTACCACGTAAAAATCTTCAGGAAAACGGACACCGGTTGAGGCCCTTCATTTCTTTAGCTTTGCTTGTTAGTGCATAGTAATGCGTCAGTTCGGTCGGTGTTGTTTTTTCCTCGATATTTGTAAGCTTGGATTCATTACTGGGACCTGTGTTGACCTATCGGTTTTCCAATAAGCGGTGTTTACTCTTTTTGCTGTTGTGGTATCTTAAGGTGCTTCTTTGCTGCGTCTTTGGGTTGCCAATTGCATCCTTCCCCGCGGCGCTCTGGCGTTGTGTCTTCGGGCTTATGGAATCACATGGACGATGCCCGACTCCGACTCCTTTGTTCAGCCTATTTCCGACTCCAGTCAGCGTCACCAGCTAATAACTCTGGGAAGTTCTTGGGTGGGATAGGCTTCGGTTAATACAGCTACAAAAACAATTTTTTTTTGTGCACGCAAAAGCTGCTCTTCTGCCAGCGTTGTCAACAAAGTAACACACTTGATGGAAATCCCCCGTTGTTGACATTGAGTTTCAAAGGTGCCTTGCTTCGGACGACTGTTCCTCAAATCTTAAACAATGACAGTGAACTGGTTTGTGTTAGAATAACTTTGTATGAAGCAACAAATGGTTGAGACAAACTGTTCAATGTATTCACGTTGTGTTAAAAGTCCAAAACTTAATCTTTAAACTACCAGCCGGAGCTCCGACATATGGTCTATATCCTCGCAATTTTGTACTCTTCAGATAATTTCGCTTTGTATCGTACGTCCAAGTTGCTGGGTGCGATGTCTTCAGCTGCAGATGGTGTCTAAATAGGCTCAGATTAATTTTCTGGAACTCAGTTCCATATTTCGCCCCATTTTCATGCTCTCTGTATACCTAGGTATACTTTATGGGCTAATGCATGTGCATAGAATGCAGTATTAGGTACTTGGCGCAAGGAACAGCATCAGTGGTATGACGGAGGACAGCCTGCCTATAGGTACCTGCTGAAATGCGCGGGTGTGGCCCAGACGGGGAGTCCCCCGCCCTGCCGCTGGGTGGGCAACCACACCGTAGGAGCGCCGGCCGAGAAGCTTCTGATGCATTAATGTATCCGAGGCGGTTCCTTATTGACCCATTATCACTTCGATTCACTTGGAGGGCTAATACGGCTAGTGCAGCACCACCCTTAGGATATATCCACGGCGTTATTGCATTTGTCTTATCACTCCTCCACTTGTTCGGCACCAACGTAGGTTTAAACACCAAGAAGTTTCTCTCTCGCTTCGTGTGGTTCACTCTCAGGCCAAAAGCCGATTTGTTACAACTCGTGTGTGTAGTTTTCTGTGTGTGTAGAGAATTTGGTTAATTGAACCTTGGTGCGCCGAGGGTTCATGAGTGTGGCTGGGGCCTCAGCGCACAGGTGTGCATCTCTCTCTGCGTCTCGACCGGTAAATCTTTCAGTTACCCCATTGCACCTATGTATGTATGTATGTATGTATGTATGTCTGTGCGCGATGTTTTTTTCAATTACGAGGATGCTCAGTTAAAACCAGCCTGTAGTGTACGTTGTGCGCTACACTCTGTGCCCATTAATGATAATTTCAGATGAAGTGTCTATTGCTCACGACCTCTTTGTGACGAATTTGTCATATTGAGACTTGGCGCGACAAAATTTGATTTCAATTTTCAGCAACAATAGTTGGCGCTGTTTTTATAAGCTACGAGGTTGTGCAGTTGCGGCATAAACTTTTCGCTTCGTGTCAATTCCAGTTTCTGTATTGAAAGTGCTTTTAACGTCGTAAAGTTCCGATATGCTATAGCTACTTGGACCATTTTATCAAGGCAGGTCGATCATGGTCAAATTCCTCCCCAGCGTTGTTAATTCTGTGGGTATTTCTGAGATTTTGTTCGGTCAATAGCCTATTTTAGCCCCGCCCATTACCTGTAGTTACCTATACTGTATAAAGAAATCTCAGAAATAGGCCTACCCTTTGAATTTTCACTGACCACGATCGAACTACATTGATAAAATGGTCAGAATACCTATAGATATGTGGGGATTAGGTAGCACTAACACGCGACCATCGGTTTCCATCGCTTTAGCTTGGCTTTCGGGATGTCTGTCTTTCGCTCCCAATTTGCTTCTTCCCATTTCCGTATTTGTGTTCTGTTTTTTCCGACTTGCTGCTCTCATGCACGTTGATCTTGTGTTGGAACACCCTCGTACATGGGTTCCACGTGTCGATCGCTATAGTCCATGCAGATGTGCGTGCGGAGAAGGAGAATTTCAGGGGGAGTCGCAGTCTCAGGGCCACTTACTCCGGACGGGAGTACCACTTAAATCTGACTCCGAAGTACCACTTTAGCAAATGTCGCAAATATTAAAAAAAATCATTGGTAATTTTTGTTGAGTTGTGAAAATAATGTAGCTAAGATATTGCATAGGGCCTATAATGCTAAATATTTCTTTTGACTTGGGCCTAATCCATGTTTTTACAATTGCCAGTGGAATGCCTACAGTCTTGCCTAATGCTGTTTATATTTTGTATACTAATTTGATCATCAAATTTTTTGTCCCAAATGCTGCAAACAAGAAAGAATTTCATATTGGCCTATATAAATATATTGCAAACTTCCACAAAATGTTTTCTTAAGCTTAAGCTGGTGTATATTTTCACAGTCAGTATTTAGCCTTTAAAACTGTTTTTCTGAATGACGATTAATAATAAATTATAAATACATGATAATTTAATGTTCGTAGTGGTATCAATGATGCGATGGTATCAATACTCTCTTTAGCTTGGTAGCCTATCTTGGTAAAAATTAATGGCCTCGTTAGATTGTAATCGTATCAAAAAGTCGCAGTCGGAAAAACTGGAGGGTCAGGAGTTGTGAGTCGGACTTGAAGCATCCGACTCCGCAGCCTACGACATTCTAAATGTCCTTTAGGGCCGATTCACACTTGCGGTGTTTAAACGCCGCGGCAAAAACTTGTCACTAGGGTATATGCATTTATAAACTAGAGCACTCTGAGAGCGCATACCTCCACCAAGTGAGGCAATGGTTGCAAAAAATTCAAATTGGTTCTGAAACAATAATTTTCTTTGTATAAACTCCAAAATCTAATCATTTGTGCCTTTTTATATTAATAACGGCTTGTTCAATTTTCTTGAAGATCAGTTCGTAACTTTTTGAGTTAGGCTACACTGTTAACAAACGTTATGACAAACATAAGTCAAACATACAAACGAACAAACCGACCTGCACCAAAATTTGATCATTTAGCTATGTCTTTTAACAATACCAACAAACCCTATAAATTTCATAAAGATCCATTCATTATTTTTTGAGTTATTGTGCTAACAAGCATAAAGTTAAAAACAGTGACAAACGAACGAACAAACGGATCATTACCAAAATTTGGTCTTATACTCTTTGATATATAGGCTACCCAATAACTCATGTTAATTTTATCAAAATCCATCCATAACTTTTTGAGTTATGGCATCAAGAAAGATGAGGCAGACAAACAAACAAACAAACTGATGGACATATCTTTACCAAAAGTTAATCATCTGTTCCTCCTGACATACCTAACAATCCCTGTAAATTTCATTTAAATCGGTTCATAACTTTTTGAATTATCTTGGTGACAGACAGATAGACAGACGGACAGACAGACTAACAGACAGACAGACTGACAAACACGACGAAAACATAACCTTCTTGGAGGAGGTAATTAAACTTATGGTATCAATATCTCTCTTATTAGGTCAACACTTAATAATTCCGAATCCACTAACTATTAGCATTTATCAGGAGTGATTGACAATCATTTTATATAAATCAATAAATTTTTAGCCGGAGCCTGAGCCACGTTGCGGAGAAAAAACGCTGCGGTATAAATATCGCAAGTATGAAAGGTTTCATTTGGAACAATCGTAAGCTAAACTTAATTGCGACGTGTTTTCTTTGCCGCGGCATTTAAAAACGCAAGTGTGAAGCGGCTTTTAGTTCTTCCTCTGTTGGATCGCCAGCATGTGATGTGGAGACTGATGTTGAAATTATTAAGCAGGATGATAATGATAGCTTGGGAAAGCTTTTAGTTAACTGCTGCATGGAATGTGTTGTAACAATTGCATGACGTGTCTGTGCAATTTGAATTTAAGTTAATTATGTGAAGTTCTCCATATCATTTAATTATTCCTCTATTTTATGCTGATGCGTTTTAAGTGTTGTGTGCTTTAAAAATTGGTGCGAATTATCCTGCTGTGTCCATCGACAATTTTTACATCGTGTCAGTTCTCGTTTGCGTTTCTGGATAGGCTAATCGATGTGCCTACGATAAGAGACGGGCAAGTAGCTACTTCCTATCGCTCCTGTAGAAAGTCTCCTGTTGGGACGATGCAGTCGTTAATTGAGCTCTACCTGGCACTAGCCTCAGGTGTGTTCGCTCAAAGGTGTTTTTCTGAGGATCGCCGCCGTGATTTTTTACCTGATTTGAAGCAGGTGCGCTGGTGGATGTTAGGCTACTTCTGGTGAGATATTTTTATGATAAACTGTGGCTTTTTTATGATGAATTGAGGCTTGACTTTGGTGTTCGCTTCAAGGTATTTGCGTTGTGGATCTCCCCTGGAATATTTTTCAGCGTATTGACTATTGAGCTTGTGTGGATGTTAATGATGCCAGTGGCGTAAGGCTTGCTTTTTCCCCAAGTATTTTCGCTGTGTATTTCCTCTGCAATATTTTTACGTGAGTTTTGACAAGCTTAATTTGTGGATGCTAATGAATCTGTAATTCCGATTTCTTACCCATCAACGCACGCAGTAAACCTTTATTTCTTATGGAGTTTGCACAAGTGATATTGTTCTAATAAGTGGGTGGTGTCCGCTATTGGGTTAACGCTACTGTTACAGGAACCCTGTAGAAGTAGTTATGAAGATTATTTTGTGTGGTGCGCCTCTTCAGTGACTTTTTTTAACCTAAAATTTGGGACAGTTGTAGATGACTCACGTTTACAGACACGGCATTTCATTGCGACGTTTTTTGCGCTGCGCAGTTTTCCGACAGTGTTTCTTGAATTCCTTAGGTTTAGGGTCCCGAGGTGTAGGTGGCCATTACTACCCTGAAAAGTCTTGCACCTACGACAAATACCTCCCTGTGTATGCTTGGCAGTACCTAAACCGCATTTTTGTGTTGTATGGGCACGCCAAAGCAGGTATATCCCATCGTAGCACGGCAACACGTGCTGGTTTTGGGACAACACGTTTCTTAGTGCGTGGTTAAGATTGGGACTTTCCACAGAAGTTTAGAAACGTCATTTTTGCTGCCTACCGTGGCGAAGCGAGAGCGAGGCTGTGTTGGTGACGTCATGGTGTGTCCGAATTCCGCGTCTCGCCGGGGTCAGTACGTACCTATCTGTTTGCGACTGAGGGCACAACGTAGGTACGTCAGTGTTGTCGCGTCACGCTGTTTTATTCTTCGGGCTCTGAGTTTCCGGGAGGACTCTAATTATTACGTCACGTTTTAGGAAGTCTGGGTTTACTTCTTCCCTTACCTTCTTAATATTTTTATATTCAGATAACTCATTGTTCATCTGCAGAATAAAGTCCAAGAAACAGTAATGCTTGGCAAAGGGGAGAGTAAAAATCCTTTGTTTGGTGGCGAGACTCGCCCCTATAGAAGGATCCCATCTGTAAATTTTGCTTTAGCTACAGTCGTCGGGGCGCTTTCTGTGCATACTGATACTTGGATATCGCTAGTCTCTCTTCCTACTGTCAACGACACTTTCTGTTCGATTCTCCTTCTTTTGGCCCAGACTTGCTGTTCCAGTGTGGCGCGTGCCTCCGTGCATGGGTTCCCTTTTATTCTTGACCTACTACTCCATGTTCCTTTTTTTTTCTTCTCTTCAAACACAGCCACAAAGGCTATGGAGGCTGAATCTTTATAGAGCGCCGAGTGTCAAATATACGCTTTATATAGTGAACAAGTCGCTACCTATATAAAGCGTAGGTATATTCCTGGGTACTCGATGGGCTTGTAATTTATATTCAAGCCTCACCTCCCAAGGGCTAGAGCAAACGTTACTTGTTGCTTAATGGCCACTTTCGTTGAGAATGCAACAGTACCTAACTTGCTGCATTGACCGCAGTTCCCCAAATGCAGCAAGGAGTGATGCAGTGTGGTGCCGGGTTCGCGCGGTGGGGCGCGTCAGCGCTTTCTTTCTTTCTCTGTCTCCGGCGGCCTTTGGGCGG
>LQNS02276883.1:18374979-18398551 GCA_001587735.2 Parhyale hawaiensis | reverse complement strand
GGTAACGTGGACCAGGGCCTGCAATACTTGCCTGCAGGATCAAACGCCATCACTATTTCCTCCATGCGGTCAGAGAGGGTGGTGTTCAAACTCCGCCCTCTTGGAGGCAACTCAACAACAACAACAACAACAACAAGTCGCTACCTGTAGACGAAAAAAAAACAGACTGCTCGCTTCGAGTTTTATTCATCAGATTCACACATACCTAGCCTACCTACACACACTGGTATTATCAGTGTGGCTTTTCTTTCACCTTCTAGTAGCAAGGGAGCTCTCTGGGTGTAGTATACCTCTAGTAGGATGCCTACCTAGATGCCACCTATATACCTGTGCCCAGGGTCTAGACTCTCTACCTGCAGGGCCGGGAACGGTTCGCTCTAACCAAATAGACTCAGAAATTAGGCTTCGATGCAGTCCATTCAAAGCTCCCGTGTTTGGGCCTTCAGGTCTTTTTTTGTTCGCCTTCTATTTTCTTTGTTAACTCGCACTACATCCATGACGGGCGAGAGTAAACTTTTTCTTTTTTCAGTGTTGAAGCAGGTTAGTTCGTCATGCTTTTCTTTATACGTTCATGTTTAGGGCAGAGGCAGTTTTTAAGTAGCTACACGAGGGGTTATCCAAAAGTTCCTAGAAATTATTATTATTATTATTATTAAAACTTCACGCTTGGGCTCCCACGGACAGGTAATACAACCCAAATGAAGCATTTGCAACACCGGGAAGCCCAAAACGCTGCTAAAGGAAATCTAGCAAAAAACCATTAACAGCAGACTTAAAAGCCTCCAGGCCAACACGACCAAAAGCCGATGCAGGCAACAAATTGAGGTAATTTCTCGAAGAAAACTCAAGTTTTCTTAGGATCCTGCTGCTATATTTCCCCTATGTGGTATTCTCCACTCTCTATTCTACCGCCGAACGTCAACGAAGTATTGTATCTCGGAACATGAAAATAAGTTTCGTAGGCTACATGGTAGCCTATATCTATGCGTTACTGAAAATGAAAATGAGTTTTTTAAAAACATTTTTTATGTATAATTGAGCACATCACGACTCGATTAAAAGTTTGTATCACTGAACTTAAAATGGAATTCCGTAGAAATATTGCATCACCGAACTTGAAAATGAGTTAAGAATTTTGCATCAGTGAAATGGAAATGTCTTCTTCATATGTTTTGCATAATTGTACAGTAAACGACCTAATTAAAAACTCTTGAAAAGACGTACTGCACTTGAAAATGAGTTCCGTACAAATTTTGCATCACTGAACATCAAAGTAAATTACTTACGGATTTTGTATCACTGAACGTGAAAACAACTTACTTATAATTTTACATCACTGATGTGCTTGGAAACAAGTTACATTTGGCATCACTGAACGTGAAGAAAAGTTCGCATGGATTGGGGAGAAGCGCTGGACGTTCGTCACAGGCGTCGTTTGAAGTTCTTTTGTTTCGAGCTCTTTCTATACGTTTGTTCGTTTGTTTGTTTGTCTGCTGCCTGTGTGGTGACTCGTGAGTTTTTTCTTCGGCAAAATTACGTTGGACCTTTATTTATTATTCGAATACAAAAGTAGTGAATGTTTGAGACTTGATATTTAAAACTTAGTTCCAGATCTATATTGGTGTAATTTTTGTAAACCGTTTTAAATATGACTATTAATTGTATTACACTCATAGCATGTGCATTTAATTGCCACAGCTGCAGCCGCGATGCGAAGACGACCATCTCTAGACAACAGTATCCTCCGTGTGTCCACCGTATCCACTCAGTCTAGGTTGTGTCCGGAGGGCTTTGTCTCATTGTCTGTTATACTCTTGCTGCATGAGGTTGTGCTGTGTTGCAAACTTACGTTTCCAGGAGGGCTCTTGCACTGGTTTAGTAACGAGGTTATGAGATAGAATTAAGCAATTTTTTATTTTCCTCTCATTCGGCGTAACCCCTTAAATTACTTATTTTAGATACCTGGTTAACTTTTTTATTCTGAATTATCCACTAGAGATTTGGTCCTATGGCACATCTCCTATCGGGGAGTTACTGCTGTGCTGCTATATATGTACATAATATATGAGTGCTATATATGTACATAATATATGAGTGTTACAATGTAGGTGTGGTCTAAACTCGGTGTATTTAGATTGACTATCAAATTAGCTGTAACCTAACATGCAATTTTAAGTATTAGTTCTTACAGTTTTCTATTAGATGACTCCCTATGAACACCGCCTGAAGTTCCTCCACTACCTGATGCTTTCTGTTAATTGCAAAGTTTTCTTCACATACAGTATGAGTGCTGCTGAGTGGAGCTCGATCATCCGCAGGGTGGACAGCTGCACGCTCCACTAGTTTGTTACGCGCCATTATGTATAACCTTGGACTAGTTCCCTTTATTATGGATAGATTCATTTACGGGATATAGCTACGGTATAAATAGGGCATACGGTACATCAGTGATTCGGCTAATAATTATGGGTGGCAGCTATACTTCATTAGCTCGCTATTGAGCAAAAAGAATCCTCACTGTCCCACTGCTTAGAAATTGCTTGCTCATTTTGTGGTTGAAAAAATTTTCTACATTGATTGCACTTATGATATTTTGTTTATTTATTCAGTGGGCATGATGGTTTCACTTTCTCTGCACTGTATTTATGGACAGTTCACTACGTGATTATATGGATTAGTAATATCTTCCACTTGTGGACGTTACAAATAGTGCTAGTTATAGCAATAGTGATTTTTACAGTACAAGTACCGAAGGATTAACTGTATTAACGATTAGGATTTTCAGTTATTCACAGGCTTTAATATTTTCGGCTCGACTCTACTATTAATTATGATTGTTTTACTCATTTAAAATATAACGGGAGTTAGTAGTTACCTAGGTATATTGTCAACTTCACTCCAACTCCTACTGATTAACCAACACGCGCTGGCTCGTGCTATGAATATATTATGCCCACTGGTCCCAGAGGCGTGCACGGCTGCAGTCAACAATAGATCATCAAGAGCCTACCTCCGCCATAGCGTCCGAACAGCGAATGCTGACTCAGTGAGCTAAGCGCTACGGGAACTCCCCTGTATGCTCTGCGGGGTCGAATTATGCGCCTTCCGCGGCTGGCGGCCGACACTCGAGCACCGTGCTACTGCGGATATTGGTAACAGTATGGAACATTAGGCCTACCTGTACTAATGAGGACAACACCCTCCACAGCTACGAACAGCTCCAGAAGTTACCAACCCTCAACGGCCAAAGCTTCCGAGGCTACGGGTCCTAATCCGTTATTTTTCATTCTCCTACTAACTTAACATCTCTGATAGTCTGTTGCTAGTAATTTTGTCGGCACGATCATCACGTAGGCAGGATCATCTCCTAGGCTGAGTTTTTCTCTCCTCAGTTCATCTAAATAATTTGACATAACGGTAATAGCTCATAGACTCATAGAGCCGGATCATTAGTCCCAGCTACTCTTTGGGAATGGGCCTGTTGATCTGTCTGCTGCCAGCTATCGAGTTTATTATTAATCCAATGGTTTTTAATTTATTCACTGGGTACGATAGTTTCACCTTGACTCGTATAATAATTATGGATGTTTTTCATGTTGTGCGCAAAAATATTTATCGCCGACTTTCAGAGGTTTCATTAGCGCAGAATCGGCCTCTAAATAACCGGTTTCTACCCATTTCTGGTATCGCTTAGTTCTGCCGCTCATTAAGAACTGGCCCCTCGGCTCATCGACTGTTTTTTTTTGTGTTTGCGTAAGAGCGCCGGCGTTTCTACACTCTTCATGACGCTTGTCCAATTTTGAGCTCTACACATCGAATTTCTTCCACACCATTTTTACTCTCTTCATTCCAGTTTTGTTTGCTTACGTACATACTCATTTTCAAAACTCTGTGTATTATTTTTGTCTTGCATGTATCTCATATCAACTCCGGATACTATTTCCAAACAATTTTTCTATTCGATGCAAGAACTCCCATTTCAAGTTGAGCGGTTGGAGGTTAAAACCAATGCTTTAATTTCACGATAGCTCCCGGCTATACATACATTGAGCTTTACTGCATTCACCTTTCTGGTCTGCAGACCTGTCACCTTCCCAACAATTTAGTATTCAGAGACTGGACATGCGGTGCAGAATGTAAATGTGATGCTGGAGTTTATGTACAACAGGTTTGGGAGGACATGGCGTGGGGCGGCGACGTGGCGGCTGGTCAGGGCGCTTACTTCTTCGTGCGCACGTGCATAGCTGGTGGTAGGTAGGTTGTTTTAGTCGGGTCCCTGCACGGGTCCTTGCAGGTTGCACGCTATCCAGAGGCTGTAATGGGAATTTTATAGCAGCATCGCAGTAGAAGAACCTACGCCCCATCCTATATAGCCACTCTGTTTGTAGAGATACCGTAATTTTTACGGTTCTTAGTGCTGTTTTTATAGGTGCCCTGATTCATTCTTTGATCGATCATGAACAAGGAAGCATGAATGAAGGAGGGTTAAAACTTCATAGTAATGAGAACTTTGAAAAAGGCTGTAGTTTATACAGTATTAAAATAAAATGGACGCTTCACAGGTGAAATAAATCAAGGCAACGAGTTGAGCAGTGCCGTACAGAAACAGGAAATTTCCACTGCATGGCCGAGATATCAGAAATCAGGTTTGCAACCTGCAGGAGCTGCAATTCAAAAGTCGAAACTAGATATAGTGCAGAATAGTTTCGTGGTGAGGATGAGCAGTTGATGTTTTCTGTAGCCTGACTCTGCTTTAACACGGTGATTGGCTAGTAATTCCTCGTTTTCTTTGTCAAATTTCTGCAAATGTGTTGCAGTCATTGCAGACGATTGGCTCCCGACCCACACAGTGCAGGGGTGCTAATACAACTTATTTAGCGTCGTTGCTTTTATTTTTGATAGCCGGGAGTACAGGTTCCGTGATAATCATCAAGTAACATAGGTACTCCCAATCTGCTCTCTCATCTCATTTTAGGACTGCCTGTCGACCTGTAGAGGCATGACGAGCAGAAGAGACGCGGCCCCTCACCCTAAGAGGCCGACCACACTGCAATGTATGCACTGTAAACTGAAAGAAAGGCGCCACTGCTCACTCTGGAACACGACCACATGACGCTCCTCCTTTGCACTTCCCGGAGAAATCAACAAACTCAAGTTAAGCTCTGCTGAATTAATGAAGTAAAAATCCCCGCTTTCGTAAGCTGGCCGAAAAAAAAACTGGTTTCGGATCACCATTCATCCTGCATTTCCATTATGGGTACCGCGTTATGAGTAAAGAGAACTGCTATAGCAATTAGCTTGATGAAGCTTATGATTAACTTTTTACTGCAGTTGAAAATTTGGTTGACTTCTGCCGCGAGTGAAATTTACGAAGTCAGTTGATATCTGCATTTTGCGTACGGTTTTATGAGCAGTAAAACGATGGCACAAAATTCCCGAGCGTCATGACTTTTCCTCCCTGGCTTTGGAACGAACGTCTAATCTCTAGATCATGAACGCGGCAGCAATCTTAGCCACTGGGCCGCTGGGGGATATAACTTAATCTAACTAAATAGAGGAGATTTTACTACCACTGGGCTGCACCTCAGCACCACGTGCCTTACGTATCGTTCCTACAATATATCCCTGTTGCGTAGCTAAGAGCTCGCGGGGATGAGGGCTATATTTATAGGCCCTAAATTATGACTTTCATTGTGCCAGGGATGTGAGTTTGGCACGGCTGCTTGGTTAAACTGCAGCAATCATGATGCAGGTCTGTGTGGTTCGTACGTACCTATATATATTGTGGAGTATCGGGTATTCCTTCATGCTTGACTTGTATGCGTTAATGTCTTGTTATATATAGGTAACTACTTCGGCCCTACCGTACGTATGCTAAGCTTTTCTACTCCTAGTATGTTGTACCTATTTAACTTGTGTTACTGTGGCTTTATTCCATGTTTACTGTTGCATTTAACTGCAACCAAAGGCTGCTTTCTGAGGCGGCAATGTGCATGACTTAAATTATTGGTTGCTGAAATCTGAATCTCAATGGGTAGGTACGTATGCAATTCAGGACAATGTCTGATGAAGCGTTTAGCGACACTGGTCATGCAATCAGCTGCAATGGCTCTGAATTTAGCGACAGTGGTTGTGCATTATATATATATATATAGAATCCTGAACCCGCCAAACAATTCAGGGCCGTATTTACTTACTAAAGATTCATGAAGTGTAATTATTCGCATCTTCTGTAGCATTCGATATCGGCACTTGCTCTTGATTACAATCTTAATGGTATCTGAATTATAAAAAATATGCAGTGCAAAACCGTGCATTTGGAAACTTCATGCTCAATCATCTTGATTACCTATTGCCCCATCCGTACATATAACATTATTGTGTGCAATACTAGGAATCCATGCGTCACTCGTCAGGTTTTGAGGAGGACAGTTGTGTATGGATCTGCCTTGGTTAAGCAACACCTATGTAGCCTAATTAAAAGATAAATCTATTGTCATAATTTCTTAGCTGTTTCTTCTGTTGCAGATACGTCGTCGCCGTGTACGCTTCGGTCACGGTGAACTACGCCGTCGAATATAATACCATAGAAATTGCGTACCTCCTAGTATAGGCCGGGGTCGTGATTTTAGTGCGTATAACTACAGAGAATAGCTAGTTTGCACCCGCCTGCTTGACCTATTACAGTATTTAAATTAACGACTGCAACATTTTTATTATTATTAACAAACCATTATTGCTGCCCAAAATTAACATAGAAAAATAAGTTTGTCGTTCTGGTCGGCAGTAAACTTTGCTTTGCCCTCAGGGGTGTATTCTGGCGAGCCCATTGTCTCTCAGGAGCCACGCTCTTCATTCGCCCGAGGGCTGTCCCGAGTGCCTTTTCTGCAAATTTTACAGCTGGCTGTAATTCCTGCTGACGAGGTTAGTTGGTAGATCCTCTATATTTCCCCTCTCGGCGGCCTTATTTCCTGCCAGTAGTAGCGCGCTGACCACTTGAGACCAATAGAACTCATCTGAGTTCGCATGAAACTGGAAACCTTCCGGCAGAAAAGCCAAGAAATAAAAATCACTGAGAACTGGGCGCGATGCGGCTTGGTATTGCGGCGATAGTACCGTAACCCTGCTGCTACTAGTAAACTTTCAAGTTCGGGACGTCCCAGCCTGCGACCCGCCGAGTTCTGCGGCAGTGTATCGGATGTGGCATACAAACAAAATACTAAAAATTAGTTGCCAAGGAAACATGACTGGGCCACAGTCCACACGAGTCTATCATTAATTAGTTCATTGTCTTTGAATGCAATCGCAGAAGATAGGTACATTTAAGGATTAACCTTGAAGTTGTAATGGAATGAAACACAGACAAGCTGATAGCAAACATCCTTGCGGATACTCCTCAGGCTGTAACAAATTAATACTGGATGTGTTTATATAGGCGTTTAAGTCAGCTTGTGAACGTTTATTGAGTGGTATTTCTAATGGCGTTTCGAGCATCTTGGGCTTGCCTAGTGCTTCCTATGGGTTAATTCGTCCCCTGACTTCCGGACGTGTAGTTTTATTAAAAATTTTCAAATGCATGTAAATGTAGGAAATACAACGATAGTTGCAAAACTATTACCCTGTTCACATTACCATTAATTTTCGAAAGAATGACGCTTTTCAGGTCTTGGCCAAGTTGTTTTGAGTGGGCGTTTGAAGGCGTATGTCGGAATAAATAGCTCTAGGTACCTATGATGTTGGTCAGAGAGGAAGTGAGGAATGGGGCCCGTATGAGAGCAAGAGCTGTACGCGTGGATCCGAACGTTGGCAACACCGAGTGGAGGCGCAGCTTATGATGGCTGTGATCGCTGCCAAAAATGTCATATGGTTTGTTAAAGTTCACTGTTGTGAGCCGAGGTCTGTTTACTTACCGCTTCTTTCTTGCTTGCAGTAAGTCCTTTGTTTTGTTGCATTTGTTGCTAGCTTCCGCTCTATTTTCGTTAGTTCTCCTAAGTTTATTAGCAGATGTTTGGTATTCACCGCACAGAAAATCTTGAGACCTCGACTATATTTTTTATACTTTAATCGCTTTAACTTTCATTTAAAACGAAACTTGTTTCTTTCAGCCATACTCTTGATTCAGAGATAAGCGAGTGGAACAGTTCACATCCACCGTATGGAAGGGCAATAACGCTTTACGCAGCTAGCAGAAAAACAATCAGTTTCTTCGAGCCATATTCATAGTCCAAACAAAAATATAGAAGATTATGCAGTTGATATTTACCTTATAGAACGGCAAATGTTGCTGCTATAACTACTTCTTTCTGTTAGTTCAGCGGTCATGTACGGTAGGTGGTGTACCAGCGGAAACTGTTTCTATGAAGCGCATTCACAGTGTAATCGTGTGGATGTTTTCCGGTAACCTGGGCCTCTTGTGGCCGCACAATTGCTCATTGTTAGGCCTATGCAGCCATGCTCTTCAACTCTCCCTTGACTTAGCCTGTGCTATTACTGCCATATCGATAGCTACTCTTGATGTTAGCTTTTCAGCTATAATTTTTCCAAGCTGTACTGATTTGTTTATAGGCAGCGACTTAATATTAGCTGGTAGGTATGAAAGTCGTATACCTTCTGGCTATGAGTGTCGTAACTGAGTGTTACTGTCGTGAGTGTCAAGTGTCGAAAGTGAGTGTGAGTGTTGTAACTGAGAGTGAGTGTTGTAACTGAGCGTATCGTAACTGATGTATCGTATGTAGGTGCGAGTACCATTCCAGAACAGGAGTAGCGTCGTAATTAAATGAGCGCTGTAGCTGCACATATGAGTAGGCTAACCTGCGGAAGTGTGGGTGACATATATTCAACACTGCGAAGTTGTCTCCCATAATTCTATATAAACTACTTCGTATATCGCTGTTTACATTAACTTGCAGAGGGCACGGAAGAATAAACGTTTGCTGAAGAACCCTACAGGGATACGAAAACACTACAAAGTAATTATAACCATCTGCAGGACTTGAGTTTAGATGCTGATATTTTGAGTCACTGATATACCTACCTATAGCCTATACCGGGTGTTTTTTTTAGGCGGACATATTCCAACCATAGATAGAAAAACTCAAAATAAATCGATTTTTAGGAATGATAAAATGCTCAAAACTGCTTAGTTTTCGAGTGATAATGACTTTAAAAATTTAAAGCTTCAAGTATTTTATTACGTGCTTGCCAAAGTTAGCGCTAAATTTGATCGTTCACCACGTTTTCCGACCACATTCCTGCCCACGCGTTTACTCTGTATCAATATTGATGATTATTTGGGCGAATGACACGAGGATTATTAGGCTTGAGCCCAATGATGATTTGGGTAACATGTCTAATACCCGTCCAGAATGCTAGTAGCCGTCCACTTGGCGCCAAAAAACTTCCTGTGTGAAAACTAGCAGTGCTAGAAAGCCGTACATAGGCTTAAGCTGTAGGCTAAGTAGTGCCGCACCATCCCTGAAAATGACGGGCGAAAAATGTAGAACAATAAAAAACGGTGGTGGTTTTCACATTTTTTCTCTAAAAACACGAACAAAATGAGAAAACCACATGAATTGTACACAAGGTCCAAAATCTGGTGGCAGCAACCCTTGCATTTTTTTGGAAGCGACACGGATGTAAACTCTGACAACATAGTGTCCGCCATACAGTGGTGTAATTACGTTAAATGCTAAGTTTGAGTTTGAAACTGCAGATATTTTTTCCCAACCATGAAATATTTGCAGTTTCTATTGTAAAAATAATGATAACTGCTTTTGTGGGGTCAGAAACGTGCTGAACTATCAAAAATAGTGCTAACATTGGCGCGCACGTAGTAACCTACTTAGCTTTAAATTTCATTATATAACTCGAAAACTAAGGAGTTTTGGGCATTTCATCATTCCTGAAAATCTATTTATTTTGAATTTTTCGACTTATGGTTGAAATTTGTCCGCTTAAAAAAACACCCAGTATATATATATATATATTTATAGCTACCTATACATTTACCTCTGCCAAGGAGGTTATGTTTTCGTCGCATTTGTCTGTCTGTTAACCTGTCTGTCTGTCACCAAGATAACTCAACAAATTATTGACGGATTTCATCGAAATTTATAGGGCTTGTTAGGCATGTTAACAGTAACAGATGATTAACTTTTAGTGAAAATCCTTTCGTTTGCTTGTTTGTTTGTCTGCCTATTTATTCTTAGTAGCATAACTCAAAAAGGTAAGAATAGATTTCCATGAAATTTACATGAGTTGTTGGATATATTACGAAAAATAAATGACGAAATTGTTGTGATGATCTGTTGTTCGTTCGTTTGTCGCTTTGTTTGATTTTATGACTGTTAGCACAATAACTCAAAAAACTGTAAGCGGATCTGTATGACATTTACAGGAATTGTTGGTATTGTTAAAAGACATAAATGATTAAATTTAGGTGATGATCGGTTTGTCCGTTTGTGTGTTTGACTTAGCCTATGTTTGTCATAATGTTTGTTAGCAGCATAACTCGCGACGTTATGAACACATCTTCAAGAAACTTCAGACACTGTTAATACCTACTATCAAAAGGCACAAATTATTAGATATTGATGGTGATACAAAGAAAATCATGGTTTCAGAACCAATTTGAGTATTTCGTTACCGTTGCCTTGCTTGACGGAGGTAGGTATGCGCTCTCAGAGTGCTCTAGCTGTATATTTGTCTGCCACCTAAAAAGATGTAGAAGGAGTTGAGCAATGTTCATAATTTTTTGTAGGGAGTCTGGTGGATTGACCTAGATGTGACCCATGGCCTAGCTGACCATCAAAAATGACGGCGTTGATTTTCCTCCACCGCGGCAGATCGTCTTACGCCACGAGGCGTCCTATTTGTCACCCGCGAACGAAGTGAGAGAGGTGATAATGTTTTCGTTGAAGATTTAATGATGTACAAATATATAGGCCTATGTTTGTATATAGTATGTCTCTCCACCCAATAAGTTGTCAAAGGAGTTGAGCAATAATCATAATTTTTTGCACACAGTCTGGTGGGTTGCCCTCGATGTGACCCATGCCAAAAAACTAGGATTAGCTGGCTATAAAAATGACGGCGATGAAATTTGCTGTCCACCCAGAAACAGGTAGAAGGAGTTGAGCAATGTTCTTAATTTTTTGCAAGGAGTCTGGTACCTATGCTGTTTTCGATGTGATCCACGCTAAAAAACTAGAATTAGCTGGCTATTAAACATGACTGCAATGAAATTTGCTCCCACCGCGGGTGGAGGTCTTACTCCACGATTCTCTCTAGTTACACATGTGTTTATTTTGATGTGTCTGAAAAAATAAGAAATAGTTTTGCAACTCATGCTCTCCGCCTGTCACTGAAGTTAAGCTGGCCAATGCTCCAGATTCTACAACACATCGCCTAGCTACGAGAACCTAGTTAAACTTGTACAGTATCGTGGGCAAGTAGCGATGTCACGGCTAATACTTTGCCATATCCTTATCTTAGCAAAGTTATGATCCAAATGGTCTAAGCCATGAAACAATGTGTAACTGCACGTATAAATGAAGTTAATTTCAGAAATTAAGTTTGAATAGAAAAATATAAATTTTAAACCACTATTCCAATCATTCCAAGAGCTGTGCTCCTACGGTGTTCGTAATTTTACGAAGTGTTTGAGAAAGATTCTTCCTAAGATTTAGGAATTTAGTTAACTATACATCACTTGACTGCTCAAACACCTTTCGCTCATAGCCTAATCTTGTAAAGAGCAGTAGGTACCTAGATAAATGGAGTGACGAATCGGTAACATCTGTATAGGTGCAGTAGGAACCCATATCTTCACCGACTGCACTCGTATGCATACCGCGTTTTCTTATCGTAAATTAAGAAGCTACTTAAAACCACGTCTATGACCTGCAGCCAGTGTTCAGTTTGCTGCCGCACGTGTAGTGTTCGATACACATGAACACAAATACCTTCTGTCATGGCTACCAGTATTCAAAAGTAGCGTTCCCTCCAGTGTGCCAAGTGCGTAGTTCTCCTGCAGTAGATACACGCGACCCGTATCTCCCTTGCATATCCGGTACGTGCTGCGCCTGCAGATACAGCGTATACGTGTACCAGTTGTGTACACTGTACATGCTGACAGAGCAGCTTGCAGTCACACTGGCCCAGTTATGACCGCAAAAAGTATAAAAAAGGTCATTGGTAAAGATTTGGTGCGGCACTCCGGCTTTTTTCTTTACTCGTGTGGTTAAAAATTGGGTCACAAGTGGCCGCAAGGCATTTTATTACTCGTGTGGTTGGGTTACAATTAGCCGCAAGCGCTTTTTATCACCCCCGAACGAAATGAGAGAGGTGATAATGTTATCGCTGAAGATTTAAGTATACATATATATATTTGTATAGATATTTTCCTGTCTACCCATTTGAGTCATTTTCAGCCTCTTCTTACATTTTTATCACCCTCGAATGAAGTGAGAGAGGTGATAATGTTTTCGTTGAAGATTTAAGTAGATATATTTGTATATACCTGTATACATACATGTCTGTCCACCCAAAACAGGTAGAAAGAGTTGAGCAATGCTCATAATTTTTTGGAGGCAGTTTGATGGGTTGACCTAGATGAGACACATGCCTAAAAACTAGGCTAAGTTGGCTATCGAAAAAGATTGCGTTTAATTAGCCTCCTCCGCGGCAGATTGTCTTACGCCGCGAGGCGTTCTATTTTTTCCTTTATTATTATTATTTTTATTATTAAAACCTCACGCCCGGGCCGCCACGGACAGGTAGTACAACCCAAATGAAGCAGTTTGCAACACCGGGAAGCACGAAACGCTGCTAAAGAAAATTTGAGAGAGAGAGAGAGATCTTGACGGGGGTACCTCACCCTGTCCTAGAATTTACGTTTTGTCCGTTTTTGTCCGCATTCGCTCTTTTTAGGCCGTACTGTCGGAAAACCCGAACTAATTTCGAGTAAGTTGGATTGGAACATTCAATAACTTCGGGTAGGTTAGGGGAGGGCAAGTCTGGTTTTTCTAACCACCCCTTTTTTAAATTTCGGGTAAAAAATTTTTTGTTAGTGGTGAGTTGCGGTTAGGCGCTGTGCTCTAACCTCGTTGGACAGAGCATCCATATGAGAAACTAGGATTAGGTGGCCATCAAAAATGACATCGTTGAATTTGCCCCGATCGCGGATGATGGTTTTGCGCCACGAGGCGTTCTAGTTATTACTCATGTGGTTTGGTGGCAAATGGCTACTGGGGCTTCTATTACTCGTGTGGTTGGGTCGCAATTCAGTAGCCGCATGCCTTTATTTTACATATGTGGTTGGGTCACAGGTAGCCACAAGCCTTTATTTAACGCGTGCGATTGGGTCGCAAGTAGGCCTAGCCGCAAGCCTTTATTTTACGCTTGTAGTTGCGTCGAAAGTGGCCGCAAGGAGTTTTATCACTCGTGTGGTTGGGTCGCAAGTAGCCGCAAGCCTTCATTTTAACGCGTGTTGTTGGGTTGCAAGTGGCCGCAAGCCTTTTATCACTAATTTTGTAGGGTGGCAAATGGCTACAAGACCTTTTATTACTCGTGTGGTTGGGTGGCAAATGGCTGTATGTACAAGGCCTTTTATTATATTACTCGTGTGGTTGGGTGGTAAATGGCTACCAGGCCTCTTATTACTCGTGTGGTTGGATTGCAGGTGGCTGTAAGAATAAATAGGGATATATAGCTTACTAAGTTCCATGCTTACACAGAAAGGACAGCTATGAGAACGATGACGAAATCATTTTCTGTGGTCTGCAAATGCAATATTTTTAGCGATATATACTAGTTTTGTAATTCGATGCTAATATCTTAACCATATTTAAAAAAACTCAACTTAAACGATTCCAAGTGTGGCAAAAACCTCAAAACTGTTTGTTTTCGATAAATGACGTAAAATACTTAGGGGAGAGTTCGCGCGAAAATGAAAAGTTTTTATTTGTTGACCGTTTTGAATGAAACTTGGTATAGATGTGTAAAATCGAAAATGAAATTGTTTTTACTTCTCTTCTTTTTCCATTTTCGCAATGGAAAACTAGTTATTTAAAGAAAACGACAAAAGGGGGACTGGAGAAAACCCTGGGTACTTCTACAGTTTTTGAGTTACAGAGATGAGTTTGGTACCTGTTTGATCCTTTATCAGGGTAAAATTTTTCGGTTTGATTTTCAAAACAGTTTTTGAGAAAGTTCAAAAACCTGAAAAAATGCTTTTTTTTCCAAAACTGTCCTGTCATTCGTTTCCTAATTCGAAAATCAAACAGAAAATTTTATTTTATAGAAAATTAAATTCCGCTTTTTCTGATACCAAAAATCATCTCTGTAGCTCAAAAACTGTTGGAAGAGTAGGGTTTTTCTTAGCCCCCTCTTGCCATTTTCTTTGAATTACTCGTTTTCTATGGGGAAAATGAAAAAGTATAGGATAAAAAACAATTTCTTTTTCGATTTTACATATCTATGTGGAGTTTCATTCAAATCGGTCCACAAATAAAAACTTTTCGTTTTTGCCCTAACCCTTCCCTTAGGCCTAGCCTAAGTATTTCAGGTCTCCATTTCTCGAAAACGCAGGAGTTATGAGGTTTTTGTCAATCATGAAAACCACTTTATTTTGCGTTTTCCTATATATGGTTAAAATATGTGCATCGAATTACACACCACCCTGCATATATAGCTGCTGAACTGCACATTGTAGTTCTTGACAGTTACCTACTTTTCGATTTTATTGCAATCATCGCTCGAGTTCAGTTTTTAGAAAAAATCTTCATCATTGTGAACAAATCTTCCTGGCTGCTCCACCTACTCAGTAAATTTTGGTATCTGCCAACAAAAAGTTGGGACTGAAAGTGGAAACAAAATTATTTCAAGACTGTAAATAAGCTGCTAGCTAGATGGCTTATATAGCTGAAACAGTACGTAGGGCCGGCTCCAAAGGCCAGCGAAATTCAGGTTTCGATGTTTCATTTCCCGGATTTTCAGACATGCGCTGGCCGCTTCGACCTGTTGAATCGATTTTCAGGTAATAAGGCAGAATTTTTTTCCCGTGAGACCTCGAAACACTAGGTATTACTCGGGAGAATAGAATTTCAGCCGGTTTAACGTAAACGGCTTGCTTTTAACACTTTAAAAAAAGACGATTCAGAGTGGCAAGTCCAACACTTCAGTCTGACGTCTCAGATGAGTCAAGTTTCGAAATCTTTGTTTTGCGGGGCAATCGAACGCCCCTGCGCTTTGTCACAACTACAAACTGTTCGTTTTTTAGTACACGAACCGTTCTTTCTCTGTATTTTTATTTATTTTGTATATTTCAGATGCCGTTATTATTGAGCCACGGGTCGAAATGTGTTGGCTATTGCAATGGTAATCATGCGGACCGTGTTGTATGAGTAAAATTGGGTTCCATTTAGAAACTATTGTTTATCTACCTACTTATGGGAACTGAAAAGAGCACAATACTGCCGAAAAAAAGGGACAGTACCTATACGCTAATGGGTGAAATGAAACATTTGAAACGTGTTTTAGTTCAAAATTTAAATCTATACGAGTAGTTACTGCTCTTATTACAAGGTATGGTAACTTAGTTGCACTGTTACTTTTACAGATGCCACTCTAAAGTGTTGAACTAATGTCGTGTATCTTACCACCTAATGAAATAGTATAAAATTAGCTATTTCTTCTTTAGTTTTGCTCTTAGGTTTTGTCGGCTTGCCAGCCTTTCTGAAATATTTTACAATTAGCTGTTTAATTTATTTTATTTATTCATTCACTTTTCCAGGGTTACTTGTGTTATCGTCCTTATTGAAACTTTTAGATTGTTTATGTGCTGTAGGTATTCTATTATTTTTGTTTTCAGGTCTAATGGTTTTTCGTAGTTAGAGAAATTGTAAAATTAATCTTTCCTTTATATTTTCATGCTTTCAGGTTTTTGTCGTATTGTCAGGTTTTTATAATTTTTTATATGTGACAGTTCTATTCAATCCCTGGTGGAGATATTTTAAATTTCAGTAAACAACGACAGTCTATAGACAATAACTATGAGTATAAACAATCTGTAGCGTTATTGTTAGAGCTTTCACTTACCTGTTTTGAAATATTCTCTAACTTTTTTTGCAGTGTCTGTATTTACAATCTTAGATACACCTCTATATAATGCTACACGAGACAGCTATTTTATATTTTAGATAAATTTTATATGTTCTCCTATATAGGTAGAGCGAATACTTGTAAAGTGCAAGATATTCAGTAAACTCCAGCCAGTCAATGTGAAATTGTGCTACAAATTAGGCCTGTGGATATGAAACCTACTTTATATCGCGTCGGTAGTTGTGAATATAGTTCAATATACGTACTTTAGTACTGATCGTTACCGTCCAAGTTCTTTAAAGTGATACCACCTGAGTGATGCAAGCATCACGAACGAGTCTATATGAGTTGCTGTTCTACTGTGATATATATATATAGCGTAAAATGATGGTGTACTGGTGAGGTAAAGTTGTTATAGCGCACTACTAGCTGTATTATTTAATGGTGTTGAATGATGTGTTAGTGTTAGGTAGTTTAGTTTATACAGCTAATTTTGTTACTTAATAGTTCAGTCATCAATACGGAGTGCTCTTATTACAGCAATAGAAATTTTGCTGACGGATGTATAATTAATGTTAGTGAAACTTTGTTCCCTCCTTTGTGCAATTCTTCTACTGTACGTAAGCATATAATACGAACACTGAAAAATATTGTACAGTGTGCATCTTCTGATGGTTTATAGAAAAAGAAGGAAAATTCAGCTAAATTGAGGTTTGATACATACAGTGCGCAGTTTTTACGAAGAACTGTAACATTCGTTGCATGTGTTTGTTTTAACGTCACAAAAGGGATGCTCAAATTATAAAAAAAGATTAACTTTTCATTGTGATTTTGTACTTAAATGTAGTTGACGTCACAAACGGAAAACGGTACGTGT
Source organism: Parhyale hawaiensis (assembly GCA_001587735.2). Taxonomy (NCBI): domain Eukaryota; kingdom Metazoa; phylum Arthropoda; class Malacostraca; order Amphipoda; family Hyalidae; genus Parhyale; species Parhyale hawaiensis. The sequence continues at coordinate 18,381,573 of LQNS02276883.1, read as the reverse complement.
ATGTTTGTTATTTAGTCATCGTTATCAAGAACATTATTAACTAGCTATTGGTCATGTGAAATAGGTGTCGTTTAGCTACCAGCACAAGTGTACCAAAGCACAAAATAGGTAGCTAGGTACTTCGACCGGGTCGGTTTCAGTGTATTTGGTAAGCTACGAGTGTCGTGGATCTACAAAAAGAATAATAACATTATTTCCCATTTCTAAACAAAAACAAGTGAGTGGTAGATAGATACCTGTTAGGTATCTAAAGTTTAAGTATCTACCGTGAATCTACTGAAAAACAATTTTATTGTTGAATTTTTAACTGGTATCCTTAAGCAACAACTTCAGCCTGAATACCTGGCAGTGTGACTGCTTCTGTCCGTCTGCCGTGACAATACCTAAGCTGCAACGATGCCGGTGACGTGGAAAGAAGTCCCTACTCGCAGTAGCGACGAGGACGACGATGACGATGATGAAGCCTACCAGACCTTCTCTGGTGACCGAATGTATGAGCAGACGCTGGTGAGTTTGTTGGTGACAATGTTAATCTATGAACTTATGCTAGTAAATTTACTGGTGACAAATACGTATATATGAGCAAATAGTGTAAGTAAATTGGGAGCGACTAAATGATGGTTCTTCCTATCAATACTTTTATATAGCCGTAGATAGCGTGTGCAAGTTCTTAGTTTAAAGCAAGTAGTGTCTAATGCAGTATAGTATAGGAAGGCATTTGTTATATGTCAGTACTGTTTTAGAAACAAGATACTAATGAATAATGTTAACACAAAAGTCTCTGCATGTATCCTTATTATTTATATCTTGCCGCAGGACGATGCAACAACGTCGACGAGCCCAGTTAGCTGTTTTTGAGTGTTTTTATCCTGAATTCCCAAACTCCCTGTATTTCTGGAGTTATTCATTACGTGATTATTGAGTGACCCCATTGACCTTAAATCTGAAGTTTGGAGCGTGGATTGATCCAATTGACATTGCATCTAATTTTCCCAGTGTTTGTTGATCAATCCAATCACTGTTACACATAATTTCTGAAGTAATTTTGTTCTCTCGCCTATTGACTTTGTGTGTAATTGCTGGAGTATTAAATATCTTTGATCTTGTAATTTCTGAAGTATTTATTCAATCTTCTGTCCAATTCATTCAGTGATACAAGAGACCGTGTATAATTACCTCCGCCAAGGAGATAATTAGCCAATTTGAATTTTTTGCTACCATTGCTTCACTTGGCGGAGGTATGCGCTCTCAGAGTGCTCTAGTTAGGCTATAATTTCTGGACTATTCGTTGATCATTTATGCTTTCTAGCCATCATATTTCTGATGTGCAGTAGTTACCTCCGCCAAGGAGGTTATGTTTTCGTCGTGTTTGTCTGTCTGCCGTCTCTTTGTCTGTCACAAAGATAACTCAAAAAGTTATGAACTGATTTGGATGAAGTTTGCAGGGATTGTTAGGTATGTTAGGAGGAACAGATGATTAACTTTTGGTGAAGATATGTCCATACGTTTGTTTGTTTGTTTGTTTGTCTACCTCATTTTTCTCGACGCTCTAACTCAAAAAGTTATGGATGGATTTTGATGAAATCAACATGAGTTGTGAGGTATATAACAAAGAGTAAATGACCAAATTTTGGTAATGATTCGCTTGTTCGTTCGTTCGTTCGTTTGCCACTGCTTTTAATTTTATGGTTGTTAGCACAATAACTCAAAAAATAATGAATGGATCTTTATGAAATTTATAGGGGTTGTTAGTAATGTCAAAAGACATAAATGATCAAATGTTGGTGCAGATCGGTTTGTTCGTTTGTATGTTTGACTCATGTTTGTCATAACGTTTGTTTACAGTATAACTCAAAAAGTTATGAACGGATCTTCAAGAAAATTGGACAAGCTGTTAATTTATACTTTTCAGTGTTTACTTTAGATTTTGGAGTTTATACAAAGAAAATTATGGTTTCAGAGCCAATTTTAATTTTTTGCTACCGTTGCTTCACTTGGCGGAGGTATGCGCTCTCAGAGTGCTCTAGTTTATTTATTTATTCATTGATGCTGTTGACCTTGTTTCTAAATTCCGGAGTAAACGTTGCAATTCATTCCTGGCATATTTGTTCATTCATATCAGTTTCTATATAGGTAACTACCTATTTAAAATATATGCTGATTCATTTTTTCTTATTTATAATATCATAGGTTGAAAAAATCAGTGGGATATACCAAATTTCTGAGCTATTCCGTGGTCATTTGTCACTCACTCTACCAAAGCGAGTTAGCAAAGTATTCAATGATCCATCCTCTCACGAGAGCTTAAAGAATGTGACATGGTTCACTCCAAGCTTGCCAAAGGAAGTTTTGAAAGCACCCAAGATCAGACTGAAAAAATTCAAGATGTGAAAAAAAACACGATCTTAAAGCAACGTCTAGATTTTAGTAAAAACATATACTTTGTTAGTTAGCTACTTAGTGAGCTTCATGAGCACATTAGTTGTATTTCTATCCTTATTAAAGCGAAAAGTCTCAAGATTGCCAGAATCGAATCCTAGACGTTAAGCTAAAACCCAATGTCTTGGGGGAAACCAACTTAATTAAAAAGTTTTGTCAGCCCTCGGTTCACCAATCCCCAATTTTGAAGAGTAGGCCTAGTGCCCTCAGGGATACTCCATATACCTACCTACCTAACTTGATCTTCCAATTATCTTTAAAATGTAATTATATGTCTGACTGTTGAAGGTTATTGATGTTTCATTGGTTACCGTTATAGTATCTGTGATCGATTAGCAGTGAAAACCTCCTAGTAATTGTAACGATGAATGTTATTGGTCGTTAAGTAATATTAACCGTTAAATGAAGCTTAATTACGCGTGTCACAAAACGGCAATTTGTATATTTTTCAAATCTAGAACGATCAGTCGCCATTTTTAATTGTGTTTACACGTACGACTTTGGTTTTCGCTATCAACATACAGCCAGACAATTGAATTAATCCGGTTATGATACGTTGCAGCTGCGACTACAACTTAAGTGCTTAGACTAACCCTAGAACAGTACTACCGGGTCTGAGAGACCTGGCATGTTCATGTCACCTTTGAGTGTAACAATTTGTAGATGACGGACATCCCTGTCCTTTTCAAAGGCTTCCTAGGATTTGATGCTGGTCCTGAGTACCTATGGGTGTATCGTTTTCCAAGTCTCCGTCTATTTTCAGATATAATGGAAAAGAATAGCATTCGGGTTTGTGAGACCCAGGTGTACTGTTTGCGTTAAGTGGGTGATTTTCGTGTGTGCCTTGACATTTCGTCAAATGTGTAGAATGCAGTAACTTTTGAATGTGTATTCATTGATGGATCAGAAACAGGACCAAAAAGGTTCATCAGTTGTTAAAGGTTCAATAAAACCAACGCAAATGTATATAGCTATTTTTACCTCCGCCAAGGAGGTTATGTTTTCGTCGTGTTTATCTGTCTGTCACCAGGATAACTCAAAACGTTATGAATCAATTTGGACGAAATTTTCAGGGATTGTTAGGTATATTAGGAGGAACCGATGATTAACTTTTGGTGAAGATCTATTCATCCGTTTGTTTGTTTGTCTGACTCATTTTTCTCAATGCTATAACTCAAAAAGTTATGGATGGATTTTTATGAAATTAACATGAGTTGTTAGGTAGCTATATAACAAAGAGTAAATTACCAAATTTTGGTAATGATCCGTTTGTTTGTTCGTTCGTTTGTCACTGTTTTTAATTTTATGCTTGTTAGCACAATAACTCAAGAAATAATGAATTGATCTTTATGAAATTTATAGGGTTGTTAGTAATGTTAAAAGATATGAATCATTAAATTTTGGTGCAGATCGGTTGATTCGTTTGTATGTTTGACTCATGTTTGTCATAACGTTTGTTAGCAGTAGGCCTATAACTCAAAAAGTTATGAACGGATCTGCAAAAAAATTGTACAAGCTGTTATTTCTATCAAAAGGCACAAATGATCGAATTTTGGAGTACCCTATATACAAGGTAAATTATGGTTGCAGAGCTAATTTGAATTTTTTACTACCGTTGCCTCGCTTGGCGGAGGTATACGCTCTCAGAGTGCTCTAATTTAGTTTTTTACTTCGGGTCTGTCAGACCCAGGTGAACCATTTACGGAACGACCAAGGTAGGTGTAAGTACCGATCCAGGGTTAAACATCGCGCTAAAAACGCTGGTATAAAAGTCTCTGCACATTTATACATGCTCAAAAGTAAAAAGAAATAGGCGAGTGTTTATTCGAGTGGCGCTTGTTATAATGTAAAAGTTGTATCGGCGACTGAGAGTTTAAATGAAAAATTTTTTGGACAGTTTGGTTCAGCGCAGGCTGAAGCCGCGCCGCCACTACGTAGCTAATTGGGAAGGCTCTATGCTGATAGCGCTAACGAACGTGCTACATTTGAACCCAGATTACAAGGACGTTTTCTACAAACCTATTCCTGCGAAGTAGGAACATCCCAAGTCTTGGTTAGAAGTCAGGTTCAGGTCGGGATGTGTCAATGCAGACAGCTTAAAAGAGGAGTCAATTGATTGCGTCAAATTGAAAAAATGGAAAAAAAATATAGGTGCCAATTATAAAGTACTGTGGTCAGCTTGCACGGCCAACCATAAGACATATAAATAACCCTCGAGCTAAATGAATTAAAATAATATTTTAATTTAGAGGGAGTACCTCTCCAAACGGTAGACTTTTGGTGGACAAAAATTTCGGATTAGTACGTTCCTTATGTACCCTCTGTTTTTCGTGCTTAGGCTAATTCTTCTCGTATTGTAGTAATAACTACTAGCTATATTTGATCTACAAAATTAACACAATGCCCTGTTTACACTCGGTGGTTGTGTGGAAGAACACTGTTTCACTTGTGTCAAGGTTAGCTGCTTGGTTTCTAGACGGTTAGACGAAGTTTTCATCTGCGGTATTGTAGCGTCAGCGCTGTCATGCATGCATAGATTACTGCGAGGGCATTGGCTTAACCGTTGATGGAGAATATAGGGATCACACTTAACAGCTGTGGCGACTCCTACTCCACTGTAACCTTGAATGTTTATGGGTCCTACCAGATATTTATTGTAACACAAAGCTGTGCATGCTTTTCAACATCCTAGTCGTGTTGTGCCCTCCACGATAGTTTACCTTCATCTAATTATTAATTTATCATGTTTTGACGCAAGAAACTCACGCAATCTGTTTGGATGTCTCTGCACACCCCATCCGACGCTGTAGGGTTGTGTAAGGCAGTCTTTAGATACCTTCAGTAAGTATCTGTACCTATGGGCTGTTGCAGATGTACGGCAAGTACCGCCAGGAGCTGAGCGAATATGCCCGGCAAGAGGCCAAACTTGCCAAGAAGGAAGCCAAGAGGATGAAAAAAATTGACCCTATAGGTGAGTACAATACGTAATCTGGTTGCTACGCTTTCGTTACTGAAGCGTCTTCAACTTACCCTAACTAACTTTTAATCAAGTAGCTACATTGTGCGTTGATTGTTTGAATAAATGGAGTTTCTAGCAGCCAAGCTATAGGTAGCTCTCAAGTCCATATCAGGGATACCGGTACGTCCGAGTTAGACGTGGAGATAGGCTATGACGAAGGTTCTTGAACTGTTCGAGTGGTCAATATTCAAAACCTTCAGTAAATTTTAGCTACCCTGGAAAGAGGATGGTATTACTGCAACGAGTTGTCCACGCCCACCTATTAAGAATCACGTAAAAAATCGAATATCAAGCACGTAGGTGCGATGTATTCTCCATTGCAAAATCACAACCACTTGAAGAAACAAATAAAAGTGTCAGTCCAGTGGTGCCGTTATTTTTGACGACTGTAATAAAATACTAGATCGGGTTGGTTGCGTTTGTCTCTCGGTAATTGAACATATTATGGAGCACCTGTTCCGAGCCTGCTGCAGGTGAGAGAATAAGGTAATAATAATGTCTTTGGCATTTCGCATTTTTACTCCAATTTTACACTGATACGATTAATAAGAACTAGCCCTATGTTACCATAACTGACCCAATTTAATCCCTAACTCGTATTTAACCCTACCTAACCCTCTAACCCCCTATTTAACCCTAACCAGTATTCAGCTAGTGCTAACCTATAACTCCCTCTAACTCTTTTCTAACCTCCTAACCCTTTTTTAACCCCTAACTCTTTTTTTAACCCCTAACTCTTTTTTTTAACCCCTATTGTTTTTAACCCTAGCTCTTTTTAGCTCCCAAGTTTTAACCCTGTTTTACCCCAAACCTTTTTTAATCCCGTATCTACTCTTTCACCTAAGAACATGGCCGTGAGGTGCGAACAGTATATTATGTCCCTGCTTTTTGCTAGCTACACGAGGAAGTGAGACCGCGTTAATAGAAGTAACGCCCAACGATCGTGTTTTGTAGGCTTGTTAAATGCTGAACAGTGCAGAGCTAAAGGTAGCGCGCCCCTACTCAAATCAGCGTGCCCAGGGCGCAAGGTTTATTACATGGCGTGCACCACCCCAGCCTCGTAGGGCTGCTGCTGACCTTTGCATAGGTACTGCGTGCCCTACTTTTGATGCTCTGGGCAGCGTCGGTAGGCCCTA
>LQNS02276883.1:18315359-18353955 GCA_001587735.2 Parhyale hawaiensis | reverse complement strand
CGAATTTCTTCCCTATCTAAAAGTGAAGAAGATGTGGCAAACAAGATCACAAGACACAAGCAAGACACAAGCAAGACACAAGACACAAGCAAGACCGGTTCACAGACTTTTAGTATAATATAGATAGATAGATAGATGGGAACTGAAAAGAGCACAATACTGCCGAAAAAAAGGGACAGTACCGATACGTTAATGGGTGAAATGAAACATTTGAAACGTGTTTTAGTTTAAAATTTAAATCTATACGAGTAGTTACTGCTCTTATTGCAAGGTATGGTAACTGTTGTACTGTTATACTTTTACTGATGCACTCCAAAGTGTTAAGCTAATGTCGTGTATCTTACCACCAAATGAAACTGTATAAAATTAGCTATTTGTTTAGTTTTGCTATTAGGTTTTGTCGGCTTGCCGGCCTTTCTGCAATATTTTACAATTAGCTATTTAATTTACTTTATTTATTCATTCACTTTTTCAGGTTTACTTGTGTTATCGTCCTTATTGAAACTTTTAGATTGTTTATGTGCTGTAGGTATTCTATTATTTTTCTCTTCAGGTCTTATGGTTTTTCGTAGTTAGAGAAATTTTAAAATTAATTTTCCTTTATATTTTCATGCTTTCAGGTTTTTGTCGTATTGTGAGGTTTTTGTAATTTTTTATATGTGACAGTTCTATTCAATCCCTGGTGGAGATATTTTAAATTTCAGTAAACAACGACAGTCTATAGACAATAACTATGAGTATAAATAATCTGTAGCGTTATTGTTTCAGCTTTTACTCACGATACTTCATGTTATTCAGGCACTAGGTAGTAGGTACGTCAGCAATATAAGAATTGTATATATATATATATGGTACAATTATGCTCTGCGGCATACCTAACCCTCAGATGTGTGCCTATAAGTTATGCTAGGCACCTAGCTACTCTAGCTGAACCGATCCTATCCTTAGCTCTAGTACATGCAAATAATATACTGTATATATTAAAATATTCTCCAACTTTTTTTTGCAGTGTCTGTATTTACAATCTTAGATACACCTCTATATAATGCTACACGAAAGGGCTATTTTATATTTTAGATAAATTTTATATGTTCTCCTATATAGGTAGAGCGAATACTTGTAAAGTGCAAAATATTCAGTGAACTCCAGCCAGTCAATTTGAAATTGTGCTACAAATTAGGCCTATGGATATGATACCTACTTTATATCGCCTTGGCAGTTAAGAATATAGTTCTATATACGTACTTTAGTACTGATCGTTACCGTCCAAGTTCTTAAAAGTGATACCTACCACCTGAGTGATGCAAGATTCACGTACGAGTCTATATGAGTTGCTGTTCTACTGTGATATAGCGTAAAATGATGGTGTACTGGTGAGGTAAACTTGTTAAAGTGCACTTCTAGCTGTATTATTTAATGGTGTTAAATGATGTGTTAGTGAAACAAAGTTCACTGTAGTTTATACAGCTAGTTTTGTTACTTAATAGTTCAGTCATCAATACGGAGTGCTCTTATTACAGCAATAGAAATTTTGCTGATGGATGTATAATTAATGTTAGTGAAACTTTGTTCCCTCCTTTGTGCAATTCTCCTACTGTACGTAAGCATATAATACGAACACTGAAAAATTTTGTACAGTGTGCATTTTCTGATGGTTTATGGAAAAAGAAGGAAAAATCAGAAAAATTGAGGTTTGATACGTACAGTGCGCAGTTTTTACGAAGAACTGCAACATTCGTTGCATGTGTTTGTTTTAACGTCACAAAAGGGATGCTCAAATTATAAAAAAACGTCAACTTTTCATTGTGATTTAGTACTTAAATGTAGTTGACGTCACGAACGGAAAACGGTACGTGTATGTTTGTTATTTAGTCATCGTTATCAAGAACATTATTGACTAGCTATTGGTCACGTGAAATAGGTGTCGTATAGCTACCAGCACAAGTGTACCAAAGCACAAAATAGGTAGCTAGGTACCTCGACCGGGTCGGTTTCAGTGTATTTGGTAAGCTACGAGTGTCGTGAATCTACAAAAAGAATAACAACATTATTTCCCATTTCTAAACAAAAACAAGTGAGTGGTAGATAGATACCTGTTAGGTATCTAAAGATTAAGTATCTACCGTGAATCTACTGAAAAATAATTTTATTGTTGAATTTTTAACTGGTGTCCTTAAGCAACAACTTCAGCCTGAATACCTGGCAGTGTGACTGCTTCTGTCCGTCTGCCGTGACAATACCTAAGCCGCAACGATGCCGGTGACGTGGAAAGAAGTCCCTACTCGCAGTAGCGACGAGGACGACGATGACGATGATGAAGCCTACCAGACCTTCTCTGGTGACCGAATGTATGAGCAGACGCTGGTGAGTTTGTTGGCGACAATGTTAATCTATGAACATATGCTAGTAAATTTACTGGTGACCAATACGTATATATGAGCAAATACTGTAAGGAAATTGGGAGCGACTTAATGATAGTTCTTGCTGTCAATACTTTTATGTAGCCGTAGATAGCGTGTGCAAGTTCTTGTTTAAAGCAAGGGGTGTCTAATGCAGTATAGTAGGAAGGCATTTGTTATATGTCAGTACTGTGTTAGAAACAAGATACTAATGAATAATGTTAACAAACAAGTCTCTGCATGTATCCTTATTATTTATATCTTGCCGCAGGACGATGCAACAACGTCGACGAGCCCAGTTAGCTAGCTGTTTTTGAGTGTTTTTATCCTGAATTCCCAAACTCCCTGTATTTCTGGAGTTATTCATTACGTGATTATTGAGTGACCCATTAACCTTAAATCTGATGTTTGGAGCGTGGGTTGATCCAATTGACATTGCGTCTTATTTTCCCAGTGTTTGTTGATCAATCCAATCACTGTTACACATAATTTCTGAAGTAATTTTGTTCTCTCGCCTATTGACTTTGTGTGTAATTGCTGGAGTATTAAATGATCTTTGATCTTGTAATTTCTGAAGTATTTATTCGATCTTCTGTCCAATTCATTCAATGATACAAGAGACCGTGTTTAATTAGGCTAAAATTTCTGGACTATTCGTTGATCATTTATGCTTTCTAGCTATCTATTTCTGATGTGCAGTAGTTTATTTATTCATTGATGCTGTTGACCTTGTTTCTAAATTCCGGAGTAAACGTTGCAATTCATTCCTGGCATATTTGTTCATTCATATCAGTTTCTATATAACTACCTATTTAAAATATTTGCTGATTCATTTTTTCTTATTTATAATATCATAGGATGAAAAAATCAGTGGGATATACCAAATTTCTGAGCTATTCCGTGGTCATTTGTCACTCACTCTACCAAAGCGAGTTAGCAAAGTATTCAATGATCCATCCTCTCACGAGAGGTGAAATAATGAGACATGGTTCACTCCAAGCTAGCCAAAGGAAGTTTTGAAAGAACCCAAGATCAGACTGAAAAAATTCAAGATGTGAAAAAAACACGATCTTGAAGCAACGTCTAGATTTTAGTAAAAACATATAGCTACTTAGTGAAGTTCATGAGCACATTAGTTATATTTCTATCCTTATTAAAGCGAAAAGACTCAAGATTGCCAGAATCGAATCCTAGACGTTAAGCTAAAACCCAATGTCTTGGGGGAAACCCAATGTCTTGGGGGAAACCCAATTAAAAAGCTTTGTCAGCCCTCGGTTCACCAATCCCAAATTTTGGAGAATAGTGCCCTCAGGGATACTCCATATACCTACCTACCTAACTTGATCTTCCAATTATCTTTAAAATGTAATTATATGTCTGACTGTTAAAGGTTATTGATGTTTCATTGGTTATAGTATCTGTGATTAGCAGTGAAAACCTCCTAGTAATTGTAACGATGAATGTTCTTGGTCGTTAAGTAATGTTAACCGTTAAATGAAGCTTAATTACGCGTGTCACAAAACGCTAATTTACATATTTTTCAAATCTAGAACGATCAGCGGCCATTTTTAATTATGTTTACCCGTACGACTTTAGTTTTCGCTATCAACTTACAGCCAATTCAATGCAGTTATGATACGTTGCAGCTGCGACTACAACTTGAGTGCTTAGACTAACCCTAGAACAGTCCACCCGGGTCTGAGAGACTCGGCATGTTCATGTCGCCTTTTGAGTGTAACAATTTGTAGATGACGGATATACATGTCCTTTTCAATTGTTTCCTTGAATTTGATGCTGGTCCTGAGTATGGGTGTGTAGCTTTCCAAGTCTCCCTCTGTTTTCAGATATAATAGAAAAAGAATAGCATTTGGGTCTGTGAGACCCAGGTGTACTGTTTGCGTTAAGTGAGTGTTTTTCGTGTGTGCCTTGGCATTTCGTCAAATGTGTAGAAAGCGGTAAATTTTGAATGTATATTCATCGATGGATCAGAAACAGGACCGAAAAGGTTCATCAGTTGTTAAAGGTTCAATAATACCAACGCAAATGTATATAGCTATTTTTTATTTTTTTTTTAATTCGGGTCTGTCAGACCCCGGTGTACCATTTACGGAACGACCAAGGTAGGTGCAAGGACCGATCCAGGGTTAAACATATCGCGCTAAAAACGCTGAGAAAAAGTCTGCAAATTTATACTTGTTCAAAAGTAAAAAGAAATAGGCGAGTGTTTATGCGAGTGACGCTTGTTATAATGTAGAAATTGTATCGGCGACTGAGAGTTTGAAAATTTTTCTGGACAGTTTAATTCCGCGCAGGCTGAAGCCGCTCCGCGACTACGTAGTTGGGAAGGCTCTATGCTGATAGCGCTTACGAACGTGGTACATGTGAACCCAGATTACGAGGACGTTTTCTACAAATCTATTCCTACGAAGTATGAACATCCCAAGTCTTGGTTAAAAGTCAGGTTCAGGTCGGGATGTGTCAAAGCAGACAGCTTAAAAGAGGAGTCAATTGATTGCATCAAATTAAAAAAAAAAAAATAAAAAAATATAGGTGCCAATTATAAAGTGCTGTGGTCAGCTTGCACGGCCAACCATAAGACCTATAAATAACCCTCGATCTAAGTGATTTAAAAAAATTATTTCAATTTAGAGGGAAGAACTCTCCAAACAGTAGACTACTGGTGGACAAAAATCTCGGATTAGTACGTTCCTTATGTTCCCTCCGTTTTTCGTGCTCAATTCTTCTCGTATTGTAGTTATAACTATTAACTACTAGCTATATTTGATCTACAAAATTAACAACATGCCCTGTTTACTCTCGGTGGTTGCGTGGAAGACCTCAAGAACACTGTTTCACTTGTTTCAAGGTTAGATGCTTGGTTTCTAGCCGGTTAGACGAAGTTTTCGTCTGCGGGATTGTAGCGTCAGCGATGTCATGCATGTAGAGATTAGCTACTGCGAGGGCATTGGCCTAACCGTTGATGGTGAATGTAGGGATCACACTTATATGCTCTGGCGACTCCTTGTCGACTGTAACCGTGAATGTTTATGGGTCCTACCAGGTATTTATCGGAACACGAAGCAGTGCATGCTTTTCAACATCCTAGTCGTGTTGTACCCTCCACGATAGTTTCGAGGGCTTAGAGCCAGAAGTGGCTATGTCCATTTTTGGTGAAGTCGGCTTCCCCTCACCAAAAGGGTGCCCGTGAGGCATATTTTTAGTGTCACGGGTGTCTATGCCATATCTCTTCCTTAAGAAGAGATTTGGCATGAAAATATATGGCATAGACACCCATTACACTGAAAATATGCCTCACGGGCACCCACTTTGTGAATGGAACCCGATTTCGCCAAAGATGGACATAGCCACTTCTGGTTCTAAGCCCTCGGTTTAGCTTCATCTAATTATGAATTTATCATATTTTGACGCAAGAAACTCACCCAGTCTCGGCACACCCCATACGACGCTGTAGGGTTGTGTAAGGCAGTCTTTAGATACATTCAGTAAGTATCTGTACCTATTGGCTGTTGCAGATGTACGGCAAGTACCGCCAGGAGCTGAGTGAATATGCCCGACAAGAGGCCAAACTTGCCAAGAAGGAAGCCAAGAGGATGAAAAAAATTGACCCTATAGGTGAGTACAATATGTAATCTGGTTGCTACGCTTTCGTTACTGAAGCGTCTTCAACTCACCCCTACTAACTTTTAATCAAGTAGCTACATCGTGCGTTGATTGTGTGAATAAATGAAGTTTCTAGCAGCCAAGCTATAGGTAGCTCTCAGGTCCATATCATGGATACGTCCGAGTTAGACGTGGAGCTGTGACGAAGGTTCTTGAACTGTTCGAGTGGTCAATATTTAAAACCTTCAGTAAATTTTAGCTACCCTGGAAAGAGGATAGTATTACTGCACCGAATTGTCCACGCCCACCTACTAAAAATCACGTAAATCGAATATCAAGCACGTAGGTGCGATGTATTCTCCATCACAAAAGCACTATCGTACCACTAACAGAAACAAATAAGTGTCAGTCCAGTGGTGCCTTCATTTTTGACGACTGTAATAAAATGCTAGATCGGGTTGGTCGCGTTTGTCTCTTTCAGTGTTTGAAGACATTATGGAGCATCTGTTCCGAGCCTGTTCTTGATGAGAGAAGTAACAATAATGGCATTGACATTTCGCGTTTTTGCTTCAATTTTACACTGCTACAATTAATAAGAACTAGTCCTATGTTACCTTAGCCGACCCAATTTGATCCCCAACTCGTATTTAACTCTACCTAACCCTCTAACCCCCTATTTAACCCTAACCAGTAGGTAATCAGCTAGTGCTAACCTATAACTCCCTCTAACTCTTTTCTAACCTCCTAACCCTTTTTTAACCCCTAACTCTTTTTTAACTCCTAACTCTTTTTTAACCCCTATTGTTTTTAACCCCTATTGTTTTTAACCCTAGCTTTTTTTAGCTCCCAACTTTTAACTCCCTAACCCTGTTTTACCCCAAACCTTTTTTAATCCCGTATGTAGTCTTTCACCTAAGAACATGGCCGTGAGGTGCGTATATCATGCATATCCCTGCTTTTTGCTACACGAGGAAGTGAGACCGCGTTAATAGAAGTAACGCCCAACGATCGTGTTTTGTAGGCTTATTAAATGCTGAACAGTGCAGAGCTAAAGGTACCGTGCCCCTACTCAAATCAGCGTGCCCAGGGCGCAAGGTTTATTACATGGCGTGCACCACCCCAGCCTCGTAGGGCTGCTGCTGACCTTTGCATAGGTACTGCGTGCCCTACTTTTGATGCTCTGGGCAGCGTCGGTAGGCCCTACAGTAGCTAAGCCTCGTGTAATCAACCTTCAATTTCTACGTTAGACCCACGTTACAGCAGTTACGGTTTACTTGCACTGTTCAGTAGATATTACGAGAGATTAGACCTTCGTTGGCTTTAAGATTTTTCCTGCATGTTTATTCCTTTGTGTGGCTTAACCCTTGATGATAAATTCTTCTGTTCGATTGAACTGTTGCCTATATTTAGCCATTCTATGTGATTTTTTATTCTACAAAGTTCTGACTAACTTTATTGTTTCCAGATTTAATCCTTACATGTGTAACTCTTCCGTGTGATTTTATCTTTCCATATTTACTCCTTCCGTGCGATTTAATCGTTGCATGTCTCACCCTTCTGTGGGATTTTATCATACCACTAGAGTGCCGCGCTGTAAAAAATGAGAGCGAGGAATTTGGAATGACCTTCACTTTCGCTACTAACATGCTTCAGAAGGATAGGTACGCTACAATGGTAAACTCAAATTATCAGTAAAAATGAGTGTTCTCTGTTTCAATCCATCTGAGCAGCACATGCTTTCTTTCCTTCCCTTTGATGAAATAAATTTAAAAACTATTTATATTTGCGAACAGTGAAGCATCACTAGATTTATTTAAATTTTCGGCATGGCAGACCTTCCATACATCGAAATTTATGCGCTCAAACGAAAACTGCTTCGTCAAAGGAAGAAAACACGCTGAAAAATTAACTACTGTGTTTATAGCGCCGTAAAAAATCGTTTCTTCTGTGCTTCGTTGATCATCTACTCAATTTGTATGTCGTGATTTGAGAGCAAATAGTTATAGTTTCAATGTATGGAAAAAAATAGGTACAAATCAGACTTCATGGCAGCGTTAAGACAATCTGTATTTTTCTTCATTCCTTCGATTTCAACATTGGCTGAGCAAGAAGTGAATTCAGTTCCGCTTTATAATAGCACACACTTTGTTGTCTGCTTGCTGCCTCGCTTTGTTGGTTGGTCTCTCTCTCCGTCCCAACGTTAAGGATTTAATGGCAATGACACACGCTAGTCAAAAGAACGCGTGTCGTCATTTTTTTTACTCCGAACGTTTTGTTGAACTCTTGTAAACACAGTTATATGTAAAATGTAAAAATGTTTACCGTCAGTCGAGTTTACTCCGCAAGTGCCGTTCGTCAACTTTCGGACATATCATTATATCTGGATAGATCTGTAACTCAAAATTCTTTGCTCGTGTGTGCTATTTATTTAAATGGTACGTCAACGAAGTCGGACGAAAAGATGACGATACTTGTTCTTCTGACTAGCGTGTGGCATTGGCATACCTAAGTAGGAGAAATTCATCAACTGAATAACAAGATAAGGTGGCTGGAAATTCGAGTCCTATGTTACTATTACGTCTGTAATATGCTCGAGCTGCTGCATTTTCTGAAGTCCGTATCGCATAAAAAAGTGGTCAGTTACCAAAACCGTGGTCGTCGCTGGGAAACTCGTTCTTGGTTGTGTTCACGACCACAAGTCGCAACTTCATTTTTAGTGCGCTTGTCCAGGAAGCAAAGAATGCAACGCGAGGACTCAATAGGACTGAAATAAAACATAGCTGTGCAACTTCCCAGGGCATACATCCATGTGTACCACTGGGGGCTTGATATTTTCCCCATCTAAAAGTGAGGAAGCTGTGTCAAACAAGATACAAGACACAAACAAGCAAGGTTCACAGAGTTTTAGTATAATACTAGACGGCCCGTGACCCGTTGGGTCGTCATTGCGATCGTCTTCGCTTTCGCAAAAAAATCAGGTGTTATTTAGCTGGGCATAGACCGCCCGCTATTCGGCCGTCCTCTTCTGCCCGTCAAGAAGCGGCCCGTTCGGTTCACTATCAACAGATTCTTTACTTCTCTAATGAGTATTCAACACCAAGGTTGTAGGCAAAGTCAAATTATTATATGTTACGTATTTCAGTTGTATTGCCCATGGAACCGATGAATTGATTATGCCCGTTCTTGAGGCCCAGCTCAGTTTAACTTCCGTATTACTGTACAGATACAATCAAATTAAAGAGCTAATCCATGGAAAGAATGCGACTGCCCCCATTACCTCGAATTTCTTCTCGTGTAAAAGTGAAGAAGATGTGTCATACAACACACAAATAAACAAGACACAAACAAGCGAGACCGGTTCACAGACTTTTAGTATAATATAGATATGTGTATAAATATATAGGTATATATAAATATATTTGTATGGCTGTTCACCCAAAAAGGGATCGAAGGAGTTGAACAATCTTCACAATTTTTTGTAGGGAGTTTGGTGGGTTGACCTAGATGTGACCCATGTAAAAAAAACTGGGCCTAGCTGGCCATCAAAAATGACGGCGATGAAATTTGCTCTTCACCCAAACTCCCAGAAACAGATGGAAGGAGTTGAGGTATACCTTACCTACCTTGATGATACTTCGGACGAGGTCCAGGTGGCGCTATGCACGCAACCCATCTTGTGCAGAGGTGATGCTGCAGTCCGTGACCAGCTGGATGTCTAACAGCGAGTTATCCCTACAGTTGACGTAGCCGCTTACAACAGGTTTATCTGGCACTTTCAGTAAGAATGCGTCCAGTAAGTTTTTGAGTTTCACAGTCTCTGTACCGGTGACATTTCGGAAGTGACGTGGCATTTTGTTGAATAATCTCGCCTACCGAACTGCGAAACTATTAGAATACTTTGTGGTCACTGCGTCACCACCAGTTTTGATAGGAATTCGCACGTCACAAGTGCGACCAATACGGTCTGAGTGTCTGGCCTGGATTCGTCCATTGACGTTGACAGTAATGCCTTCTAGAATTTTAAAGGCATATATCATTGTAAAGCGCTCGAATCGCCTTTGAATGGAGTACATTTGAAGTTGAGCACGTCCTTCCTGGGTCCTTCCTGGGTCAGTGGGTCCTCCGTGGGTCTGTAGACTGTGGGTCCTCCGTGGGTCTGTAGACTGTGGGTCCTCTTTGTGTCAGTGGAATGTCTTTGGGTCATTGGGTCCTCTTTGGGTCAGCGGGTCCTCTTTGGGTCAGCGGATCCTTTCTGGGTCATTGGGTCCTCCCTGGTTCTATGGGTCTTCTCTGGCTCAATGCGTTGAATAGGGATACGTAGTTCTCGTCTATAACTAAAGTTTCACCGATATGTTGCAATTGTAAATGAATATTGCGTGTATTTCGTTGGTGAGATATTGTAAATACTTATATACAAAGGCCCAGCTTCAATAGCCTAACTAACCCTGTGCTATGCTGCTGAAAACGCTTTCATCAGGAGACCATAGTGGAAGTGGTTAGCTTGCCCGCTAATACCTTAACGTTCTGAAAGTAATTGTATATGGGCACTCGCCCTGTTACGGGCTAAGTGTTGAAACCTTTGATTTACCGCAGGTCTTCGCCCGAAGCAGAACTGGCTCCGTCGAGCCATCTCACACAGCCACTCCAGAACCAAGAAGATGGTGAGCACCCTTGTGGGCAAAGCTGGCGGAGACTGGACCTTCCTGCTCGTCCTGGGCCTGCTTATGGCCTGCATCTCCTTTGTTATGGACATGGGCATTGCTGCCTGTACTAAATGTAAGTTGTTGAGAGTTGACGTAATTTTTTCTTGGATGGAATTTGTTGATAAGGTGGGTGGAGATGGGCATTGCTCTTACACCAAAGGTAGCTGGGGAAGAGTTAGGTACGATGTAAGATTGAGGAGGTAGCTATGGGCCGGCAAGGCTGGTCAAGACTGGGTACCGTGTTGTCGGTTGCACTAAATCAGTGTTTCCCGTTGTGGGTATTTAGGAACCTTAAGAACCTACGGACCCGCTGTGGATTACGCACGGACCCCTTACTGCATGGTTCATGACGATTAAAGCTTCTATGGCAATATTACACTGACTTTATCCTATAGATGATAAAAATTACAGAATATTTTAAGGTTATGAGAGGAAATATATAAGTTTAAAAAGCGTAAAATAATATTTTACATCAATTTATTGAAACTGTAAACTTTAACAATGGCATAGTTACCCCTAAATGCTTCGACTGGGTCTTAAAAACATTGCCTTTTTTTAATAAATGATGAGAACAGCATCTGTTAACCATCATCCAATGCAAGTAGTTATTTAGGGCGAGTCATCATAAGTTCAAGAGAGTTTTAAGTGAAAACGCGCTGTACAGTATGTGAATAATGGGCTGAGCTGGATTGTCATGTGACTGTGACGTGAGTAATTATATGTTTGGTGGATGTTGTTATGCCTCTGCCGCTCTGTATTACTGGAAAGCAATAGCCGGGAAACCAATAGTCATACTCTACAATACTCATTCAGTACGTAATATAGGTACTAAGTTGATGCCATTTTACAGGCGGGGGTCCGTGTGCTTCTGGGCGATTTCACAGGGGGTCCGTAGAAAACTAAACTTTGGGAAACGCTGAAGTAAATGCACGTGGTGAAGAGTTAACGTAATGCCATAGCTCCCCAATGCATTCGGTCGCTCAACGTAATGAGCGGATGTGTAGCTCCGACGTCCTTCATGCTAGCGTGTGTACTTTTGATTTTCGCGGTGTATCGGGACGACGCGGGAGCTGTGCGTGCGATCGTGTAGTGTGCTCCCGGTATGGCGCTATTAGTTGCAATCTGTCGGATGAGTATAGCTGGTCAGTCTGGTGGTGGCGTGCTATTGTTGCTCAGGCTATACGTAAAGCAGGTGGTGAAGATCTTTTTCAAGACGTGCCTTAGTTTTTGTTTTCTGTAACTATGCATAGGCACTTCCGGTGGTGAAGACAGGGCAGTGCTACTCTGTACCAAAGGGAACTACTTGTAGTGAAGAGGTTCCAGTTGAATTCTTTTCCCTAGCTTGCTGCCCTTACTTGAGCCCCAACTAGATGCTGTCTTATTCCCTCACTTCGGATTTGTGCGGATATTTTCCTTAAGTTTCTCATTTGCGCAGTTGTAATTTACTGAGCTCGTGGAAAGTGCGATCCTTTTTCGTTCGGTTCTCTTCTCATTCGCTCGATTATTTCCCTCAGCCCGACTGTGGGCGTACGCTGAACTGATGAACCACGTGGCCCTGGAGTACCTGGCGTGGGTGACCCTCCCCATCGTCCTGGTGCTCTTCTCTGCCACCTTCGCCCAGCTGGTCGCTCCTCAGTCTGTTGGTAAGGGATCCGTTTCTACGACAGAAGCAACTCCTGATCCGTATGAGGTTCTTACGGTACCGAGCTTAGCTTTTTGGAAACCTTTAGAAATTGGCGCCAATGTTTGGAGACTTTGAAACACGTGCATCTTAGAAACTAATAAAGGTACCTACCTCCTATTCCTGTATTTGCAAGCGCTGAGCCCTGCTACCATGCGGTTCCAAAGACCTCATTGCTGACCTTACTTACTTGTTTCATTTATTTCTATCTGTTTAGGTTAATTATTTTAAATTCCACTGCTCGATGAATGCACCCTTGATTCAACAGTACTTACAGTACATAGGCTACTGTATATCGAGTACTTTAGAGTAAACGTTTTGAAGCAAATAATAATGCTCTATAAAACTTGCTGTGTTTACATGTATCGAGAATGACCTATAACTGCAGCGATGATTGATAAGTGTGGTAGCTCTATTAATATCAAGACATTTGCTAATATTAGTAATCGCGTAAATTTCTAGCATTGATAAAATATTCTAGAATAAAGGAAGGAAAACTCTTCAAGTTCGTGCGTTCTTGAAAATATATTTTCACCTCTTATTCGCGGAATGTTAGTTTTATCTGAAGGTCGCGGAATAATATGGGGAAAAAATATAGTGAAAATGGAGAAAATTTGATATAAGAAATAATTCAGCGACTGCTGAATTTACATATGCGAAATAATTCCATGATTATCATATTAACGTTGAAGAATATATTCGTTTGTTAATTCTGACGAAAAATGTTTCATTGATTAGCTACCACTTTGATGTGAAATAATTCACTGCTTCGTACCTTGTCGTGACATAATCCACCGAGTCTTTCCTTGCTGTGAAATAATCTACCGTTTCTTACTCCCCCGTGAACCGATATACAGGTTCTGGCATCCCTGAAATGAAGACCATCCTGAGAGGTGTGGTGCTGAAGGAGTTCCTCACATGGCGCACCCTCGTCGCTAAAATCATCGGCCTCACCGCGACTCTCGGTTCCGGCTTGCCCCTGGGCAAAGAAGTGAGTTTTAGTTTTGTTAATCTGAAACTTCTTGTCGAGTTTGGTTGATCGTTTTAGAATACAGTGCCGCCTCCGGTGGCTTAGGATGGACTACAGCGTTAGGATTGTTTGGCTCGCCCATCGTGTGTTATGGGGAGAGGTGCCCCGAGGAACTCTGTGTAATTACGCTTAACTAGGCCTTTGGGACATCTTTTCTTTGTGCCCATTTAGCTTCTTCCCATTTTCATGCTCCTACTGATGAAGCTTTGTTCTCTTGTTTCCCGACTTACTTTTTCATGTCCATTACTCCAAAAGTCTCTAATGTGGGTACACCCTCGTGCACGGGCTCCCCATTTGTGGGGGTTATGCTGCAGGTCTCTTGCTTTAGGGGAAACCGAATTTTGGGTCTGCGCTTTCTCTTGACCTTCCAGCCCCAGTTGTATTGTGAGCCATTTCCGCTTCATTCTTTTTCTGTAACCGCTGGTTAGGCGCCTTGTGTCAACAGATGCGGCTTCAATCCTCGTCTGTAGTCGCTGTCGAGACCTCGTGTGTCTTCCGCCTTTTCAGTCTTCATTGTTAAGTCACCTTGTGGTAAAATTTACCTCTTTCCCAGGGTCCGTTCGTGCACATCGCTAGTATCGTAGCGACGCTGCTGTCCAGTGTGGTCTCCACCTTCCGGGGCATGTACCAGAACGAGTCCCGCAAGACTGAGATGCTGGCCGCTGCCTTCGCTGTTGGTGTCGCCTGCTCCTTTGCTGCCCCTATTGGAGGTGAGGGTCTCAGCCTCGCCTGGGCCTAGCCAAAGCTAAGGTCACCTATCACATTGGTCGCCGTGATCAGTGTGCTAGGGTCGCTTGGTCGGCTTGTGGTCTGCATTGTGACTGAGACTTTCGACAAACTGACCTATCGGAGTCGCTGGAAGCGCTACTCCTCGTAACATAGCAATAAAAACACTGCTCACCCCCACCTTAGGCTTTATCCTACGGCCCTCGTTGGGCCACCAGAACACAAGCCCTTCGGAACGACATTACCGACTTACTTTTATGACGTCAGTGCACCCATAATTGCGCTCTCTTGCTTACTGCTGGACAAAAAAGTGAGAATGGCGAGACAATACCCCGCATTTACTAGGGTTCTCGCGGAAACTCGCAGCTTGCAGCATAACACAATATCGTGCGACAAATTCTAACGTGTGAGGAGCCCTAAGCCCCGAGCGGAGCCGGGCGTTGATGTCGGATGCCATACTGTCGCCTATAGAGCCTCGCTTGCCCTTCTCAACAGCGAGCTGTGATGCTTGCTCGGCCTGTTAACGTCACTATGGGCGGCCAATAGTGACGCTTTGATACGAGTGTCTCTCTGTGACCAGGCTTTTTGTTTCGATACTCCTACTGATCTTACTTCCATCTGTTCGTCCTCTTCTTTCCTGACTTACTGTTCCCATGCTCGTTGATCCTGTGTGGGAACACTTTCGTGCATGGGTTCCACGTGTCTATCGTCCCACTATATGTCCCTTCTTTCTTCCTCTGTGATATAGCCTTTGTTGTGGAATCGGAGACGTGAACTTCTGAATATAAAAATGATAATAATTCTGTCTCGATGCTTTCTCTCACGCTGAACGTACACAACCCTACTGAAAATGATAACCATGGCAGCAACTTGACCTTAATTCAGCTTTTGCACAGCGCCGGAGCCGCCGTAAATGTTGTTAGGGAAACGGCTCTTTCGACTTAAGTGAATCCCACCCATCCGCCACCTCAATCATTCATGCTTGTTTCGTCACTTTGATCGTGTTGCAGGTGTTAGAAGCAAGCCAAGAACGCTTGAGACGAACCCTGAAGATGATATATAATAATAAACGCTTGAGATCATTGGGAACTTCAGTTTACGGAGCACAATTGAGTGTTTGACCGTCTCATAAGTAACTGATTTAAGTAAATTTTGAAAGTTCTTAACGGCCCTATTCATTGTCCACAAGTTGCGACATGCAGATAACATTGCTCCAGTGTTGATATCCATGACTTCAAAATTTCCATCATAATGTACGTCACGTGTGCATAATTTCTGTAATAAATCTATCGAACTTCATCGTAAAAGAACGATATCTATGCGATTGATGCACGTAGCGTGCGAATATTATATCTATGTCTGTGTTTTCATTCGCAAAGGTTCAGTATTAATGCATGTACCCGCAGGCGTGCTGTTCAGCATAGAGGTCACATCGACGTACTTCGCCGTGCGGAACTACTGGCGCGGCTTCTTCGCTGCCGTGTCCGGCGCCGTCATGTTCCGGCTCTTGGCTGTCTTCTACTACGGCCAAGGTATGTTCGGCTGCTTCCCTGTCACAGTTTTACATGCTATGTTTTATGCCGCTGCCATTGTGTTGGCTAAAGATTTCGCTTCATGTTCGCTGTCACCGCAAGTATGAATAAAAATATGAGTGCACTTTTTCCGTTTCTCATGCGCAGCATTAGACACCCAACTTTATTTACAACGCGAGATCGGAGTCATTTCCCATTGTTTGATTTACCAAATGCAAACCGGAAACTTTCAGGCAAAATGTTGTTTTTTTTATCTGTTTCAATGTCGGTATTGTTCTACTCCGCCGTGTTAGGCCGTGTGCGACTACCCAGCTTTTTCAGTGCTGTTGTCGCGGCTAGTTTCCCTCTTTTGAAACTCCCAACTTTTTTCCGGAACCGCCAAGCTGGTTATAAAACCAGCCAGAGTATTTTACGGTATGTGCAGGTGCTGAAGCTCGCGGAACATGTTATTTGGTACGCTTTTAGTTCCTTCAACTTCCCAATTGCGGATAAACATTCGTAGGACTAACACTGATTGAAATTTCTCTAATGATCCCCTTCGGCATTAAACTAGGGTGAAATGTTGAAAAAAAAAAAAAAATTAAGATAGATTTATAATTTTGATGCCTTGTAATGTACGGTAAGAAATAAAATAGTGTTTTAGTTTGTATGTTTTTTAGCTTAACACATTACTTTTTCTGCTCGCAGAGACTCTCACCGCTCTCTTTAAGACGAATTTCAAGGCTGACTTCCCTTTCGATTTGAAGGAAATTTTCGCCTACATGCTACTGGGGTGAGTTGAAATTACGTATCTGGAGCCCTTTTATAACAAGTTGTCCCATTTTTGATGAGACACTTTTTGGTTTTGTAGATACGGCTTAACCTTCTGTCAGTGTGAAATGGGTTCCCTATATTTATGTCGTCATACTATATGTCCCTTGTTTCTTCCTCTATTAGATCGCCATTGTTGTGGAGACGGAGGCTTAAACTACTCAAAATAATAGACTAATAATTAATAATTCTTTCAGTGTGAAAAAAGAGATTGAATTCAGATTTAGGGCATTCTATACGCCGTTGAAATTACAATTTTGATGTTTGACTTGTCCTGCACTTCAAACAGAAGCGTTGGCTTCGTCACTGTAGATTGTGTTGCAAGTGTTGGGAGCAGCCCAATTACGTTGACACAGCTGGAAATTTCATTTAGTCGAGCAAGATTCAGTTCTTAAAAATTTCCAGGCTAACACTTTAAGGGTCGACGCCTGAAACCCTTGAGTCAACGAATCGAAGTCAAAGCAGCTCTTCTGAATTTCAGGACAAGTTGAGCTTCACGATTTTGTTTTAATTCCTCCGAACAATCGAAAGTGGCATTAGTGAGTGTCATAGTACGCGGCTAAAGAGGAAGTGCGTATTCCTCTGTGTGCTCTAATGAAAGTTCTATTCCGCAACCAGTGCGCATTTTCACGTGGTGCTACTGTACTACAACAAAAACTGCAATTTTAATGTTGCTTGAACACACCAAAGCTGGTGTTTCTCATCGGTGAACGGGAAAGCGTAGGTACTGGTATTGCGACACTGCTCTTTTAAGTGTGTAAGCGTCGTGCTCAATATTGGTTAGTACCTTCGTGTTGCGTCGTAACTTTGCGTCTGTACAGCTGTCCTGATGTTCGGGCTTTGCACCAAATGAGCTACTACTGTAAACTTCGTTTGCGCTCTATTCAAAAGTATTAAAAATTACTCATATATAATATGCCACTTTCTATATTTTTGCTTCAGTTTATTGGTCAAGCACTGAGAATTAGTTTTCAAGATGAAACCTGAGCGTACCGGTAATAGACATAATTGGTTTTTATGTTCAAAGCGCTAAGGTTTGATTTAGTTAGTCTATGTATTTAATCTGGCACAACTTTCATTACTCCCTGAGGTTTGATGTTCTGTTTTTAATAATCTTTTTATTACGAACCCCGGGAAGAGGAAAAAACCCCGGTAGGGAAAAAGCCCCGCCTTTCTCCTAATGCACATTTATCGCTCATACTTAGTTATTGTGAAGCAAGTTATATTATAATAAGTTAAATTATACTGTACTGCATTTACCTACCCTAATTTTGCCAAGTCTAGCTTTTTCTAAAGCAGCCTAATCTAACCACATCTAACTAAACACAACCTATTCTGACATAACATTACCTAGCTTCTTCTAACCTGACTTACGAGTTCGTAACTTTTTTCACCTAACCTAACTTAACCTCAGTTAACTATACCTGAACGTTTTTTTCATAACAGCGATTAATGAAGAGAAAATCAGGCCTCGCCCACCTTACATTTCCTAATGGTTTGAATCCTTGTGCAATTGCCTAACTTTTCGTATGTAAGCAATTTTTTCGTGATAGGCCCAGAATGCAGAGAGTGTAACAGAACTCAATGGGACTAAAATAAATTTAGCCGTGACCGCACCGCATGTAGCCAAATTACATTGCACCGACTAGTCTAAATACATATTTTAGGGGTCGGACCTCAGGCCTTCATAGGTTGGGTTCGTAATCCTAACCAAAAATATATTAAGTGTTATGTTCTTGGCGCGAGAGAAACCATATGAATATTTATTGCTCAAACGTGCTGTACTTTACGACAATCGTCTTTGCGTTTCGTGCATAGCTGCAGCTCAAGTAGCTGGCCAGTCAGGAGCGGGACACGGAATGAACCAAGTCCAACAAATACGGCGATATGTTTAAATATGTTTTGTGAAGAGCACTGTAACTAAATACGAATTGTAAATGCGGCTTCACGTTAAAGAAGATAAATCAGGGTCATACCGGCCTATATTTTACCTCTAGTGCTGTGAAAAAAAAAAAAAAAGTTTCCAACAGCCTTCACTGCATGTTTTATTGATAACGCTGGTCAATAAGCTTTGCTACTGGAATTCTGTGTACTGTACTTGAATCAGTTCTACATTGTTAATCCTCATCTGAAGACCGATTTCGTCCATCACGTCCCATTTTCCAGTCATGACTCGCTGTTTCTTGTATTTCGTCAGTGCTATTGCTACAGAACGGTCACTGGCAACATTTACAGACGTATCGTATAATGCTATTCCTACGATAAGGTTAAGTACGAATATCTAAAGAACCTTACGTGCTGGGACAAAGCTAAGCACAGATTTGGATTTACCGTACCTAAATTAATGAGATGCAACAACATTTACTCAAGTAGCAGAGACGAAGTTGAAATTTGTTGGCTAGTGATTTTCATGTTCAATTAGTATGTATTCTCTTCTTTTATTTGCTGAAGGGTTGAAATTGGCTTCTGATGACGATTTTCCTGGCGAAATCGATCAAAATATTCATAGGCTGCTCAGCCGGCCCGTTCGTCGACGTTGACGTGATTGAAAACGTCAATTTTTGATGCTAGTTTTCCGTGATTTCTACCGGCCGTTACGCTCTTTGCTTCTTGGATATCCCAAGATATCCGATTTTTTGACTTAGAACCAGTCTAAAATGGTAAATTTGGGCTTGTATGCATAGGTATAGATAGCCTAACCCAACCTCGCAATCCTCACTAACCCAAACTAACTTCACTCACCTAACCTAACCTGATCTCACCTAACCTGGTCTCACTTAACCTAATTTTATGTCACCTAACCTTGCCTAACCAACTTCACCCTAACTAACCTAAGCTCACCTATGGTCGGCTCACCAAGCTAAATCTAACTTAACCTCAGATTACCTGTTTCAGGGGTTCTTGCAACCCACGTTTGCACATGCAAATACGGGGCCAAATTTAGCGTACTACAATATTGTTTACTTGAATATGCTGTACTCACATAAATGAATAGAGCTCTCAAATATAGCTTTAAGAGAAAGTGGGGCTTTTCTCCTACTGTTTTTTTTTCTCCTTGGGCTTTTTTCCAGTTACCCACTATCAGAGCAGTATGTTCACATACAAGCCTCCTGGGATTAGTTAAAACATTTTAATAAGTTAAGGGTTAAAAAGGCAATAAAAGATAGAAATGAATGATATAAACCGCATTAATAAATACATACTTTTACTACTTCAGTAAAAATTTAATTTTATTTCACATGGAATTCTCTTAGGAAGCCTATGATATCAATAGATTCTCGAGCTGTGCTATGACGATAATAATCGTTTGAACCCTAATAGCGAGGCATTGTATCGCTCGTAACCGAATGAATGCGTCTGCCTGCAGGTTCGTCTGTGCCGTACTCGGCGCCTTGTTCGTCTTCGTGCACAGGAACTACGTCCTCTTCATGCGACGCAACAAGAAAGTAAAAAATTTTCTTACGAAATAGTGAGTGTGCCTTTAACTGCCTTGTTAGTGTTACGGCTAGTTTAAGGAAACTTTGAGCGGAATGACACTTTAGTCTTCCCCCACGTTCATACATCACAGCTTTCGGATGCGTTATTGTCTAGCCGAAAGAAAAGTACAAGGTTTTCTCAGTTGTAATTCATTCCAATTATGAAGAAATATCCGAAATTTTACTCCTAACGCTTGCAATCATTCACTTACCAGCCAACTGTCCAGCAAAAGGTTTAGTATTCGCACAGTTGTTCATGTAGAGAAACGACGGAATATCCTGATGTTATAAGTATGACCATCGAACAAAAGACTAACGTCTGAACCGGGATGAGGGTGGAGACTCACCAACATAAGGAGGTAGCAAAAGCAGGAGACAGTAGGCAGAGATGGAGAAGGGAGGTTGGATGCAAGTGGAGGGATAGCGCAGATGCCGCACCAAAACTTGCAGAGTCGGAGTACCTAAAACAAATCGGAGAGCTTTGTGAGAAATGAAAATACTTTGGCAAGCCATGGATGGGTCGTAGCGTTTTTCTCCCCGAAAGCTCCCAACCGAGGAGAGGCAGGTAGGTAGGTACACTGACGACGCAGACGTGACGTTCTTTGGGTGTGTTGAGTGTGCGTGATCGTGCATCTCACTGTCACGAGTTCATGCTCTGCACTGATGCTGATCGGCGATCTTATTACGCAGCTAGACTAGGGCCATCCAAGCATACAACCTGAGACACGCACCAACTAGAGCACTCTGAGAGAGCATACCTCCGCCAAGCAAGGCAACAGTTACGAAAAAATAAAATTGGTTCTGAGACCGTGATTTTCTTTGTATCAGCACCTAAATCTAATTATTTGTGCCCTTCAACAGTGTTAACAGATTCCAACTGAAGAACCTATCTGCACCAAAATTCAATCATTTATATCTTTTAACATCACTAACAACTCCTACAAAGTTTCATGAAGATTAAATCATTATTTTTTGAGTTATTTTGTGCTAACTAGCATAAAATAAAAAACAGTGACATACAAACGCACAAACAAACGGATCATTACAATAATTTGGTCATGTACTCTTCGTGATATAACTTAACAACTCATATAAATTTCATAAAAATCCCTCCATAACTTTTTCAGTGATGGCATTGAAAAAAATGAGGCAAACAAACAAACGGATGGACGGATCTTCACCAAAAGTTAATCATCTGTTCCTCTCAATATACTTAACAATCCCTGTAAATTTCGTTCAAATCCGTCCGTAACTTTTTGAGTTTTCTTGGTGACAGACAGAATAACAGACTGAAAGACACAGCCGACAAAAACATAACCTCCTTGGCGGAGGTAGTTAGTCATTTATCTTTCCACCAGACAGATACTGTACATAGTCCTATATCTCTTCACCAGATAAATTTAAACCAATCAATAATTATAATGTCCACCAGATAGATATTGTAGATATTAATTTATTTGTCCTTATACATGTATACGGTATATGGATATTTTGTGGTGCTTATTACTATTTTACGAAAAATAATAAAAAAGAAGGCTCGGCAATGATTTCCACTTTCAATATTTGCTTGTAATTAATTTTTAACCTATAGACGAACGTCAAGACATAAAGTAGATACAATTAGATGCCCATTCCCATCCCAGTACAGTCAGACTCGGGCGACATTCAAGTCAATGTGTTTTCTTGTCTCAGCTTCAGCAAACTTGCTTGGTGTGTGTGCATTGCTACCGTGGGGGTGCTTACATTAGGGTAGGAGGGCTCGGGTCGTGGAATTCGCCATAGTTCTTAGCGGTCAGTGGTCCGCTATACAGTAGTTGTACTTACTCCTCTGGGGCCAGTTGGCCTATATCCGCCGCACGAACCAGTGCCTGTGGGTTTCCCAGCGGACTCGCGGAGGGTGCTGTCATAGTTGACTTACCTTTACCTGTGTACTTCTAAACATACTGAATATGTTAGCCGATATGTCACTTTGTTCGCAATTGCCCCTAGTAAAGTTTCAGAGGTCTCCAATTAGTGATTCAAGGCCAAGAGGTTGTTTGCTGGCAACAGTCTCTACCCTGAACATTCTGCATGTGAAAGCCACTGCTCAAGCGACCTCCCAATCAAGTTTTGTATACCAGTCTGTTCCCCAAACCCTTCTCTATCTGAAACACAAGTCGGGTGCATATTATAGCCTTGTAAATGTGGACAAAAGTCGTGTTGTTTACTATCGATCGTCGACTGCACCACTAGTCAGAGGGTCTAGGCTGTCATTGGAGCTGTACAAGGTACAACACTTAACAGTCACGGACCGCGTGCTGAGACGGGTGGTGGGGCGGTACTAGGAATCGTTACTGTTGTGCTGTATTGTCTTTGTTACTTTATTTCTGGGATGTAGGTAAGCAATAAAATGTGGGTTGCAAGCAGGGTTGGAAAAAACCATTGTTTTTTTGGTTTAAACGAAAAGTCATGTTTTTTAGTTTAACAAAAGAAACGTGTTTTTTTTTTTGTTTATTTAGTTTTTGAATATTTTGTTGTTTTTTCCAGTGTTTAGGGAATTTTATCCAACATTTAAAGGGTTTTTCTGCTGTGTAGACACATATATGTAGCTAATCATCAAGAATCTTAGTCACTTCATTTCAACTTCCTGTCGTAGAAGAATGATTTTAAGATAAAGAGGTTACGAACAAGCAGTTAGCAGAGTACCTGTATTTGCTGTGGCTACATTTAGACCTAATATGCAAACTGTAGAAATGCTATTACTGTATTTAAATCTGCAGCATAAAATCCTTTTAGAAGCATTAAAACACTTCAAATTACAAATACAACTTGACAGAAATAGCAAGCTTCTAGCTAATTGATAACAGAGTAATGAACTAATGAAAGTGAAACAGCTATAAAATCCTCTGAAAAACTTAGACACACTCCGATATATAAATACATTTTGATAGAAATAGCTACCTACTAGTTAATTAAGAGCAGAGTAATGAGCTGAAGAAAGTGAAATGGCTATATGCCTATATGCTTCTCATGAGCTCACTAGCTATCTAATAGCAACTATATAACTACTACTACTAATTTTCAGCAGCTTCTAGTTTACCAGAATATAATTAGACATGCATCTCTGAAATGAAATAACACAAAATTCAATAAGTTATTGATTTTTAATAAACGTAAGCAATAGTTGACCCTAACTGTCCTAACACTCAAATGGATTCTGAAAAGAAACCCATGAACTCATGCTTTCAGTTGTGTGACCAAAATTTGATACTTTCTAGAAGTAAAACCGTTTATTTTGAAATGTTTATGAATAAAAGCAAAAAAAAATGTTTTTTTTAAATGGTTTAAACCATGGATTTTTTGTTTGATTTAAACCATTTGGTTTAAACCAGCTAACCGTGGACTTGCCAGTGAATTCATCAGAACACCTGTATTATTATTTCATTAATTTATTGTATTATTATGTATCTTCGTCCATTCAGATTTTATCTATCATCACTGTAGTAATGCACAAACCTATACATACCAGCAGACCGTGACACTATCTCTATATTTTCAGTCGCATGGTGTACCCTTTCATGGTGACACTCATGTACTCATCGCTCACCTTCCCTCCTGGGTTTGGCCAGTTCGTCGCCGGTGAACTATCCACTCACCATCAGGTAATGTTCGAGTTATTGGAGGGGATCCTCTGTACTGGGCAGTCTTCTGGTTGTAGGGTGTGGCCGGTTATTCAGTTTGAAAAATTTCATGACATTTTGTATTGTGTAGGAGACCGTTCAGTTTGAAGATTGTGGTGATGACCTGATTGTATTGTGTAGCAGGTTGTAGAATTGTTCACGTGGCTCGTCGTCTGAACTACAGTATGCGGTACCTAGTGATGTGGTTGTACCATATGGAAGATTGAAGAATTTCTCATTTTACGTACTGTACTGTATGTGAAGTGAATTGTTTGTATGATGCGGAAGATTGCAAAATTGTTCATTTTGCGGCATATGGTAGTGACCTGGTTGTATTATGTGGCAGGTGATGGACTTGTTCAGCAATTTCACGTGGGTCAGCGAGCACCACAGTCCCGAAGAATACGAGGTTGTCAAGCACTGGAGGACTCCGTGGACGAGCGTCTTCGTTAACCTCATCCTCTACGTCCTCTTTACCGTGAGTTGCTCTTTGGGAATCCCAGAAAAACTCCATAGCTTGCCGTAGGGGCCTGTATTCTCGTTCGTTTTTTCCATCGTGTGTGGATGTTGTTAATGGTCTTGATGGCTCTGTCTTTACTGGTGCAGGTATTGGCAGCTTTAAACGATCTCTACACAGAGCTTTTCTGTGATCTCGGATCTTCTCTTTATTTTTTTAAAATTTTTTTCTCCACTCGCTCAGTCTCGCTGGGCTGGTTGCGTGGGGGTTTGTCAACCTCATGGAGTTTCTCCGTTCCTACGTCGCCAGTCTGGTGTGATTTAATATTAATAATAATATGGCTTTATGTAGGTCTTCTTCACACGGAATAATTTCTAGTTTAGCTAACCAAATGCCTCAGCCAAACACGTGTGTCTGGGGGAACAGAAAAGAAATAGTTCTCCGTGAAAATTATAGCTAGTACAGCTATACGAGACCCGAGGCTCACGAAATCAGTTTGTCCCTGTTTTTTTTTAAGAGTTCTCTGTGCGTACTATATTTTGTACAAAGAACCGTCTTCTTTGGGCTTTATAGAACCAGCGTCCAGTCGCCTTCGCTGTTTTCCCCAGTTTTGACATGCGGGTTTCAATTCGCTCTACCTCTTCTTTCCTGGCTTATTAATTCTATCCTCAGTGCCCTTCTCTTTAGGTTCCATTTCTTACTCAATTAAATCCATGTAGCTTGTCCTGTCCTCTCTTTATATCAATATTATCGTGGATATAACACTTCAAGCACTAGATATAAGTAAATATACAGGGTGGTTTTGTTTTTTATGCGGACAAATCTTAACCATGGGTAGAAACACTCTAAATAAATCGATTTTCATAAATGATATAATGCCCAAAACTGCTCAGCTTTTAAGTTATAATGACGTATAAGAAATTCAAAGCTTTAAGTAGGATACTACGTGCGCGCCAATGTTAGCGCTAGTATTGATCGTTCAGCACGTTTTCTGACCACATTCCTGCCCATGCGTTGATAGGGAATCGATGATGATGATTATTTGGGTGAATGACCTGATTATTATTAGTCTTGAGGCCGATGACGATTACTGTTAATGTTGAAACCTCCCTGGCGAGTAAAATACGCTTCATCTGTGGGAAAGAATCAGCTTGGAGAAGTTGGGATCCCTTGTTCTCTGTTGCATGAGCCACTCTGAAAATTGTACACAAGGTCCAAAATCTGGTGGCAGCAACCCTTGCATTTTTTTTGGAAGCGACACGGATGTACAAACACTGACGACGTAGTGTCCGCCATACAGTTGTGTAATTGCGTTAAATGCTAAGTTTGAGTTTGAAACTGCAGATATTTTTCCTGACCATGAAATACTTACAGTTTTTATCGTAAAAATAATGTAAACTGCTTCGGTGGGTCGGAAACGTGCTGAATTATCAAATTTAGCGCTAACGTTGACGCGCACGTAGTATCCTACTTAAAGCTTTATATTTCGTAAAGTCATTATGACTCAAAAACTAAGGAGGTTTTTGCATTTTATCATTCATGAAAATCGAATTATTTGGAGTTTTTCTAGCTATGATTGAAATTTGTCCGCATAAAAACACCCTGTATAAATGAATACGCAAAACTCTGCGCTGATGCCATGTTTATTTGGAATTTTGAACAGTTCTTTTGGTCGGTGATTGCGAGCACCCTGCCAGTGCCCTCTGGTATCTTCATCCCCGTCTTCAAGATGGGGGCTGCTGTGGGTCGACTCTTTGGCGAGTTCATGGCCTACGTCAACCCTACAGGCATCGGATCTGGATCCGACCTTTATACCGTCATACCAGGTGAGGTTTAGAATGATCATAAATTATTGTACGGCAACCCTAGGGGTATTGAAGCAGTACCTCTCTAGGCAAATAGGATCGGCCATAGGGTTAGGTCAGTTGAGTTAGCCCATCCTATGTTGTGGGGGAGCAGCGCCTCTGGGGGATTATGTAGGTTACCTTAGCCATTAGCTAGGCCTTCGGGACGTTTATCCTTTATGCCCCCTTTGCATCCTCCCGGTTTAGTACCCCTACAGATCTTACTTTCTTCTGTTCTTCCTCTTTTTTCTGTGCCCTGACCTGGTTTTAATTTGTGGAAACATTAACACTCAGGTGGCTACGCCATTGTGGGCGCCGCAGCGTTCGCAGGGGCAGTGACCCACACCATCTCCACCTCCGTCATAGTCTTCGAACTCACGGGGCAGATCACCCACCTGCTGCCCGTCATGGTCAGTGAAAATTATATGAATCGTAGCATAGACCACACCATAGACCACACCATAGACCACACCATACATTGACTGGACACTGAAATCGGGCCTCTCCCAGTTGGGCCTGGAGGCCGATTTACGTGTTTTTACAATAAGTTCTAATAATCAAAAATACCTCAAAGATTAATTTCTTCGTCGTACCACAAGTATAGGGAATGCATTGCAGAGTAGGGAATCTAAATTCACAATCATATATCTTCAGTGGGCGATGTAGGTATATCATACCTTCGGACACCAAGAAACAAATGAAAATTCATCATAATTTCAAGGCATACATAAATTTCACCGAAAAATTTTCCTCCTAGATACTGCACGTAATGAACTTTAATATAACATTCAATTGAGTTGTTTTCCAATGACGGATTTGAAGCAATAACCTCAGAAATTGATGTATGTAAAGTTTGCGGTTGACCTCATCCCAATAGCCGCGACAAAAGCGATGTTAAGAAAATCCCGTAATATTGAAAAAATGAATTAAAACCACAGTAATACTACATTGGTAGCAATGAACTGAAATATTTACGAACAATGAGATAAAGATACCAAAACAACCGGTAAATTATGTTAAACGTAAGAATTCAGGGCTGATACAACCCTCCGTTACTGGAACCATCTAAAGCTGCACATCGTGAGTGTCAATATCATTTCACATAACTGCCTATGCATATTAGCTACACCATTTTGTGGTTGCCTACGTTATATCACTTCATGGTTTCTTATGTTGCATCACTTTTTGTTGCCGAAGTTAAATCACTTCATGGGTGGTCACCTTATAATATTATCACTTCATGCGTGCCTACGTTATATCACTTCAAGCGTGCCTACGTTCCATCACTTCATGAGTGCCAACATTTATCATTTAATGGATGACTAGGTTTTATTACTTCAAGGTTGCCTATGTTGAATCACAGCTCGATCAACCCATCTAACTAGTCTACCTATAAAAAGTTATTATTATGAATCGGCTCCTTCTGCCTCTTATAGGGTGGAGAAACAACAAAATTCATCACAGTCATTTTTTATGGCCAGCTAATTATAGTTTTTTGGCATTGGTAACATCTAGGTCAACCCATCAGACTCCCTGCAAAATATAATTAAAGTTTATCAATTCCTTCTACTACTTATTGGGTTGAAAGATAAATGTACAAATATAAATCTGGGTTTATATACAAATATATATACTTAATTCTTAAACGAAAAAAGTGTGAAAAAGTAATGGAAGAACATATAAAAATGCGTCTGCGTCACCGTGCAGGCAGGCCCCCAATTGCGGGACTGCAATCGGCCTTAGCGGCCAGTGTCCAGTCAATGTATGGTGTGGTCTATGATCATAATTTTAATTAGTAAAATAAAACAATGTACTACTGTATATGTTTGTAATGCCACAGTAGGCAGGCCGCACACCTCCTCTCCTGCTTTTCTGTCCGTCAGCGGTTTTTTTTTTTAAATTTTCTTCAAGTTAGGCAGTGCAATGAATTTCTACCTCTGGCTGTGTAGTTTACACCGTAGAAATTCTCACTTCTCTTGCGTGTTATGGTCAGGTGAGGTGCTTATGTTTTCATTTTTTCGTCAGGAAAGATAATTTATTTATCTGCTGGGGTTAACAAGTCCTTGGTGTGCAGATAGCTGTACTGATAGCCAACGGAGTGGCGTGCCTGGTGCAGCCCTCAATTTACGATTCCATCATCCGCATCAAGAAGCTGCCGTACTTGCCTGATATTTTGTCGTCGGCCTCAGAAGCGTACGACATCTTCGTGGAGCGTTTCATGGTGAAGAAAGTCAAGTACATCTACCACGGCATTACGTACATGCAACTCAAGGAGACGCTCTTGTCATCCAGGAAGATCACAGATCTGCCTTTAGTGGACTCGCCCAGTAAGTTTCCTCTTCGTCACTTATCAATTTCTAAAATTGGTGGACTGTTGTTAAGTCCAACAACATGATACCTACCGTCTATCTCTCGGTCATGGCTTTTTTTCGTTTTTTCATATTCTTGCTGATCTCGGGTCTTTCTTTTCCTATTTACCCTTCCCATTAACTGGCTGCTTCATTTACTTGATGTGCCAAGAGCCCCTTCTTTTTCCTTTTCTCTGTATGGCATTGAACTTTGTGAGTAGAGCGACCTCAACCAGGAACGTAATAGGAGCTACCAAATATAACACAGAGTCATGGCGTACACACGACAAGTAAATGACACGCACTGAGGGTCTCTGAACAGATATTTCCCTTGTGATGCGGACACACACATAACACACATATTAAGCTGCTACCTATGGTCTTCTCTTCATTAGGGTAACATGTCTAGTACCCGTCCACCATGCTAGTAGCCGTCCACTTGGCTTTAACAACTTCCTGTGTGAAAACTAGCAGTACTAGAGAGCCGTACATAGGCTTAAACTGTAGGGTACTACTTAGCCTACAGTTTAAGCCTATGTACGGCTTAAACCCTATAGCGATGAGTATACTGTATTATCCGACTTCAACACGATTTACTTATTTACCCGTTGATCCTGTGTGAGAACATCTTCTTGAATGGGTTCCACGTTTGTATCAACGTACTGTATCTTCCTCTGTTTGATCCTTTTTCTGTAAAGACTGAGCCTTAGACTATTGAGAATCATAATAATAATAAGACAAATAATTCGTTCCAGAATCCATGGTGCTCTTGGGCTCGATCCAGCGCAAGGCGCTCATCACGCTGCTGGAGGCCAAACTCGAGAGGTTCAAGACAAGCGAGCAGCTGGCGGCCGCCTGGAAGCTGGCTGCAAAGAGGTAAGTATTTGAATTGCATTAGTTCTGTCTACCATCTGGTAGGCCAATCTAATACAGCTTATATTTCAAGGGGGAGAATAGCGTAGTTCTGTTGATTGTTTGCCGGCGTAAGCCTGAATGCCGGCGACAATGTAACGATTGAAGGCTGTGTAACCTGGACGAGATATCGGGTCCAGAGAAATCTAGTCAGTTAATTTAACCAAACACGTTTGGGGCTTAGGCTTTCAACGATGAAAGTTTTTCTTACAGCATAGCACACATAGCTTGATCTCTTGGCACTGGAAATCTTGTTTTTTTGTCGAAGTTTTAACGTATTACTCAGGGAGTTGTCCGAGTGTACTATGCCTACTACAGAGAACTATTTTCTTTAGCCCACACAGCCAAATGTGTTTGCTTGAAGTGTTTGATTATTTACATACTTTTCCCGTTGCTCTTCATTCGAGTACACTACTATCTGAACATGCTGGTCTGATGCTCTGTTATCCTTCCGGCGGCTGTTCTTTTTCCGTGACGCATTACATGCCCCTTGACCTTCACGTTTTGATGCTCCATGCTGAGGAAAGTGTTGGTGCAGAGCCAGCAACTTTCCCGTGTGCCCTGATGGAAACTAAATCGAGCATCTGCGCTACATATATGAGAGCACACCAAGGTAGCCATTTTTTTTCGGCCCACGGGAAAGAGTGCAAGCTCCGAGGCAAATTGTTTGTGAGCCATCTCTCTTTGTATGAAAACTGCAATTTTCAAACTGCTTGGCATGGCATGGCAGGTACTGCATGTCAGTGCATAGAAAGGCGCGCTGGTTATGAGACAGCACTTATTTGCTCACTGCCTATACGCTTCTACTGTATGGTGCACTCGCTTCTCTACAAGTTCTGGGTAGTTGTATTGAGCTCGGAATATATGTACAGTATCTCTACTCTTGACGTGTAACACAGTTTAGTCTGGTGCGGTACCTATGGCAGAACTTTGGCAAGCTGAACGAGCTGAACAATCCTGACCATGTACATATATTACATGCAGCTGTGTTGCCACACATGATTGTGTCTCAAAAAAAGGATGCTTTACGTTCTATAAGGTTTGATAATATGTCAACTGAAAATACTTTTCCGATACCTAACTCTCACTATAATGTTTATTAAATTATTCTAATTTTGGGTGTAGTCAAGTTTTTGCACTGTAGTTCTGCCCTGCTGCAAGATTCCAAAGACAGGAATAAGTAGCTAAATACTTAACTTGATATTAAAACTGTTTAGCATAATTATGGCTAATAAGTGAATTCATGTCAACAGCTTTTCATAAATAGCAAAAATGGCCAATAGCTGCAAAGATTTTAAAAATCCACATTCTGAAAGAAAAGAACTTATCACAAGAGTTGGCAAAGTAACCTCGAATCATGTACACATAACATACATGGCGTGTCAAAGGCCTTCCAACATTTTGGAGTATTAAATTGTCTGAAATGTTAATATCTGATTTAAAATCACTAGAGATTAACCTTAACTTCAATAGAGTATTTATTCTTGTGCAAATTAATTCTAGGCAAATATGTATAATCATCCAGACATTCATGTATGAAAAACGTTTAAAATTTCAGATATTCTCGCGGCTATATTAAATTTTCAAAATGGCTGCTGCTCCAATGTTAATAAAAGACGTACCAGGATATTTCTCATAGTAAAAAATACTTGTTTAGACACTAATTTTGTGACTGCCTGTAACTTAGAACTGCCATTGTGTGGTTAATTTAACTTGGCCGCGGCCATTTTGAAAATGGTGACATGAAATACGGTTAGAAAAAATTGAACCCCAATATTTTTGGCTTCTTGGAGCCCAAACCAAAAACCAATAAAATCAATTTTGGAACCAGAAATGGCAAAAATGGCTTACCGCACTCGACTAGTTTCTTTGGATGACCCTAACAGAAACTTTTGCCGCACCAGAAGCTAATTTACCATTCAAGCTTATGGAGCGATCGAGAATGTAGCTAGAGTAGGTAAGCCTAAGTTTTAATTGAAACTGACTAATATTTTTTTCAGAAGTTTGTTACTCAGGAGCGGGGCACTCCAGGCTCTTTCAATTTGTTAGCATAGAATGCTTACAATTTACACTTTTGTTTAGACTTAGTGATACAGGATACTTTGGCATACAGTATTGGTTTAGTTCTAGTAGCCCCTTGTCACAATAGCCTAGTGAAGTGTTCTGTGGAGAATGCCCATATATGTATGTATAATTTTTATTTTCCTCGTCTGTTCATGCTTTTCATGCCGCTTCGTTCAGTGCGTCTCTACTTGTGACCTTCGTTCATTGCTTTAATGGTGTAAATATGATCGTGTACCCGCAGAGAGAAGAGAGAGAGCAACCATTTGCACCAGTCTAAACAGCGCATTTTTAAGTGGTTAGCGTAATAATATCTTTCCTTACATTGTTGTTGTTTCTCTGTTGGTCTATCTCGGTGTACATACTGGAAGTAAAGCTAATTGAGAGTATCAGACGTGGTGCACTTTTGTAGACATTTTCCGTATGACGTACGTCACCAGTGAACAGCTCTCCTCCCACTGCATACTTTATGCAACAACCAACCACATAGTCATTGTTTAGTCAGTGAATATTGATAAACTTTATAGTGAGTACCTACAATACAGTCATTTTATCGTCACTTAATAGTAGGTGATCATATTTACAGTAAAATGGTTGGGGTAAAGTCTCCTTGACCGTGTACCCCAACTGGTAAACCCACAGGCACTGCTTCGTGCTGTAGATATTGGCCACCTGGCCCCAGAGCAGTGCACGGCTGCAGTCGACCAAAGATCATCAAGAGCTATGTCGCTAGCGACGGCAGGCTCATATTCGACGACGTGCGACCACCCGATAATCCCAATTTTCGGTTAGGGTCAGTATCCCTGCAATAGCATCCGGGTACCAATGCTGACTCTGCGCTCCAATCGTAAGAACTTGTCTCCTGGTGACAGTTCCGAGCCCGTGCAGTCTGTGTGAAGGTGCTAACACTCAAACGTCTTTCTACTGCGAGTAGCACCCCTTGCATAGCCATATATCATCTGCTCATACTTAGCACATTTATACAATGAGAAAAAAGTTTTGTCCCAAAATTAACATGCATTTCCGTGCATTGACGGGAAATATCCGTGCTGGTGCAGCCCCAAACCTGCTGTTTCCGTGCAACAGAAACACGCCCAGGTAGGTATGGTTGGTGCACGGCAAGACGTGATGGTCTCGGTACAACGCTTTTCTCAGAAGAGCATACCTGTCCCATAGTCATTCCCATCATTAGCGCTAGTGCTTGTCGGTTTATCGGCGAACCAACTAACTGTAGTGTTAGTGCGTACTATCCCTTCTGTCACTTATTTTTTTTTTTTTCTGCAAGAGCCACTTTAATTTTATTCTACAGTATGTAACCTTTGATTATGCAAATACAATTTTTTTACTTTATTTTTTCTAGATAAGTGTCTAACTTTGAAATGGCAATATTAACTAAATGTATGGCTATGTTGCAAGTATAAACAGCACCTTTAAGATAAATATTTAGCCATTTGCTAAGGTTATCAGACAATTTGCTTATTTACGAGTTTTTTACTGTTACCTCAGATTATGCAACAAGTTAATAAATCGTCATAAAGAGGAAATAAATAAAAGTGAACAGGAATATTTTCATTAAACGTCCAAAAGCAAGAAATTATAACCAAAACATTTCAATAAACACTGAAATAAGTGTTCAGTAGTGGTAAACATAACAAGTTAATTTTGAACATAGCAACCTCCATTTTTCATGATTTTTATAAGGCGATTATCAACATACTTTGTTAGGTTTGATATTTCAGATGGTGGAATAGAATCTGCAGCTGTTTTTATTGCATTTCACAGGCTTACTCTGCTCGAAACTGCCGACCACCTTCATAGACCTTCCTTTTGATCAATGCCCAGAGGTTTTTAATGGGATTTAAATGTGGGCTATTCCCTGGCCAGGTCATAATCCTTTTTTATTTAAATCCTCCATCCGCAAGCCAGTTAGCAGTGTACCGTACTCGGTGTGAGGGAGCGTCCTCGTGCTGAAATCCCAATTTAGATCTGCGTGCGATAGTCAGCTCATCAAGCCATGGAATCAAGTTGGCTTCAAAAAACTGGCAGTACGTTCTGCATTCAGTTTAACTGCTTCTGCCACTTCAAATGGACCAATAAGGGTGTCACCTACTATCCCGGCCCAAAACATTATAGCTCCAACACTTTGTTGACGATTCAGCCGTGTCTGTTGAGGTCGGTCATGGAGGACCCATCCAGACGCCCATCCATCTGGACCATCAAGAGTGGCACTGCGTTCGTCAGTAAATATGACATTGGACAAATCAGTTTTCATGTTCTCTTCAGCCCATTTGACCCTATTTTCTTCATGAGTTTTTGTTAGAAATCGTTTAATTGCCTTTTTCACTTTCCTTAGCTTCTGCAGAACCTCACATCTTGTCTTTCTGCTTAGTATCGGGGCTCCAGCGTCTTCAAATATCGCCTTACTTGTAGAAAGTTGTTTTCTAGCAATAGAAACCTTCAAATGTCGCATATCCCGATCAGTCGATTTCCTCGTACAGGCTCTATCCGGAGTTATCCGGCTGACCTTACCTTCAATTGCATAAGCCTTAATTTTAATTGTTCGGTGTTCACGCTGTAGTTCCTTGGAAACTTCGAGTGTTGTCT
Source organism: Parhyale hawaiensis (assembly GCA_001587735.2). Taxonomy (NCBI): domain Eukaryota; kingdom Metazoa; phylum Arthropoda; class Malacostraca; order Amphipoda; family Hyalidae; genus Parhyale; species Parhyale hawaiensis. Next base: position 18,320,092 of record LQNS02276883.1, on the reverse strand, counting down.
TACCAGAAGCCAATAACGAGGTCACTTTGATCATTACTTCACTTTTTAGACCGCTATCTTGCCAATGTTGACTAGAGAGTGATGTTGCACAATATGGCGTAACAGCAGAACCCCGTACGATAAGCTAATGTTGCCAAAACATGGGAAATGGTTCCATTTTATTTTTCTCTAATTGTTTTTATAGTTACAACATACCTGTCGACTAACTTACTATTAACATTTTAAATGGGTCACACTTTATCTTGAAAAATAAGTAAAAAAAAATTGTATTTGCATAATCAAAGATAACGTACTGTAAATACGTCTTATCAGAAATCGTACGGCGGCAGTGTTATATAATACTGAAAGAAGTAACGATCACAACGACTGCTGACTGCAGATACTACAGTGACTGCTTGACTGCAAAATAATACAAATAATACTCTATTTTTAGTAATTCCATTTGTGCTGATATCTAGAGTGATCGAAAGTAACGACTGGGTTAATCAGAGTACTAACATAATGTTGCACTTCATCTTTTTACTTTTTTCATACTCGTGGACGTCTTCTAATCTGTCTTCCGTTTCCTTTTCGTAGCTCTCTGGCAGTAGTGAACATGTAAGTACGAGCAGCGGTTGCCTTTCCTGTGTATCATTTGCTCCTGATTTTTGTTTGTAGGCGATCGAAGATTTCGTTTTTACTCGCGTTTTTTGTAAATAACATTAAATTGTAAATATGGGCATATATTACCTTCCCTTTTGTGCGTCACTTACTTCTGATATTGTTGGTCAGTGACGGAAAAATTTATTTGTTTGTTCTCACTCGTACTCTATGCATTACGAGCAATGATTGCGTTTCCCATGTACATGATTTTCTGCTGATTTCGTTCAAAGGCAATCGCCGCAGATTCTCTTGTTCTTACTCGTGTCATGTGTAAATAATATCGCTCATTAAGTACAACCAATGGTTATATTTCCTTGGCACATAAATTGCTCCTGATTTTGTTGGTGGGCGAGTGAAGATTGAGTTCTTAATCCTATTATATGCGCTCTCAGGGGTATATTTCTGGTAGGCCCCATCCTCACGAACTAAAAGGCTGTCCCAAGTAGCCGCGTTTTCCACAGGGGATATTGTAGCTGGTCACAGTTTCTGCTAAGAAGGTTAGGTTGTAGGGTTAGGTAGATACTTCCTACTCTGCTCCGCTAGATGGGCTGGTGATAGCAACCCATCCCACGAGACGACTACCTGCTCCAGTAGGGAGGGGGTTGCGGAAGAGACTCTCCGTGCGAGTGTTTTTCTTCTGTCTTCTTCTCAATTCGTCTTTCGTCTATTGAAGATGCTTCGCGCCTTATTTCCCGGCCAGTAGTAGCGCGCTGAGCTTACTGAGAGTATCCGGCACGAATACTGAGGCAAATCATTTGTATACTGATGCGCCATAATGAGCTTGGATCACTGCGTGGATCACGTCGTATGACGCGGGCGCGGTGGTAATACTAGGAATCTATCTAATCTAATACTAAGATTGACCGTTGTGTGTCTATATATTTATTTATAGGTTTCATGTCACGCTCTTAACGTAATAGATACCCAGAAATTAGCTCTTGCCTTCTTGTTTTCATCAGTGTATTCATCTGCTTGAAGACTGGTCATCCTGCCGAACTTCATAAAAACTGATACGTAGAAAACATTCCAGGTTGCAGATGATGGCACTCGAATAGTATATCTGATTCCGGTGTTTCTTTGACAATGCTGTAGTCCACTCGATGTAGATGCATCAGCTTCTCTAAACAATCTCTTCCATCGTGATGTGTACTCTCTTCTGAGATTTACTTCATCCAAACTTCAGCTGAGTCTCTTATTTTGTTATTTTGATAATTATCGAGGCAACCGATAAGATATTTTTGAGCGGTCAGCAGGCGCGTAAAGACGACGATGATTTCTCGGAAGAAAATTATTTTCTCCACATTTTGGATTCTTCTTTCAACAGAACAAGTTCTCTTGAGGAAAAAACTTTTCCGAGTCCGATTTACATGTATATGCCACCCTCGAGTATCTTGGATACAGAGCTCCGTATTTAGAAGCAATATCGACTGCAGGCGAAAAACATCGCTTTTTGACGTATCACCGAAAGGAAGCTTGGTGTTGTTCAGCCTTGCACGCTTATCTGTGCGGTTCCCTAATTCAAGTTGGCAGATGCGCAGCATCCTATATAAGGAAGTTAGCAAGAGCCTTACATATATTGAAGGGAGCCCAACCGTCTACCCTAAGTAGTTGAAAACCTGCGAAATCATAAGTGCATCTCCCGTCAACACGCGGCACTATCCAGACATTGAACTCCCTTCTATAAATGTAGGTTCTGCCTTAATGTCTTAGCGATGATGCTACGGACAACACCAGACGGGTCATCACAAATTCTCCGCTGTCATTATTGACAGCGCGGGCACTCTAGTAGATAATATTAGTCGTATTTTTATACAATACCTAATGTCAAGTTGTAACTGCGAGCAGTGCTTGCCTTCCGTGTGTGCATGATTAGCTCCTGGTTTGGTTTTTGATGTAGACGAACGAAGATAGTATATCCTTAGTTAATACTGACAGTATCACTTCGTATTTGACTGGCTGTTGTGAATAATATACTGTCTGTGTTCTACAGTTGCTTGGAAAAGCCTCATAACTTCCACTTGCATTATAATATAAAAATATTCCCCTGGATCAGTGTTCCGCACTTCCAAACTTTTTGCAGTAGACTATATACTGGGAAAGTGTGAATATCCGTAACGTTTCTAACAGCTGTAACTAAAATGTCTTTTGCAGACTAACTCATTTAATTTCTCAGAAACACTAAACCATACTAAATCCAGGATGTTTTTCATTTGTCACCTTGCTAGTAGACAGTTTTTTGCCAGTGACGTACCATGTGCCCGTATTTCTTTTAGGATGCGGTTTGTTGACCGTGTGACTGCATTCGTCGTGTTGCGCACCGCTGTGGCGACACTTGATCGCTGTCGAGCGTGTCTAAGGTCAATCACTTGAGGACCTAGTGCATGTCTACCGCAGTTTTCTCTCTGTTCTACATGTTTATCCCCAACCGAAAATATTTATGCGATTATATGATCAAGTCGCCCTCGCCTATGAGTTTACGAAAGGGTTAATTTTTGTGGGTCACCCGAGATTTTTGACATTATTGAAAGTATTTTGTTCACGAGTCCACATTCTTTTGAGTACCGGGTGTGGGACACTCGCTAGTCGGTAGATTCTCAATGAGTAACCTGGCGCACTGCCCCCTGTAGCAGCGGTGGAAGCCCAACTAACACCTAATGCCACGTTGCAGGTCGCTAGACTCGCAACAGCCCAAGAGGAAGATGCCTGTGGTGAACATGTTCGAAAAGCCTCCTCCGCCCTCACCGTCCTCGCCCAGGTTCCTCAATTCGGACCGCAGTCGCCGCCGGTCCAGTAAGTGCATCTCTCTAGCGTCCTAACACTGCGGATGCGTGTTTATCTACCTACTGTAACGTCAGCTGTAAAAGATAAAACTGGCTTTGCCTTGAGTATTATTCTGATCCTGAAATTCGAAAGTTATTTCATTAATTCATATTACTGCATCAATGAGTAATTAATGTCTGTTCAGTTAAAAATTGATGCTGCTCTTATAAGTTTACTGCCTTCGACTTCCCGGAGGCGGGACGCAATGCAGGGTGCTTTCGGTTAACTGCTACAGCCAGAGGCGTGTTGCAATCACAATTTCAGGGTTACCGATACTACATCGGTAACCCTGCCGCTCACAAATTGTGTCGTAATCACAGCCCGGAAAGCAGTAGCGGTGATTGCAACTCGAGTTACGGGGATGCAGCTAGCCGCTCAGAAACAGCCAAATCAAATAAAGGGAACAAAAAATTATACGAAGGAGCAACGAGTAAACGCCGTAGCTTGGACAAATTCAGTATGCATATTTCCGCCGAGCTGCGGAGTTGAAATTACAATTAATCTTGGAATTTTATTCTTATTCAGCTTACACTGCTCGTCGATAGACGGCTCTCTTTCAACTGCATTTCGGGTTGCCGTACCATTTTTCAGAGGACGGCAGTCCAACTTGGATGAGATAACAACACGCTTCATTTCTGCTGCGACTCTGCTTACAACGCGATTGAGCCATGATTGCTTTGTTCACTGTGTGATTTCTTACAGTTAGACCGCTTTCATTTTTCCCACCTTGCAGGCAGTCTGGAGGACTTAACTCTGATGCGCAAACTCGCCGACACCCGCAAGGTGGACCAGTCGCTCCATGTGCACAAGGAGGAGCAGTCCATGGAGAGGCTGGATGCGGCTGCGTCCGACGGGAACGAGTCTTCTACTTCCCTGCGCAGCTCCGAGGCGTCTGGCAGTCCTCTTCGCCGACGGGCCTCTGACCCTGTAGGGTCAGTTGGGTCCACCATACCACTCGAGGTGCGCTTCTCAGTTTTGCACTGTAGATATGCCCAATACATAAACCATATTTTATGTACACCACGTTACCGTGTTTGATCGCTTCGTCAGGCGCGTCTTCCAATTTCTTGATGATACCGTATTCTGAAAGGACCCAACAGTTGCCTGTAGGGAAGGCAGGACAGCTTACGCTCACCTTCCCAGTAGACTGAATAGAGATAACAGCTCTGCCTCTCATGACACGCTTGCATTATTATTGTTATTGCATTACTGTTTTTAATACTGGTGTATCCGGCCGTCTAAGTTAGGCGAAAAACACTTCTTCGTTGGTC
>LQNS02276883.1:18284864-18315325 GCA_001587735.2 Parhyale hawaiensis | reverse complement strand
TACGCTCACCTTCCCAGTAGACTGAATAGAGATAACAGCTCTGCCTCTCATGACACGCTTGCATTATTATTGTTATTGCATTACTGTTTTTAATACTGGTGTATCCGGCCGTCTAAGTTAGGCGAAAAACACTTCTTCGTTGGTCATATTTTTGTCATTACTTAACCTAAGAATGATGTACTGCAACTTCCAATTTGACTGGTGAAAAGATTTACGCTTTCAATTCTGCTGTACATTCCTTAATTCCCTTCGGTGGCATGCAAAGGAATGACCTTTTTTGCAGGCCTTCAAACATAACTCAAATCGTGAACCGCAGCTCCGTTTTGGACATGTGCACTTCAATCGTATATTTCACTAGTCTGGGTAGCTGTATCACCAAAGGAAAAATTTCACTGGAGAAAAATATTTTCTGCGATGAAACCCTCGCGTTCTGCCCTCCTCTTCGTTCAAATTCGTCTTCTCAGCTCGGAAGAATAGCTTTCCTTTGTCTTCTTTCATTATCTAATCAATCTGGGCATTGTTTTTTTTTTATATATGCTTGTCGCACTTACATTTGCATATTCGAGCTCAACATATTTACTACGGCGGAAGGCATTATCTTGAAGCTGTCACTCAATTTTCCGTTGTAACCTTGGCCTCTTACGCCTCGTAGTCTTTCAGTAGTCAGATATTACAGCGAATGATTTTACAATTGGATCCGGTGGAAACTTGCTGACGCTCACCGGCTGCAAGTGTGACTGGAAATGCTTTGTTTAAAAGCGGGTGTTTGTAAAGCACTAGCGGCATCAACTTTGTAGATCCCGTACCTTGCTTGTCTAGACCTGGAGCATTGCTGCTCTTAGTCTCCATTTCAAGTAGCCATGCCTTAACTACTTACCACTTATATTTTACTTAATAATTGATTTAAAAAAAATCGTAATCCAGAAGAAGTATTATTTTATGTTCACTGAATGTGTATGAGATGTACGGTACTCATAAATAAATCAAAAGGAATTTACATCATTCTTTCACCACACAGTGCTATAGCCTTGCCAACTTATGTGCTGCAACGAAGATTAAAACCTCACAACTGCTTAATTGGACGCAATTGTTGGTCTCCTCACAACAACGCTGCAACGTAACATTACGGCTTCGTAAACTCGAAGCAAACAAAATTTTGACTCAGAAAGAAAGTAAAAATTAGAATTCGCGAGAGTGCTCAGAGTTACTTCAAGAGTAAAGCAAGAAGTGCATGTCCACTGTATGCAAATCCATTATCGTCTTGCTTCATTGCATAGTCATCTCTCCGACGTACCCATGGCACAAACTCAACTGCTAATTATTCTTGCTTCCAGTTCCGACCGATCATAGTTTCAGGTTCCGTTATTCTTGATGTTTATGAAATCCAGCTAGCTGTTCTATCGTTCTCACTTCGACTCCGGTGGGCAACCTTTAATGTAGCCTAATAGCAATTGTTTTCCAGGGCCGAACGACCCCTCAGCTGTTATCGTCTGGTGATGAGCAAGGCAGCGTGCAGAGCACTCCCGAGATGCCGACGTTGCAGGACGTGAGCCCCATCAACCGTCCAGCCGACGGCGACGAACATTCTTCTCTGCCGAACTTGGCTGATACCGATCACCTAACTGTCCCTGGTGACCCCCGTGCTCCCATAGCCTCCGAGGACGACTTTGACGATGCGCCCCAGTTCGAGCGGGGGCGACGGGGATCGCGGTTCGCGGTCACCCGGGTCCTCTCACCGGTACGTCCCACCCCTCCCACGGGGACGCAGTTCTTCCCGGAGAAGTCTGAAATAATGGGTGAAGTAAACGAAAAGAAGTCCCAAGAAGAAGATGCGATATCGGAAAAGAAGGAAGAGGAGTATATCATTCCAGAAAAGGAATTCGAGGAAACGGGAAAAAATACAGTTGAAGGTGTTGGCGTCATTCCTTCTGAAGCCTCGGAGACTGCCGTGCAGATTCAAGTAACTCCGCCTGCTGAGGAGGTGAGGAGTTCATTGTTTCTTATTATTATGAGTGTCGTGCCGGCCCCTTCTGGACGTATTCCTTTCGGGCCCAGTTGTCCTCTCGTTTTCCTACTCCTGTTGGTCAGCTTTTTCTGTTTGTTTTGCTTTCGTTCTTTCCCATTTACTGTGACCGCGCACGTTGATGCAGCTCTAGTACACCCTCGTTCATGAGATCCACGTTTCTGTCGATCTTCTGAGTCCCGTATGTCTTCTTCACCTTCTTCATAATTGTACCAAAAAGAGAGCGGCGTAAGTTGCCGAAAGCTACAACTATCTGTTAATATTTTTGCAAAACTCTGATGACCGGAATGATGCCTTACCGCAGGGTCGTTGCATCTGGCCGCAATCCTGACTTTTAAGGTTAGTTTGTTTTTTATAGACAAGTAGGTTTTTGGGGTCTTTTTTTTTTTGCTTCTTCTCCGTTTTAAGGCTGGTGGGCTCCTCATGGTTGTAAGTGACTTTCTACACGGGGCTCCCACCTGCTCCTTTGTTGAAAAACCACAAAAGGGTTCTCTAAACCACCCCGGTACGAGTGTTCTTGTTGTGTATCTTTCTCTTGCATCATTTTACTCCGTTTGTGCCCAATTTTCTGACCAATATCAGTGCGCTGGCCATATTCTGACGCCCTCCGGCAGATGTGCCAAAATAAAATATTGGGTGCGATGCGGCTTACCTACAATCGCTGCGCTAGTATCTTTATGTACTATTAAGTTTTTTCTGCATATAAAGAGTGAATGGTCTTAGTTAACAAGTTTCTTTTATGCGTGTTTCCTTGTACAATGTTAATTTAATAGTGCCCTCTGGTGCCAACATTTGAAGTATCTTCTATTTCCACCCTTGAATTGGACAGTTTAGTCTAATTTGCTTTTACATGCCCAGCACTCACTAGGATCCTGGGCGCTGAAATAGCCGCTTTACTGTCTTAAGGTCAACTGCTTGCTCTTGATGGCAGAACCTCAACCCAATCTGGCGAATTGAACGCTCAAGAATGAACATTTGGTACAGGTACAGGTTACTTGCCAGCTCATTCCAAGTGAGACTGCTGCATGCACTGGTTCGAGCTGCAGTTACATACCCACTAGTCCCAAAAGAGCGTACGGCTGCAGACTGTCAGAATTATGGCGTCAGAGACGAAAGTTTCATGTAACAACAACTGCGACCCCTTCGATCATCCCCATTCCTTGTTAGGATCAGTACCTCCGCAATAGCATCTGAACGCTGCAATTCTGTTTCAGCAAGCCATGCAACGCAAGAAGTCGCATGTGTGACTAAGAGGCTCGGGCTCGAACTCGCGCATACTCAGCCTAAATTCCCCACTGTATACAAATTACGGTTATACTTTCAACTGCCATTCATCGGGTTCCAAACAAAAAATGAAGCAAGAAATAGCCTCAAAAATACACAAGTATTTTTCCCACCTTGATCCGTGTATATATTTTAAAAATTATTTAAAGTAGGCTCCTCAGTGGTGTATAATTATAAGTGTGACCTCTGCGAGCGCTCGTACATTGGAAGCACCGCTCCCCAATTGTTTGTGAGGTGCGCCCAACACAGAGGAACTTCTTTTCGAACTGGTCAACTTTTATCAAAACCCTCAAAATATTCCATCCGTGACCATTGTATCAATAGTGACCATGTTTTTAGGAGCAATAATTTTTCTATTTTAGACACGACTCAAACCACGGCTGCCCTCCACATTTTAGAATCGTTGTACATTTTTAAACAGAGGCCTGAGCTAAACGAGTGAGCCTCAGCTGTAAGGCTCTCCATCATTTCATCAATTTTTAACGGATAGGGACCTTTGATAGATTCATTTTTGTTATTCTTTTGTCGTAACCACCTTGTGTAATCCGAATTTTGTCATTTCAGAACACTCATGATGGATTTTTAATAATCCGAAACATCTGGTTTTTAATAATGATTCTGATCACGTTGATGCTTCTTTGTATCTTGAAAATGAGATTCCCAGTGAATCAACCCATTTCTAGAATATCGGCTAAGAGTTTATGTAGGTATAATAGTCATGAATGCGACTATTACCTCTACAGGGGCCGCCGGAACAGAACGGTGCTGTGGTGCTGAGGAAGAAGAGATCAGACCGTGCAGTGAAGCCCCGCAAGAGTATCCTCAAAAAGACCTCGAGTCACATGTTACCGGCCTATGACGCCTCACCTTCATCTACCCTGCAGCGGATTGGTTATGCTACAATCCACGGTGACAACACAAGGTTAGACTTTAGTTGTTGTTCCTAAAAAGTAGTTTATTATCGTCATTAGTGGGGAGAACCGCGACAAATCGGGCCGTTTCTGGCTCGGTCCAAGGTTCGCTTGATTCCGGTTTCCCGGACCTCTTCTATTGGGTGTAACGCCCACCATCCTCCACCACACCTGCAGTGCATTGGTCGTAACAAACCGGTTGGGCAACGCGACGCGCGACGCTACCGGAAACGGCCCGATTCGTCGCTCTTCCCCCTACTACCAGTGACTCTTAAGTCCTGCTCTCGAATAGTAGGAATTACGCCTCACTGTTGTCTTTGATGACGTGGTAGTGGTAAACCTGAGGCTATAATTATAATAATCATAATAACGAAAAGGCCGCCGAATATAGTGGCATGTTAATTGTATCTCCGCCTGTTCACTGTTACATTATGCTACAATCCTCGAATATTGTCGGTACCAGGCGATATCATCTGTGCTGTTCCTATCCTAATTAATGTTAGGTATGTATATATTTTGGTTACACTGAGTTTTTATTATAGGTTTTATAAAATTCTAAATGATAAATTGAATTCTTTGCGCAATTTTGTTAGAAAATGCACACATTCATTGTTGCAAATCAAACTTGCAAATCAAACAGGACTTCATTTTTATTTGTTATTTTTACTGCCGTTGAACAGAAAGTGGCGGAGTACTGTGGGCGTTCTCAGATGAAGTCCTATTATTTTTCAAAATTATATCTCTATTTTACAGAAATTGGCGAGCCGCAGTGGACCTCCTCAGAAGAAAAAAGAAACAAACAGACACTCCCACTGATTCTATGCGCTCTAACCTGTCCTTGGTAAGTCAACCTCAGAGATACGTACACGTTTAATCATGTCACTTAGGCTTATTAGGCAAACTAAAATATCGAGAAATGATTGTGTGGTATCACTGGTATGTCCGCATAACAGCCAACAAATCTGGTGTAGGTAATAATTGAATTAGGGGTCACGCTTAACGGTACTTCGCTTTAATCAGTATAACATACGCAGCGAGTTTTCGTGTTATAAACTCTGAAAAAAAACGCAATTTATCATCTCGTACTAAGTTATTGCCGTGAATATGTAACAAAAAGGTAGCATTTGGTGATACCTTTAACTTTAGATGACCTTTTCGGCTTATTTCAAAGAGTGCTAGTCGGACGGAAATGTATGTTGTGGCAGAGAGTATGTCCAGGCATTTTGTACCTTACGTGGAAACTATTATACTGCATTTTTGTTTGGAGAGTGGGGGAGGATTTGCCATATTATTAATATATTAAAAATATTAATATTTGTCACGCCAGGGGGACTCTGCAATGATACCTTAGCCTTATTAAGGCCTTCGGGACGTTGCTTCTTCGTGTCCACTTTACTTCTTTCTGCTGTCATACTCGTAGCTGATGCTACTCGCCACTGTTGTTCCTGTTCTTTCTCGATTGCTCTTCGCTTGCGTGTTGATCCTGTGTGGTAGTGCCTCCGTGCATGGATTGTACGTTTCTCTCGACGTACTCTACGTCTCTTCTATCTTCCCTTTTAATATTGTCTTTGTTGTGGAAACGGAGACTTAAGGTTCTTAATACAATAATTAGAGCCCCTTGAGAACGCATATCTTTGCCAAGTAATGCAATGTCGTTGGTCCTGAAACAAGGTTTTCTTCTTTACAATCACTAAAATTTGGTCATTGGTGCCTTTTAGCATCAATAACGCTTTCTGTAATTTTTTTTTGAAGATCCGTCAATAAACTTTCGACGTATATCTTTACAAACACAACAAACACACAAACGGACGAACTGATCACCAAAACTCGGTTGTTTGTACCCTTTTAACATTTCTAACGATTTCTGCTACTTTCCCAATGATCCGTTCATAACCTTTTCCTTTATATTGCTGACAAATGTAAAATCAAACATAGAAACAAACAGATCATTAAAAAAATTAGTAATCTGCTGTTAGTAACATTCCTAACAAGTAACGGCTCGTGGCAAATTTATGGGAATCCGTTCAAAACGTTTTGAGTTAAGATGCCAAGAGAAAAGAGGCGGACAAAAAACAGTTGAACTTAGCCTCACCGAAAGTTAAGCATCTGTTCTTCCTAGCATGTCTAATAATCCTAGTGAATTTTTATAAAGAGCTTCACAGAAAAACAAATACCGAGATACCGATAAAAATGCAACTTCCCTAGCGGAGGTAATAATATTTGTCCTGGTGTTAACCAGCTGTGTATTAATTCTAATGAACCATAGGTATTGTTTAGCGGTAGAGTGATTGAGGAAATAGCATAACGATGATGTTTTGTGCTTATTAATTGCGTGTTGTGCAGCGGTTGAAGCAGCACATGGAGAGGTACAGCATGGCGCAGAGGCAGTGGGAGGAGAAGGTGTACAATGAAGCTGTAGATTTCTCCACATGCCCCATCGATCCTGCACCATTTCAACTGGTGGAGAGCACATCATTACTAAAGGTATGGCAACAGTGTACTCTTCCTAGAGCTTTCTGACTGGGAACCCTTCCTGGATTGTCGTGGCAGTGATGACTTGGAACCCTTCGTAGAGCGTCCCTTCCTAGAGTATCCTGACATTGATCCCTTCCTAGAGCTTATTGATCTTGAGTCCTTCCTAGTGTTTTCTGATTGTCAACCTTACGTAGAGCTTCCTGGCGGTGAACCTTTACTTGAGCTTCGCAACAGTAAAGTCATTCTAGAGCTTCCTGACAGTGAATCTGTTTTCAACTTGTGTTTTTAATCAGAGTTCACGATTTCAGAAATGAAAATTAAATTGTCTTATAAAGTTATGAATGTCTCATGTACGAAAGAGAACTGTTCCTGCCAGTTAAGAGTTATTCTCATTGCATCTTTCACCAAATGAAATTNATTTTAACTTCAATAATGGACTTTACTGCTTTCCAAGTTCAGTGTGGTGTATTGTAATACATATTTAAAAAATATTTCTTTGCGTATCTTTACTGAAGATTTATCGTTTCCCAGGTACATGCTTGTTCTCAGTAGTCGGGGACTTTTTATTTTTTAACTGTTCTGGTAAAGCGGATCTCGGAATACAATTTCAAACAGTGCAATTCTTTTGAAAGTTAATGTTTGATGGTATTGAATCAGCTGAAGAATTATTATTAGGTGTCATCTTAGATCTATATTTTGTTTCAATACTTGGCCTCTATACTTGACTCATTACTTGGCGTCTATACTTTATCCATTGTCCTCTTTGTGTCTCTTCAAGAAAGAATTATTAATCTTTCAGGTCCATTCCCTCTTCTCCTTACTGAGCCTAAAACACGCGTACGTGACGGTTCTTGGGAGACTCATCGGCGTTGTTTCTTTAAAAGAGGTAAGTTTTTGTTAACGTGAACCCTGACGGGACACTTTCTTTAAGTATTCTACGAGCGGAAAGCTAATGCGACATTGTTGACTGAGCTGGACTCAGTGTTCTTTATTTCTCTATTAGTATCTACCATCTTCTTACTGGGTAATTCTGAGATTATCTGATAATATCTTTCAGGATTTGTTCCTAGGCCTTTGATAAGGTGAAGCTCAGTGTAATTTGCAAGCTAAGAGTTGTGGTTGGGGCTCTGTTGAGCTGAATTGAGGAGTTTCTCGCTAATGAAACTTCCTAACTTCGTTGTGATGGAGTATCTGTTTGTTTCTAGGCCTACCTATCGTTATGGTAGTTTGAGCAGAGTGAAGGTGTAGATGGAATAATAGAAAAAAAAAAGCCTTGATCTTATCTCCAGTGCCTACAGGTCGTGGGTTATGAGCTGAACTGTGGAACTGTCACAGTGAGATTTTCTAGGCGTTATCAGTCTGGATGACTAGTAAAATAGCTTTGTCGTGAATGTATCTCTGATTGGTGCCAAGTCTGACGATGATCAGATCATTGTGTTTTGGTTGAGTGTCACGTCAAGTTTCACATGCCTGTGTCAGGCAGGTGGCAGGGAGGGAGAGCATCTTTCATGGCTAACAATTCGCATCGTTGTTGTTGTTGAGTAGTTTTCCAGCGGCTAGAGCTCCACCCGCTTGGACTGCATGGAGGAAAATAGAGCTCCACCCGCTTGGACTGCATGGAGGAAATAGATTAAGGCAGCTAGGTCTCGCAGGCCCCGGTCTATGTTATCGCTCCGATAAAAGAGTGGGGCCACGCCTCAGCCAGACCCAAAGTCCTGAAGTGGCTAATAGTGGTGGGTTTGAGGGAACTCGTATTTGGCAGTGGGTTACACTTCACCGCTCGATAATGCATTTGAACATATTTTAGTAGTCTTTGGTGGTGGCAGTCGATGCAGCCAGTTCGGTACCGTTGCAGGTTAAACACTTTAGAAAGTGACCGTTAAATGCAACAAGTTACGTTTGCTCTAGCCCTTGGGAGGTGAGGTTTGTATATGTTAAATATCGTTCCTCAGTGTGGCGAGTTCCCAACTCCATAGAAACTCTCTACATGTCGCATGTAGGGCCGATCCTGGAGAATTGGTCTGCAGTCTGGAACACCGGTTGTACCCTCACCTGCGGCTACTAGACAGGGTTCAACGTAGATAGACGAAGCGTGCTGATAGTCTTAAGATTGTAACTCATCGTGTTAGATCGAGAGCCCTAAGTCAGTTATCGATAGGATGTTGCGTTCAGACCTGATACAGTGCTGGAAAGTTCTCTTGAGTGCTGTCGATGTATTTGTGGTTCTAGTTTATTTATTTGTTTTTCTCCCTATTTTAGTGTGTTCGGGGTCATTCATTGAAGCTAAGTGGCTTTTTTTTAACTCAGCGAAAAAGAGCAAGTTTCTAATTCGAGGAACTGCAATGTGGAACTCCTTGCCAGCGGCAGTGGGTTTTTCCCACCTTCTTTGGCTATGTTAAAGTGGGAATCGCCTGGGCTCCTCGCACAGGCATTTTTACGAGTTTATCTCAGGTTGGAGGATTGTTGAACATTGGGATAGCCAACTACACATTCCCTCTTCTTTGTTTATACTGGTGTCTGTAGGTCTGTACCTTGTGTGGTGATGGGCGCATGGCTGTGTATTGCGCGGTAGCTGAAATGAAGGCTCTGTACAAAACAATACATCGTACAACATCCATCGAGTATTGGCGTGGTAATACTCGTGTTAGAGAAATTAAAATGAAACACTGTGTTCATCTGATAATATATAATACAGTACTTAGTTTATGGTTTGAAACACATCACATAATATTTTAATAGATCCTGTTTTGTATCTAATAATGAATAGTATGGAAACAATCCTTGTGACAATTATCGAATGCTAGCGTGGGAATAATCGCGTTAGAGAAATCCTAATAACATTTTGTTCTCTCATTTGTTACGATGTGGTAAGTTGCTGGGTTTGAAACACATATTTAAAATTGAGCTTATGAAAAGCTTGGATCTTTACACCTTAGGGCAAACAATGAAAAGTTGTGTGGGATTTGAAACACATATGTTAGGTTAACCTAAATAAAAGCTTAGATCCAGTTTTACACCTTAGGGCAAACAATGAAAAGTTGTGTGGGATTTAAACACATATGTTAGGTTAACCTAAATAAAAGCTTAGATCCAGTTTTACACAATAATAGTCAATAAGAAGGAACTAATTGGTGTTGGCCCGCTACAGCTGAGGGCCGCCATTGAAGCCATCAACAACGGCGCTCCGCAGCCCAACGACGAGCTGCCCCCCGACGAGCTGCTCGACAGCGGCCTGCCTGTGGATGAAGAGAACAACTTGGAGGCCTTGTTGGACAAGGACCTCAAACTGGAGGACAATTCCGACTCGGAATCGGAGGATGAAAGAAAGGATAGGCTATAGCGAAACTAGTAGGCCGTTAGTGTACTATCATTACTAGGAATGAGAGGATCAGATCAGCTTCTTACCCGGAAATGACATTTTATCAAGTTAGTCTAAATATTTTATAGGATAAGATTGGACGATAAAGCAGACTTCGAGTCGGATGCTGAAAGAAGAGATTGACTATAGCAATGCTTGTGAATGATAGAGTAGGGAATGGAGTAAGTAGGTTCTAGTGTAGTAGGAAGTGTCATATTACCGACTTAGGGTATTTTGAAACGAAAGGACTACATTCTGTCCATTTAATCAAGGCATTTCGGTCGTGGTCAAATTCCTGTGTAACGGTGCCAATTCTATGGCATTTCTGAGATTTCTCTATATACAGGTAGTGAGCGGGCCGAACGAAATCTCAGAGATGACCATACAATTGGCAAAGCTATAGAGGAATTTTACCACGACCGAACTGCCTTGATAAAATGGACAGAGTATAGTAAGTTAGTTGTAGTTAGCATATTTTACTACACGTTACACGGAAGGATATTGAATTTAGTTGGGCTATTTTACTGCACTTTTGTATTGGATACTAATTTATATTGAGTGCATATGGCCTAATACTCATTTCAAGGGCGATATTAAGTTTATTTGTGATTTTACTACATTTTTAGGCAAAGCTACTGAGTTCATATGGAATGTTTTACGCGTTATGGGAAGAAAAATAGTTTTAGTAACGGTTTTTGTTACACTTCTTAGCGGAGAATATCAAGCGTACGTATTAGCTACGTGTTGTACAGGAAGATACTAAGTACTGTTTCGTACATCAAATTTACTATTTTATGTCATTGGAATTGCTTTTGAGACACGAGGAGCATTAATTGGTTTGACTTGTTTGGTATATATATTTGGAATTTTACATCTTGAGAGGTCTTTCAGTTTTCAATGGAAAATGTCTTCGTTTAATGGGATAGTCATGGGAATCGCGGTTGAGATGTGGATTGCGGTGACGTGTTACGTCTCCAGCGTGTGTCTTTGTTACAAAAGAAATGTTGATTCACTGCTACAGTTCTACTGTTACTGACGTTAGGTACTTGTGATTGTTACTATTTGTACTCCATTGGGGGTGGTCAGTTAGGAACTGCCAACCTATATTATGTATATTATGGAGGCAGTCACTCTCTCTGAAGAATGTTCTAGGGTACGTAGCCCTAGCTAGATTTTCGGGTCATCCATACTTCCGTACCCACACTGCTTCTTTCATATTTCGTTTCCTTCATAACGATTGTATATTGTGCATAGTCTTCTTACCTGACTTAACGCCATGGTCACCGTTTCTTTTTACATAGGATCTCGACGAAGGGAAGTCTGCTGTTGCCCTGCAGTGATACATCTTTTAAAGCCGTCAAATGAAAGTTGAAGTATTTATCATTAGCGCGATAACAGGCATCAAGGAGACCCACTGGCGTGCGATGCCACTGTTGTCAGTGAACTGAAGCCATATATATATATATGGTGCCTTAGAATCATGAAGTACTATGGGCCATAGTCAGCATAGCTCGTTATTGAAATGAAAAATACAGCTTAGATGAACTCCCGGTAGAATTCGGGCAAATGAGCACGTTCAAGGGACTCTCCAGGTTCCCTTAGCCTTTGTTAGCCTCCTGTTTTAGTATTTTGTGCCCCTTGAATTCTTTTTTTTTTTCATACTCCTACTGACCGTGTTTGCTCTGTCCTTCCTCCTTTTTTTGTCTGACCTGCCGTACCTTCGAGTAACGGTCCCGTGTGGGAACCCACGCGACCCCTTCCCATACATGCATTTCCCATTTCTTCTCTCTTTGGTTCTCATTGACGGGAAAGGGGGGGTCAAGACTTTACAATGTGATACTTAACCCTATACGGCATCGCTGAACCAATTCGTTAAGCGATGCCGTATAGGGTTAATAATGTACGGTGATGTTCTGCTGTTCGGCACTCGCAGACTAGGCTATCTTATTACATTTACTTTTCTTGCTCTCTACTGCAAGTGAGGCTTAATTAGAGTTATTAAGATACTAGCTGTTACTCAACTTTATTATCTAAAATATAAGCAGCTGCTTTTTTTAGTTCATATTATGTGGAACCATAAGTTAAGGTGCAAGTGCTGATGTGTTTTACCATAAATAGCCGTCGCCGTGCCGTATTTTATGGGCAAGAAGTTAGTACGTAACAGTAGTCCATAAGGTTGTGAGTCCGTGCCTTAATAGCTATTTATTGCGTAATTGTAGTAATAGTTATTTATTTTAAAAGTATTTCAGCCGTTTTAAAACTTCAGAGACAGTCCCATGTCAAACTATTCAAGGCTAAAACTATTCCCTGAATATAGTCTATATGCTTTAAAATTTTTCGCAAATAATTTAGTTGAATGCTTAAGAATTCTTTTCACATAGCTATACTATGTACTGTTAGTTTGTTCTTGTCTGGTTTTACTGAAGACATTACAAATGCTCCCAAACTGTTACACTAAATGTGACTTATGATTATCTCTGATATTTCATTTAGAAAAATGAAGTTGTGTATTAGATGGATTTGTAGGTATTATTAGCTAGTGCAGATATAGCTACAGCTATGGGCAGCAGCTATTAAATCTGTTGTTACGAGTGACTTTGCTCTATCAATTGAATTTCCGCGTCTTAGAGATGTTCTTTGTGCGACAGTGCACTCTTAGAATTAGTATTGAACTCGATTAAATTTCAATTGAATGAACTGAACGTTAATTTTCGAAAGCACAGCGCTGTACAACGTCGGCAGCGGTACAGCTTGTACGGAATGGTAAAACTCCTCGGGTGTTCTACGCTACATATTGTGTTCTCTTCTTGGGGGGGGGGCGCAAAGGATGTGCCATAAGGTTAGGTTAGTGAGGTTTGCCCATCTCAAGTTATGGGGAGCAGTGCCCTTAGGGGGACTCTATTGGTTGCCTTTGCTAGAAGTCTTTCTCTCTTGGCCACTTAGCTTCCTTCCATTTTATATTCCTACTGATGACGTTTTTCTCTGTTCTTCTTCTTTCCCGACTTGCTGTTCCCATGCGCGTTGATTCGTGCACGGGTTCTACTTTTCTATTGACATACTGTATGTTACTAACTTCCTCTTCCGTTAGATTGCTTTAGTAGTGGAAACGGAAGCTTAAACTCTTCAGTTTAATCATAGTATTTATATTCTTGTATAAAATGTTCATGTATGTGTATTGTCTAGTTCAAACCTCCGTGTTCATGACACTGGCGGTGAAACAGAGGAAGAAATTAAGGACATTCAATATTTCGGTATTGTGTAAAACAAGGGCTCATGGTTGTCTGCACATAATGATCAAAATTGGATCGTAGCACCTATGAAGCACGGTGCCCTCGTAACAACTTTCGTTGCCGCTATCAGTCTAGAAACAACTCAACTAATAGGTTTACGTAGCAGCGACACTGTCTCAGCTTGCTCAAAATTTAGCTATAGCTGCAGTTTTTACGCTATGGCAAGTAGCAGCAATGTCGAACTTTCAACGATCGCTCCTAATTATTAGTGGTTTCAGTTGACAAAGATCGATATTTTAAGAATTATGGCATACTGAAGTCACGGCCACGACTACGCAGTCGGATTAGTTGAGTTCCTTCTAGGCTGCTAGCGGCAACGAAACTGGTTACGTGGACACCGGGCTTTATACATATGAACGCTGAACTCTTAGCTCCTCAGGGGGCCTAGGATGGGCTATAGGGTTGGGTTAGTTAGCTTCGCCCATCCTATGTTATGGGGCCCGGCAACCCCAGGGGCTCGTGTGGGCTACCTCAGCCATTAGCTAGGCCTTCGGGAGGTATCTTTTGTGCCCACTTTCTACCCGAGTACCAGTTATTCGGCAACCTGTCGATGGGGTTGGTATGGGAAGTGCTAATTGGGCGAGGGATATTATGACGTACCACCCATCCCAGTGGCTGTGGGCATCACGCCCCGGAGCTACCCTTAGTGCTTTACCGCAGGGGTTGTTGCTTCTGGCTTTACTAGGTGACGTCACTATTGGCCTCCCGTGGGGATGTCTTTCCTGACATTCCGTTGTGATGCAACGAGTGAAATTCTTCCGTGACGTCGCCAAGGGAGGCTAATCAATCATGACGTTTAAGAATAAATTATGCCCCGTGAAGTGGCCGATTGTCTCTGTGTTAACCCTATTTGCTGTATTTCCCCTCCAATAATGGGTGCAGTACTTATAAGAACTAAAGAATAGAACGCAGCATGTACTTAGTTTGTTGTGACCTTCAAAGTGCCTAGTTTATTTTCTATCTTTTTCCCGTTCACAATAAATAGTTCAAACATATCACTCGAAAGACATTTTGTACTAGGTTTTATAATTGGTACCTTAGTTTTGTAAGGCAATTTTGTACTTAGTTATAAATTCATATGAAAATTGTTTGCGTACTCCGTTTGACTTACGATAGATAGGTAAGGATTAGTTAAAAATCAACTCAAATTTGAGCAGTTTAGCAATGTAACATTTGTTTAGAAAACTGTTGCAATTTTCACGTGTATTGACCCTTAATATTGACACAAAATTTAGTGGTAATGATACCCGTATCAGTGGTACGATAACAATGCTACGTCTTGTTGCAATTTTATTAGCATTCTCGTTTTCTAAGGGGACAGTCACATCCGAGTACCTTTACCGTGGCCAGGACGTCCATCCAGAGTTTTCGAATTACCACTTTGAAATGATTTTCTTGTGACAAACGCGAACCGTTTACTCTTGAGACGGTCGGAAATTCAGCCGTGCTTCGCAGGGTCACTGGCTTAGGTGTTATAGCTTTTCTGCTAACGCCTGAAATTTAATCTAAAGTGGTGAATCGAATGCACAGGATCGACGTTGCTGTCAAGTCGAAGCATATCGGATTAGATTGTCTCAATTCAATAGTGTTGAGTGCAAATGCACTAAACATCTACTTAAATTACATTAATTCACCTTAAATCAACAAACTAAAATCTCCATTCCTTATACATGCAGGAATCGCATCTTGGTTGAAATATCCCGCCTGAAGGAGGCTGGGCGTAATATGGCTAACCTAATCATGCCTCAGTTCAACTAAACTTTTCGTAGGAACAGCTGTGTATGTGCAGTCTTCAAATGGATACAGCAGGTGTCAACTCATTACCAAGTGACCTATTTGTGGACGGCATAAGCATATGCTGGTACTACGAAATATTGTGCTTAACTCATTAAACTTTGTTCTCACAGCACGACCATAGTACAAAATTTCAAATACTGCTATGCCTGCGAGAAAAATTAAGCACAAGAGAAAGGCTTAACGCCCCTTGTGCTTATTGTTGGACTTTGGTATCAGTAACAGTATATTCCTTCAAGAAAAAAGGTATACTTTGGGTGTTAATGGGTTACTTCATGCAGCAAGATGGACGGTTGATTGGTTACGGGTGAAGTCAAAGTCCAGCCAACGGTGAAATAATAAGAACTTTAATACAAAGTCAGCTATAAAATATCTTTGCGCTGTGAAACAACAACACCTGGAACAGCGAATGATTTCTGTAATAAATATATTTACAAATTAAGCACATGTGCGTTCATCATTATGGTAATTCCTGTCGCGTATCACGCCGTATTAGAATTGCATCAGCTTTTATCCTTCGCGTGCATTCCAGTTGGCGACGTTGTTAGTGAGGGTTGTCTATAATCCAGGAATCGTGAATTGCAACTTCCGTTGAGGCAATTAATTAGGAGCGAGTGAGCACTGAACACGTTGATTGAGCCTGCCTGTGCTTAAGTACAGCAATTCAAGACAGAAAAATGACGAGCAATTGCTTTGTCGTCAGGAACGTGAAACCAATGCACGAGAGTGTTCCCACGCTGGTTGAACACGCATGAGAGCAAGAGCAGTAAGTAGGGAAAGAAGAAGAGCAAAATATACGTACTGCAGCATCTTCAGTAGGACTATGAAAAAGGAAGAAAGCTAAGTGGGCACAAAAAAAAAAATCCCGAATGCCAGCTCAAGCTAATATAACTTTCAGGGTCCTCCATGTGGCGCTGCCTATAAGCAGCGATGGGCGGAAACCCGGCTTACCCAACCCTGTGGCCTGGCTTAGTTGTGCCCGCTGAGGCGAGCACTTCGATATAAAAGTCATTAATTCACCTCATATCCGATAAATTAAATTGGAGACTATGACTAGCCATGACAGAGGATGGCCTTTTTCACAATATTGACCCTTTACTGCATAGCATCATGGTGCCTTTCTTATGGGTATGTCCACTACTGAGGACATTATCGTATCTGACAAACCAGGCAAAGGGGGGTTAACCTCCGGTTAATGTGCTGTGGGTTAAACCAACTGATCTCCGCCTATAATCCCTTACAGCAGGGGTTCTCAACATCTTCTCCATCATTTACCCCCTCGGCATTATGTATTTTTCCATTCATCCCCTATTCTCATAAAAAAATTATGCCATCATAAAGTGACGGAAAAACAAGAAGAAGTCACAAAGAACCTTTTATTGCTTAGGTCGTACTTCAAAACTTGAATTATTTACCCCCGACAATTTAATTTTTTAACCACTAACGGTGAATGTGTCCCTGGTTGAGACCCCTGCCTTAGAGGAATTATCACCGTAAAGTCAGGCAGCACAGGAAGGAAGACGGTAGCGCTTTCATAAAGTGCAGTTTCAGGGTGCAGTTCTACATTATAGCTTAGGTGGCTGAGCCAGTTCTGGGACCAACCCAAGCATTTCCTTCTACTGTTTGGAGGTTAGTCGCATGAAATTAAATTTTTAGAAAAAGCGGAAATTCTATGAAAGGTTAACGCTACGAAGATCAAATAAAATGTCAGTTTTACGTAGGAATAGCATTGTTTAAAATGTTCCTGAGATACGCTGGTCTTTTTATGTAAGTAAAATCGACAGTTTTGTTGAGATATGCAATGTATGATCACAACTAGCTGAATCACCATCTGGGCTCAAGTCCAAGAAAATGGGGAGAGCTAATGGGGGAGTCCAGTTTTTTTTTATGGCTGGGATCGCGAAACGATTTTAGATTGTTCTCTACCTCCGATACATACTAACAAATTACAAAATCATTTTATTTTCGAAATTGTTTCATGTTTGCACGAACCACCAGCCGAGGACTATTCAGTCGCAGACATCTGATCAATTCTCAGGATTTTCCCTCAGAGGAATAACCCCCTAACACTTGACTACCGCTGGACGACGACATTCGGGTTAGTTCGCTAACAAGTTACTCAATGCTTTCTTTCATGAATTAATTTGTTTCTCTCATAGGAACAAAGCTATCTGAAGTGTAGCATGTATGTTGCGGCATGAAAGAAAGAGTTAAAACTCGATCAGATATCGGATAACTTACCTTTGGAGCTGTTTAAAAAGTGTACATCGTTCGATAACAGTCCTCGCTGTCGCTGTCTGAATCCAGAGCCAGTAAACGACCGGCGCGCAGAGGACTGAGGGCGGCAGAGGCGAAATCGGAGAAGGCGAACCCGTCTCTGGCCGTGGTGTCGTCGTTCGGTTGCGGGGCGCCGGAGTTCATCGCTACGATCGCCGCCTTCAGCTGTAATGGGACCAAAGGGTTAAGTGATGCTGAGGCGAACTGAGTTCAGTGCTCTATAGGCGACAGTGTTTAGCTTTACATTCCTAAACAGAATATCTGCCGGCCCTAAAAATTGCCCACAGAGAATTTTCCATAAAGGTAAGTGCACGTATTATCTCTATATGTGTCTTTATATTTAAGGCGGTAAATCTGAACAGGAATGCGGAACAGTGAGGTTGCTGAATTCTGACTGTGTTTTGCGATTGCAGAGTTTCTTTCTCCGGCGGTCTAGAAATATGTTAGGGGCGTGTGTCGGTACCTAGAGTGTCACGTCTTTTCAAGGTCTCCCCGGTTCAGTGCCTATCAGACGGTAGTCACGTGAAGTTAGCCCTCAGGGGCTTAATCCGGTGGGCCCTATCCCTGTCGAAAGTATAAGGGCCTCACCCAAGGGCTGTCCCAAGTGTCTTTTCCGCAGGGGATGTTGCAGCTGGCCACAGATCCTGCTGAGCAAGTTAGCTTGTAAAGTCAGGTACGTTCTTTATACTTCCTCTTCTGTCCTTTGATGTGGGCCGCCCTGTGGTAGTATGCGACCCATCCCATGGGGCTCCCACCTGCTCTTGTGTGTGAGGGGGGGGGGCAAGGAAGGGATCTTCCGCACACGTGTTTCTTTCAGTTTTTTTTCGCCTCTTTGCCCTGAGCCACGTGGCTTAGCGAACAGCTTCGCCATATAGAGTTGGAGATGCTTTGTGCTTTATTTTCCTGCCAGCAGTAGCGCGCTGGCAACATTGAGACCAATAGACCTCATCTGAATTCTCATTTATCTCGAGACTTCTTGGTGGAAAGCCGAGAGAAAAATTTCTGAGAATCCGGCGGGATGCGAATAGTGTTACTTCGCTAGTTAGCTACCCTACGCTTGTTACTACTACTACTATCCTGAAGTTGTGCTCCTCTGCGGGTGTCCGTGACCATCCTAATTAGTTGTTGAAAAGAACACAGTCGAAATAAACAATACTACGCAAATGATCTCTGCCCATGTCGGCGCTCCAAGCGTTGTTAATTCATTGTAAGGTTGATAGTAATTGCGAGAATATGTCAGATTTAAGTATAATACATCAAAGAACTAATGTTCGTGAACGTCTCGGTGGGGGGGGGGCACTTTGGCGGTGTTTTATAAATGGCTGCGCTCGCCAAAATTGACTTTTCAAAACTGCTGCAGAGAATGAAAAGCCATGCTGTATTGGTGGCAGTGTGAAGCACTGCTCTTGTGTCCGTGTTACATGAGTATAGTCTTGTCTGGGCTCAGTACCTCGCATGCCTATACTGTGTCAAAGAAAATGTTATATACTGCGGCTGTGAGCTTCTACAAAGAGTCTAAATTATTCTGACAATAAAGTATACTGTAATGACTGCTTTAACAATTCTGAGAGTTCTATAGAAATAGTAAGACCAGTAACCCGTTGCCGGGCGAATGAAGCACGCTCTCGTAATAATAGCATTGCGGAAATAGCCATATATGGTCAATTGCCGGTAAAGCGTTACAAGCGTCAGGGCCTCTACCTTCGACTAACTATAAATTCGACCGATAAAACATACATATCGCATGCAATAGTTTCAATGAAGCTTTACTTCATAGACTATATTATGATACCGTAGGTAGCTACTAGTCTCCTAAGTGGGACAACCCTCGGGCCTGGGTTCAACATTTTTTTTGGACATACTGTAAATCTCTTCGTTCTCCTCTCCGCAACTTCTCTTCGTAATTTAAGGACTCTCAAACTAATCCCCATTATTAGTCATCAAGGTACTAGTACCTATGTATACGTACCTCTTTCCTTGTCACCACTCCAACTAGGCGTCCCAGCGACGTCACGTAGGCGTGCCGGAGAGACATCAGGTAGAAGAGCGCGTGAGTCTGCGAGACACAAAGCAAAATTTAATTCCGGAGTATTTTACCCGTTAGGTAGAGCATAACTAAGGAATCTTGCGATTCATATCAAGACTAGTTGCTAAGGCTTCACTACACTCTTGTCAAAGGCTCTCAACCCCTGTCCTAAGGCTTCTCCAACCTTCCGCATCCCCGCCAAAGCTTCGCGACCACCCTCTCTGCCAAGGTTGTACGACCCTCTGGGGACACTGCTCCCATAACATAGGATGGGCAAACCCATGGTATACGTATAGTAACGTACGTTATTATACCACGGGCAAACCTAACTAACCTATCCTCGTGACCTATCCCCCTGACGAGAGCGATCTTCATGTTCTCTGTAACTGCATGGATAATTGGATATAGTACCGTATATCTTTGAAGCAGTTGAAAAAATAACTAGATTCTAGTAGCAGATGAAAAACGCTGCGGTAAAGTTTACTTTTTTCTTTTTATATTGAAGTCTATCGACGACTTCTTTTGATAAACGAGATGCATTTTCGACGCTACTACCATACGGTAGCATGATTCTCAATGGCGAAGAAAGGACAAGGCATGGCGACCTTACCTTCAGTAACGGAGTGTTCTCTGCCAACTGGAAAGGAGTAGCGTCAATTGGGCAGATGGAAAAGTCAACCTTTTCATTGAACATGTCCTCGTAGTCCTGGTCACTCTGGTCTTGAGGTTCTTCCATGAGTCTCCTTGTAACTCCCTGTAAAATGAACCCAAGAAGTAATTTTTAGAACCCATTTCTGCACTGTTCAAAAACAGCTGCTCTCCAGGGTCGATGAGCAATGCATCCTGCGCTGCGCCAGTCACCTAAAAAATTGTGTTTATTTTCTTGGAGCACAGGAGGACGTGTTGATTTTGGATTATCACGTCTCAGTGTACTATTGTTGTTAGATACAATTGCAAGTAGCTGCAATTTAGGCAAAAGTCCGCCTGACCAATTGTGTCTCAGAAGCCTAGGTACAATTTCGGCTTTAGTTTAGCCTAGTCAGGAGCTGACCCTCAAACGCCTAGTCACAAAACAATATGTAGTTCAGTGAAGTACGTGTGCAGAGCAGATAAGAGTAGTACAGTTCGTAAATAGAAGTATTAGATAGCATTTCAGTGGGTAACATGAACAAAAATTCTAGAGGGAAAGTTAACCCACAATCCGCCGTCCAGCAGAACCTCACATGACCCGGCTATGACAGGCAGTAACCCAAGGCTTCCGAAGACAACCACGACTGAACCCCAAACAGACTTCGCGGACGCACACGATACTTTCGCCTATAAATCCTCAATATAGTTTCACTTCAGCGGGTTGTAATGATAACCTATTTTGCCCTATAGTAAGCGTAATGTACAACTGGACGGTTGTATGAACGCATGGATGGAGCAAGTAGCACAATAATATTCTATGTAAGTAACACAAATGATGGTAATACATTGGAACTATTCTAAACGTCGACAAAATATACTGTCTCAGTTTGAAAAGAAGTGTTTGTTCAGAGAAGTTAAGCTCCGTAGTATACCTGTTCTCCTTGCAATTGTAAAATTCTTATAGTTAGCACCATTGAAAATCGTGAAGTTTTTTATACACTCTACCAATTTAATTCTATCACATTATTCTGACAATTACTCAATTTTGTGCAATTTTTCCACACTTCAGTCTTCTTGTCTGGATTTTCTCTTTTTCGGGAAAGTTTCTGTTTTGGTAGATTTTTCAGTTCATGGAGTCTCTGCTTGAGGCGTTTTACTGTACTACTTTTAGCGATGGATAAAACGGATGTGGACTTAGTGGACAACCAAACTATCTCACCGGTTCAATAGCAGTTGCCGAGGGCCTGGAGGAAAGTTGTGGTTGGGACGTAACACCGCAATCTTCGACCTGAGAATTTCTGCTGCACAGGATGCAGACAACACGTTAGTTCTTTCTAACCCACTGCATGCGGTAGCTTTTTACAAGGTATCGCATTTCCACGGGAGACGTAGCCCTCCGAGCGAGGTAGCTCAGTTTAGATACGCTATGGCCCCAATCGAAAATTTATATTTATTATTCGCCATCGTTCACTGATCGCAAATTTACTTTTAATATTACAAATTCCCTCTCCCCCATCCCCCCCCCCAAAAAAAAAAAAAGATTTGACATTGTTAACGTTTCCTCTCTGTCATTACCCGGCGTAGCTTCTCAAGGTACAATTTGAAAATTCTTATGTTGGTCACGTACTTCTCTTGAACATCAAGTAGAGTAGCTCTGTCTTGAGTTTGTGTCAACGTAGGTGGAGATTTTGATCTTGGAAGAGTACCACTTCTTGTCACCTCACAACGGCCTTGGCCACGTTGGGAGATCTCTTCCTTAGTCAGTTTTTCTCTTGATGCAGTCTGTTCACCCTGAAAATCAGCGATACTCCTGGCCATTTAAAAACTTTTCTTCACATTTTAACACAGTTATTATCTACAACTGTTCACTCTTCAATTAAAAATGGCATCCTAATTTTTGAACCCACAAACGTAGAGTTCAGTCTAAAATAACTTGACTCAAGTTCATTTCTAATGCATTATTATATATTTCGTTTAACCTCCGTAGTCGTAAGTCAGGCGTTTCAACAGAGAAACTACTTGTGCAGTATTCGAATACCGCATAATGGGTAGGCGTGGCCAACGTGCGCTACTACGGGCAGGAAACAAGGCGCAAAACATAGTAGGAGACACTCGAGTAGTCGGCCTCTTTTACGGCCTTCCACACGAGAGAGATGAGAGAACTCCCGTGGACTAGGTACGCTACCTCGATCAGCAGCCCACCTCGCGGAACAGCAAAGGAAATAGAGAACCTACCTAATTTTACAAAACTAACCTCGTCAGCAGGAACTGCGGCCAGATGCAACATTTCCTGCGGAAGGGTTCTCGGCATATATAATACAAAATAATTCAGAATAGTAGAGAGAATGAAACTACACCTATTAATTTTCGGTTGATATTCGTTAAGCTAGTTACTTAGTTATTTTAAATTGAATCAGAGGTTTACATACGATAGTGAATGGTCGAAGACAAAATGCACCGAGCTTTTTCAATGCTAAGTCTGTCCATTTCTTCCATTCTAGTGTGTGCTATAACACGAATGTATCGGAACATTTAACTCCGAGAATAATATTACTAATATTTGATAGAATTACCTCAAATGGAGGAGTAACTTGGATGGTGATGCTGGGAATTTCGCCCCATCCTTGTGGAGTTGAAGGCTCACTGTGGAATTCAACCAGCCGATTCTTGTGGTTTCGTCCATTTAACATTTCCTGAGAAAAACTCTTGTTATTTTCCTTAAGTGGTAGTTTCATGATAGGCCTCTTCCTACGCCTGTCTGATTTCTGTAAATTTTTCCCTTGATCTTTGTTATTTTCACGATCTTCGTGATCGCAACGAGCACTCGACGTCGTTGCTGCAGGGACAACCTTTCTGGTTGCTTCACTCTTTCTTATATCTCCTTCAGCATACCTATCATCGATCTTCGATGCTGGGAGCTGCGCTTTAGATGACGCCATAGCCTTTGCATTTTCAGCAAATTCATTGTTTAATTTCAGACGTTTTTCATCTCGCTTGTTGTTTTTAGAAATATTTGTAGACGTGTTAATGGTCTTTGTTCGGTCAAGCCCATGAGAGTCCCTCTGACAAGCCCGAACTTGATGCAGTGGCTCCGATCTGGCGGGCTTTGACTGATTCTCTCCTCGTTCTGTAGAGGAAATAGTCATGAAAAGCTCCGGGTTACTTGCAGCTGATTCAGGGGAAGTAATTACAGCAGATCCAGGTGCAGTAGCATTACCTACTGAAGAACTCACATCAGTTGGTTGAAGTTTAGCTTCTGGAATAACTGGCAAACTTTCCGCCAGAGTCGTCAATAGAGTCGATGATTGGCACAGTTTCTGCTTTCGTTCTTCGTGACAGCTGGAAGAAGTGAGACTCATTGCGTCGCACCGCGTTGCTCTTGAGTCATCCCCTTCATGCTTTGCTATCATGTTAAGGCCAGATGCGTTAGTTTCAGGGGAATTGTTGTGTATGTACATGGTAGACTGCGATTTACACTGAGATTCGTTCATCACCGGGGTTTTTGATTGCTCTGAGTTTTTGATTTCTCTTTCGGGCAGAGAAGTGCTATTGCGACAAGAGCCTTTAGACTGTACATTGTTTTCACTTTCTTCATAGGCAGAAAAATTGAGCTCCTGATGGAATTCTTCGGTGCCAATAGAACCACTTGGTGTATCATCCGAGTGGCCAACGGAGCTGCCCTCAGACTCTTCCAAGATGGGGACAATAGGGATGCTGGACCACTTCCGCTTGTGACGTTCGGGCACAATAAGCTGTGGGAATAGTAAAGTCAACTTATACTGTACGCCCAACTGGGAAACCCACACGCACTGGTTTAAGTCACAGATTTAGACCTACAGATCGTTGTCGTATGGTATGTTACGACATACCTAAATTACTACCAAAATCCAGCATTCAGCTACTACGCAGTTATAGCAAGTCGGTAACCGACAAGCGACACCGCACGGAAGAGGCGCTGGGACTCGAGGGACGCCTGTGACGTCAGCAAGCATCGCACCTGCGTTCCTCCAATCACAGACCACCCGAGGGAACCCGGCCGTCGGAACATCTAATTTGTGTTTGTTCAGGAACCCTTTTTGGACGATTGCGGCCGAACCATGGCATGTCGCAAACATTTATGTATGTGTATTCATAGCTAGGGTATACCCATAGTCTTGATATTAGTGTATAGGCACATGGAACCCGCCAAGGTAGAGAAATTAGAGTTTCTAATGGGAAAAACGAAATAGCCTCGCTCTCCTCTCTCGATTTATTACAAATAGTATCAAAATTAGGAACTATAGGAGCGGGAAAGATCATTAAATAGCTGTAATATCACGAGACCTGTAAATAGATATATGATTCATTGAGATTGGCGTCACGGTTAGTTAATTAGAGGGCAAAATAGTCGACAAGACAAACACAAATCAAGGGCTGCGAAGGGCAAAAGTGTCAGAGAGTACAGATCGGCTGGCTGTTTACTTTTGCACAAAATGCCGGGTATAAAAACGTAGGACGGCCTGTCGAGGCAGCCAGTGTCCAGACGTTCACCGGAGAGCAGCCATACTTAGTGTGACGGAGAGGAGAGAGAAGCCGGGACGGAACACTACTGCCGCAACTTCAATATACGAGTTAAGTATCTGAATGTGTATCCATGATAGTGGGGTTGACAAATTCCGGTGAGATGTGTAGAAGGCGGTAGGAGTGCTTTGTGTGTTCTTTGTATCCACACGTAGGTCATGAATTCATTGTGTCTTAGGACCCCGGAAGAATTGTGTTGTGACAGGGTTGATTATTATTATTAATGTTATTATATTGAGTAGTTTAAGTCTCCGTCTCCACAGCAACGGCGATCTAACAGAGGAAGAAGCAAGGGACACAAAGTGTGACGATAGACACGTGGAACCCATGCACGAGGGTGTTCCCACACAGGATCAACGCGCATGGGAACAGCAAGTCGGGAAAGAAGAGTAAGAACAGATTGAAGAAAGATCAGTACGACAGGGCTGATAGTGAAGGATGAAAATATAGATAAGTTATTTTATTTCTTGTCATTATTTATCCTCTGCTGCGCCACATACCCCTTGGTTTTGAATCGTGCCTCCGCTCGAGCCATATTCAATATCCACATTTATTGATCAGACCAGTCATTAATAATTCACGTGATAATTGATATAATTAATATTCATTAGATATGATTTCGAAAGATCATATCGTATGAGTCAACTTTGAATAATAAGGAAGTTTGCCACGCTACCATTTTTCTCAATTTGTGATTGAAATATACGTAATTATTAATAATTTGCATTCTGCGAGTTTTCAAAGTCCCTTACTGAAAGTTGTGGAAAAGGTAAAATTCAGTTTCCCCAAACCAGTATTACACGACATCTTCAGGAGCTATGGCGCCAGTGGCGGAAGGCTTCATGCGACAATCTGCACCCCCCGACCTTACCCATTGCTGGCAAAGGGCAGTAAACCTACAGCAGTACGCAGACCAGATCTTGACTGATCACGTCATGCGCTGCAAAGAACTTGCCTAGCTGGTAGCGAGATTTGAACCAGCGGCCTTGCGAATTAATGTCAGAACCTTTAGTCTACTGCTACTGCGGGTCTGTGCACGAGAGAATTCAATAAGTGCTTTCTCATATCTACAACTATATTTCTTGCATTTCAAGTCAACTATCTATATACAGGTAAATCTCCGATTTTTTTTGGAATGCGTTTGAATAAGAGTAACAAATTTCGGGATTCGAACGAATTAAGAGCTACTAAGTTTGCCATCAAAAAGTTAACAAAATCCCTCTCACATGCTCGCAGAAAGAAAACGTATATACATACATAAGAAAACATTTTAGAGGTAGCCTATAACAAACTAATATAATATACTGCGATTCTACGTCTTAAACTGCACTTGTCTTACATTTATGTATCGATTATTGAAATCTGGGATGGATGAAGCAAAGAATCTGGTCCGTGTATGCACGAAACATTAAATTTCTAATGTGAACCAGTTGACTGATCAGAGTTCACATTAAGAGCTATGGTATAAAAATTTTGAATGAATTAGGGTTATCGACAAATTAAAGGTCAGATGAATTAAGGGCTTTACCTGTATGAACTTCCTCTTGTTCACAGGGTGAGCAGAAAGTCCTCAGACTCCGTTTTTAAATTACAAAAACAAAGATTACAACTTTTTTTTATCACTATAGGAACTAAACACTGTATATTCAAATACAATTTAATCGTAATTTTCAGGTATATTCATAATTTTAAAGTTTATGTTTAGAAAAAAATGTAAACGAGTAGCTATCATCGAACTCCATCGTCCGAGAAAAACCAGTTCTAAGATCATACAGCTTTTGAAAGTGGCCAGATAGACAATTTACCATGTTGTCGGAAGATTTAGCACTTCTGAGAATAGTCCAAAAAGTGGGAGACCTTGGATTATTTACACCAGGAAGATGGTTATAGCTGTGCATGAGAGGGCGAGAAGAAATTTTAAAAAGTCCATTTCGAAGGTTGGCGAAAGAGATTAATGTGAGCAGCACGTCATTGAGAAACATGACTAAAAATGAACTACAAACTGTTTCCTCTCCAAATGACGACACGTCAATAACTCACTCCTCTTTTATAGCAGAAGAGACCTAACGGAACAAAATTCTCATCGAGCTCATGAGTGGTACGTGAACATGGGAGGTTTTTTCCGGCAAAACACCTTCAGACCTGAGGCTAATTTCAGTTATCAAAATAATGGTGTTAGAAAAGAGGTTAATGGGCAGTCCAAATAATGTAAGAGCCGTTTACGCCGTCAAAAACCGTCCTCTCATGAAGTGGGCTTCAATCTCGAAGACTTGTAAGTCTGTAGTGAACTTTTCATTATTAGTTCTCTATAGCTGAGCATCACAACTGCTGTAAAACTCATAGAGCGCTTCTCACTGCTTATCAGCTCCCCTTCCTGAGACGTAGCCTAAAATGTCTGTTGCGCGGTCAAAGAGCGAGAACTTGTGCACTGGCATTGGCCAGTCTACGCGCGCTACAGAAAACACCTTTCGCCCTCAGGGAACTTAACGCCCAGCATTTTCGCTTATCTTCAGTTCCATCTCGAGTTCGACTCCAGCTCGCAGTTCCATTCCGAGCTCTACTACCAGCTCGAGGTTCAGGTTCCAGCCCTTAACTTGACGTCGGCAGCCCCACTACTACAGCACCGAAGAGGTGTGGTCAGCAACACTTCTCTGGAGGCCCTCCGGGGCCTCCCATGCAAACTGCTACACCGTACGCTACCTCCAAGCCGCTAGCGCTTTCCGTTGCATTCCGACTTGGTGCACTACTCAAGCTCTATGTATTTCACCGGCTTGTGTTTTCTCCACCTTTCGTCTCAGACTGCTCAAGCTGAATTCATATAAGCTACCTGGTCTTGCCCCGCTACAGCTCTGCACCTTCACTCCACACCGCGCCAGTGGCATTCTCGCAATTGTGTCCTTAACTACGAAGCTGCGCAACGTTCAGCTCCACGCCGTCAGAAGACTGGGTACTAAGAGCTCCGCCATGACGATTCTACTACCACTACGTTATATTCCTGTGCCCTGCCTTTACCCACGACTGTATATTGTCTAATATAATGAATAATATAGCGCCATCTTTTATTCACCTTGTCAGTTTGCTCACCCATGTGAGTGCTTTCAAGAGCTGCTCACTACAAGTCCTCTCTGATTATCGTGCAAGAGGCGTGAAGATCAACTCTAACTGCTCCACTGAGGATATTTTGGATCCATAACTCGATGAGGTGAAGAAATGCTTCAAAGATCAGCTTTTCCACTTCCAATGAAATTGTGCACCTTCCCATACCTTAAAAAACTCAGGAATGGTGTTTCGGATACATTCCAAGGTTTTGGAACAAGAAAATCTGGCCTCCTTCTTCACCACATTCAAGCCCAGTGAATGGGGTCGATGTTGGAGGCTTAAGTGTATATATAATGTACTCATTCCACAAGTGCTGATGTTTTCAAGCAGTCCTAACAGTCTCTTTAGAGTTAATTGGGACAAAATGCCCCCAGGAAAACCTCCATATTTCTGTGGAAGGTTTCCGTCGAAGACTGGAAGATGTAATTCAGGTAAAGGGGACCATACTGAAAATAGTTCTGTAAATTAAATCATATGTCTACAAATTAACATTCCGGCTGGCTCTGTAATTTCTTTCTTCCATTTTATAACTTCTTGTAATAAAAAATTCTTTTCATTTAGCACAAGGACTTTCTGTGCACCCTGTAGGCATTATTGTCAAATAACAAAATTTCTGTACAGTGGGGAACTTCTGCTGAAAAAAAAGGGAATTGACTTACAACACAAAAGCAAAGAAGCGAGGCACAATGATCATTTTAGCTTTTAATCAGATATGAACATGTTGCCCTTACTTACAGCGTTCAACCCTCACATTCATACCTCTCGGGGTGATGGTGGAATGCAGGTAGATTGACTTCTCTGCGATAGATGGGAAGTGCCTAAAACTTGTTTGGTGGTCTTTGAATCAGATGCCGATGAACTTTCACTAGTTGAAACCCCGGCTTCAATGTCTGCTTCCACGTGATCGCGTTGGAGAGTTTTCGCTGCCGTATTAGAATCTTTCCCACGTTGCTTCGGCGCCTCTTGTTGAGCGCTGTCTTCTGACGTTCTTCGGAGCATGAAAATATCATGAACACTACCTGGAATATTAGAGTTGGTTCATAAAAAAAGGCTTGGTAAACCAAAAATGTTATCAGATTTTCAATACCGTCTACTGTACTCGTTAATATTTAGTGTCAGAAGAATTTCTCTCCGAAACTTACTTGCTCTGACCTTACCCACAATACTGGGCATTGAGAAGGACGGAGGAGGATGCGGACTACCAAATATATCCATTACTGGCCTCATTTTCTTCCTCTGAGTTCTTGCCTTCCTGCAAGTATAAGAAAGACATAATTATCATTCTACTCCATAGTAGAATGGAACTCGTCTTGCTCCTGTGTCTTGTTACAGTTTATTTTGATGATTGCGGTAGTTTATCCAGTAAAGCAGCTCACAATATCATGAAACTAAGTTCAACTGCGGCAGCCTGGCCCCGAAGGGTATCATTGCTTCTGCCAAGGAGGTTATGTTCTCGTCGAGTTTGTACCAAGATAACTCAAAAGATATGGACGGATTTTTACAAAATTTACAGGGATTGTTAAAAGGAACAGATGATTAACTTTTGGTTAAGATCGGTTCATCTGTTTGTTTGTCTGCCTATTTTTTAGTACCATAACTCAGAAAGTTATAGACGGATTATTATAAAATTTTCATTAGCTGTTAGGTATGTCACGAAAAGTAAATGATAAAATTCTTGTGGTGATCTGTTGGTTCGTTTGTTTGTCTCTGATTTGATTCTATGCTTTTTAGCAAAACAATTGAAAACGTTATCTAAGGATCTTTTTGGATTTACAGAAATTGATAGATATGTTAACAGACGTAAATGATGAAACTTTGGCGATGATCGGTTGGTCTGTTCGTGGTTTTGACCAATGTTCGTCAGAATATTTGTTAGCAGCATAAATAAGTCAGAAAGTTATCAACACATTTTTAAGAAAATTACAGAGGTTGTTAGTACTGTAAAAAGGCACAAATGATTAGGGTTGGTTGTTAATATGAAGGAAAAAGGCAATAGTTTCAGAACCAATTTGCATATTTCGATACCATGTCTTGCTTCGCGGAGGTATGCGCTCTCAGAGTACACTAGTTGTACCTAGAATAGTCCATTCTAATCGAAAACTTACGGTATGATGGGTTTTGTAGACCTTAAGCCTCTGCTTTCACTACAGAAGCTATCAAACCTAGGAAGAAAATAATTAGGGACATGCAGCATGCTGATAAAGAATTGGAGCTCATGCATAGGGATGTTTCTCTACCGGTTCTATGCGCATGGGCGCATCAAGACGGAGAAGAACTGAAATAATCGGTAATATTTGCGTGATGTAAGCTGCACAATTGCTCTGGAGCGGTCTGCAGTCCTACCTCTTCGCAGCGATCTCGAGGATGGTTGCAGTATGTTCACTGACTCGGGAGTGGTTGAGTTTTGTCTCGAGTAAACTTATCAGAACCTCTCGCTTTATTGATCCAAGAAGCATCATCGTTTCTGAGGAGAGAAGAAGCAACAATTCGTTGTAGAAATTATTATTGTACTCCAAGTTTAAACCTCTTTATTTACAGAGACCTCTGTGATCCAAAGCGAGGACGAGAGAAGGGACATAGAGAATATATATATATATATATAGAGAGAGAGAGAGACGCGGACCCCGGGCACGCATGGGAACAGTTAGTTGGGAAAGAAAAGGAAGAACAGAATAAAGCATCATCATTAGGAGTATGAAGGCGGAAAAAAAGCAAAGCTTGCACGAAATAAAGT
>LQNS02276883.1:18231582-18242723 GCA_001587735.2 Parhyale hawaiensis | reverse complement strand
ACCTAGATCCTGCAGTTAGAAGTCAGCGTACCTGTCTGAAGTCCGGGCAACTCAGGCCCAGGAAACCCAATTTCGCCCCCAAGTAGTTGATGTTTTAAGTGCACATGGATTTTTAAAATAATTCATCAAAATTCAGCTACATTGTTTTAGGAATAAATGTAATTACAATGATCATTCTTACTGCTTCGCATTCCAAAAGGAGAAATCTAGTGGATTGTCTCCAAGAGTTCTTTGTGTTGCCGTTCAAGAAGTTTGGCGCAATTTTTATCCAGTACGTCAAGAGGCCTACGGTATACGGTATGGTAAGTGATATTCAAATATCGAGGCTTGACCCATCTAAAACTTTGGACAGTTGCTCCAAATTTACCACTTTCAATTGAGCTTCTGGTGTTAGCAGCAATCTGATTGCGTAGAGGCGGCCTGAGAACTTCACATTGTGAAGCAAATTTCAATTCTTCACAGGCTCAAGAGTCCCTAATCGGCAAAGGATTAACTAACGCCTTAAACTTGATTCAGCAGATCGAGGCCAGCATACCTGCCTAAAGAGCTAAACAAGTCAATCCCGAAATTTTCATTTCATCGACAACTCAAAAGCGTAATAATACAGATAAACCTAAGAAACGCGGTACACTTTAAATTAATAAATTTGGTCAACGGTATTCAACATGGGTCAAATTCCTTCGGGAAAACACGAGTTTTTGTTCTATAGTCATGCCGACTGGAACGCCAGCATTTGTCAACTGATTAATTATATCTCATAGAGATAAGTCTCTAATGAGTCTCAACGTGAAAATTATTACTCCCTTTGTTCTGAAATAGTTGTTCCACAGCCAAAAAGTTCATTTGCAGGAGAATTCAGGATGATAAAAAAGATGTATGAAAGACCTTGTCCAAAAGGTTTGGCAAGTTCATCCAATAGCAGTAGTAGTAGAGGTTTTTACTTGCGCTTCAGAAGCACACTGCCTTTATCGCGCCGAACTATTCCTGTGTTTAACCACAGGCTCGTGCCAGACTAGGGTGCGTTTTAAATTGTCAATGATTTTTGTCTCGGCTTTTCTACCGGTAGGTCTCAGAGCGGACAGTGCGCTATTGACAGGAAAAAGGCGCAAGTTGAGCATTTCCAACCCCGTGCACGGCTGTACGCTTTCGCTCAGCTACGCCACACAGGGGAAGGAAACGAAATACAAGAAGGCAGAAGTCTAGCGGGAATAGGTCGGCCACCTCGATCGGCAGCCCACCTCCCGAAACAGAGGAGGAAGTATTGAGAGCCTACCTATCTTTACAAAACTAACCTCATCAGCAGAAACTGCGGCAAGCTGAAACATCTCCTGCGGAAAGGCACTCGAGACCCTCGGGTGTGTAAGTTCATCCCCTACGTTAATGCCGACGGATGTTTCCAGTTTATTCATTTTTTGTGTGCTTCATCCAATGGAGCAATTATATCGGACGAACATTAATAATATTTGGGCACAACTGTTTCGGAACAGAGGGAGTATATGTTTTCTTCTATTTCTTACCCTTGCATTTCTCATATTGTTCCAAATTGGATAACCGATGTCGTGTAGGATTAGGTAAGTGAAATGTACACACGGTACTCACCCGAGTATCATGTAGGGCAAAATTTCCTTCAAGTCAAATGGGTAGTCGCCATGGAAATTCGTCTTGAATATTGCAACGAGAGTGTCTGAAAAATTTAGTAGAACATAAGTACAACCCGAGCCAGTCCTAACTAGGAGGGCAGATCCATTACGGGAATGCTCGCAATTTTCAAATTTGAGTTCGTTCTGGACTTAAGGGAACGTTCAATGGGGTGCCGAAATTAAGCGTTTGAGCTTTCATTTGGAGCAAAAGCTTTAGCTTTGTCCCTTTGAGTAGTTTTGTTAGTGTTAGAAGCAACGGAATTACATTGAGCCGGCTGAAAATATCAATTAACGGAGCAAGATTTAGTTTCTAGAAGTTCAAATAGCAATCTATTGACGGTCAATGCCTGAAGCTCAATTCATCGAGTCGAAGCCGGTGCACCTGCGTGAAGTTTCGAAAGAGTCGAGCATTGGAGGTTTAATTTTGACGCCCAATAGAATGTGTCCTAGATACAGAAGGTAGTCTTCATTTCCTAGCCACATTAACTTGGGACTTCAGGGTTATTTACAAGAAGTCGACCGTGTCGCAACAGCAGCGTCGGAGTAAGCTACTCCGCGGCAACCTCTGCTGTCTCATATACTGTACCCAAATTTTGGCTTTGGATTGGTGGCCCATTACGGTTTTTCGTCTCTTTATTTATTCATTCAGTCGCTCTGCGAGATCAGATCTATTAAATTTTTTGGCGCTGGCTTGAGTCAAAGCGAATGCATTCACATATATAATCGCTATGGTATGCAATGGAGGTTTATACCAGGACTGGTAAAACCTCCATTGCACACCCTGCTAATCGCACTGAAATTTGATTCATCAAAGTAATGAGTAATAAATGTTGCGAGTAGTTGGTAATGTAACTGATAAGTCACAAATTAATTAATAAACATAACTAACATGGTCTAAAACAGACAGTTATAACTAAAGACTATATGAAAAGGTAAAATATTTGTAGTGTTATGTTTCGAACAATTAAAACTACGGAAGACTTGTAATCGCTATCGTAATGTGCCGTATTACTCCAACAAAGACAGAAAACGGGAAAGACAAAGTGACAGACAGATGAATAGACAGACAAACATACACACAGACAGACAAAGAGACAGACAATTAAACGGACACGCAAAGAAACAGACAGACAAAAAGACGCACAGCTGTTGTCCCTCGCTGGAGCCATCGCTGAATAATTTTGTTCAGGGAAGTTCGGCAAATACAGCACGTACCTTCATCGTAGTAGAAAAAGACAGCCAAGAGCCGGAACATGACGGCGCCCGACACGGCAGCGAAGAAGCCGCGCCAGTAGTTCCGCACGGCGAAGTAAACAGACGTGACTTCGATGCTGAACAACACACCTGCCCGTGGCAAGATTCAGTAAGAGACTGGTCCGGAACTTTAGACACAAGCCCTGGCTTTGACTAGGTGAATTTGAATTGGGTTTCAGGCCTAGAGGTTTACTGACTAATCTTGATATTATCAAACGCGCAACCTTCCTCCATAAATGTAGTTTTCAACTCTACTTGAGGAAATCAGGTTGTTTGTAACACCTGTAACAAGATTCAGAGTCATAGAGCCAACGCTGTTCTGTGAGCTTTAGGGCAAGCTAAGCTTCGTAATTACTAAGTTAAATGAGACTCGCGGGAATCGAATGTTAGAATGTAATTTGGCTGCAATTCTGCGTCACCCAGAGACTACCTGAGATACAGAGTTCCACATGTCCGTCTGGCAGCATTTGCAGAAAGTTATCCTCGCTGAAAAAGTCGACTTGGGAAGGAAGCAAAGCCTCAAGTGGCTTAATGCGCCATAACCCTTAGGGGAAGGGGCGGTCAAGTAGTCCATTGGTAATGCAGAGTTGCAGCAGAATAATTACCGCCAAATTTCAGCTCCAGGGAGTGTCTTGCTCAACTTTGCAATTCTACTGCGACTCCTGAATAAGCGGCAAGGTACCACTCGAGATGGCAAAAGTTAGTGAGGTGAACTTAATCCCCGTAGTGCAGGGCAGCAGGAGGCACTACAACTCGCAGTTTTCCGTTTAGTTAGTTTGAGTTCAGTTTTCAGCTAAATTATGCCCAGCAAACGACCCAGCTCAAATATAGCCGCGGCTCTCGTGAGGTTTGAACAACCTGGTAACGAAGCCGACTTGTTCTTTAGCAAATGCCATCCTTCTCTCGATCGTATCGGTCTTGACCAGCTTATGCAGTTTTGAATAAGAGGTACCTAAGTAACTTCCTTAGGTTTTATCTTTTTATCAGACGAACGCTTGAAATCTACTCTCAGGGGTGGGATAACACACAACGAATATTAATTAAACGAACTGAATACACTAAGCCTTAAGTTCTTTGGCAGTGCCAGCTGTTTCAAGGTGCTCTTTGCACTTAATATACTCATATAGGTTGGCAAACTAAATAATCAAACGCCAGAAGACCTGTCTGCACTCTCGGTGCTTACCACCAAACAATGAACACAGCAAGTAGCCGGTTTAGACATTTTAAGCAGCTGATTTCCGAACAGTTCTATTAGAGATGATGAGGTTGCTACCTAATATAATTTCCCGTAACTCCCAGGTGTATTAACACCTAGGCTTTCAGGAAGAGCTGCAAACCCATCTACAAGCTGACGATTTCCTATTCTTTACTCCGCAGATATCTATATGATGCAGGACATAATAGCAGCAGCTCAGAAAGCCCAAACTTAGAAAACGAGCAAGTGTAATTGTAGGAAAAGCTTGAGGATTTAATAATAACCTCACGGAAGCTCAAAAGTCTATATAAGAGGTAAGGTTAAGTACAGCAGGGACTGGTTCTACATAATCTTCTAGTTTTCATTGCGTTCATTGATTCGAAGCCTAGTTCACTTCTTTGATAAAGACGTTCTGCAGAAGTCATGCCGTGAACGAAGCCAAAATGGCGAGGAACAGGCCTAATCTTCTGTACAGGGAAGGGCATCTGTATCAAAAAGAACTTACAGGTACTCCACTAGATTCCATCCAGTAACTACTTTGAGCAATTATATCTTACTCCTATGTCCCCAAGATTGAGTTTACCTAGCAAACTCTGGCCGAGACCTCCAACTTCCCAAATTAGAAAAAGTTCCACTTCAACGCGTTGTGCACTCGCTCGTTTTTCTTCCGCTTCCCGTGCCGCTCGACGCTTATATGAGGACCCCATATCGCACCGTGGTCATTCGCCCTCTAGGTCCCACCCTGCTAGCACCACCACAATCTAGGTCTTCTTAAATAAAAATTTTTTTATTGTTAGATATCCCCAAAAAGATTTTATTAGGTTTTTGAAAATGGGATAAAACTCCCGAAACGTCAAATTTTAATATTAGTTCGTGTCGACTTTTATTTGAATTCTGTAATTTACCATAGGAGAGTGATTACAACAGAAACCTTTCAGGTGTTCGACTATTAATTCGTTCGTCACAAGCATCTCAAATCATCATGCACGCTATCTGCTTACCTAGCTTTGCAAAAGTAACCTTGTTGCTGTATTTACGTAGAGAGTGGCTCCGGAGGGAGTCGGGGATGTGGCGGAAGGTATGAAAAAGAAGGTAGGGAGTACGAGAAGTCAGATACAGATAGAGGACTGTCCCATAGAGAGGAGGGTACTGGGGTTCGCGGGACACTCAAACAGGTGGTTCACTGTGTGGGGTGCGCGGTGGCATTCAGGGCAGGAGTCAGAGTCCGCCAGTCCGATCCTATGGCAGTAAGACATCAGGGCAGAGCAAAAACCTGAGAGTAACTGTGACAGGGTGGAGCGGGCCGCACGCGAGAGGATCGCCTCATCGGGTGAAATCTCCGGTGGGGCAAAGCCCATAACCCTGTTTACAGGGAGGCGGTCTAGTGAAGATTACACGGCAGACCGATGGAAGGAGGAAATCGATGAGCGGTACTCTTGAGAAGGCATGATGTTGTCAGTAAGTGGTTGATGTCGGGTTGGAATTTGGTTACTAAGTTGTGGCGGATGAGACGGGGCCAGCCTGTGCGGTGACAACAGAGTGGGCTGGGCGTTCGAGACGAAGGGCGGAAACAAGGTATTGACGGCACTGGAGGTCAAGAGAGTGATCGACCCCCAGCAGCTTGGACTCGGAGTGGAGATGGTCCGCGGAAGCTATGCGGAGGCAACCGGTAGCTGTGCGGAGAGCGCCGTTTTGAACCATCTGCAGCTTGCGAACCGCGGACTGGCGAGCCCCAGGATATCAAACTGTAGCAGCGTAGGTTCAGAGAGGTCGGATAAATGCCTTGCATGTGAGAAGCAGAGTCTCCTTCTACTGGTCCCACCGTGTGCCAGCAAGGGCCTTGAGCAATCTGAGGCGGCTGGAGGCTCGAGCAGCTGTGGAAGCGATGTGGGGTGTTAAAGTAAAGTGGGTGTCAAAGGTGACGCCGAGGATCTTGGGGCGGTGCTCCAGAGGCAGAGCAGTGTCGTCGATAGTGATACCAGGGTCGAGTCCAGACTGATGGGTGTCGGTTGTCCATAAGGTTGAATTGGATTTGGAGGTTAATATGGTAAGGCCCTTAACAGTTGCCAATTGCTGATTGAGTCAGAGTGATCCGAGAGAGCGGCAGCAGCGGTGAGAGGATTACGATAAGACGCCACGACAGTGAAATTGTCGGCATAAGATGTTACAAAAGGGTAACAGTGCTGGTCCCGAGGAATGGGGAAGTCAGAGACGTAGAGATTGAAGAGGGGAAGCGAGACGACCGAGCCCTGAAGAAACCCCGCCTTGACAGCCCGGTACTGAGAATGGAAGCCATTATAGAGGCAGCTCGCTTCTCGTACCCTGAGGTATGCCGCGAGCCATCTAACAACATTGTGGTGGAGTGTGGTGCTGGAAACTGAGGAGAGGAGGCCCTCAGTAGAAACAGTGTCGAACGCTTTGCTAAAGTCAATCAACAAAGCCACTGTGCGGTCAGGGGATTTGGATTTGTTCATGCCGCGGGTTACTTGGAAGGCTAAAGGAAGTAGAGCAGATGTGGTGGAGTGCATAGGCCGGAAACCATGTTGGTGAGAGGCAGGTTGGTAATCCTCATTGATGAAAGGCAGGAGGAGGCGCTCCAGGACTTTCGCGATACTGGGCCGTAAGAGGAACCTTTATGCGCAGGTTTAGATGGTTTTAAAATGACAATTATGACTGCTAACTTCCATAAGGCGGGAATGTCTGCGTGAGCAAGGGAGAGATTGTCTAACATGGTAAGTTAGATGAGACCCTGGGGGGCTAGATGCCTAAGATGTAGAATAGACAATTGGTCTGGGCCCACAGCTGTGGAGGACTATGGCCTCACGGACTTGAGAGGGAGTGAAAGGGGTGAACCCATGATCATTGGGCTGACGCTTTCGAAAGAGTCGCCTGGCCTGTCTGGGCGAAGTAGCTAGGACAGGGGGAGAGGTGGCGGTAAATTGCTTGCAAAAGCCTCTGGCTATATCGCCATTGTAGGTGAACGTTTGAGTTCCAAAAGATATGGGCTGGTTACGAGGGACGGAGGACTACTTGCCTGATAGCGAGCGGAGCACAGACCAGAATTTGCTGGGGTTGCTCATGGGGTCACATTCTTGCATAGTTTGTTTCCATTGTATCGCCATTGTAAGTGAACGTTTGAGTTCCAAAAGATATGGGCTGGTTACGAGGGACGGAGGACTACTTGCCTGATAGCGAGCGGAGCACAGACCAGAATTTGCTGGGGTTGATCATGGGGTCGCATTCTTGCATAGTTTGTTTCCAGGTCTCCTGGGCAGCACCACAGATGAGGCGATCCACTTCTTGTTGTAACTGAGGAAGGGAGGGGTTTTGAGGAGACGTGGAACGGAGATGACCACGGCGGGTGATGGCATCTCTGGCGTTTGGGATGAGTCGGGGTATACGTATATTCCTAGCGATGGCCGGCCGGGATGTGGACCTTAGCAGCTGATAAGAGGGCCCGATTGAGGGCCCTCAGTCCGCCACTACGGGAAGAGGGGAGTGGGAGTGAGGTAATAAATTTCTCGCACTCGCATGCGAACTCCTGAACTCTCTTGAAGTTAACGAATGGGCGTCTGGGACAGGAGGGGGCAGAGTTCCTAGACTCAGCTGTGATCAAGATGGGTAGATGGTCAGATGAGAGGGTGGAAGAGGTGGACCAGGTGTAATCAAGTGCAAGATGAGCAGAGATAGCGGTCAGGTCCGAAGAGGAGCCCGGACCGTCCCAAGGAACCCTGGTGGGCGAGTCGCCACTGAGGAGACAGTAGGGTCCATTATTAATGGAGTCGCTGATCTCCTCACCCCGCGCGGCGACCCGCTCATCCTGGGTTATAGAAAACCAGTCACTATTGTGGGCGTTAAAGTCACCCATAATGAGGGTGTCAGCCAGGGAGTCGGCAAAAAGGGCGTAAGAGTCGAGCATGTAACCAGGGGGACAAGATGTAGTTGAAGGAACGTATATGTTAATCAGAGTGTGGGATGAGGAACACAGGTGACGGTGACACCCAGGTGCTCGACTGTGTGGTCATTGGAGAATAGGTGGTTAGTGGTAATCTGCTGGTCGGGGATTTCCTGTCTGAATAGGAACAAGAGACCACTACCGCCATTGGCGGCAGGACGATCTCTCATGACTTGGGTGTAGCCAGGGAAGACGGGAAGGGAAGAGCTGGGAGTGAGTTTAGTTTCCTGGAGGGCTGCGACGGCTATATTGCTGCTCTGGAGGAAGGCGGATAGTTCAGATCTGCAATGCAAGAGTCCACTGCAGTTTAATCGCATAACGATGAGCGGAGGGGCGTTAGTAGGATAAGGAGAGACAGGAGGGGGTGAGGCGGACCGAGGAGGCCGTGGTGCACAACTGGGGCACCTTCAGTCCGGATGGTAACTAGTGGCACTGAAAAGGCCAGAGCAGGGTTTGTGGACCCAACGCGCGCAGGCGGAGCAGCGAAAGGACCACCCTGTGTGGGTGACGTTCCGTGAGCAGACTGAGCAGGGATGGGCAGGGCCTGGGTTGGGGCGGATATCACCGCATGATAGGATGAATAAAACGGGAGAAATGGGACAGAAGGAAGGGAAAACAAGTAGAGAAAGAGCTGCCTAGACAAGAGCTAGAATTGCGGTGAGCTGCAACAACTTCTGCGGACAGGGTACTCAGGTTTGACCCTGGGTTCGTAAGGCCCATATATATTCTGACAGGGAAAGGGCCGCCAGAATATACCAGTGAGGGCAAACTCTAGCTATACAAGTGAATGAAATAGGGCATTGTTGAAACAGGAGCACAACACCCGACAACACCGACACGTTTAGAAGACCAACTAGCAACTACCGGACAAACACGTAGAACTCAGCATCTCAAGTGGTTCCTGGGTGCCTAACTTAGGGTGCGTTCACACTACGAGCGGAGCAGCGCGGTGCAAAGCGGCACTGCGCATGGCAGCACGATAAGGTGTTAACATTTAAGCGGAGCGGCGAGAACTGCATCAGCCGTTATGGAGGATTCTCTGTGCGTGTACCTTTTGCTAGACAGTAAGAAAAAGAAACGGAAACATGAGGTCCATCCCGTCTACAGAAGACGAAATATGTATGGAGAAAACCACCAACTATACAAAGAACTACGTCAAGATTAGTCGCGATTCTTCACATATTTACCTCAGCCAAGAAGGTTATGTTTTCGTCGTGTTTGTCTGTCTGTCACCAAAATAACTCAAAAAGTTATGAACCGATATAG
This sequence comes from Parhyale hawaiensis, assembly GCA_001587735.2. Lineage (NCBI taxonomy): Eukaryota > Metazoa > Arthropoda > Malacostraca > Amphipoda > Hyalidae > Parhyale > Parhyale hawaiensis. The sequence goes on along the minus strand of LQNS02276883.1, from coordinate 18,233,413 downwards.
AAGAAATTTGCAGGGATTGTAAGTATTTTAGGAGGAACAGATGATTAACTTTTGGTGAAGATATTTCCATCCGTTTGTTTGCTTCTTTGTCAGCCTCATTTTTCTGAATGCCACAACTAGAAAAGTTATGGATGGATTTTCATGAAATTAACGCGAGTTGTTAGGTATATAACAAAGATGACAAATTTTAGTAAGGATCCGTTCGTTCGTCACTGTTTTTATTTTTATGTTTGTTAGCACAATAACTCAAAAAGATAATGTAATGAATGGATCTTTATTAAATTCACAGAGGTTGTTAGTAATGTTGAGAGACATGCATGATTAAATTCGGGTACAGAACGCTGTGTTGGTTTGTATTATTGACTCATGTTTGTCATAACTTTTGTTAGCAGTATAACTCAAAAAGTTACGAACGGATCTTCAAGAAAATTGCACAAGCAGTCATTACTATCAAAAGGCAAAAATGATTAGATTTTGGAGTTTATACAAAGAAAATCATTGTTTCAGAGCCAATTTGAATTTTTTGCTACTGTTGCCTCGCTTCACGAGGTATACGCTCTCAGAGTGCTCTAGTTTAGAACATGGTTTTGTTAGGTTTTCAATGGAAATATGTAATAGATTCCAATAGTATACAAAACACATTAGTGACTGAAAATGGAACGCATTGCATTCTTTCAAACAAAATATTAATAAAACTAGTCATAGACAATGAATATGCATGAAAAATAATTTTATGCACACAAAAACTAAAACATATAAAACTAGAGCACTCTGCGAGCGTATACCTCCGCCAAGCGAGGCAACGGTAGAAAAAAATTCATCAAATTGGCTCTGAAACCCTAATTTTCTATGTATCAGCTCCAAAAGCTAATCATTTGTGCCTCTTGATAGTAATAACAGCTTGTGCAATTTTCTTGAAGATCCGTTCATAGCTTTTCAGTTATACTAGTAAAAAACGTTATGACAAACATGAGTCAAACATACAAACGAACAACCCGATCTGCATCAAAATTTAATCATTTATGTCTTTTAACATTACTAATAAACCCTATAAATTTCATAAATATCCTTCTATTATCTTTGAGTTATTGTGCTAACAAGCATAAAATAAAAAACAGTGACAAACGAACGAACGAACAAACTGATCATTACCTAAAATTTTGTCATTTACTGCTTGTTATATACCTAACAACTCATGTTAATTTCATGAAAATTCATCCCTAATTTTTTGAGTTATGGCATTGAGAAAAACGAGGCAGACAAACAAACAGATGGAAATATCTTCACCAAAAGTTAATCATTAGCTCCTCCTAACATACCTAACAATCTCTGTACGTTTTGTCCAAATCGGTTCATAACTTTTTGAGTTATCTTTGTGGCAGACAGAGAGACAGACAAACACGACGAAAACATAACCTCCTTGGCGGAGGTAATAATAAGAAAAAATATTACTGCACTTTGAGATGTAGAAAATAATAATAAAAAATGACACATTCAGCTACTCTTTTCAGTAGAAATTTATTAGTTTCCTAAATTGAAAAGAAACAGATGAAAGCAAAATAAACGTTTCTTTTTTGTACATTACCGGACTGCAAGTTTCCGTAGGCAAAGAGGGACAGAAAAGAGTCTTGTGGCTACTTAAAGGAGAGTATTATCTACTATATAATAATTCACGTCGTGTTTTTGTTTATATATTTATATCTTTCCTGTCACGCTCTATGGGAATAAGATAGGAGAAAATTCAGATTTCAAAATGTAAAAAAAAGTGGGGCACCTTGCAATTTTTTTTCGGCGAAAAAAAAAGTGGGGTACCTTGCAATCTTTTTCTTCA
>LQNS02276883.1:18201410-18215017 GCA_001587735.2 Parhyale hawaiensis | reverse complement strand
AACTCAGGGGCTACCCGGAGCCCCAAACCCACAGCCGGCTCATACAAACAAAGAGGCGTCCGGTGGCCGGACAATGGGGGCGGCCTGATAACGCGCAGGCCACGCGGACACGGCAAAAGGGCATGAAGAACAAAACACGTCTGAAAGGTCCTCGGCAGTTCCCCGTCACAAAATGGCCCGTTTACAGTTTGCTCGAGGGCACCAATAATATGAAAAGTGGTCTGAAGTTTTGTTTTCTCATGAAAAGGTTCAATCTGGATGGCACTGATGGCTTTCACTGGTACTGGCATGCCAAAGAGATGCCTCTTGAAATGTTTTTCAAGCGTCACAGCTGTGGAGACTCCGTTATGGTGTGAGATGCCATTTCCTACAAGGGAGTGATAAAGCTTGAGGAGGTGCAGGGTCCTCAAAGAGCTGCTCGTTATGTCGGCATGTTACAAAAAAGATCATCTTCGCCGACGGAGGGCCTTGTTTGTGGGGTGATGAATGGTTTTCCAGCAGAATAATGCAGCAGTCTACACTGCCAACCACGCTATGACCTTTCAAGAAAATGAGGTCCCTGTTTTACGTCGTCCAGCATATTCTCCAGATTTAAGCCCCATAGAAAAAGTTGGAATGGATGGCGAGAGATGTTTACGGAAACGGTACACAATTTGTGGCAGTAAACAAGCTTCGCGATGCCATCTTTAAGAGCTGGGACAACATTCCTCCAACCCTCATGGAAACCCTCATTTCTAGTATGCCACAAAGAATTTTTGCAGTTATCACCAAGAACGAAAGTTGTACTCATTACTAAGTTCAAATTTTGCTCACCTCAACGTCTTTGTCGAATGCTAATACCAACGAATCTGTTTGTGGTCTCATAATTTTGATCAACTGAAAAATTCATTATTTAGCATACATATGTATATGTTGAATCGACCTAATAGAGGTACAACCCCCTTTTATAATAGTATTTATATTGCTATAAACGCTGTAAAGACGACGCTAAGTATGGCCAATGAAAGATTGACGCTAAGTAACGAATAGCTAGCCAACATTGAGCTCTCGAGGTTAGGCCGAGAACCTTCTAGGTTAGGTAAAGGCAAGGACTGGTTCTGCTAATTTCCTACAATATATACGGGTTTAAAACTCTTTAAAACACTTAAGAACACTAGCAGAACTAGACCTGCCTACCTAACCTGCAAGGGTCTCGGCTTAACCTCGAGAGCTCATTGGGAAGCGCTGCTGTACTAGGGTACTGGGAAGCAGAATCCAAAGCGTGTTTTACTATCGAGAAGTGGGGGTGCCTTCAAACGTAGATTTATTATGTTTCAAATGAGACCAAACCGGAAAAAAATCTACGGTGTTTTAAATAGTTCTCAGGCTTATTTTCAGGCTATTTTGACTGCCCGGGCAGATAGACTTATCAGATTCATGGTACCTCTAACGAGACGACAGCCATCTAATGGTCAGTATAGAAAAATTGTTGGCCAGCTAATAAGCCACATCGGCTTTTAAATATATACCTTTATTGTTCTCCCCATAGGTACAGACATTATAAATCACTTAGTTAAAAGCATTTACAATTAAAAAGAGAACGGCCTGCTAAAAGCGATTATATCGCTCATGGGGCCAAATTCCTTGAGACTATGTAAACAGTTAAAATAACCAAGTCATACTACGTCAACAATTAACAAATGTGTGATCCATCAATAATGCATTATGTTAAAATGCAGGTCTGTCATAAAATCATTTTTGGGAAACATTCATATCAAACGACTCTAAATGCAAGATAGTATATCTTAGAACTAATACCCAGCTAATTCTCTAAATTATAGACAAAGATTTTATGTGCAAAAATACAAGTCGTGAATTGTACTACCACGATACTCACAATCCTGGATAGAACAACTAGTATATATCCCACGACATAAACCATCAAATTTATGAACAGTAATGAATTGAATCTACCGACACCTATAAAAGAATTATATTCAACTCAAAAATACAATCGAATGTTATTACTACACAAGTGATATAAATTCTTACGAATTACGATAGAATGCCACAGCTAATGACCTAAGGAATAACTACAAGCTATATTGTTACAGATCCCTAGTCGAAGGCGTTTATTTATCACTAAAACGATATTTATTTACATTTTCAACTGGTCTTGAGTTTGTTATCAGTTGTGTATTGAGAGGTACCTCGTATCAAAAGCATGCATATAGGCTAGGTCTAGTTAGTGGTATTGGTCAGGTCTGGCGTATGGTTCGCCAATATTCACGTAATTTTTACAATCATCAGTAATTTTTGAAAATGATCGAGGTTACAGAATGCCGTATTTAATAGTTTCTTTTGCCTACAGGCCATGATATGCAAGGTAGTTTGGCATTGCCTTTTATGCCTATGTGAAATTAAAGCTGCCAAGTATGACCTTCATTGAGAGTAGCTAGACATCGATAATTAGTCTTGGTTTACCCACCGTACCCGCCGAGAGAATTATCGCAACAGGGATACATTATTATTATTAGTAGTAGTATTATTATTAAGACTCCACGCCCGGCCGCCACGGACAGGTAGTACAACCCAAATGAAGCAGTTTGCAACACCGGGAAGCCCCGAACGTTGCTAAAGAGAATCCAACAAAAAACATTAACTGCTGACTTAAACGCCTGCAGGCCAACACGACCGAAAGCCGACGCCGGCAACGAATTCCAAACCCCAACAGACCAGGGCACAAAGCACCGACTGAACTGACGAGTTCTGCATCTAACAGTCTCTAAAGTGAATGAGTACGCGTCAACCGCAGCACGGGTAATCCTCCTTGAGACCTTGAGGGCTGGGACAGATGAATACAACCAATGTCTTTCATTGTTGTAAACCTTATAAAACATACAGAGTCCAGCAACCTGTTCCCTATGAGAGCATGAGTTATCAAAACCTGGCATATTAATCGTATACGGGCAAACTTATTTCATAGATGACAATGAAGGGGTTAAAGAAAGCTTGTTCATGGCTCATAGCTTCGCCCGAGTGCACTTGGAGCCAGTCAACCTCATTCCCTTGTTACAACAGCTGTGCAGCTGCGGCGCACCTCACATCTGTGCTGCAGCACCTGTGTCGAGCTGCAATTTCCGCTGATCCTTTCCAAGGAGATAAATTGCAGTTTTTGATCTTTCTGGTACGAAAAGGTCCACAGCGGCGCCCAGTGCAACGCGTGTTCAAACGCACTTTGGGGCTTAAACGTAGCCAGGTTTCGTAAGGCGCTTTTGAATGCAATCCCCCACATACACCGTATAAATTTTTCACCGTGTGAGTTTAGTAAGTTGCATGCATACTTTTGCACCGGTGTGGCCAACAACTACAGCGCAAAACTAATGATGAAACAGGTTTTCAGTATTCTATAGGGGCAAAATCAAGTGATGAAATCAGTTGATAATCATTTATGCTTGTGAGAACCGTTCGGCACCATATCTAAAGTGCAAGCAACGGGTACGTCGAGCTCAAAGCTTGGAAGAAATGACGACATAAAAATATGTGACCTCTGTTTACTGTATAATTTTGTCTAATACTAAGAAATGCAGTTACGGCAAAAAATACACGGGATGGATGATGACAGGCGGGAACTGAAGGTCAATCGACAGAAAAAAGTGCGGTGCAAAAGAAGGGAAAGTTTTATGGTTAAAAAGATCCTCAGCAGCAAGAAACCTACAGAAGCGAATTAGATTCAAAAGAATACCCATCTCAACAGTGAAGCAGCTAACTGTTAATAAAAGAACTAACTTTTTCGAGCTGGGTGTGAATGATAAAATTTAAGCTTTAGGAAACATCGGAGACACTAATTTTAGCGAGCTGAACCTTTAAACTGCATCGACTGTCACTGCTGAGTGCCTCATTGTAAAAGATAGTAGGAAATTGCACGCAGAAAATATAAATACAAGTGTTAGTGTGCCAGGCGGTCAAAATTAACAGCGCAGAATCTGTGATTTTTTTTTTCTTCATTATATAGCTATTTCTCTTTATACTCCGAAATGTGCTTGTAAATTTCATGCAGACCCGTTCATAACTTTTTAAGTCAAGTTGCTGATAGCCAGGCAGAGAAAGAAATTCCGGCAAACATAATCTCCTTTGCGGAAGTAAAAAAAAATATGTATATACTAGGCACTCAAAAGCATCAACTCATCACATAAATTTAGGCGAGAATTGGGTCAGGTTTGAGACAATGGTGAAACTAAGAAGAACAACTGCTAAAAACTTGATCTGCCAAATTTGAAATCTTAACGTTGACAGTGCCAGAAGTACCTCTTGACAATATCATGGATACTTACTGCCGCCTTCATCCAGCTGCAAGCTTTATGTACTTTCAATCTCACAAGGCAAATATCTACTATATAATAACGACCGATGTGTATGTATCTCTTTATTCATTTATTCATCTGTTTATTTATCTGTTTTTCCATTTCCTGTCACGCTTCAACAAAGAGATAGGCGGAAATTAGCCCAGGTTGAAGGCTGAAGTCATCCTGTCAAGCGTCATTGAAAATTGATTGGTAGAAGAATGACGAGATTGCAGTTGATGGCAAACTTATCTTAATCAGGGACAGTTGAAATTAAAACAATGAAGATGTCGCAGGTTTAGTCTGATTCTTACGAGTATTACCTTCTCCATACATCGGATCTATTGCACAACATCGGGTGACCTTATGTTTAAATGCATTTCTTGCATTGCCAAATACCGTATAAAATTGCAGTACTAAAGATATCTGAAGCTTCCACTAGTTCTCTCATGCATGTTGATTCTTAGTTTCTTCCCACAGATAATTATGTTGCGTCATTTATTTTTTCCAAATTTAATTCAATGGTCGATGAAACAGCTTTCGCTAAGCAAATACCACTGGATCTATGTTGGATATCTTACCGTATCCACAATACAGAATCGAAGCTAATACTTTAAGCGTTGCTGATCGGCCTGCAAAAAGCAATGAATTTTCTCTATGTCAGAAAAAAATGTTAAAGATATTGAGCAGCTGTGAAGCCGTAAACGCTCATCTCAGGGTGCGTTTAGGTTAGCAGTTGTAATAATGAAAGTATGATCAATGAAGAAGGCCATCACAAATTATTCGCTGTCATTCTTGACAGCGCGGGCCCTCTAGTGCAGTACATATTGATGATGCAGGAAAACGCTTTGTCTTCAGAGCAAAATCGATATATATTTTTATTTCAAAGCATTTTACCAGCCCACGCAATGACATCCATAAGGCTACGTGAAGAAGCTGATCAGGGTGAAGAAGTTTGACAAACTTGGCGAAGAAGCATGCATGCATAAGATACTTTGAGCAGGCGCTTGTTAAAGAAGTTTGGTAAAAAGCTTGGTGGGAAAGCATTGTGATGAAGCTTGGTGAAGAAAATTGACACAAGAATTTGATGTACAAACTTTTTAAGAAATCTTGGTGAAAATGTATGGCCGAAAAATTTGGTGCAGCAGCTTGGCGAAGAAGGTTGTGGAGAAGCTTGGCGACTGAGAACAAATTTGGTGTATGTAATGCTCGGTACACTTGACACACTTCATATACATACATAGGGCACGTTTAATTGGTTGTAGCTTAAGAATTTATTACTATATTCAGAAGTTTAAACCTCCGTTTCCACAACAAAGGCGATATCACAAAGGAAGAAAGAAGGGGTATATGATGAACGACACGTGGAACCTATGGACGAGGGTGTGTCCATACAGGATCAACGCGTATGGGAACAGCAAGTCGGGAAAGAAGAGGAAGAGCAGATAGCAGAAAGATCAGCAGGAGTATGAAACTGGAAGGAAGCAAAGTGGGCACGAAAGACAGACGTCTCTAAAGCCTAGCTAATTGCTAAGGTAACCTACAGCGTCTCCCTGAGGACGCTGCTCCCCATACCATGGCGAACCTAAACTAACCCTATGGCCCATTCTATGCCTCCCGAAGGCAGCTTTCGAATGTGAAGGGACCCAGAGGTGCATCAGTTAATAGGAAATGAAGTAAAAAAGAAAAAAATGCAACACGGACCATTGGGCAATTATTAGGCTACCTGCGACGAGGATTATGTTTCGGCGGAAATTTGTCTATTAACAGCGTAACTCAAAAAAATTATGCACGAACCTTCAAGAAATATACATGAACTGTAAGGAATATCAAGAGAAGTAGATGACTTAATTTTGCCTATGACCCATCCATCCGTACGTTTCTTTGTTAATCCATTTACCATTTTGCATTTGGTTTGCTTGGTGGAGCTCTAAGCTCTCGGAGTGCAACTCTAGCTTATATTCGAAAATATTTTGTGTCCTCTGTCCAGCATTAAAGCAAGTTTAATTAAATTTTTGCAAGCTAAATTGCTTTTTTAGCTCAAATTGCAGGATGCACTTTAGGTGTTGAAGTTTTGAAGCTGAAGGGCGAATATTTTATGCCACGGCGTGACTCATTTAGCATAGCGTATCTTGGCTACGCCTGAGACACGGCGGTATTTATTGCTTCGAGATTTTTGCAACATTTATCCGTGTCTGCAATATTGGTGTCATTGATGAATAATAGTAAAGTAATGAATTGAATTCTTCAATAAAATTAATAATACTTAACAATTGTTTATTTACTACCTTCGCCAAAGAGGTTATGTTTTCATCGTGTTTGTCTGTCTGTCACCAAGATAACTCAAAAAGTTCTGAACCGATGTAGACAAAATTTACAATGATTGTAAGGGATGTTAGGAGGAATAGATGATTAACTTTTGGTGAAGATATGTCCATCCGTTTGCTTGTATCTTTGTTTGCCTCATTTTTTTCAATGCCTTAACTCAAAAAGTTATGAATGGATTTTTATGAAATTAACACGAGTTGTTAGGTATACAACAAAGAGTAAATGATAAAATTTTGGTGATGATCCGTTCATTCGTTCATTTGTCACTATTTTTAATTTTATGCTTTTTAGCACAATAACTCAAAAAATAATGAATGGATCTTTATGGAATTTATTGGGGTTACTAGCAATGCTAAAAGACATAAATGATTAAATTTTGGTACAGGTCGGTTTGTTCATTTGTATGTTCAACTCATGTTTGTCATACCGTTTATTAGCAGCATAACTCAAAAAGTTATGAACGGATCTTCAAGAAAACTGCATAAGCTGTTATTACTATCAAAAGGCACAAATAATTAGACCTTGGAGTTTATACAAAGATAATTATGGTTTCAGAGCAAATTTGAATTTTTTGCTGCCGTTGCCTCGCTTGGCGGAGGTATGCGCTCTCAGAGTGCTCTAGTTTAACTCATGGTATTACTACGTAAAGATAGCTACATCGCTTGACCAGTTTACGAGTCGTCTGCGCACCTCGCTCGAAAGCGTCATCTGGCGACCTCAAGCGCGACTAGTGCCGTTCTTGTGAGTTATGAAAGTAATGCGAACAAAGAAGCTAACTAGAGCACTCTGAGAGCGCATACCTCCAAGCAAGGCAACGGTAGCAAAAAATTCAAATTGGCTCTGAAACCATAATTTTCTTTGTATTAACTTTAAAATCGAATCACTTGTGTCTTTTGATAGTAATAACAGCATGTGCAATTTTCTTGGAGATCCGTTCATAACTTTTTAAATTATACTGCTAACAAACGTTATGACGCACATGAGTCAAACATACAAATCAACAAACCGATCTGCACCAAAATTTGATCATTTATATCTTTCAACATTGCTAACAACCCCTATGAATTTCATAAGGATCCATCCATTATTTTTTGAGTTATTGTGCTAACAAGCATAAAATTAAAAACAGTGACGAACGAACGAACAAACAGATCATTACCAAAATTTGGTCATTCATTCTTTGTTATATATCTGACAACTCGTGTTAATTTCATAAAAATCCATCGATAACTTTTTGAGCTATGGCATCGAGAAAAATGAGGCAGACAAACAACAAAGAAACGGATGGACATATCTTCACCAAAAGTTAATCATCTGTTTCTCCTAATATACCTAACAATCCCTGTAAATTTCATCCAAATCGGTTTAAAACTTTTTGAGTTATCTTGGTAACAGGCAGACAGATATATTGAACATAGAAATCTATGCGCAACATTGATGAATTTCGAATTTCGATGAATTTTCGAAGTAAATTGGCTAAATCTGTCGTCGACATTTCTTAGCTTTCATTATGGCTATAGATAAGCTTCGTCGTTATTATTATTATATATTATTATTAATATTATTATTATTATTATCAGAGAGCGGAGAGAACTCCATAAAGTCACCAACCCCCACGTAACCAATCCAATAGAAGAAAAAAAAAAATTTAAATATCACGGATTCACTGCGTTTACAAAATGTTTAAAGCTTCTAATACCAGTACCAACAAAGGCAGGGCCATCAAGATAATTCCAAATATCTACACAAGATGGAACAAATGAGCGAGAATTCTGACTTGTACGACATCGTCCAGGTTCCAAGACCCACTCATGTGAGCACCTGCCCGCCGAGTTAGCCGCTCCCGAATAAATGGACCGGAAGAAAAACCGCCAATAGATGTCTTCGGCAATTATATATTTTATAGAGGAAACAAACTTCAACTCTGCGACGATGCGCCAAATCACAAGGCACAACACCATCCAGCATAAACACGCATCGACGGAGCACTCTATCAAGCAAACTCAGATGACAATCGGCAGCAAAATCTCAGACAAAGGAGCAGTATTCAAAAAGAGGGAAGACATAGCAACTAAATCAGCATCGTATAAACTCTACCGAACGAAACACCTGCCAAAAACGTCGCAATATACAATTTTCTGCCACGCTCGTGAGGTAAATTAACGGATATGGACTCAAACATTAACTTAGGATCAAACGTGATACTCAAAATTACCAGGTCTTTTACCGCAGGAAGTGACACACCATTCAGTATTGATGCCAGAAAAGCAGGCTTCAGTGTATGCGACCGAGACACGATGGTAATAGGCAAAAGGCAGAAAATCTCTACATTTTATCTTCTGATAATATTTGAGAATAATCGCACTAATATCTTCATGCCTTAGCATCTGAACACTATTGTAGTTATATGCCGTGCGCGCAACGTGAGGTTCCTGCCTACTACATAGTCTAGCTTCCCTAAATTATTAAAACACGCGTACCATTGGTTTGCCATAACTAATATATGCATGAAATGGCGTTATTGTTGCCAGGTTTAGAAACAAGATGTTTACACCAGCGGGCTTATTAGTTTTATAAGTGAGATCTCGCATCATTGAACTGCAACTCTTGGACGTGAAGCTCAACATAACATCCCTCATTTATAACAAAAAAAAAAAAACTAGTTTGGTTGATTTTGCTGACGAGTTTCAGCCGAAATTTATTTTAACAGTTCCTTTCCTATTCTGTCCTGTTTTTGATATATAGAGTTATAGATGACTACAGGTTTTGGCAGTTAGAACATTTATTGAAGAATTACTAATCTAAGAAAAAATAATATAGTTGTTTCACGCGTTCCAAAATTGTTTACTTTCACTATGGTTTCTCTTACGCTGCGTTAAACTCTGAGATAAAACAAAGCACTTGGTAGACTCAAGAGTTTTTTCTACAATACCAGCAAGACATGGAGAGCTACAGTATGATATAATTTTGTAATAAATCGCCACAATCTAATTTAGCAGGTTAAACGTTTTGATAAGCCAAGAACGTTTAAGCAAAGGAGAAAACGAAAATCGCAGAGAGAGACCCGAGTGTACGAGCTCGTGGTGGCCTCCAGCTAGATGATCACCAAGCAAAGAAGGTGGAATCGGAGATTTGCGTAGGGCTATCTTTACATAGTCATACCATGCTTTTACAGCCGATTGTAGGGCTATCTTTACATAGTAATACCATGCTTTTACAGCCGATTGTATTTTATTTTGCAGATGTTGACGGCCAAGTTTGCCAGCTGTCTGCCTGCAGTTTGTCTGCTACTGATGGCAACACTTCCTACCAGCTTTGCTGCAGGGCTCAGTCTAAAAAGTGAGTTTTTTTTTAGAATATTGCGTTTCTAGAGGTTAGGTGCTCTAAGTGCATATTTCGTAGTACATTTCCTCACTAAAGGCCAGTGTACACGTTAGCGGTTTGAACATGTTCATTCATCCAATTGTCCAAATTTTTCAAAGCGTCTTTGTAAGCACAACTGATGCTACACCACAAAAGTTATGACAATGCATGATAGCCATTGCGATCGGTTTGCTCGGCTAGTATCACTAGACAAGTTGCGATATCTCTTCAGATTTAGAAAGAAATAAAACTCAAACAGTGGACGTGTCGGCTGTTTTTACGGTACATACACATCCAGACAAATGGATAAGTGAACGCGTTCAAAATATTAGGGTGGAGATCGGTCCTATGGCCAAATTCACTTGCCATTCGCCTGCACGCGTTCAGTCAGGTGAACGAACTTTTACTGTCGTTCTGTTGCTGTCTACACGTAGAAGCGTCTATGAATGACGCAGCGCGTTCCATTATGACATCGTTTCTTTACATTTTTGTTTATATTTTGCGTCTGTCTGAAGTCATATTCGTATCCTAGAGCAGGATTTCAAGCGGAACAGCCTATTTCTAAAATATGTATAGCCTGATAAACCGATATAAGGAAAATCAACAGAGCAATCGGATGGATAATCGAAAGAAATATGGCGTCTGTGTTCTTAGAACATTTTCGGGCTTTCTAAAGTTATAGGAGATTACAGTGATTCTGATCACTAAAATGCCGACGAAAAACCGTACGCATCTAATTGTTCAGGATCTGTAACGGCTACAGGGATAAATTCAGTATTTATTTATTTTGTTTCCTGAAGTTGACTAACGCAGCAGTCTCGCACGTTCGCCACAACTGCTTCTATCAGCTCAGCGCACAGCGTCCACCAAATTAAGCGAACGCTTGCAGATGAGTAACGTGTAAACTCGATCAAGGAGTGCGCTGCAGATGTGATAACCTTACTCAACGAAAGTCTGTTATCTGTATCTGCTAGTCTCGCCCAAAATCTATTATATATATAATTTAACTCGTCAAAAATCTTCTCCTTGTAGTATATGATTCGTTAAAATTCTCGTGGAAATGATTATTTGTTGCCATTAAAGTTCCCTCAAGTATATGATTTGGTTTTAACTCATCAAACGTTCTTTGCGTACCTATGTCATCGTCTCGTCAAGATGCTGTTGTGTACAGATTTTTTTATTCTCACTAAAAGTCCAATATGATAATGATTATTGGTATGGACGGATGACTGAACTTGAACGTCCTTTAATTTTAAACTAGAAACTAGACTTATTCAAGCACATAGAATTCAGCAGGGTGAGAAATCAATAGCTTAATTACAGGTGCACGGATATTTGTTCGAACTAGGAATTTCAAACCTGGCACTGAATGAAACTCCGGTCATCCCGGGATTTTGAAGGACAAATCCTTTGATGTGACTGTTACATGCACTGTGGAATTAGCTCGCAGTTCCCCTCACTCCGCTGATCACAAAGCTTCGCTTTGAGACCTCTATTGACATATGCTACTATTGCATCACGTGACCTCTTTTGCAGATCATCAAAGTGTCTAAATAATTACGTAGTGTTTGTCTCTCACAAAGCTTATCATGAATCAAAGCACATTATTCTACGGTCTCGTAAAATACAGCTCTGATGCCGCATAAAAGAAATCCTAGGTAGCTATAAACGAAGCAGAAACAAGCGAGATATAGAGCCTGTTTCGCTCATACGTAATCTTGTAACATATCCTTGCTACGACCAGACTGTAGTTAATCGTGCTATAACAGCGACTTAATAAGCAACTAAAGCCTCAAAACGAATTTCGGTGGCTACTTTTTTGAAAATCGAAATTTCTTTGGATTTCCAAGTATTCATTTAAAAGTCCCTAGATTAAAAATTGGCTTAAATTCAACCGGGATGTGGAGATGAAAATACTAGTTTTAACGAACACTAAATTATCTTCCAATAGAAAGCAACATAAACAAATTCTAACTAGCTCATTTGAATCCACAGTCTAACCATTATATCAAGGCAGTTCGGTCGTCTTTAAATTTCTCTATAGCGTTGCCAAATCTATGGGTATTTCTGAGATTTTGTTCGGCCCATATCTTAGCCCCGCCCACTACTTGTATGTAGAGAAATCTCAGAAATACCCATAGAACTTTCACCGCTATAGAAGAAGCTGACCGCGACCGAACTGCCTTGATAAAATGGTCAAACTATACTAAACGAAAATTGACTCAGGGAGCGTGTATTGCGAGGCATAATTTCATTTTGCAACTGAATTATTGCGAATAAATATGTTGTAAAGCACACATGATCATCTTACAGCTGAAATATGACGAATAAAGAAGTTCTGATTGGCACATTTGTAGCCTGCAGCTGAATTATGACGAATAAATAAGTTTTAACTAGCACATTTCCAACTTGTCGCTGAATAAACATGCTTAGGCCTAAACAAGCCACATTTTTATCACACAGCCGAATTATAACAAGCAAATTTGTTTCAAAAAGTCACATTTTTATCCTGTAGCTAAATTATGAAGAGCACACATGTTTCAACAAACATATTATTATGTTGCAGCTGAGCTATGCACGGCGGTGGAGAGTGGCACCCTCCAGAAAGTGCAAGAAATTGTCAAGAAAGGCACCGACGTCAACAGCGGGTGCACTTTCACAAGTAAGTCCAAGTCCAGACAGTCACACCTGTGTAACTATTACTGTTTAGGGCAGATGCACGCTCTGCAGTGCTGTCTGGCCGTAGGCACCTTTGCACCACTACCTTATGCCACGTCTCATGTAAAGTTACTCCATTGTGTAAGGTATAGAAGAAGTACAAATCATGGTAAAGGTATGAAATTGTTACTATTGAAGTTATAGAATTGTGCACGGTGTTGAAAGAGAACTTTATTCATGGTAAAGGTATTAAAACAAAACTAGTTACAGGGAGTGCAGGTTGAAATGTACACCCAGAAAAGTATGTTTTTACGATAAAAAACACTTGGTCTCTTATCACTAACGAAGTAATATTTTAGCTACTAAGTAGTAATAATTAATCGTAGACGACACTCTTGTTAATCACAACGCTGTTGTTCATCACAAACTACAATGTGTATTGGCGCATATTCAAACGACAAGGTAGTTTACAGTTAACTAATTTTGCTTAATGGCCAACAACCATTTTTCTGTGTGTACTACATTATTTAGAGATCTACATGCAGCAATAGTAAATTTATTAAATCAAGACTAGTTACACGCAGTACAGTATTTGAAAGTAAAGTTACTATCCTTTGGTAAATTATACAATTGAAATAAAAGTCGACACGAACTAATTAAAATTTGACGTTATGTATGTACAGTCGAACACCAAGAAATTCATAGATAGAACCAAATTAGTCCACACCAGAAAGCTGAACGCATTGGGAGCATCTTCAAGCCTAACCTCCTGTAAACCAGACAACGTAATTTTTAACTACTCAGAAGTAAAACTTCAACCGCGCCTCAAATTTCTACTGTCATTCGGCCTAGAATTCTGCTTACCCATATTCAAACCGGACTATTACAAACATTTCATAGGTTTTGAGGGCCTAGCTAATAGATTGAAATCGCAAC
>LQNS02276883.1:18181512-18200193 GCA_001587735.2 Parhyale hawaiensis | reverse complement strand
AAGCTTTTTCAGTCACTGCTACGATCAATTTAAGATCAATGCTATAAAAACCTTACTATTTCGAGCATACCATTTGTCCTCCTCCTATCTTACCTTCTCAAACGAAGTTAACTCGACGCTTATATCAGGACCCCATATCGCACCGTGGTCATTCGCCCTCTAGGTCCCACAACGCTAGCACCACCACATTTTAGGTCCTCTTAAATAAAAAAATTTTTTACTGTTAGACGTCCTTAAGATTTCATTAGGTTTTGAAACTCCCGAAACGTCAAATTTTAATTAGTTCGTGTCGACTTTTATTTCAATTGTATTTGAAAGTACTACACTGTAGAGAGAAGAGCAGTCATGGTAAAGTTAAAAATACATGACTATACTCTGTCTATTTTATCAAGGCAGTTTGGGTGTGGTCAAGTTCCTCTACAGCGCTTTGGGCAAATCTCAAACATTGTTCGGCCCATTTTTTAGCCCCGCCCACTCCTGCAACTAGAGAAATTTCAGAAATGCCCATGGAATTGGCAATGCTGTAGAGGAATTTCGCCACGCCCAAACTACCTTGATAAAATCGTCAGAATATAATTACATGCAGTGCAGGTAAATTTGAAAGCAGCACACTATGCATGAAGAGAAGAGAAGTGTAGTTATGGTAAAAATAAAGAATAGTCTGGTACAGCTAGAAGTATGGCCATGGTAACGCTACTAAAACATACATAGTTACAGTTTAGTTTTGAAAGTAGCAGAGACTAGACTAGAGAGAAGTGCAGTATTAACAAAGTGAAGGAATAGTCCTATAGCATTATAAGTGCAGGCATGGTAAAGATACTAAAGCTAGACTAGTTACAGTCCAGTTTTGTGAACAACACAACAATCGCTCAAGAGAAGTGCAGTCTACAGTAAGTAAATCAATAAGTAGTCAGGAATAGAAAGAAGTACAGATATAGTATAAAATTAAAGACAAAAAGGTTGGAGTACAGTTTTGAAATTCATAGAATTATAGAGTTAAAATTGAAGGAAGCAGTTACAGGAGTGGAGCGGTAAAGAAATTTATTAAAATGTATGTTTTTAGTAAAACAAGGGAAAGAAGTGCGACAATATAAATTAAATAAATAATTTGATTTAATACTACGCTTTTACATAAAACCAATAAATAATATGAAACTACTTTCCTGCGCATCCATGGACCGGCAATATAACCGGAGCAGCCTCATGGCGCTCAAACCATTGCTAGGAAGAATCTCTCGAAAAACCGTTGACGACGACGGATGACTTGAACGCCTGCATATCAACACCGCTGAACACGGATACCGGCAGCGCATTCGATGCCACAAACGTTGGAGTGTGAGAGACATACCAAACTGTCGAATTTGACATCGCAAACTCAAGCGCAAAAGAGATGGGCAGAGTCACAGATGTACAGAGGCAGTTATTGAAGGAAGCGTGTCGGAGACCGACTGACAATCGTATAGTCTAGTGCATTCAACTTCATGCCCCTGTCATTAATCCGTCACGGGTCACTTCTCAAGGGCCCTGCGACTGCATCATGAATACTGGGGTTTGGTTCGCAGCTATGAGAGTATAATTGTCGACATAGTTCGTCACAGTGTTCTCTAGCAATGCGAGCAAGTTACTTGTGTCAGCTCGAACTGCAAGGACTAAAAACGTCCCCCCCCTGAGGTATAGTCAGATGGAGTAAGACACGACCGCGACCATCGTAGGGTAAGAAACGACCGCCCACGCCCCCCCCCCCAAAAAAAAAATATATTTGCAGTACAGGGCTGGAACAAACACGGAAATGACTGGAAATAAATGCTCTAACAGATTGTGCCTTCAAATTTCGTCCAACGTTTTTTGGATGCCTGTAACGGCGCGGCCGTTTCTTACTCCATCTGACTATACGCCCGAAGGCATCCTGATTGCTGCACTCTAACGACCGTTAAGGGACGCACAGAAATTCACGAATGAGTGACATAATACAACCCCTTACACCAAAGACTTCTTTCTCGGAACAAGCTTCTCTGCACTAAATTAATTTTGAAGTGTAGGAATAAGCCTCAACAACCAATATGTAATATGTTGCAGATTCGGAATACGCTTTGGACATCGCAGCACGGAAGGGTCTCGTTGACATCGCAAGATTTCTCATTGACAGCGGAGCTGATGTCAACAAAGCTGGATTTCTTGGTAAGTATTATGTACGGTCACTCGAATTATAACTAGTTTCATGTTTAAGGGCACAAATAAATGTTTCAACGATTATCTTAGCAGCTACGAAACTCTTACTGTATCCAAATCCCATTGTCAGTTACGACATAGATTAGAAGTAACTCTCAACTTTTGCGACTCTCTGCTTTCACGAACGTAATTTTCAGGACCATTCTTAAATTTCACGAAATGTATTCACTTCTCTCGAATATTACGATTTGTCCTTTCTTCCTTCCAGTATTTTAAACGTTTTTAATGAAGAAATGTATTATACAGCATTGTTTATGGTATAACAGCAACTACTTGAGTAATTAATAAACATGTTATCAATTGCTTTTGTACATATTTCCTTTATACTGTTGATAATAAGGAAAAAGTTCTGGCTAACTTAACATAGTCCATGCTTCAATTTACAATTTTCGTTGTGAAAAAGTGTGAACTTATTTCGACTTTTACGAATGTATCTCGAGTATTACGATTCCATCTGGTCTGAATCTCACGTAGAAGTCGAGACTTACATGTATATTTGGCGACGATCAAAAGAAGTGAGTTGTGTAGTTCCACATACGAAAGGATTGCATGATGGCGTCATTTTTAAAAGCTATCATGTATAGATATGAGCAATTATGCAATGAGTGGGAAGAAAGAAGTCTTCACGATACTTGTGTCTCTTTCACGAACGATTTTACTCCAAATGTTAAATTCCTTACCCTATGACATTTGGCTTACATTGTGCGCAAAAATATTTGCATGATGATTTTTTCTATCTTACACATTAGTAATAGTCGACTGAAAATAACGTAATTCAGTTCGGTAACTTCTATGAGGAATCTAACATTTCATAGGCAGCTAAAAACATCAAAATTAGTTAATTTATCCATACGCAACTACAAAACCATTGTTCTTCCCGCCACGCTGCCTTCAAGCTTACAGAATAGAGGAATGACAACAGCAGATCCCAATACAAAAACACTCAATCCGCAGCATTAAAGCGCAACTAACACAAAAAAAAAAACATCGCTAGCAGGGTCCAGACACGCGAAAAGAAACAAACTTCACTACAAATACAGTACAGCGTTCCCTCGGCTTCAGCGGGCTGCCACTCTATGAATCGTTTCACATGTGAAACACAAGTGCAAGTTATTTCCACACGCTCGTACCATAAACTCTCATTTTTACAGGTTACACTCCTCTTCTGCGCGCTGGCGAAAACTTCAACTATCAGATTATGGAGCTCCTGCTGCAACACAAAGCCGACGTGAACGCTAAGCTTATTGATATGAAGGGAGTCAACTTGAACTTGGGTAAGTAACTTTGTTTTTACTTTTTCCGTCGCAGTAAATCAATGTAGCAAGCTTGCGCCGTTGAAAAGTCTGACGTACCTACCTATCTATTAAACGTGATTCATCGCGAATAAAAGGAGTAAATCCTTTTAGCCGAGCAATACGGTGTGACGCTGTAGTTTGAATCAGAATAATTTGCGCTAGCCTGGGTAAGGCAATATACACGCCTCAAAATATGTTATGCTGATCGAGATTAGACAATATTACGCAATAATAATAATAATTTACAAAATCGTATATAAGGCATTACTTACGGGCGATCAGATTAAAAACTACCTTGGACCTATGGAAATTCGACACAACAGCAGGACTGTTTTCAATAACACCGAGAGACAGACCCGTATCATCCTAATATTTCCTCATCTATATTAGACGAACTTATGGAAATTATACCGAACATATGCGCCATTTCTCAATTATGAAGCCCTCGAACCCGTCAGACATACGAAGACTGAACATTGTTCCAAGTTAGGCAATGAATCTTCTACCCAAGACCTGCAAACAGTAGCAGCTTAAATTTAAATTTTTCCTATTGATCCCTTCCCAGGTCGGATCAAGGATACCTCAGGGAGACTCTAATTCCAACCCTTTCTAATACTGGTTAAAGCGTCACTGTCTTACTAATTAGGTAATTAAATAATTAAGAAAAGGACAAGCAGAATTATAATATTGACAAGCTGAAACCTGTGAAAATTGCACAGAACAAGAGCAATGTTCTTCAATGATATCTCAGACTCTTTTCGCAATTCTTCCCTATCGAATACTAAAGGAACCTGTGAACATTGTACAGAACAAGAGCATGGTTTCTCAATAATATCATGATGCTCTCGGACCTGTACCATGCATATGAAGGATGTAAAATGTTCCACGTGAAGCTATGAATCTTAACCTGTAGCCTGCGAACATTAACAGCATTAATTTAAACTAAATTCCTTCTGCTAGCGGTCCCTTCCCAGGTGGTATCCAGGTTACCTCAATCAGACCGTAATTTTCCCCTATCTAGTACTGATGAAAGTGTCACGGTCCTACTTAGGTAAGGAGGTTATAATGGGAGGAGAAAGCCTTAGCTCCCTTTGGGCAAGTGCTCAAATGGCTGAGGCGAATGGGGGTAACTGGCGTTTCGACCCCCTCTGAGTGGCTGCATTGCTCTTAGTGGGCCGAAACGTGTGTTTCTGAGGCCTCGGCCAAAAGGCGTGGTAAACACATACTAAGGTCCGCTGCAGACGATAGTCCTTTCGGCAGGACGTCCTGTGTTTTCGCTGCATATGCGAGACAACTCAAGACATATCAGTCAGTCACTTCAAGAGGCATCGGTCGCAGGACACCGTCACCGATCCAGGACGTTTTACTTTTGTCAAAGGAACGCGAGTCTTCGGGTTGGTCGTATCTCGCGTATTTTTGTGAATATTAAAAGTTCCACGCACACCATCACTTAAAAATGGGTACGAGCATAAGTGCTGTGATGGCAACCGTATTTTAAATAGTATTTAACAATTTTTACATAAGCATGAAAAATTTATTTGAGTTACCGTCTTACAATTTGTGTGGCAGTACCTGGCAACTGTCTAGATCACATGTTTTCCCGTTCTCTATGATTGAATATTTCCTTATATTAAATTCAACTGCGCCAATGCAATAGTGGCTTCTATACATTATTATCTCTCTTTTGTTTTTATTAATTATATATTACTCTTCATGCACTTTATTTGCCAATTTTCAATTTATTTGTGAACATGTCTCGCGTGCAATTGAAGCATTCCACTCTACCGTGTGTATGCTCGAGACTCGCAAAACCGAGGCAAGACATCAGTCGAAAGTTTCATTTTTAAGGCCATAAGACTGTCGTCTGCAGCGGCCTTAAGGAAGACACAGACAGGCAGTTCTTCAATATTTTTGCAAAAAAATTGTGTCTCACTATTGATGTTACAGTACTCACTTCGTTATTTTCATCATAAGTTAAGTTTCGTCTACATATCTCCAGCAGCTCGAACTTTAGTCGACGGTTAATGGCTATGAAACAAACTCTGAGCACAGGACTTCTTTCTATAGCTACAAGCTTCGTGAGTCAATGTCTCACTTAGATAGGAAACTCCACTTAGCCAGTTCAAGGGGAATGTTTACGTGAAACCAATGAGCTTTGATAGAAAAAAAGGAGCCAGGAGCCTCGTCCGCGAAGCTCAAGAGTAGGGTGTGGTTAAGCCAGTCGCCGTATGCACCAATCCCATATCAGATCTATTTTTCCCGTTTGCGGTTTTACCAATGCTCTTCTAATTGCCGTAAACAATCACCACAAATTCAAACATTTTGCACCCGATTAAACTAAACCTGTATTAACAGTTAACCATTTTACAAAACTGCCTAGTTATGCAAAACGTTCAAACTGTTCGGTCTGGAATTCAGCACTCCTGACCGTTGGGAGCAGCAGGCCTAACACGCATGTGTGACTTTAACTTTAATAATTATTGATATGCCTCTCAGACTTGAACAGTTATGCAAAACGTTCAAACTGTCAACAGTTTAAACGTTTTGTATACCGTAACTGCTTAAGTAGTTTTGCAAAAGGGTTAAATGTTATGTAGGTTTGGTTTAAACGGGTACAAAATGTTTAAATTTGCGGTGACTGTTTAAAGCAATTAGAGCATTGGTAATACATAAACGGGAAAAACAGTACATCAGTTTGTTTGTTGCTCTTCCGTTAAACTTGCTGCTCCCCCGTCATTTCCACCAATGAGATTCATGAACGCGTCACAGCCACACCCGACCCTTTGAAAAGCAAGCTTTCCTTATTGATTGCAGCAGGAATCCCTCCTCCTCTATTACCGCTCCTTGCTTGAAACGGTCCCTTAGGAGAAATACAGAGGATGCACTCCTCCCATTACAACCTCCTTGGCCCTACTAACTAAGCAACGAACAACTCAGTAACTAACGAAGTAACAAACGGAATTATAATAACTGTAGATAACGCAGGTCTGGACGTGCTGAGCCTCACCACCGCCTCGTACCTCCGCAAGTACCCGTTCGTGTCGGATGCAGAGAAGAAAGGGCTGGACACGAGCTATAAGAAGATTATCGAGCTCCTTTTCAACCATTGCCTGGATTTCAAAGCTGTTGGTAAGGTTTGCTGCCTCGCCTGTGACGGGGTGCAAGATAATATGTATTTTTTGTGACGCATTTTCTTTTTTTTTCTTAGGGCCGCACTATAGTGTACAAGAAGAGACACATGATGCGGGGATGTGTTGCTCGCACGTCGTCCCCATGGGTATTTAAAGTCGTTAGCATAGATACGGTAGCAGGACCGGCATACGAGCTACACATCTTCTCATCAAGTTGTCCAGTGTGTCCTGGCATTGCAAAACGTGTACGACTTCAACTTTAAATTTAGTACCTACTGGATATTAGACTGGCGCGAAGCCAAATTTTCAGCTACGAGACAGAGCCTAGTTTTCGATTCACAAAAATACAGATCTCAACCGCTAAGGAAAATAAAGAGACCATTTCGTAAAGTAAAGACGTTTTGGAAAACTTAGTCAAGTCCCATCACCGTAATTGAAATTTGAAAATCCATGAACACACGTGCATTGGAGCAAAATAATTCACAATTATTCTACTGCCCAGAGTTTCCTCGGGTGAGGAGTGTGTACAAATCTCCCACAGATGTCGAAAGGTAAAATCACTGGCTCTGCGGCCTGGACGACCGCTCGTTTTTTTGCGATTTATCAGAATGCACTGTGGAATTCTCTTTACAATTTTCAATAAATTTTATACAAAAATATATTCCCAGCAAAAGTGACAGTTGTTGAGCGATGTAGTTAGAAGCGCATTATGATACATGTTATCTTTCATTTGATAGCATCGCAATTAGAAAAAAGTATCGCAATATCATTTCGTCTACAGTGTCACTGATGAAAAAACAAATGCAAATGCATATTTTACGGGTTTGATGCGTAGCTACATCTTTTTAACATGTTAAAGAAGTAATGATTGAATAACACGCCATTTATATTCTCTAGGTGGTGTGTCCAAGACACGTCTGAAGGGCGAAAATCATGTGGAGCTGTCAAACCTCGTAGCTCAGAAGAGTAAGTATCATTAAGTACTCCTTAGTACTAAATACCACGGAACGCTCCTTGAAAGTTAGTACCAAACGTGCTTCCTAAAAGTAAGAACCAACAAGTGCTCTCAAAAAGTGTCACTAAATGCTCCCTAGAAGCAATACCCATTTAGAACTTCATAAAATATCACCAAGTACTCCCTAAATGTAAGCACCAGCAAGCGCTCCATAGAAGTAAGTCCCATCGAGTATCATGTGCTCTCTAAATGCAAGCACCACTGAGTGTTCCACAGAAGTAAGTATTATCAAGTGCTCCATAGAGGCAAGTTCCATCCAGTGCTCTCGAAAAGTAAGTAGTTGCCACCAAGTGTTTCATAGAAGCAAGTTTCACAAGTACTTCTTAAAAGTAAATAGGTACCCCCAAGTGCTCCCTAAAGGTAAGCACCACCAAGAGCTCCCCAAAAATAAGTATCACTCAATGCTTAGCGAAGTCAGTAGGTACCAGCAGCAGTTCCTAAACCTACATAGGTACCTTTTAGAGTGCTTCACAAAACGGTCCGTTTTATGATCTTTAACTCAAACTTATAATTCAAACCGAACTAACAAGTTGTAATCAATAATATATTCACCATCATTTTCCCATTTGCTAATTAACATTTTAATGCCATCCGAATAAAATGAAGATTATTTCGATCTAAAAAAAATTCAGACGCACCCTTTCATTTGATTATCTTCAATAAATTGTCTACCTTAAAGAACATTCAGTAAAGACCTAAAGAGATGAATATCAGTCGGGGCGAAGTGAGAGGAATATGGGGGGAGGGGGGGATGAACAAGTTACAAATGTTTTCCTGCTTCACTTTCGCAGCAGCAATTGGTTGTGTGTTGTCATGGAGGATGGCCGTTTTTCTGTTGACAAGTGCTGGACGATATTTTTTTAGATTTTCATCCACACGCTACAATTGTTTTATACACACTTAATGTTTGGTTGCGGCCCAAACACTCATGCCAGATCGGTTATTAACGTGGAAATATTGAAAATTATTTATGTTTATAAAGCTACCTAATACTTGCAAGTCTTTCACAAAATTTGAACACAGATGGCTTATTCTCCAATATGCACTATACAGCATACACATGATGTTTGCTGCTTGGTTGGTTAATTGTTCGCTTGGTTACATTGCCATTCCTTACCATGTCAGGATTTCATGTAAAAATTTGATTTGCAACGGCAAAGATGCCATTGCTGTGCCAAATTCGACACTGAAGTATTGAAGACATTATATGTGTTTCTTAGCGAAAGTATAGCTAGTGAATTTTACTCTCTTCCGCCAGCAAAGACTAAACTGTAAGGCGTTCATGACGAGCAAGTTCAATAGAAGATCAACGTTAAAAAATATTATTCAGCACAGAACCACAAAGGAGAGTGAAGAAACGTGGGCTTACGTGGAAATAAATTTAAGGCGCGTTCGGCTGGGTGCCCAAAATTAAACCTCCGAGGTTTGAGTTATCAGCAACTTCAGACAGGAGGCTTAGCTTTGTCACTCTGAATCGCGTAGCAAGTGATAGAAGCAACGCAGTTACGATGAGCCTGCTAAACATTCCATTTTACGGAGCATGAATGAACAACTGGAAGACTGGATAGTAGCCGATTAAGGTGCGAGCCGAAGCCAGCGCACCTGCCTGAAGTTTCGGACAAGTCGATCTCCGAAGGATTAATTAATTAATTAGCATCCAATCGAACACCCCCATAGTCTGCCATCATTTCACGACGAAGCCTCCTACGATTTCCCGCACAATATTGTGGGCCACCCCAAAACTTAAAACAATAAATTAGCTTCCGGGACCGACAAAAATTTGTAAGGAAAGTCAATTCATAGACCGCAACAGTACTTGACTCATAGGTCTGACGCTGGCGGCCAAAAGTCTGCAACGGAAAAATAGGATTTTCTCAAGAGCTATTCTTTTCCTCTATCTAGTACCGAAGAAAAATCTTCCAAAGTACCCAACATTTTTCTTGCGGAGAAGGTGTCTTGGAGACGGCGGGGATGCACTTGGGCGCTTGCCTGCAT
Organism: Parhyale hawaiensis; assembly: GCA_001587735.2. NCBI lineage: Eukaryota > Metazoa > Arthropoda > Malacostraca > Amphipoda > Hyalidae > Parhyale > Parhyale hawaiensis. Next base: position 18,190,528 of record LQNS02276883.1, on the reverse strand, counting down.
GACCGCGTCTGGACATGTTCATAATAGCTCATGAAAAAATCCTATTTTTCCCATTTGGGCCGCCAGCGTCAGAGGCCACTTGGACCTAAGAGTCAAGTACTGTTGCGGTCTATGGTCATTGAATAATTTAGAGTCCAATGTTGCATTTTCAAAACTGCCAAGATCTGGTCTCCTAAACACCACTGAAGACACAGTTTTTCAGCTTTTTGAAATAGTCGAATGAAGCGAAACTTGGAGAAGACACATAAATAACTAGAGCACTCTGAGAGCGTCTACCGCCCCCAAGCAAGGCAAAGGTAAGAAAAAATTCAAATTGGTTCGGAAACAATGATTTTCTTTGTATCAACACCAAAATCTAATCATTTGTGCCTTTTGACAGTATTAACAGTTAAGTAATTTTCTTGCAGGTCCGTTCATATATAACTTTTTAAGTTATTTTGCTAGCAAACATTCTGCCAATCATAACTCAAACACACAAACAGACCAACTGATCATCAACAAAATTAATTCATTTATGTCTGTTAACAACACTTATCAACTCCTGTAAATTTCATAAAAATCAATTCATAATTTTTTGAGCTTTATGCTAACAAGCATAAGATCAACACAGCGACTAACAAAAAACGAACAAACAAACAGATCATTGCAAAAATTTGGTCAGTTAGTTTTCGTAAAATGTGTAACATTTCACGTAAATTACATGAAAATCCGTAAATTACTTTTTGAGTTATAGCACTAAGAAAAAAGAGGTAGACAAACAAACAAACAGGGGCGGATCTTTCCCAAACGTTAAACATCTATTACTATTAACAGGCCTAAAAATCCCTATAAATTTCGTAAAGATGCGTCCATAATATTTTTGAGTTATGTTGGTGACACAAACACACAACACAGACGAAATAACAGAGAGACAAACACGACAAAATATTACCCCCTTGGCAGAGATAACATTAGGTTCACAAATACACATTGGCGTTTATTATCGGGTGTTTGGCGATAATATGTGCATGCATTCGATTACATTAAAGGAATTTGTTTCTGGTAGCAATAACACATTATTGGGTCTTCCTAAATAGTCCTGGCCCTAGGGAGGTGTCTGTGTACATTTTTCTTTGCAGCTATACCATGTATTTTCCTATTCCATATGATGACATTAAAAGGTTGGGAATAGCTTTCGCACCTGGTACATTTTTAAGGGTAGGGGGCATAGGGGGTGGGGTTAAAATGATCGATTGTAGACAGATTGTTCTGGAACTTACTCTGAATATGTAGTTTTGAAAAAGAAGCACATTTGGCCCATGCAACGTTTTTGATTTAGGTCTTGGTTTGAGATAATGGGATTTATGTAAATATATAGATTTTCTAAAATTTCAAACGAATAGAAGTCAACGAGCTTACATGCTTGAAAAAAAGACAATTTTGAAATCCTTGAACGATTCTTGACAAAACTATAGAGCTGAATTTTTTATTTTCTATTGAGTTTTTTGTGTTCAATTTTCGATCGCTAACTAAGATATAGGGGAAAAATAAAATATTCGGTTCTGAGCTTTGATAAAAAAAAATTATGAGGGCAAAAATGGAAAATCCAACTCTATAGTTTTGTTAGAAATCTTTCAAAGATTTTAAAACTATCATTTCTTTTTTGCTAGCATGAACTCTGATCGAGTTTTATTCTTCTGAAATTTCAAAATCATATAGGTATGTATATATTTTTATAGATTTCCCATTACCTCAAAAACTACGGCATAGCTCAAAAAAGTTGCAGGAACAAAATGTGCTTCGTTTTTAAAAGTACAAATTCTGAGGACGTTTCAGAACAATCATTCCACAATCGATAATTTCAAGCCCACTCAAAAGTGTACCAGGTGCGAAAATTCTACCCAACTTTTTTTTAATGTCCACATCATATGTAATAGGAAAATACATGGTAGGCCTATAGCTGTAGAAAAGAAATGTACACACTACACAGACCCCCCCCCCCACCCCAGAGCCAGGACTAAAGTGGGAACAGTAGCAGCTAATTTGTTAATAAAAAAACACACAAAAATGTGCTATTTAGGATATTGGTAATGAGGCAGAAATATTCCGCGATTTTCAATAATATCTGCTCACCTGCTCATTGTCTCCCGTGACAGAATTAACTGTATTTTGGATGAACCTATCTCGCAAACGATATCTTAGATAATATGAATCTTACGAAAAACAAACGTGTCACTTGGTTCTTACAAGGTAAGTCTATGTAAACCTTCACAGTGTTGCATAAATAAGTGGCAATGGATTTAAATAAAATACAGGACCAGTTTCTTTGTTGCTATCATTTCTGTTTTCTTGTTTCAGTGCAAGGCAAAGGCCCCAACTGCTAAGAGACCTTCGCTAGGAGTCAGAGGGAGTCGGCAGAAGAAATCAACATCAATCTAATCGGCGACATCGTTTATTAACCAAAACAATTCTGGGAGTGACTCTAACTTTGAAACAATTCTGGGAGTGACTCTAATTTTGAAACAATTCTGGGAGTGGCTCTAATTTTGAAACAATTCTGGGAGTGGCTCTAACTTTGAAAGAAATAGACTTCAGGGGATCGCAACAAAACACATTTCCTGCATCATTTGCAAATTTTTTCCATACTCGAATTAAGAACGTCTCAGTATAGGTGTGTATTTGCCCTCGTGATCCATTAAGCAATTAATTTTTGATAGTTTATTTTGGCAAATTTCGTTTCAATATTGGTCAAAATTGAGTCTCGCACTTCACTATATTTTTTCATATTATTTTTCTCGCATCAGGTTAAAAAAAAAAAAAACTTGGCGTTTTCTTAGCTTCCCCTACGTCAGGTTCGTGAAAATGAACATTTTCATTACTCTTATCTTTTCTCCGTCTAGTGCTGGGGAAATATAGATTTGCGCATTTTTAACAGCCTTGTGTATAGATGCTGGAGTGTGCGATACTTTCTTTCACTTTTTAAGACTATCGTTATTTCCAACGGTACAGCTATAGAATGGGACTTTTGGCCCTGCTGGGTCGGAGTGGCGATAAGAAAGCTCAGCCAGGCAATCAGTAAACTTAACTGTGAACGTTCACAGTCAACTGTAATTTCTCATTGGTATTACAATTGACCCTTTCTCTCACAGCGTCGTCTACGTAATGCGTAACGTCTGAAACTGTGGCAGTCCCCCGAAAAAGCCAGATTAATCATGGATGTCCGTTCGGTTTTGGATTCAATTGTACTATTTCCATTGCAAAAATTGGTGTTTAATTGCAATGGCAAAGGGTGAATATATTTACGTTTGTGCTATAATAACACATATATGTATATAGGAGTTAACTTCTAGGACAAAGTACAAGCTTAACCTCAACTGGACAGAGGGGGCAATGTTAGACATTTTTAAATAATGTTATTCCTTCGAATATTGTCGTTTATTGGCTTCGTTTTTGGCTGCGCGCTGTCTATTCAAGGGTTCGAATACAGTCATGTGTCAGTCGCTTTATTATACTCGATAAATTCTTCAAAGTCATAGCGCTTCTTCATATTGACCTTCATTCCTGTCTCCAGTGGCATTTCACGTACAATTTTTTATTTCTTCACCATTAGCTAGTAGGTTATCCTTGTTTTAAAAGCCATCTTCTGGCCATAAAAAATGCTAACTTGTACTAATTAATATAATAACATCAAAAAGTAATTACAAAACTGACAATTTTCGACAGGCTGCTGACGCAATTGGGCAAAATTTTCAAAAATCAAAAACGCGCTTTTTCAGCTTTTTCAGAGAGGTCATAATTGATTTGAAATATGTTTACCCACACTGTGTGCAGCTTAATGGTTAAATAAAAAAGAAAACAGCACGGAAATTTTTTTTTGCTGGGTATAAAGACATAATAAAGTTCCTTAGTTGAGCACAGATAACTTGTTTTAGAACCTAAACAAAAGATCGGGTTTCTTCAGAACAGTTATAGATTTAGCTACTATATACATTATAAATCTCTGCATGAGTTTAGTCTACACGGTTTTATTATCATTCTCTTTATTTATTTATGGGAAGTATGGTTGGCGTTTAATTTTCATTATATATAGATAACAAATATGTATTAGTTTAGTTAGTAGTATTGCTGACCTTTCACTGGTGGCTAAAAATTTCAGATATAAATAAAAACTTTATCCATTTCTTATTCAGGCAGCGTTTCTATTTAAGTTTTATCCATCTTCGTTTCACTTTTGGCACTGATAACGTCAAATTTTTAGGATTGATCCTCAGTCTTACACAGATAGTTTTCAAAACTTAAAGAGTTTCAGTGAATACCAAATTGTTCCGGTCACTGACTACACTACACTATAAATCCTAGATAGTTACGTTTAATCCCAAATTAATATTGTTCACCTGAAATAGTCTTCGCTTACCAAAGATGGGAATATGATAACTACCACTAGTATTACGTTCATTATTATCCGCATCAGTTCTGTTATATTACCATTATTATTATTGGCACCTACAACAATTACTAAGTTTCCAGGTCGTCCATTGAACATGAATAAACGCTGTAGTATTTCCCCCTGTTAAATACTAATATTTACGTTTTCATTATCATTAATGACTCGTATACTATTATTAATAAGGTTTTGTTTGAGTTATTGAGTGAGATAAATTTCAATAAATTGGCTATAAATCTAAAATAAATTCATTGGCGAAAACATGACTCTCATTCCTGTCCTATAAGAATACCGCCATCAGTGTATTATAACACAACGTTTAGCTACAATAATTATCAACATTTAAGCTTCCTTACCGCAAAGCTTGATGCATCTGGCACGTTCTGGTACAGTTTGCTCGTCTTTGTAGATAAGTGTTCATACTGACCACTGCCTCACTGCTGCATGGAGTGAAATACTAATGAGTTGCTAAAATTCATACACTTCTGAATTTTTTTTCGGAGTCACAACATATTAAGAATTAATTACCAATTTTCTGTTGAGTTATTTTTATTTTTATTTTCCACTGTCACTTGCATTACTTGTGCGGCAGAAACTATTGTGGCACTACACATACACTTCTGAAAATAAAATAAAGAACAGTAAGCAACATCCGAGGAGCCACGCAGCCTATCTACAGTCACCTCTGTTAATAGGTACATAGCAATAATTAGAAAGCACTGTGAAAAATAGAACTACATCAAGTATATTGTAGGGAGAAAAGCGGCCAGCCAAAGCACGAAAATGAACGCACATGAATGGGACCGCCATTCCAGAGAAGAATTTCAATATAGAAGACGAAATATCAATTAACAGGAGCTTAATAAGTAAATGAATAAAAACGTGCACAGAAAACAGTAGCGCCTGCTTGAAGCCGGTGCCATACGCTAGCCAACAGAGCGACTTTTGATCACCTAATCGACGTCTAAAGACCTGCACACTCGCAGTTTTGCGCAAACTTTCAGGATGGAACATGTCGAGTTTTTTTTAGTCGCTAGTCAAATTCGTAATATTTTGTAAATAACCACCCCTGGCGCCATCTATGTCGCTTTGATAATATTGATTGTGATGACAATGGGTGGCATTTATTGCATGTTATTATAGGTACTTATTAGATTATTTTCGTCACGCTCTTCAGCTTGTAGCAATGACCACGTTGCTTATTTGAACGGAGCTCGAAGGCTGTTGACCTTACGACCATTCTCATTCACCTGTGAATAGGAAGGTGCGGTTTTGCGCAAATTATTTAGCGCATTTGCGAGAGTTTCCTTCATTTTTGGCTACCGTGTGTACCAGCCTTAAGAAATGTTAAGGTAACCCACCTAGTCCTCCGGGGCATGACTTCGCATCGGATGGGTGACATTTTATATTGAGTAGTTTAATTCTTCGCTGACACTCCAGTGGCGACCTCAAGAGGAAGAAAGAAGGTATAAAAAGCTTGTCGACAGAAACGGGGAGCCCATGTACGAGAGTGTTGCCACACAGGATTAACGGGTAGGGGAATAATGAAGAATAACGAAATAAAGCATCATCAGTGAGAGCACAAAAACTGAAAGAAGGAAAGCGGACACGAAGGAAAGCGGACACGATGGAAAGACGTCCCAAAGGCCTAGCTTATGGTTAAGGTAACCAACAGGTTCCCCCCTGAAGTTGCAGCTCCCCCTAGCATAGGATGGGCGAACCTGACTAACCATATGGCCCGACTTATTCCTTCCCAGGGGGTGCCGAAACAACGGTCTTCTTGCAGCATTGTCACTCCACAGACGTCAAGAGTCATGCATCAAAACACCGGAGCCTCGACTAAAAACGTCCACAATATTAACGTTAACTCCATAGCCCCCGTGTGTCGGCTGTACACGAGGCCTCGGAAAAAAATTAGTGTCTCGGGCCTTAGCTGTAGTCGACGTTGTTAAAAAAATACTATTCCTACGAAAAAATGAAATTCTACTTCGGCGTTTTCGGACTCGCCTTATTTGACATTAGCAACAATGCTAAGTTTCCTTGACGAACAACCAACATTGTAGCTGGACCTCAATAGGGTTAAGCATTTAACAGTAGCGGCAGACTAAAGCGTCTGACTTTGACTCTCACGGCCGCCGGTTCTTACCCCATTTCCAGCTGGGCATCTTCTTGACGGCGCCTGATGTGATCGGTCAGCATCCGGTCTGCATACTGCTGTGGGTTTACTGACCTTCCCAGCAATTTGGAGGGTTGGGGGGTTGCAGATATTGTCGCATGGAGTCCTCCGCCACTGGCGCCATAGCTCAAGACATCTAGACAATTTGTGGTCGACTGCAACCGTATACTCTTCTGGGGCATGTTGGTCTATATTTGCATCACAAACCAGTGCATGCGGGTTTCCCAGCTAGGGGTACGGTCAAGTTGACTTTACCTTTAGCACAACGCCAAGCGTTGCTAACGTTCTCAGAATGGCGGTTGTGTGGCGTGTCCATTTCCGACGACTCCATGAACTGGTACCATGATTCCTCTCAGATAAAGATGTCATCGACTGGACAGCAAAATTATTCTTTATTTGAGGCTAAACTTATCCAAAACTTCCTACAGGTGCCCTGGCTTAACGACTCGTTGATCGAAGGTTCAGGCGTGGACCGCTAATCGAATGCTTGTGAGACTTCAAAGAACTCCATCTTTCTCCATTAATATGGAGATTTCAGTCGGTGCAACATACTCGGGGTGCTTCTAACACCTGCAACACGAGTCAGAGTGACGAAGCCAAAGTTTCTGTCTGCTCTGAGAGTCGTGACAAGTTCAGCCTAGTAGTCCCGGCTTAGATTAACTTCAACGACCCAATCGAGCGAACCTTTCGTCTGTTTAAGTCAAGCCCAGCAGGCTTGACTTACCCGGACTTCAGAGAGCAGTGGTGGCTTTCTCACTTTGTACCATTTTGTAGGCGTTAGAAGCAACCCGATAGCGATTCAGCCGGCTGAAAACTCCATTTTAGCCAGCAGAATTGCATGTGCTATGTCACAAGGGTAATCGACTTGGTGTAAACTACGGAAGCTCTATGCCACAGAGAGGAGGAAGCAATCGCATCTGTTAAGTAACGGAGAAATCAAAACATTGAGTGCAGCTCAATTTTCGGCTTCCTTAAGCCACTAGATGTTAGAAATTCTACTCAGTACAACATTACCGAATGGTACATTAATAAAACTGATACACAGTAGGATTATTAATTCGCGCGATTCTGATCCCAAAAAAACGCGAATTAGGATTGTATAGGTGAAAAAAAGCAGCTTGAAAGTGCAAAACCGCGAACTGAATTCGCGCGATTTGCAAGCTCCCACTCTGTCCAGCTTTTGTTCCAAGGTGGTTTCAAAAAAATGAACGAAGAACCTAGGCGATGAAGCCAAAAATTTCGACAAGGTTGACGCCCTAATTGGCTGTACGACTGGGGTGGCAGCATGTGATTGGTTGGCAGGGATGGCTGGGAGCCTGTGATAGGTGGAAAGGGAGCAGTAGTCTATGAACAAAAAACTTCCCTGGCCAGGACGGCAAAATGTACTGTGCGTCCTCCTTCTATTAGGTAGTCCCAAAAGTTTGTAAACACTTGGGAAAAGTTATCATTATTTTTTTAAATTTTTCAGTAAACAAAAAGTTGAAACAAAAGTGGCTGGCTCTGATCAACAGAAAATGCGCTTTGATGCCGCAGGACACTGCTAAGCCGCACACCGCCAAGAATAACACCAAAGACAAGTTTAAAGAGCAGGACGGCGTTGAAGTTTTGCCCCATCCAGCTAACAGTCCTGACTGGGTTCCATCAGATTCCAAAAAGTCTTGGAAAATTATGGTGTCTATGTTTAGTGATAATTTTTTTTTTTATTCTTTGGCGTGTAAAATTTCAATTTCTTTCACGTGCTTACGAATTTTTGGGACAACCTAGTGATAAACGGCGTTTAATTTAGTGAGAAGCGTCATCTAAGATAGCTGCGGGCACTGCACAACGCTCGTGTCGAATGAATGCTTGTCACTGTTCTTTTCCGAGGCCACACTAGGCAATCTCACGCACAACATGACTGGAGCAAGTGCAGCTCGCCCGTCGTCCCAGCACACATGTTAAATCGGTGGCATAAACGACTTTGCGTCAAGTTGTGTGTGCGTTAGGGTAGTGTAGTCCAGGTATGAGACGAACATAGGTAGTCCGTAGTATGCAGTTTCATTATTAAGATTTACAATTTTTTTCTACCCGGCACTCGATACATGTAATTTTTGCATCAGTGTTGCACGTAGTGAGTACCTAAAAATAAAAATTTTGATCCTATAAATGATAAATTGCGGAGGGGGAAAACTCAATATGGATGACTTCCTGTACTTCTTTTTTAATTCTAATTTTTATCATTGCAAACTTGCTCTAAAAAAAATTGAGGTGCTCGTGTAATGTTACTGTATAATGGCACAATGCCTACACACTAAATGCTTCTGGGAAAATTAAGAAAACACTAGCAGGCGCAAACTTTAATTCCAACTTAAATAGCAAGGATGACAAACAAGACTTATCATCAGCTTATATACAGGAACGTCCACAAACCAGACTAA
>LQNS02276883.1:18132517-18162860 GCA_001587735.2 Parhyale hawaiensis | reverse complement strand
AATTCGCTGCTGGCTCTCTCTTTGGTCGCAAATTGCGGCACCACAGAAGACACCCAGCAGAGTGACTCCACACACGTGGGGTGACGTGAACAACGTCACCTGGACTTCTTCCGAAGACTCTCAAGGTGTCTCAAGGTGTGTTCAACTTTGCCATTCTACTGCGACTTCGTTATAAGCACCCAGGTAACACTCGAAATGGTAAAAGTTAGTGAGGTGAACTTAATCCAGTAGTGTAGGGCAGCATGAGGTACTAAAACTCGCAGTTTTCCGTTTAGTTAGTTTGAATTTAGTTTTCAGCTAAATTATACCCAGCAAATGACCCAGCTCAAGTATAGCCGCGGCTTTCGTGAGGTTTGAACAACCTGGTAACGAAGCCGACTTGTTCTTGAGCAAATGTCATCGTTCTCCTGATCGTATCGGTCTTGACCAGCTTATGCAGTTTGGAATAAGAGGTAAATAACTTCCTTAGGTTTCATCTTTTATCAGACGAACGCTTGAAATCTACTCTCAGGGGTGGGAGAACACACAACGATTCTTAATTAAACGAACTGAGTACACTAAGCCTCAAGTTCTTTGGCAGTGCCAGCTGTTTCAAGGTGCTCTTTGCACTTAATATATTCATATAGGTTGGCAAACTAAATAATCGAACGCCAGAAGACCTGTCTGCACTCTCTGTGCTTACCACCAAACCATGAACACAGCAAGTAGCCGGTTTAGACATTTTAAGCAGCTGATTTCCGAACAGTTGAATTAGAGATAATAAGGTTGCTACCTACTATAATTTCCCGTAACCCCAGTTGTATTAACATCTAAGCTTGCAAGAAGAGCTGCAAACCCATCTACAAGCTGACGATTTCCTCTTCTTTACTTCCGCAGATATCTATATGATGCATGACAAAATAGCAGTAGCTCAGAAAGCCCAAACTTAGAAAACGAGCAAGTGTAATTGTAGGAAAAGCTTGTGGATTTAATGTAACCTCACGGAAGCTCAAAAGTCTGTATAAGAGGTAAGGTTAGGTACAGCAGGGACTGGTTCTTTATAATCTTCTAGTTTTCATTGCGTTCATAGATTCAAAACCAAGTTCACTTCTTTGATAAAGACGTTCTGCAGAAGTCATGCCGAGAACGAAGCCAAAATGGCGAGGAACAGGCATAACCTTCCGTACAGGGAAGGGTATCTGTATCAAAAAGAACTTGCAGGTACTCCACTAGATTACATCCAGTTACTACTTTGAGCAATTATATCTTACTCCTATGTCCCCAAGATGGAGTTTACCTAGCAAACTCTGGCTAAGACCTCCAACTTTCCAAATTAGAAAAAGTTCCACTTCAACACGTTTGTGACGTTGTACACCTGTGAAATCAACTTAAGTAAACGTTAAAATGAGTACATGTATGACGAAGGGCCACCAATACAACAGAAACTTTTCAGGTGTTCGACTGTTAATTCGTTCGTCACAAGCATCTCAAACCATCAAGCACGCTATCTGCTTACCTAGCTTTACAAAACTAACCTTGTTGTTGTATTTACGTGGAGGGTGGCTCCGGAGGGAGTCGGGCATGTGGCGGAAGATATGAAAAAGAAGGTAGGAAGCACAAGAAGTCAGATACAGATAGAGGACTGTCCCATAGAGAGGTGGAAAGGAGGGTACTGGAGTTTGCGGGACAGTGAAGCAGGTGGTTCACGGTGTGGGGGTGCGGTATCATTCAGGGCAGGAGTCCGAGTCCGCCAGTCCGATCCTATGGCGGTAAGTCATCAGGGCAGAGTAAAAACGTGAGCGTAACTGTAACAGGGTGGAGCGGGCCGCACGCGAGAGGATCGCCTCATCGGGTGAAATCTCCGGTGGGGCAAAGCCCAAAACCCTGCTTACAGGGAGGCGGTCTGGTAAAGATTACACGGCAGACCGATGGAAGGAGGAAATCGCTGAGCGGTACTCTTGAGAAGGCATGATGTTTTCAGTAAGTAAGTGGTTGATGTCGGGTTGGAATTTGGTTGCTAAGTTGTGGCGGATGAGACGGGGGCCAGCCTGCGCGGTGACAACAGAGTGGGCTGGGTGTTCGAGACGAAGGGCGGAAACGAGGTATTGACGGCACTGGAGGTCGAGAGATTGATCGATCCCCAGCAGCTTGGACTCGGAGTAGAGATAGTCCGCGGAAGCCATGCGGAGGCAACCGGTCGCTGTGCGGAGAGCGGCGTTTTGAACCGTCTGCAGCTTGCGAACCGCGGACTGGTGAGCCCCAAGATACCAAACTGGAGCAGCGTAGGCGCAGAGAGGTCGGATAAATGACTTTTATGTGAGAAGCAGTCTCCTTGCACTGGCCCCAGCGTGCGCCAGCCAGGGCATTGAGCAATCTGAGGTGGCTGGAGGCTCGAGCAGCGGTGGAAGCGATATGCGGTGTAAAAGTAAAGCGGGTGTCAAAGGTGACGCCGAGGATCTTGGGGCGGCGCTCCAGAGGCAAAGCAGTGTCGTCGATAGTGATACCAGGGTTGAGTCCAGACTGATGGGTGTAGGTTGTCCATAAGGTTGAATTGGATTTTGAGGTTGATATGGTAAGGCCCTTGTCAGCTGCCCAATTGCTGACTGAGTCAGAGTGATCCGAGAGAGCGGCAGCAGCGGTGAAAGGATTGAGATAGGACGCCACGACAGTGAAATCGTCGGCATAAGATGTTACAGAGGAGCAACAGAGCTGGTCCCGAGGAATGGGGAGGTCAGAGACGTAGAGGTTGAACAGGGAAGGCGAGACGACCGAGCCCTGAGGAAACCCCGCCTTGACAGCCCGGAACTGAGAATGGAAGCCATTATAGAGACAGCTCGCTACTCGTACCCTGAGGTAAGCCATGAGCCATCTAACAACATTGTGATGGGAGTGTGGTAGTGGAAGCTAAAGAGAGGAGCCCTCAGTAGGAACGGTGTTGGACGCTTTGCTGAAGTCAAACAACAAAGCCACCGTGCGGGTCGAGGGGTTTGGGTTTGTTCATGCCGCTAGTTGCTTGGAAGGCCAATGGAAGTAGAGCAGATGTGCTGGAGTGCATAGGCCGGAAACCATGTGCGTGAGAGGCAAGTTGGTAAGCCTCATTGATGAAAGGCAGCAGGAGGCGCTCCATGACTTTCGCAGAGGGACACAGAAGCGATACTGGACGGCAAGAGGATCCTTGATCCGCAGGTTTAGATGGTTTTAAAATGATAATTATAACTGCTAACTTCCATAAGGCGGGAATGTCTGCGTGAGCAAGGGAGAGATTGTATAATCTGGGAAGCTTGATGAAACCCTGCGGGCCTAGATGCCTAAGATGTAAAATAGATATTGGTCAGGACCCACAGCTGTGGAGGATCCTGAGGCAACTATAGCCTCACGGACTTGAGAGGGAGTGAAAGGGGTGAACCCATGATCAATGGGGTGATGCTTTCGAAGGAGTCGCCTGGCCTGTCTGGGCGAAGTAGCTAGGACAGGGGGAGAGGTGGCGGTAAATTGCTTGCAAAAGCCTCTGGCTATATCGCCGTCGTAGGTGAACGTGTGAGTTCCAAAAGATATGGGCTGGTTACGAGGGACGGAGGACTGCTTGCCAGATAGTGAGCTGAGCAGAGACCAGAATTTACTGGGGTTGCTCTTGAGGTCGCATTCTTGCATTGTTTGTTTCCAGGCCTCCTGGGCAGCGCCACAGATGAGGCGATCCACTTCTTGTTGTAACTGAGGAAGGGAGGGGTCTTGAGGAGACGTGGAGCGGAGGTGACCACGGCGGGTGATGGCGTCTCTGGCGTCCGGGATGAGTCGGGGATGGCCGGCCGGGATGTGGTGCTCAGCAGCTGATAAAAGGACCCGATTGAGGGCACTCAGTCCACCACTACAGGAAGAGGAGAGTGGGAGAGAGGTAATAAGTTCCCCGCACTCGCGTGTGAACTCCTCTCGGTTAGCTTTCCTGAAGTTAACAAAGGTGCGTCTGGGACAGGAGGGGGCAGAGTTTCTAGACTCAGCTGTAATCAAGATGGGTAGAGCGTCAGATGAGAGGGTGGTAGTGGTGGACCAGGGGTAATCAAGTGTAAGATGAGCTGAGATAACGGTCAGGTCCGAAGAGGAGCCCGGACCGTCCCGAGGGACCCTGGTGGGTGAGTTGCCATTGAGGAGACAGTAGGGTCCATTATTAATGGAGTCACAGATCTTCTCAACCCGAGCGGCGGCCCGCTCACCCTGAGTTATAGAAAACCAGTCAGTATTGTGGGCGTTAAAGTCACCCATAATGAGTGTCAGCCAGGGAGAAGGCAAAAAGGGCGGAAGAGTCAAGCCTGTATCCAGGGGAACAAGATGTAGTTGGAGAAACGTATATGTTAATTAGAGTGAGGGATGAGGAACACAGGGTGACGGTGACACTCAGGTGTTCGACTGTGTGGTCATTGGGAATAGGTGGTTAGTGATAATCTGCTGGTAGAGGATTTCCTGTCTGATTAGGGATGAACAAGAGACCACCACCACCATTGGCGGCAGGACGATCTCCCCTGACTGGGGTGTAACCAGGGAAGACGGGGAGGGAAAAGCTGGGAGTGAGTTTAGTTTCCTGGAGGGCTGTGACGACTATATTGCTGCTGTGGAAGAAGGCGGATAGTTCAGATCTGCAATGCAAGAGTCCATTGCAGTTTTAAATTGCGTACGAAGAGCGGAGGGGCGTTAGTAGGATAGGGAGAGACAGGAGGGGGTGAGGGGGACCGAGGAGGCCGAGGTGCACAGCTGGGGCACCTCCAGTCTGGGTGGTAACTAGCGGCACTGAAAAGGCCAGAGGAGGGCTTGTGGACCCAACGCGCGCAGGCGGAGCAGCGAAAGCACCACCCTCTGCGGGTGACGTTCCGTGAGCAGACTGAGCAGGGATAGGCAGGGCCGGGGTTGTGGCGGATATCACCGCATAATAGGATGGATAAATGGTGAAATGGGACAGAAGGAGGGAAAAACAAGTAGGGAAAGAGCTGCCTAGATAAGAGCTAGAATTGCGGTGAGCTGCAACACCTCCTGCGAACAGGGTACTCAGGTTTGACCCTGGGTTCGTAAGGCCCATATATGTTCTAACACGGAAAGGGCCCGCCAGAATATACCAGTGAGGGCAAACTCTCGCTATACAAGTGAATGAAACAGGGCATTGTTGAAACACGAGCACAACACCGGACAACCTTCACCGACACGTTTAGAAGACCAACTAGCAACTACCGGACAAACACGTGGAACTCAGCATCTCAAGTGGTTCCTGGGTGCCTAACTTAGGTGTGCGTTCACACTACAAGCGGAGCAGCGCGCCGCGAAGCGGCACTGCGCATGGCAGCGCGGTAAGGTGTTAACATTTTTAAGCGGAGCGGCGAGAACTGCATCAACCGTTATGGAGGATTCTCTGTGCGTGTACCTTTTGCTAGACAGTAAGAAAAAGAAACGGAAACACGAGGTGCATCCCGTCTACAGAAGACGAAATATGTATATAGAAAACCACCAACTATACAATGAACTATGTCATGATTAGTAGCGATTCTTCACATATTTACCTCAGCCAAGAAGGTTATGTTTTCGTCGTGTTTGTCTGTCTGTCGCCAAAATAACTCAGAAAGTTACGAACCGATATAGACGAAATTTATAGGGATTGTAGGTATGTTATTAGGAACAGAGGATTAACTTTTGGTGAAGATATTTCCATCCGCTTGTTTGCTTCTTTGTCTGCCTTATTATTTTGAATGCCATAACTAAAAAAGTTAAGAATGGATATTCATGAAATTAACGCGAGTTGTTAGGTAGCTATATAACAAAGAGTAAATGACCAAATTTTAGTAAGGATCCGTTTGTTCGTTCGTTCGTCACTGTTTTTAATTTTGTGATAATGATAAAAAATATTACTGGCCTTTGAGATGTAGAAAATAATAATAAAAAATGACACATTCAGCTACTCTTTTCAGTAGATATTTATTAGTTTCCTAAATTGAAAAGAAACAGATGAAAGCAAATTAAACGTTTCCTTTTTTTTACATTACCGGACTGCAAGTTTCCGTAGGCAAAGAGGGACAGAAAAGCGTCTTGTGGCTACTTAAAGGAGAGTATTATTATTATTATATATTTTGTTTAACCTCCGAAGCCGCAAGTCAGGCGTTTCAACAGAGAAACTACTTGTGCAGTATTCAAATACCGCATATTGGGTAGGCGTGGTGGCCACGTGCGCTACTACAGGCAAGGAAACAATGCGCTTAACACAGTAGGAGACACTCAAGTGGTCGACCCCTTTTGTGTCCTTCCACATGAGAGAGACTAGAGATGTCCCGCGTACCAGGTCGGCTATCTTGATAGACAGCCCACCTCACGGGACAGAAAGAGGAAAGTAGAAAACCTACCTAACTTTACAAAACTATCCTCGTCAGCAGAAACGGCGGCCAGATGCTACATCACCTGCGGGGAAGGCACTCGGAACCCTTGGGTGCAGAGAGAGTACAAATAAAATAAATGTTTTCAAATAATAGTGAATAGGTCGCACTTGACTCTTGGCGCGAGCGTCAAAAAATACCAGAGAATTTCCCGAACGCGCCAGTCTTTTCTTTCCCTCGCCGCACCGCTCCGCGTGCAGTGTGAGCTCATGAGCGTTTTTCCATTCAAAAATATATAAACATTAATCACGCTTTACTCCGCTCTTGCCGCGCCGCGCCGCCTGTAGTGTGAACACACCCTAAGTAGGAGTAGAAGTTGAATCCTTTTTTCACCGGCTAACTGAACGCGTCCTTAGAAGGCTTACTGTACAGTGTGGTCCAAAAACCAGGACGCCTACCCGTTCACAGACTGCTTGAGCAAAATGTAACTCGCATTTTTTTTATTTTGCTCGAGCGCACCAACGCAGGAATTTTTTATTGGTGCTTGGAAAAGCGTGATAGCTTCACGACGAGACTTGAGCGTGTAGTCCAATATTTGTCTAGAACAGCAGCGGGCAGAGGCTGGATGATTTCATGAGACCATCTCCTCGAATGTCTTTCTTAAAGCCTTACGTATCAGGCCTCATACATAGAAAAAAGTAGGGTTATGACTTTGCATACATGCAAGTGTCCTAAAAAATTTGCATCAATAGGTAACTAGTCAAGTACCCGTCCACCATGCTAGTAGATGTCCACTTGGCATTAAAAAACTTCTTGTGTGAAAACTAGCAGTGCGAGGAAGCCGTACATAGGCTTAAACTGTAGGGTAAGTAGTGCCGCACCATCCCTGAAAATGACGGGCGAAAAAAATGAAACAAAAAATTATAGTGGTGTTTTTCACATCATTTTCACTAAAAACATGAAAAAGATGTAAAAACCACCACCATTTTTAGCATTTTTTTCGCCCGTCATTTTCAGGGATGGTGCGGCACCACTTAGCCTACAGTTTAAGCCTATGTACGGTTTTCTAGCACTGCTAGTTTTCACTGGAAAGTTTTTTTAGCGCCAAGTAGACGGCTACTATAGTATGGTGGACGGGTACTAGACATGTACCCTATGCGCTGGATGCATAGATTTTGCATTTGCATAAAATATGCACCTGCATATTGCATGCATTGTGGTAAAAATGCAATGTTAAAAAAGTGCACACAATATGCAAAATATGCATACAGCTTATCCGTGCATATGCAGCATATTATATGCAAGTCAGGGTCACAACTCTAGAAATAAGCTTACCTATTATGAGAAATAAGACTATTTTGAGACTATAAGCACCGACAAAACGTAAAATAAACCCGAAACTTGCTTATAATGAGGTTATGTAACGTAATTTTTAAGTCTTATTTCAACCGAATGATGCCCCTCCAATTAGATGGTTGAAACCATCAGTCACATACTCTCGGCACACCACTGCCCTCACAAAATCTTCGTCTACACCAGAAGTAAACATCATAAAGCAGTTTTATCGACCGCCGAAAGTTTTCTTTAGGTTTTTGATTTTCAGGGGAAACTTATACAGTATCAATTTCCATGCCGGTAGCTTATTTTTTGCAACGTAAAAACTTCAAAAACTTGAATGTCACAAAAGATCGCATGTTATTTTACAAACATATCACAAAAGATGCTGTGTAACGAAAAGTTCTTGAACCATATTTATAAAGACGTACCTCCAATGGGTGCCGCAAAGGAGCAGGCAACTCCCACGGCGAAGGCAGCGGCCAACATCTCGGTCTTTCTCGCTTCGTTCTGGTACATTCCTTGGAATGTCGTCACCACACTGGACAGAAGCGTTGCCACTATGCTGGCGATGTGCACGAAGGGGCCCTAGGGAAATATAAGCCAAAGGTGGAAAACTTGTCAGCAGTTTCAGTAATTAGTGGACTACAGGTGCCAATTAAATAATTATATTGGGTAGCTTAGGCCTCCGTTTCCCCAAAAAAGGTGATCAGGTTGAGGAAAAAGACGAGGAACACGTGATATGTCAACAGAAACGTGGAACCCATGCACCAGGGTAGTCCCCCACAGACTCAACGTGCATTGGAAGAACNTGCCAATTAAATCATTATATTGGGTAGCTTAGGCCTCCGTTTCCCCAAAAAAGGTGATCAGGTTGAGGAAAAAGACGAGGAACACGTGATATGTCAACAGAAACGTGGAACCCATGCACCAGGGTAGTCCCCCACAGACTCAACGCGCATTGGAAGAACAGAAAGTCAGAAAAGCAGAGGAGGAGCAGGAAACAAGCAGTATCAGCAGCAGTAGTATGAAAGAGAAAAGAAGCTAAGTGAGTACGAATGATGATATCCCGAATGCCTAAGCTAATGGATAAGATAACCAACAGAGTGCACACGAAATAAAGACGTTCCAAAGGCCTAGTTAAAGTTATGACAATCTACGGGGTCTCCATGGGAGGCGCTGCTCTGGATAACATTGNATTACGAATGATGATATCCCGAATGCCTAAGCTAATGGATAAGATAACCAACAGAGTGCACACGAAATAAAGACGTTCCAAAGGCCTAGTTAAAGTTATGACAATCTACGGGGTCTCCATGGGAGGCGCTGCTCTGTATAACATTGGGCCGCAGCCTAAAAAAATTCTTACAACAGAGACGTCATTAGCATTTTTCATTAGAATTCAGCAAGCTAAACCCATAAAGCATACCCATTGTTTGAGGAAGGCCCTCATTTTTTTTTTTTTACAATAACTGACACTATATTTACCAGATTCATAGCGCAGAAATGCATCTAAGCGAAGTCTGTATAAGACGTGTGAATACATAAGGGTAAGTAAAGGACATTCGAGGTTGACAATAGATTTCACATTATTGAAAACAAATAAAAAATATTATAAATGGCTATAACATACTTGCAGGGATGTAAATATCTGATTACAAAAATCCCAGTTTTATTTGAAAGCTAAAGGCAGTTAAAATCCTTGAAAGGCCTTGTTTCGCGACATTCTGTTGTGTGCCGGTGTATCCGCAGATGTTGTTCAGCTTCTTCGAATAGCCCAGCAGAAGTCAGCCATCATGATCACAGGCTAATTGCATTGATAGCGGCCCGCCATTTCGGATATAGCTTAATGGAACCTCTCTCCCTGTTCCTCGCTGTACTCGCCCACGTTAGCAGGAAAGTAGTCAAGGTGGCTATGTAGGAAATGCACTTTGATGCTCATGCAGAGTCTTGTGAAAGCCTAAGATCTCGTACAAGGTCATCTAACTCAGTCTGTTCGAACAACTGAGGTCTTTTCCCAGAGGTCCTAGTCAACTCGATATCTTCATACACATCTGGATTCTCACAGTCACTACAGGAAGTCACTTGAACTGGTATGGTGTACATTCTCATTACGTATTGGCACAGGAACAACATCATTGCGTGGAACAGTTGTGTAGCAAATGGAATATTTGGGCATTTAATGTGTTTCAACCTTTTAACATTTCTTCCCAGCGGTTAATTCACGGTACAAAAATAGCAGTCAGCAAGGTGATTTGTAGGTTCCCGCCAAACCATTGGTTTACCAAATGAAATTGACTTACGATTTCCTTTATTCCAATGGCATCATACAGAACAACAGTTCACACAGACAATGTGAGGAACCCATGGTTTATCTTGCTGTCCAAGTCAGGTGTCAAAGTAGGTACGATAGATATGTTGTACTGAAGAAGTGATAGTGCACTTCTGCTTTGAGGGGGCGTACTTTCCGCATATGTAGCAGAATGAGTCAGGGTGGTTCTTGTAAGTCCGTGGCATCATTCAATTAATCTGCTACAAAATAGGTATATAAATATACGACGCTGATCACACGCCAACACATAAACTAGGACATGTGCTGCAACACATGAACTAGAACTTAAGGCGCAACATGACTACCACTACCGTAATGAACACGAAAAATTGGTCTCTCGGTCGCGACGACGGTAGGCCCTAACGCCACAGACGGCTCCTATATATAGGATCAACCACAGAACAGGATCGAGGCGGGCTTCAGGCCAGGTCTAGAAAATGATATTGTCATTTATGTTGCATAGTTGATGCAGCCCAGTGTAATATAATAATCTAACCAGCCTAACTATGACCTATCCTATGCCCACTAAAGGGCCCATAATGCGTACCCCCAATTTGCAAGATTTCTATTGCTTAGTGGACTAGATACTCGAGCATTCACTTTCTCATTACAAACAACTGGAACAGAAGTAGTAGAGTGTATCATTTCCGCTCTACGTAGGTACAACAAATTCAGTGGCATAAATTACTAATCAGTGGCCTGCTGATAGAAGTCACACGGTTTAAATTTAGGATTTTGTCTGGTCCCACCCTCTGGCTCCCACCCCTTGATCTGGCTCTCAGAGGTCTCCGCAAACCCGCATGATCNGTACAACAAATTCAGTGACATAAATTACTAATCAGTGGCCTGCTGATAGAAGTCACACGGTTTAAATTTAGGATTTTGTCTGGTCCCACCCTCTGGCTCCCACCCCTTGATCTGGCTCTCAGAGGTCTCCGCAAACCCGCCCGATCTGAGCATCGCAGAAATATCAACTCGATACCATGATATCGCGATGGTAACAGTTAAGCTTTTATTTCAATAAACAGTAGTGGAAGACCTCGCTGTAGGTCAACTTTTATGATGAAGTTTCATTTATTTAGATTCAAAATTTTTATTTCCCTAAATCCACTACATGGAAGCATGAGTTGTGAGCAGCTATATCAAATACCGCGCACTATGGCCAATCCTGTGTTATTTTGGCTAGCTGGTCAGATATTAGAGCAGTGGACGATCGAGAAGCTCATTTCAAGTGATGAGAACAGAAAGATCTANCAAAATTTTTAGTTCCCTAACTCCACTACATGGAAGCATGAGTTGTGAGCAGCTATATCAAATACCGCGCACTATGGCCAATCCTGTGTTATTTTGGCTAGCTGGTCAGATATTAGAGCAGTGGACGATCGAGAAGCTCATTTCCAGTGATGAGAACAGAAAGATCTAGATAGATTCTGACCACTTTGGAATCATTGCTATCGCACGTCCGGTGCCACGTAGAAAATTGCAACTGCCTGGTTTAACTTGCGTAGATGATAGGGGAAACATTGGTTGCAGTAGATATGGCACATCTATTAATGCCGGGTTCCTATGTAGGTACAACTGTCATCAGGGCTATCAACATAAACACATGTAAGTTCCGTTAATCAGATTACATTGTTGCGAACACTGCTTCAGTTTGCGTATTCTTACACTGTCCAAAAAAGGATTTAGAACCTCAACCACCTCTTCAACTATTTCGCAGCCAGTGGTAAAGAATCAGCTTCTCCTCCTAATTTTTGAGCAAGTTTTTTAAATTCACTAAGGCTTAAAATTTGGGGAGTTTTAGCTTTATGATCAAACACCCCAGTAACCAAATTGGAATAATTGAGTTTGCTCTATACTGATATCGCCGACAAAATTCCTAAGTACGGGAACCCAGTTCTAGAGCTTTAAAAAGGAGACAAGTTATAGGTTTTGGTTCATTCTGTGCCGCGGAGATTTCACTGATAAAAATATATTTCAGAGGACTTAACCCCTTAGTGCCCACTGGACACATACATTGACATTACATATTATAGTGTTATTCCCACGGCCAGTGATGTTCAACTGATGCACTAAAGGGCTAAACGAAGAATCGCAGCCGCTGGCTTGTGTCAAGCCCCTTTTACAAAGCGCACCATTGTTGCCTCCTGCTCTCTTTTTCCCCGCCTGTTTCAAGGCAAAAAATTTTCCCTCAGTGGGATATCCAACTTGCTCGACTTTAGGAAACTAAGCCACGCGGCAGTCCATCAATTCATCATATTAAATATGAGTCTCATATGCTTAAAACAAAAATTTAGGTCAAGCATCGATAGCCAACGCCCGAAATTGAAGGAGCAATAAAAAATTACACCGTAAAATTTCATAGTTAAGCTCGAAATCCCAAGAACGTGGGAAAATGACGAGCAGTACCGTCTAGTTCAGCAAGAGAGTTGCATCGAGTAAACGAGACTTTAGCAAACATGACCAGCGAATGGGAGGCGTGTTGCAATCAGGCCTTCGGTGTCACCCGAAGGCACGCCTGTTGCTCCTGCCTCTAATACGACACAGGTTGAGTAACAGCGGGTGACAGCGACGATAACATAAAAAATTGTAGGGTTATAAGCTGGGCAACACTGCCTTTGTTACAAACACTGCCTTTGTTACAAACACTGCCTTTGTTACAAACCCTGCCTTTGTTACAAACACTAGCGTTGTTTACATACACTGCCTTTGTTTACAAGCATTGCGATTGACTGATGGACGAACACGAAGGATTTATCCCATCGCTGCTAAACATTAACTAAATTCTAGCATTTAAATCACTTCTGCGGATTATTCTCAACTTTTTTCCATAAAATACTGAGAAAATAATGCTTCGCCAGCAATGCTTAACCACGAACTTTCCCCAGATTTTACAACACTGTTTTGGGGGCGATGAAATCGGGTTGTATTCACCACCACATCCACAAGCTACATGGTGTGACGCCTGGCTAACACCGACAACTCGTAACAAGTCTCAGATGAGTTCAATACTTGCAATCAAGGAAAGTTAACAAAACTCCTTGGTTGCAGTTCTCGCACGCTATGTAAAGCTTGTCAACGTCACAATCAAGCGGACGTAGGCATCTCTACTCTCTCAGCAGCTAATCGATTGTTCTTCTGTGTCCGTACAAGCCCGACTGCTTGCGTACCGAGAGCTTGAGGGAAAAATGTTGGCCATCGATCATGGTAGTCGGTTTAGCAAGATACCTATTTGTTTCCGTACCGTAGCAGCTAAAAGTGTCAAAAATTTCATATGCCCTTGCGAATGCGTAGCAAACCAGAACTGAAATGCTGCACACTTCTTAAAGTTTTCTCTTTTTTTGAATACTCACAGTAGATCATTCGGATGATGAGCTGAGAGACTGGGTTCGCTGACTGTCGTCTGAGGTCGGCTGTATATTATTCGCTACAGAGAATGCAGTAACTAATATTTAATAACCACGGAGTAAGTTAGGTATGAGTCAATTTACTTACTTCTTTGCCCAATGGCAACCCGGCGCCCAGCGTCGCTGTCAGCCCAACAATTTTGGCCAAGAGAGTTCGGAAGGTCAAATATTCCTTGAGAACGACACCGGTGCGCATCACCGCCTTCATTTCCGGGATGCCTGAACCTGCGGCAGAAGCCTTTCATGTTAAATATTTGAAAATAATGGCGGGTACTTTTAAACAACAATGTACGTGTATCGAGAGCGAACCTTTCATTTACCCTGCAACTGCACGATAAAAGAACGAGTCATCTTAATGAAGAAAAAAATTATTCTTTGAAACTGCTTCTGCGAAGGCCGCTTTTTTGACATTACAAGGTACGGGTAAATGCATTTCATAGATTAAGTGCACTTCAGAAATGAATAGGTAGAGTCAACTTCACTGTACACCCCGATTGGGAGATTACGTACACTGGTTCTGGCTGCAGGCAAATGTCCTCTTGGCCCCAGAGGAGTGAAAGGCGGCAGTCAACCCCTACTGTTTGAACGGTGGCGGTAACTGATGAATGATGGCTCATGACTACTGCGACGCCATAATGGTCATTGCGCTCGTAGGGGATTTTGAATGTCAGAAACGCCTATTCAAAAACTCCCTTTTCATGCCGAGAGGCGAACCAGAAATCTCGAGGCCACAAGCGCAGCCCTCTGTTACACCGCCACAGGGAGCTGAGCGCTTGTGGCTCAGCCGCAGGTAGAGAAAGGCCGACTGTTTGCGGCCCCTGGCTTTTTTTTAGCAATTTTGTTTGGTCTGGCCGAGTCTGTCCGAGTCTGCTTGTCTGTCACCGAGATAATTCATCAAGTTTCGGACGAATCTTCATGAAATTTACATGGATTTAAGGTATGATAAGAGGAATAGATTATCGACATTTAGAAAGAATTTGTTCCACCGTTTGTTGGTGTGCCTGTTTTTTTTTTTTTTTTTTTTGCACCATAACTCATGAAAGTTATGAACGGACCTTCGTGAAATTGCAAGAAATGATAAGGATAGTGCGAGGAGAATATCAATAAATATTTTAACTGATTGGTTTGTCCGCTCGTCTGTTTGTTTTGACGTTTGTTGTTCGTCAGTATATCATTGTTCGAAACGTTACAAACAGATCTTCAAGAAATTTAAAGGATTTTCTAAGATTGTCTAGCAAAATGATGTAGCTACCTATCAAGGTTTTGTGATGATCAAAATAATGTCATCCTGGATTCAGGACCTATATGAATTTCTTGCTAATATTTCGAAGCTTGGCGGAGGAATGAGATCTCTGGATGCTTGTCTAGTTATCACCTCCACCAAGGAGGCTATGTTTCTGTCTTGTTTGTCGGTCAGTTTGTTCGTCTGTATGTTTGCATGTTTGTCTGTATATTTGTCTGTATGGATGGATCTTTATGTAATTGGACTTGTTAGTAACGCAAAAACACATAAATAATAATATTTTGCTGATGATCGGTTGGTCTATTTATGTTTTTGACTTATGTTTGTCATAATGTTTGTAGCAACATAACTCAAACAGTTATGAACGGATCTTCACGAAAATTACAGAAACTGTTAGTACTATCGAAAGGCACAAATGATTAAATTTTTGTGTTGATACAAAGAAAATCATGGTTTCGGAACCAATTTGAAATTTTTGTTACCCTTGCCTTGCTTGACGGAGGTATGCGCTCTCAGAGTGCTCTATAGTTATTGTATCGAACAGCTTAAAGCTCCGTCTCCACAATAAGGGAGGTCTGATGGCGAGTGCTTGATAATGTAAAAGCCGTTTAATCACTTAATTTTTCACTTAGGCTGAGACCTTACCAGAATTACAACTTAGACGGCGTTGAAGCAATATTACAACTTTGAACTATATACGTAGCTCAACGTAGTAACTACACTCACAGATTGAGCAATGCTGCTTGTCATGGCGTAGAAACTGCTAGAAACTACTAATACTTTAGATATTCATTTCGGGGGTAGAGCTTTCTGCAAGTCGAAGCCTTGTGGAATTGTGGAGGCCGAATTGTGTGAAGGGGGAAGCTTTAGCTTTGGTATACATACACGATTACTAAGTAAGAAATGACGGATATTTAACACGTCAACAGAAAGCAAACCCATGCACGAGGGTGTTCGCACGCAAGAACAACGAGCATAGGATCAGCAAGTCGGAAATGAAAAGGAAGAACAGAATAAGGCATCATCAGTAGGAGTATGAAAGTGGAAGGAAGTAATGTAAGCACAAAGGACAGATATCCCGAAGACCTAAAGCTAAGTAAACCAATGGGTTTCCCGTGGGAATGCTACTCCCCATAATAAACGATGGGCGAACCTAAATAACCTAATAATATTGCTAATGGTCCATTCCATGCCCTCTATGAGAATGAATCACTATAAAAATATACTTTTTCTACATAATCTACTGTAATCAGGGGTTTCATTTAATTAACAGCTATATAATATACTAACCTAATTTGATACGCAGTGCTAACAAATTTTCTGTAATGAAATAATTTTAGAAGAAGTACTGCAAAGCAACTGTAATTTGTTCTCTGTCGTAAGGTAGTAAATTAGCCGCAGTGTTCTGTGGAGCGCCTTCTGTAGACGAGAAGCAAAAATTGCCGAGAGCGCCATTTCGCCAACAAATGCAATCAGACTCGGCGAAAAAGTTGCCCGAGAGGCACATTCAGCAGGATGGATCTAGGGGCCAATCTTTGTCATTCACAAGCTACAAGATCGTGCAAAATACTCAGTCGCTGAGCGCTATGCACAGTAAATAAATAATAAAAAAAAGCTTGTAAACAAGTAGTGAAACTTGGTAAATTCATATTTACCATTTCTGTTTTACGCAACTTGTAATAGTTTTGCGCGAAACTATTGTATGCAACCGAAAGCACCTGTCGCTTCTGCATGCCCATTAGCCTGTCGCGGTAAGCCAGATTTGCCCACAATATTGTCCCGTCGAAACCAACGAAGATGTCGCTCACCTGCGCATGGCTTTACGCCACCACCGCCACACCAGTACATCAGCGATTTGCGACGTAACAAATTTGTTGCATAAAAAAGGAACGCCTGGTACAGTGATCTACTGTCCCCCCGCTCGAAGCACCGTGCTTTGCTGTCTCATACAAAACCCGCATTGCATTGCGTCGGTGTAGCCCCGGCCTTACCCGCCGACTGTGGAGCGACGATCTGGGCGAAGGACGCAGAGAAGAGGGTGAGCATCACAGGCAGGATCATCCACGCTAAGTACGTCAGCAGCGGGTGAGTAGTTAGCTCCCCGAAGGCCCACAATCGTGCTATTCGGGTAAAAAGCAATATCAATCACTTAAAAAAACACATACTATTTTTACCTTCGCCAAAGAGATTATGTTTTCACCGAGTTTGTCTTTCTGCCTGTTTGTCTCTTAATCTGTTTGTCTCACACCAAAATAACTCAAAAAGTTATGGACGGATGGAAACGAAACTTGCAGAGATTATTAGGTGTGTTAGGAGGAACATATCATCAACTTTTGGTGAAGATCAGTTAATCCGTTTATTTTTTTCTTTGCCTCATTTTCTTCTTGCCATAACTCAAAAATCCAGGAGGGATTGTTATGAAATTTGCAGGAGTTGTTAGGTATATTACAAAGAGTAAATGAACAAATTTTCGTGACGATTTGTCTATTCGTCGGTTTGTTTATCCCTATGTTCGATGCTATGCATGTTACCAAAATAACTCGAAAAGTTATGGACAGATCTTTACGAAAGTTATAGGAATTGTTAGTAATGTTACATAAAGAAATGATTAAAGTTTGGTGATGATCGGTTGGTCTGTTTGCCTAATGTTTGTCAGAATGTTTGTTAGCAGCGCTACTCGAAAAGTTATGAAGGGATCTTCAACAAGATTACAGAAGCCGTTTTTTATGGTCAATGGACACAAATGAGTTGTTGTTGATACATAAGAAATTATACTTTCAGAACCAAGTTGAATTTTTCATTATCTTAGGTGAGATCAACTTAGGTGAGGTTAGTTAAGTTAGTGAGGATAAGTTAGGCTTAATGAATGTATAGGAGCCCCATTTTTACATTTTGGACTTGTTCCAAGTTCAAAATCGGGTATCTCGAGCTATCCTTATCCAGGAAGCGAAGAGCGTAATGGAAGGACTCACGATAAACTAGCATCAAAAAGTGACGTCATCAATGACGTGACCATCGACCATAAGTTACCTATGAGTATATTCATCAATTTTGCCAAAAAAATAGTCAATTGCGAATACCCCCTTAAGCAAATAAATAAATGAAGAGAACCTATATTAACTGAATAGTAAGTAATTATAAATAGAAAACTGCAGTGAAGGCTGGTGGAAACTTTCACAGCATTAGAGGCAAAATCAATGCTGATTTGATCCCCCTATTTATCTTTTTTGAAGTGAAGCCTTATTTACACTTCATAGTCAGTTATTCAGTTACAGTGCTTTTCACAAAACTTTTAAACATATCACCGTATTTGTTCGACTGAAGTCATTCAATCTCTCACTCCTTACTGGCCAGCTACTTGAGCTGCACCCATTCACAAAACACAATATAATGTCTGTCAAGTACAGAAAGTTTGACCATTAACTATCCCTATGGTTTCTCTCGTGGCAAGAAAATGACACTGCTTACAGTTTTGATTAGGATTAAAAACCCAACCAATGAAGGCTTGAGGTTCAACCCTCAAATACTTAGACTTGTCGGAGTGACTTCGTGTGGCTATACAGGAGTATACATGCGGTCACGGCTAAATTTCATTTTAGTTCCACAGACTTTGCTTCTTGGCCCTATCGGATAAAAATTACGTATTTACGAAAAGTGAGGTAATTACACAAGGATTCAATTCATTAAGCAAGACTTGGTGGCTGACGCCTGGCGCCTGGTTTTCGCTAAATCGCAGGTAAACAAAAGCGTTCCGGTAAAGTAGGTTAGGTTAGCTTGAGTTAAGTTAGGTTACGTTAGGTTAGAACAGGGGTGGGCAAACTTTGTTACTCAGGAGCCACACGGATAAATAAAAATTGACAGACGGGTCAGGACAGCACCCGATGTATACTTATCAAAGATAACAAATAACATATGTGCTGCAGGTATGCAATTTTTTAATAATTCTAATATTACGAACTTAAAATGACTTAATACATCTGAGATTTTAAAACTTCCGCTGGCCGGATTAACAAGACTAACGGTCCAGATGTGACGCGTGGGCCATAGTTCGCCCATCCCTGGTATAGACTATGAATTCTGATAACATCGCGGTGAAATCGGAAACAACTGTAGGTTTCAGAAAAATCGCAAAGGGGTTACCTTGCAGTTTTTTTTTTTTTAACAAATCTTAAGAATGAAAGTCAGCAGATCCTCCTCATAATTACGCAAACGAAAGGTATTAGTATTAGGGCTAGGGCAACGTGGTATTCCACTTCCCAAATGAAAGGGGAAACACGCTATCCAAGACAAAACAATTCTCCTACTCATGAAGCAATATTCAGATTTCTTAAATAAGCTTTTAATTGTTATTAAACACGCATCGATGAATTTGCCTAACTAAGATTGAATTTATACTAAGTATAGTATAGACAATACATGGTAGTAAAATGTTTGAAATTGGAAAGAATTGTAGATTTTGGAAAAAATCGCTAAGGGGGGTACATTGCAGTTTTTTTAATCTAAAAAAATCAAAGTTAGCAGATTCTGCTCATATTTGCACAACAGAATGGTGTTAGTATTAAGATAATTGTAAGCTATGACTTTTTACCAAAACATTATTTCAGAAAACTGACTTTGAATCTATACAACCTCTGGTATGAACTATGAATACTGTTCATATCAGTAAAATCGGGAACAGTTGAAGATTTTAGTAAAATCATAAAGAGGTACCTTGCATTTATCGAAATATCTCTATAAATCAAAGCCAGTAGATCCTCCTTTTATTTACACAGAAGAAAGGTATTAGTATCAGGGTTATTACTCCGTAGAATTCCAGTTCCGAAATGCAAGCGCAAATTGTTTGTCGTCTGTTGATGTATGAAAGACCCGCAAATTACACCTTTGCTTCAAGAATCTTGCAACTGCTGCCATTTGAAGAATTATGACCCGATTTCTTTGGTCTAAACGCTAATTTCTTTATTTCTGCATTTTCTTGCGGCCTGCAAAGTTCCAATTATTTATCGGGTTTTGTATTTGTGTAACGCTACTAATACTCTCGTAAATGCTGATGTCTCCAGATGATTATTGTCGGCGCTGTCGTTTGCGCTATAATGATCCGATTCCTTTTATCCAAGCTCCAATTTATTTCTCTTTGAATATTCTTACGCCATCCAAAGTTTCATGTATTTCTCTCGTGTTGTACGTGTGGAGCATTTTGCACCGTGTGGTAAATGAGTTTGCTTCCCTATGATTTATCTTACCGTTGTCATATGCACAAGTTTTCGACTAGGTTCCACTCGTCGAAACGAACGTTATAGCTACTAGGCGGCCCGTGACCCGTTGGGTCGTTATTGCGATTGTCATTGCTTTCGTAAAAAAACAGGTGTTATTTAGCTGGGCATAGACCACCCGCTATTCTGCCGTCCTCTCCTGCCCGTCAAGGAGCTGCCCGTACAGCTCACAATCAACAGATTCTTAGCTACTCTAACAAATATTCAACACCCAGGCTGTAAGCAAAGTCAATATATATGTTACGTATTTCAGTTGTATTGCCCACGGCACCGTTGAATTTAACGTGCGCGTTCTTGAGGCCTAGCTCAGTTTAACTTCCGTATCACAGATGCAATCAGTCTACTGCCGACTAGATATCTAAGCTAATGAAATCTTCATCTCTCGAATTTCTTCCCGTATAAAAGCGAAGAAGCTGTGTCAAACAAGACACAAGCAAATAAACGTGACACAAGTAGACAAGCTATCGCACAAGTAAATAAAGTTCACAGACTCTTAATATAATACTAGACGGCCCGTGACCCTTTGGGCCTTCATTGCGATCGTCTTCGCTTTCGCAAAAAAAACAGGTGTTATTTAGCTGGGCATAGACCACCCGCTATTCGGCCGTCCTCTTCTGCCCGTCGAGGAGCGACCCGTTTGGTTCACTATCACCAGATTGTTTACTTCTCTAACGAATATTCAACACCCAGGCGGTAAGCAAAGTCAATTTACACGTTAAGTAATTCAGTTGTATTGCAAATGGAACCGATGGATTGATCATGCCCGTTCTTGAGGCCCAGCTCAGTTTAACTTCCGTATCACAGATACAATCGAATAAAAGAGCTAATCCATGGAAAGAATGTGACTTCCCCCCCCCCAATACCTCGAATTTCTTCCCGTCTAAAGCAAAGAAGCTGTGCGCAAACAAGGCATAAATATATAAATAAACAAGTAAACACACAAGCAAAGTTCACGGAGTTTTAGATAAATACTAGACGACCGGTGACCCGTTGGGTCGTCATTGCGATCGTCTTCGCTAAAAAAAACAGGTGTTATTTAGTTGAGCATAGACCACCCGCTATTCGGCCGTCCTCTTCTGCCCGTCAGGGAGCGACCAGTTCGGTTCTCTATGAACAGATTCTTTGCTTCTCTAACGAATATTGAAAACCCAGGTTGTAAGCAAAGTCAAATTATTATATGTTACGTATTTCAGTTGTATTGCCCGTGGAACCGATGAATTGATCGTGCCCGTTCTTGAGGCCCACCTCAGTTTAACTTTCGTATCACAGATACAATCGAATTAATGAGCTAATCAGTGGAAAGAATGCCACTGCCCCCCATACCTCAAATTTCTTCTCGTGTCAAAGTGAAGATGTGTCAAACAAGACAAGAAAGCGACTGCACCCCCCCCCCCAATACCTTGAATTTCTTCCCTTCTAAAAATAAAGAAACTGTGTGCAAACAAAACACAAATAAATAAACAAGTACACACACAAGCAAGGTTCACGGAGTTTTAATATAATATAGAAAGATAAATGAATGCGGACTATATCGGTGAATTCGAAAACATCTGTAGATATTGCAAAAATCGCTAAGCGGATGCCCTGCAGTTTTTTAGCTTTAAAAATCTAAGTTAGCAGATCCTCCTCATATTTGCACACCAGAGAGGTGTTACTATCTATACCAATTATAAATTGCTTGAGGCTCCATCCATCCCTCCGTACGTCCCTGTTCTGTCGGTTACGCTACACAATGAGATACGGGAGCATTACGGTAGGTATATTGGATACCACCTCGGCAGAGAAGAGAACAAAGTTGCCCTCTTTCAAGCTGGAACTGCTCTCGGGTGCTTTCCTTGTGTGGAATATCCTGGTCTGGCGGGCCATTTCAGGTGGTAATTATACAGTAACTAGAAGGCCCAGCCGTCAAAAATGACGGCAAAAATTTTGCGATTGAGCCTTTTATTGTTCCTGTTTCCAGTATAGGTTTTGCTGCATTACAGAACTCATCCCTGCAGGCCTAATCTTCCATTAGGGAAACGCAAGCTGCACAACCCTAAGTTTTGCGATAGCAAAATATCCCCCCTGCAAGATAAGGAGTGAATGTCTTGGAATTGATTAACCGTTAAGCTACACTAAGAAAGATTTAGTTCAGTCAAAAGAATTCGCTGGAAATTCTTAAGGCTCACCGTTTTGTGAATACCAACTGATTGTCGAACCTCCAGCATCGAACTTTGGATGCGATGAAGATTCAACGCAAAAAGGCGTCTGCTCAGGGTGAAGATTCAACTACTACGATATCATTCAGCAATGGTAGCGGGGATCCAGAGCTTATATTTGTCACCGGTACCCCGAGCGATGAAATTGTATGGTATGTCAACTTGTTTTTCAGTACATGAATTTTCTCCTATTAAACTCTTAACCGCGTGAAGGAGAGACGGACCAACATTGGAGCAAGGGAGGGAGCAAGCAAGCGACCAACAACTGTGCTTTAAACTCTTAACCGCGTGAAGGAGAGACGGACCAACATTGGAGCAAGGGAGGGAGCAAGCAAGCGACCAACAACTGTGCTTTATGATATAGCGGATGTATTGATATATATGCAGGGACTGCAGGATCAGGAGTATATATGCAGAGACTGCTGGTTCAGGAGGATATATATAACGTGCGCGTTTGGTGGATTTGCGCGATCGACCGATCGCGCAAATCCACCAAACGCGCAGCGCGATCGATCGATCGCGCAAATCCACCAAACGCGCACAACATATACATGTACATATGCAGCGACTGCTGGGTCAGGAGGATGTGTAGCTATATGCAGGGATTGCTGGGTCAAGAGGATAACTATATGCAGGAACTGCTGGATCAGGAAGATACATATATAAAAATTAAAAGCCCGGTAAACCGTGAAAATTTCACGGGTGTAGCTAGATAGGATGATTGCGCTGTTCCCAAATGCAAAAGGAAACTCACAATATATGACAAAAGAATTTGCCAACTGAAGATGCCAAATTTTAATTTTTTTCACAAGCTGTGGCGGTTACTAAAACATTAATTCATAAACCAGTCCTGAATTCATATTAAGTATGGTGTAGAGCGTTGGAAGAAGCTGCAGTAGGCATAGGTAATGTTATGTCAGAATAGGTTCGGTTCAGTTATACTGTATGTGGTTAGATTAGGCTGCGTTCAATTAGAAAAAGCTCGACTATAGGTTACGGGTTGGTTTCGTTAGGGTAGGTATGCAGTACAGCATAATATAACTTATTTTAATATAACTTGGTTCAAAATAACTAAGTACGGGTAATAAATGTGCATTAGGAGATAGGAGTTTTTTTTTCCTATCGGGACTTTTACCGGGTGGCTTTTATCCTCCCGGGGCTTGTTTCCTCTACCCCAGATTGTACCTGAACTAGGAACGACACATGCACTGGTTTGTGCTAGAGGTTTGCGTCCAGAAGATTGCACGGCTGCAGTAGATCATACATTGTCCGGACTATGGCATTGTATGCCGGAATACTTAATTGACAGCTGAGCCCCTGACCCAAAGCCCCTAAGCTAAACAGTCCTCTGAGCATTAAGACTCCCTGGGCTCGAACTGACGCTCTCTCGCTCGGAAAAGCGCTACTGAACTGGGGGAAGACTAAGAGGAATCAATCTATAAGCCATTAAGAGCTGGCTTAAACACCTACAGATCCACACGGTGGAATAGGTCAAAACAGACCAGGGTAGCAAACACCGACTGATTTTTTAGTTCGGCACCCAATGGCTAACAGTCTAAAAGGGTCGGGATAAGCTGCAGCTCGTATGTACATAAAATTGTTAACCCTTTAACTAAAGAATACCGTACTTTTTATGACACCTTAAAGTTGGCTATTTTTGCGAGAAAGACATTTTACTAGGTTTGTGATGACTTAATCTATTATTCTAAAGCAATTAAGATATATATATTTTCTTAGTTATTCCCGAAGTGATAACTATATCCACAAACTGACTCTCACTACTAACCGTGTGCCTTACAGTCTTGGCTCACTAACTATTTCGCTGTAGATAAAAGGAAAATTGTTTTGGTGCGTTTGTTGCATTTGAGCTCATGCACGATAATTGTCTGTATTACTACAGTAACGGCAAGAAAAATTTACTGCAAAATAATTGCGATGTTACACCTTCGTTATTTTTGTTTGAGGTAATAATACTGAGTTGCAAGCAGGTAACTCGAAAACGTCAGTTAAATTAGGTGCTTATTTATGCATACACAATACACGACAACGTCGGTACGTTCCGCACCTTTCGTGTACTTTTGTCATGCTATAATTATTGGCAGATCACGTACCACTTGTGCACGCACCCTGAGACAATACCACTATTTCAAGTACGGTACATTTTGTACGGGCACGATATACGATAATACTTGGGGTGACGTACCTTTCGTCCGTGCACAATACAAGATAGCAGCACATCACGTACCATGTGCACAGGTACGTTGCATAACTATCTCACTAGTTAACGCACGTTTTGCACGGTCAGGCGCGATATGAAACCAGTCAGTAGATCACGTACCTTTTGTACACGCAGCGATGCCCATGTCCATGGCGAAAGAAATGCACGCCATCAGCAGGCCAAGGATCAGCAGAAATAGCCATTCTGCTCCCACTTTATTAAGCCACGCCTTCATTCCCTTAACTTTCCTACCACAAAATTTTCTTTTATTTTATAATAAATGCACGAAGTTACTGATAACTGCTCAAATATTTTGTACATTTGTCAAAATACTTTACACGAAGAGAAATGAGTTTATCAACCCAGTAATAAGCAAAAATCGTTAAACTTTTGCATTCTTTCGGTATCAGTTTAGTGGTGGCTTGCGCTGTCATGATTGACTGCAATAAAGTGATTGCCTCAACGCTACCTCCGCTCTCCTCGCTCTCTATTCGAAATGCTACTCAGGCAATCATACTTTTTTTCGTTGATAATGAGTTTAATATGTGCAGTGCGGTTGGAAATTGGCGGAAATCGTGCAAATCAACGACTATTAGGCAACATACAGCCCAAAATTTATAAACGTAAAGTACCCAACATATCCTTCCAGAGTATTCGATGCAGAGTTGTTGGCAATCGTGGATAATAATATCCACGCTCAGGCGTACCCATATTGCTTCAAACTCCGTCCGTCTCTAGTTATTGCTACTGAAACTGATTTCTCATACCTGTAACTGCTATTGCTTCTCTTTATTACATATAATCAGTATAATTTATGCCATCATTTCATGAGGGCCCGATCAAGTCACTAGTGTCTAATAAACTGTGGTCTATCACCATTGCATGCANATTGCTACTGAAACTGATTTCTCATACCTGTAACTGCTATTGCTTCTCTTTATTACATATAATCAGTATAATTTATGCCATCATTTCATGAGGGCCCGATCAAGTCACTAGTGTCTAATAAACTGTGGTCTATCACCATTGCATGCAAAACTCTATGCTTTCTCATAAAAGTATAATTATAACAGTAAGTTCCGTCTGTATGAATCAGTGTTGCTACGCGTTGTGTATGCTCTGCAATAACATATCATCCGAGTGTTTAGTAATGCGTATCACAACTTCAGTTGTACGAGTCTCTTTCAGGTGTGAATTGCCGCCTTTCTTTATATGGTCTCTGGCATAAATTTTACCGACTCTGTCCAGAGCCAAATAAGCAATTAGATGTAATTGATACAATTGTGGCAAGCTGCCTACTGTATCTGGAGCGACGATCTGAAAGAGCAACTACTCCTCTAACAACCAAGGTTAGAACTTTGTTTCGAACTAGAAAAATAGTTGTCGCTGTTCGAAATGTACAAAAGTTTTTCTAAAATAGTAAGGAGTAATTAAAGAGAGAGAACAGAAAAATCAGTTCATGATTTTGTCAGCCTAAAAATTGATAATGATAAAGATAGAGCAGTAAGGGCTGTAAAAACCAAGGGATTTATAATTATTATTATTATATTCCTAATTTAAATCTCTCAATAATTCTTTCCTCCGCCTAGGAGGTTATGTATTCATCGAGTTTGTCGGTCTCTTTGTCTGTTTTTTGTCTTTTTTTTTTGTTTGTCACCAAGTAATTCAAAAAATAATGGGCGGATCTTTACGAAATTTATAGGAATTGTTAAGTATGTTAGGAGGAACAGATCATAAACTTTTGGTGAAGATCCATCCATCCACTTGGTTGTATGCCTGTTTCTTCTTTCTCAACGTAATAACTGAAAACGTTATGGACGAATTTTTATGAAATTTACACGATTTGTTTGATATATTAAAAAAATAAATGATCTGTTTATTCATCGTTAAATGATCTGTTTGTTGTTTGTTTGACTTTGTGTTCGATTTTATATTTGTTAGTAAAATTACTCAAAAAGTTTGGGACCGATCTTAACAAAATTTACAGGAATTGATGAAAATGTTGAGAGACATAAATGTTTAAATTTAAGTGATGATCGGTTCGCTTGTGAGTTTGACTAATGTTTGTCAAAAGGTTTGTCAGAAGTATAAACTCATGAAAAATTTTCAACAGATATTCATGAAATTTGTAAAAATTGTTAGAAATCTTGAAAGACACGAGTGAACAAATTTTTGTGATGGTCGGTATGTCCGTTTGTGCGTATGACTAATGTTTGCCAAATTTTTGTCAGACATAACCATCAACTTCCTTCCGGATCTTCAAGAAAATTACAGACCCTATTATTGCCTTCAAAAGGCACTATTGACCAGATTTTGGTGTTGAGAAAGAGTAAATAATAGTTTCAGAACGAATTTGAAATTTTCGCTAACGTTGCATTGCTTGGCAGAGATATGCGCTCTCAGAGTGCTTTAGTTTCCTACTAAACTACACGCCCGGGACCCCACTGATAGTTAATGAAACCCAAATAAAGCTTTAGGCAACACCAGGAAGCCAAAGACGTTGCTAAGAAAAATCCAGAAAAAAAACACTAAAAACTGATTTAAGCGCCTGCAAATAATCCATACGGCCAAACACGAATCCTGGCAACGAATTCCAGGTCAAAACAGACCTGGGTAGAATACCCAACAGCACCCAACAGCTTCCAGTATAAAGAGGTGGGCATAAGTTTCAGCTCGTGTGTTTCTCCCAAAGACCTTGAGTGCAGGGAGTAAAGAATGAAACTAATGTCTCTCGTTGGTGTGCATCTTAAACAACATACACAGGCAGGCTACTCTCCGCCTCTTGAACAGATCCACCAGATCACTCGAAGCACACATCTTATTGGTTGAGCTAACTAGTCTGTCCAGCAGACGCAAGCGACTAGCTGCAGCTGAAGTACAGACCGGTGAGCAATGCTACAACAGACAACAGGAACGTAGAAGAGCATCTACAGGACTACTTTTTTTTTATCATCGAACGCAGCATTCACCTTACCTAGAAGACAAATCGTACTCGAAACACGTGACACGTGACATATAACACATGCTTCAAACGTAAGCTTCTCATCAAAGAGGACACCTAGAATCAACAGGAGCTAGACCTCTGATGCGCATTGTCATCTATTTTCAGGT
Organism: Parhyale hawaiensis; assembly: GCA_001587735.2. Lineage (NCBI taxonomy): Eukaryota > Metazoa > Arthropoda > Malacostraca > Amphipoda > Hyalidae > Parhyale > Parhyale hawaiensis. The sequence goes on along the minus strand of LQNS02276883.1, from coordinate 18,135,423 downwards.
ATGGATGCAGGAGCAAAAGTGTCCGTGACCGAGTAACAATCAACGACTTAGTCTTACCCGCATATTCAGCTTTATAGTCTAGACAAAGCACTACGAACTAATGCGCAACAAGCCTTATTAACATGACGCATGCTGCTATCAAAGTAGAATCATCAGCATAGTTGATCATCATGTTCTCCAACGAAGAGAGAATCTCCCTTGTATGCAGAAGAAAAAACAACGGGTCGAGCACGTTACCCTGAGGAACACCCGAAACATCTGTGATGAAGCACTCAAACAACCATCTACGGACACTCTTTGCGTTCGCTAAGAAATAAAATTACAAATTATTGACGAAGCCCTACCACCTACAGCAAACGACTCAAACTTGTACAATAGGTCTATCACAGAACACACTGTGATCCAGTGAGAGGAAGAAAGAAGGGACATAAACAGTATCACGGGGAACGAGTAACTCGTGCACGAGTCAACGCACGTGGAAAAAGCAAGTTGGGAAAGAAGAGAAAGAACAGAAGAAAGCATCATCAGTAGAAGCATGAAAATTAAAAAAAATGGGCTAGACAGAAAGATATCCCAGAGGCTTAGTTATGACTAAGGTAACCGATTGGGTCCCCTGTGACCGCTACTCCCCATAACATAGGGTGGGTAAACCTAACTAATGTAACAGTATGGCTATGGACAAAGCAATAATTTTATTTCAAACTTGGAGCATATGAAATACAACATATTTTTTTCGAGAAAGCAGCAGGTCTTCCGGTGAGCCATGGCTTTAACTTGATTTCAAACTAATATATTAATACTCGCAATGCACCCCGTTTTGAAAAAACCTAGTTTCAAACTATAGACAATAAATACTGTGTATGGCTAGACTTGATACACACTTCGTATATATACACAATATTCACTTTGAGCATAGACTGCATCATAACAGTAATTATTTGGTTTACGAGCTGCTTTTTATAAAATAAACGACAAAACAAAAGATGCCAATTACGGCAGTTAAATTTAACTTCGATCACAAATCTAAGACTTTTAGTAAAATATTTAGCTTTTGCAAAAAGGATAACAGATATGCGATTGGCAAAACAGCTTTTTCTATCCAGTAGTAGAAAATACTTTGAGTTGGTAACAGTACTGCCGATTTTAGTATTTTCTTAAATATTTAGAAAAATAACCAAGATTATGAACTTGCTTTCGGTTCTTTTTCATAGTTGAAACATTTTGCATTACTTGATAAAAATTCGACGATGATAAGAGGCAACATAGTCGATTACAAAATAGTTCAAGAGGTAACTGTGTTAGAGATTCACAGTTTAAAACACGACCTATATAGTTGAGCCATATAAATAAAGTCGAACGGGCAGAGGCAACTGGTATCAAAATGGAAGACGTCCAATAACAGAAGTTTCTTTTGCAATATATTTCGTTGATTAACCTATAAAGTGGTTGCTTCATATATGTTCGTGCACTGAAAATGTCTTCTTGTCCCATACTTTTTCAGTATTACAGGTCTTACACTTTAATCGGTTGAGCATAGAGTGATATTACTATTAGGAGGTAGCCTCGATTGGGTATTAATCACAAAATATGTGCACAAAGTTTCTTGCAAGTAGGCCATATGTGTAGTTTAAACTGAACACTATACACAAAGAAATGTCTGTAACGGCAAGCATTACAGTTACCTATTACGAGACAAATCTAAACAAGAGTCTGATTAGATTTACCTCTTAAAAAGCAAGAATAATCTAACCATTATAGAGATTGCTTTGTGCACACAAATAGTACGGTAGGCGATGGATCACAACACCGTGTAGCTCCCACAAAAGCACAATCAGTTCTGCAGGTGATGCGTAGAATAAAGAGCTAGGACTCATTGGTGCGAAACCTTCCCTTTTTGGTCAACTAAACGGTGACAGATTCTAGGGTCACCTACATCAGTTCTCCGGCCACGATCACTTTCAGTAATTTAGTGTACTGTGTCTTCTTCTCCCTAATGTGATGCATTTATCATGTTGGAGTTTCAATATTTTTTTTAGGTTTTGGAAGGAACAAAATGCAATTATAATTATTAAAATTATAAACATGAAGTACATCTTCGGTTTCTCGGAGAAATAGCATTATTTGTCATGCCTTCTATGAAGAACGTTTAGCCTTATTGGGTCAAGACAGTTAGGCCAACTCTTTCGTCTTAATTGCTCAAGAACATCATTCGATCACGTGTTAAGATCATTCGATCACGTGTTAAGATCATTCGATCACGTGTTGAGATCATTCGATCACGTGTTGAGATCATTCGATCACGTGTTGAGATCATTCGATCACGTGTTAAGATCATTCGATCACGTGTTAAGATCATTCGATCACGTGTTAAGATCATTCGATCACGTGTTAAGATCATTCGATCACGTGTTAAGACCATTCGATCACGTGTCGTTAGTGTTCTTCTCTCAAAAATTATATTATTGGTAGTCTGCGGCACATATCCGGCCAATGTCTTCATCTTACTTTAGCATTGGTACTATGAACTTGTTCACCAATGGCCGGGTCATTCGCTGTAAATCATCCGGTGATGGAAGTAAACACTCCCTTTTGTAGGACTAATACTACTTTTAACGCCCACAAATGTGTTTCTTGTCCGTTTCACAAGTATAACTTGACGAAAAACTAAGTGTTGGCACGAAATGTCAACGTGGTTGGTGAAAAATTAAATTTTTCAGTATCCTACTCATTTGTTAGGAGGTGTCCTTGACCTGCTGATGACTGATGTTTCTGATCTGTTTGCAGTCTCAGTGGTGTCTCCCATAGGTTCCTCGGACCATGGTGCCCTATCTGCGACGCTGCAGGTTCGTCAGCGGGTCCCCAGAGCCACTGTTAGGCGTGAAATATTTTTGAAGTCCAGAGTGAAT
>LQNS02276883.1:18118722-18131318 GCA_001587735.2 Parhyale hawaiensis | reverse complement strand
ATCATTCGATCACGTGTTAAGATCATTCGATCACGTGTTAAGATCATTCGATCACGTGTTAAGATCATTCGATCACGTGTTAAGATCATTCGATCACGTGTTAAGATCATTCGATCACGTATTAAGATCATTCGATCACGTATTAAGATCATTCGTTCACGTATTAAGATCATTCGATCACGTGCAAAAATCATTCGATCACGTGTTAAGATCATTCGATCACGTGTCAAGACCATTCGATCACGTGTCGTCAGTGTTCTTCTCTCAAAAATTATATTACTGGTAGTCTGCGGCACATATCCGGCCAATGTCTTCATCTACTTTAGCATTGGTACTATGAACTTGTTCACCGATGGCCGGGTCATTCGCTGTAAATCATCCGGTGATGGAAGTAAACACTCCCTTTTGTACGACTAATACTACTTTTAACGCCCACAAATGTGTTTCTTGTCCGTTTCACAAGTATAACTTGACGAAAAACAAGTGTTGGCACGAAATGTCAACGTGGTTGGTGAAAAATTAAATTTTTCAGTATCAAGCTTTGCTTGTAGGGTAGTATATCTGATGCCCAGCTGTGCTGCAGCGAATGGCAGAGAAGTAACTAACTGTTCGGGATCAAAGATAAGCGATAAATTCGGTCGTTAACAGTTGAGGGGAGGGGGGGGCCGCGAAAATGGTAAAAAATTTGGCATTTTCGTTTTTTTAGTGAAATTTTATTCTTGGATGCGCCAGACCTATGGCCAAAAAATTTTAGCCCTGGACGCATTGGAAAACCTCGAAATGGGGGCAAAGTCTCTCCTCCGGGATGGAGCTGAAACTTTGCAATTATTCGTAAAATCAAATATAAAATCGAAATTCTTCTATAAAATTTTCCCATTTCGTCTTCGTTTTCTGTTTACTTTTATTTTTCGGATCTTACCTATACTATTATAGAGAGGATTTCACAGCCCAAAGGTTGGATTGGTTGAGCAATGTTCGGCTCTACGCTCTGGCGCCGGATCACATATCCCGCAACCTAAGGCTCAGAGCACTTTGTGAATGATGTGCGCTGTTCCAAGCAGAGGGCTTTTCTGGAGGGTTACTGAAGGGCGATGGCCGTTCTTCAACTCTCGCAGGGCAGTCTTGAATGTCCAAGAATACAAAGACTGCCCGGGAGAGAACGCTAAGTACTATTACTTGTGTTATTAGTGTTCCAAAACTGTCTTTGCTTTCATTTCAGCATAGAAACTGTAAAATTCTATGAGAGCTGAGTAAACAATATGAAAATGCAAGTTTACCCTGAAATTCGACGATAAAAATGAAACGAGAACTTTTCCATGAACAAAAAGAATTTTCTTTCGGGATTTTACATATCGGGTGGAAATTTCGTTGCAAATTTCGGTAAATTAAAAGTATCAATAAAGCCGGCCCCCTCTTAAGTGAAGTTCGAATATGTAGCTTTAAACCCTTGCTTACTTCTCTGTATTGTGCTTCGTAATTACAGCTGCATCTCTAGTTAAACTTAAAAAAAGTGTGGTTAGTGAATATCGCTTATCGATGCTAATGCATGTCTTTTTGAGGATCTGGTGTGATATCAGAGTTGAATAAATAACGAACGCAGTAAACATGCTGCGTCTTACTGCTTAGAGGCGAACAGTTCTTCACTCTGAAGTACGATGTTGCAGCACACCTGACACGAGCCCGCTACACCATGCAATTGCTTCTCATTGTTGGTGAACAGTATGAAGATTTGAAAAGAAACTTTCGCGATGTAGATAATGGTGCCTCTGGGGCTGTTACACACTACCGCCAAAGCTACTTAGTCCTTCAACTTTCCTCCATTTGGGCGGTCACGTTGTCGTGACTTCAACTTACCGTGTTTGAATGTCACGGAAAACTATGCGTCACTGCAACTTTAAACTAATTAAGATATAAGAGGTATGCTCAAAACTTGACGATTACATTTACTGCTTGCCATGGCGTACAAACTGCAAGAAACGACTCATATAATAGATATTTATCTCAGTGGTAGAGCCCTGTCTGTGCAAGCCGAAGCCTAGTTCGCGGTAACGCAACTGGGATATGAAATTATGTAGGGCTGTAACTTTTCTTTTGCATTAGTTTGTAACCGACAACATAGCAGCCAGACAGTTTGCCTACAGACAATTCCCGTGTAAAGATTGGTGGTGCAGTTTCACGGCATGTTTCCGTACAGACAGTCGAGATGTGTTCCTTCGCTACATTTAATCGTAATTCATATATATTCCTGAAACGCCATAAAGCCCATCAGATTGGTAAAAACAAGAGAGGTAAGCGCTGCATTACAACTGAATTTTTCTTCACATTTTGCTTTAGTTGCGGCTAACTTCAAGATCACGGTACGCGAATTCATCATTCCATTACTATTAATCGATATTCCGCCCTCACCTTATCGGACAGATATTTATTTTAGTTATAGAAGCTGACTGGCGGGTGAAACTTTATTTATACTGGCGAAATGTAGAGCTAAAAATTTACTCCTTGGCAACCCCTTACATGCAGAAATGCAGACGATAGAACAATAAGTTCTCACTTTTTATTTATTAATCTCTCTAATTTCTATTGTAATTCACACTGTGTACATCCGTTTCTTCCTTTACAGCGCAACTCTTGCTCCATTGTAACTTTTGCTAACGAAAAAAAAGAGAAGGAACAGACGTAAATAGACGAATATGCTACTGTTAATTACTAAGTGGCAACATATAGTTGCAAAATGCTTCCCTCTGTACAGAAGTTTGAATCAAACAAACAAAATTCGCTATGCGGGTAAATTTAAATAAAAAATGATGCTTAATTACTAAATAATATTATTAAAACAGATTCATATATTTACAGAGCGAAATAAAATTTGCAAACTTTTTGTTAACAAACTCCGCGTGATCGTGCTCAAAGATTTCCAGCACTGCTGGCAAACAAAAAACACAAACTTCGAAGGCTCGCCGCGTGTGTTTGTCGATCAAAATCGTTCCGCGATCACAAACTTCAACGAAAAGATGGATCGTGTAGACGCGGCCTTATAGTCAGTTGGCTCAGTCAATGCGCCTAGTGCAGCTTCGGATATCTCTTTATATCTGGAAGCGATAAGAACGATACGAATTTGTGAATTTGTGCTTTTAAATGGACTCAGCAGCGCCTTCCGAGACGGAGCTGGGCAAATTCGTTCAATTAATTTTCATGCATACTGAACTTTAGTCAGAAAGACGCAGTCATCAGTACAGGTCTTTTGTAAAGGGTAAAATAAATATGGATCAATTTAGGTCACTTTTGATCCCGATAAATTCGATGATTGCATCTGCGAATTCGTGCTGATGAACAAGCAGAGCACTTGCATCCCCACGAATGGTTTGCCAGATTTGCTTGAAATACCGATAACATTTTATTACAGTTTCATCTATCAGCCGTAAGATTCATGCAAAATTATACGTGAGCCATCAAGTATACGTATTGCATGTCGTCTATGTTGTGGTGTACCCTGCGACTGAACTCTATCGAAGTAGGAAACTGTAACCAAACACCAGATGAGCATGTAATAAAAAATAATTTTATTTCTCAGCACTGCTGGTGCAGCAAAAACATTACCGATCAGTATTTCGGCACGACAAATTCATGTTTACAGGCTATAAATGGTAATTAAATAATAAACTACGTATTAAGAAATAAAGACGACACCATATTGTAGCCTATACCAATTTCATTTAATGTCCATACGTTAGACCATCTTGTTTTGCTAAGAATCACAAAATGCAATTTTTTGTTCAGCTTCCAGAAACTTGAAGTAATGCCATTCCTATAAAACAAATCCAGAGGTGTGGGTTATCAGTATTCGGCTTTGGATAAGTGCATTTCCCTCTTCAATCCGATACAGAAGCTCGAAGAGCTGTTGACAAAAATCAGCGGCGGAAGTTTTCCCTGCAGTTCCAAGAAGCCTATTCTATATTTTTTGCTGGCGAGACCAAGCGAGCAGGTGACAATCTTACCTTTGTGTGACGATCCCGCGCTGTTAGTACAGGTGCAGAGATGTCGCTGCAGCAGGTGAGCTGCCTGACTTCGAGGTTATACAGGTGTGTCACAGAGAGAAGCTTAATTAATGTAGTCAGCGTTTCGTTGATGTAACTGCGACGAATTTCTGTGGGGAAAAGCTGCATATTACTTCACCTGGCCGGCATTAAATGAGCACTAGGAAATTGCCGAGTAACTCCGTGCATTGATCATACTTGGTGCATAAAAAACTGCAACCTGCGTCTGCCAGTTTATTCTTCGATTTTAAATTCGAGAAAGAAGAGATGTGACTAAATCCACTAATCTCTACCTCGAGATGATGGAATCCTCGCTAAGAAAATATTTATCTTATCTATCTTCCCATCTGGACAGAATGTAACGCCAATCATGTACAGGGCCTCACCGTATTCAAGGATGCTTATAAGAACAGTCGATGTAACCAAGGCTCTTATCACGCCACGGATTACTGCACTACCGAATTCGCTAAACGTGCAGAAGGCAAGCTGGGTATACAGTGTTACATAAGCTTCGGTCTCCACCACTAATGCGATCTCACCGAAGAAGAAACAAGGAAATAGTTTAAGAGTATATCGATAGAAACGAGTAATACATGTGTGGGGCTTCCACATTAGACAAACGCGCCAGGGAACAGCAAGTCGGAAAAGAAGTAATAGCAGAAAGAGTATGAAACAGAAGCACGCACCATGGGCACGTTAGAAAGACGTCCCAAAGGCCTAGTTGAGATTCAGGTAACGTAAAGGATCTCCTTGGCGAACTTACTAACAGCAACGTTCCAAACCCTACGGCTAGAGCCCGGTGCCCACGTAACAAATTTAGTTGCCGCTAGCAACCTAGACGCAACTTATCCGTTCAAGTAGCCGAGGCGCGGCTTCACCTTACACAAAATTTAACTGCATAAAAATTTGTCTAAACTCAGTCGCTACTGCCATTCTTAACCCATAGCAAGCGGCAATGGTGAACTTTCAACTATCGCTCCTAATTATGAGCTAGTTAAGTCCACAAAGATGGATATTTTAAGAATTAGTGCACGATGTTCATAGACGTCACGCTGAAGTCACGGCCACGACTACGCAGCCGTGTTAGTTGAGTTGGCTTTAGGGAGCCAGCGGCTACGAAAGTTGTACGAGGGCACCGGGCTTCTCAGCCCAGCACGACCTCCTTGGCTGCTGACGCAGTAGGGCACTTTAAGTGTAGCTAATATATAAATAAATAACTAGCCCACAGGGTCGAAAACTCTTCCGTACCACACAAGAGTTTTGATTTTGCAACGATCAATAATAAGTGTACATCATCAATTATCTTAGGCAGAAGGGCTTGCTATTCCCGAAAACGTCGTGGCAAAGTACTTTCGGCGGTTCCCGATCGTGTCGCATTAACATGTCCATTTCACCGATTTTTAAAAATTTCGTGGTAAATTAAATAAGAAAAGTTATATAGGTACATATTATGTAACCTTAAGCTCCACAGTTACCATATCAATGATTAAACGGGGACACCCGACAAAAAAAGAAAGAAAGAAAGAAAAAAAATGCTAACAGTCAATGAAAAAGTGACTGACTGGGTAGCAGCCATGCTTTGCGAGAAACTAGGACAGATTAGGCTATGTTAGAAATTAGAATACGAGTAGGTTAGGTCAAATTACGTAGGAATGACTTAATTAGGACATTAGGCGAGATGTTTGGTTCAGGCTAGATTATGTTAGCTGTTGCAGTGATATAAAACTAGTTAAATTATGGGTAAAGACAATTGAAAAGCGTGAATAACATGGTTTTTAATACGATGTTGATAGAAAACAGTGATCACACACAAATACAATTATTTTGTTTCTTGGGAAAGAGATATTACTGGCAACATCTAAGTTGTAGCAGCAACAGCACTCATGTTTATTTATAAAATGCTAGTACGGCAAGACATGCCTCACGGTAAGGACCTTAACCCTTTGCCTCCTGAAATTCAGATAACGTTTTTTCCCCCTTTTTTGTGTTAAATTGATGAAAAATTGGTTAGTTAAACACATATTTCAGAAAAAATTTAGTTTTACTCGCAAAAACAGTATTTTTTTGCATCGGCTACTACAGATGCCGTCAGTGTCTTGGGTAATTTACATGATGCATAGCTTTTGTATTTGGAAAAATAGAGAGTGGCATCTGATGATGCCGTCAGGAGGCATAGGGTTAAAAGGTAAAGTTTTGTATTAGGACCAGAGGAGAGTTACAAAGTTTACTGTGGGCAATCCCATGTATAGGGTATATTTTTCAGTCTATGATAATTGTGGCAACTGTAAGGGCGAGTACACACATCATTCATCTCAATGTGCTCGCTCATCCATTTATCCGAATAGGTATGTTACTGTACCCTAAATAGCAGAAACGTGCTTTGTTTTCTGAGCGTTAGTTTACTCCAAATTTAAAGAGAAATCCGTAAGTTACCTAGTGACACTTGCAGAGGATACAATTAAGTGGATGAGTGAACGCGTTGATGTGAGTAACGCATGAACTCGCCCTAGAGCGTGCTAGTGCAGTCGTAAGAAATATCGGGTATTTCTTTTCTGAAACTCGCGGAGAACAGCACGCCAAATTGGGCTTTATGACTATATTTTGAGTATTTTTTCAACAGGAATAGGTGCCATAGGTTCTTTTCATTCTTTTCGCGTGTGGTTATATATTTGTCACTTATGAACTGAAGCAAGCGCCTCAGACCAATATGATTATGATATTTGATTACTTGTGGAAATAAATTTAAAACTGTGTTTTAAAACAAGGATAAGCAAGCCTCAAGGAAAAATATGTACGTAACAAAGGAATGTAAAGACGTAACATGTTTACCTGTTGACCGTGCTTATAAGTACTGGTAGTATCTCGGACCCTTAAGATACAGTTTCTTAAATAGCCACATGAATCATCTATTTCAGAGCAAGCAACGTCTGCATCCGGTAGTGTAAAATTCAAAGAAATTGTATAAAATTGCTACCAAATATATCTTAAATATATAAAAAAAAATCCATGCAGTGCTCACAAAGTATGTCCAAGATAAACCCAACCAAGCCTAACATAGGCCCTCATAAATAGGAGACCGCTTTTTGGAGCAGTAGAGTTTAGAAAAATCTGCTATGAAATAATGTTCCGAGCTTTCCGCAGACTACGCAATAGCTCTTGGCGCGCTGAGTTAGTAATAGTTAGTGATAGTTAATGATAGTCAGAAAGTTAGGCCTCCGTTTCCGAGCTGAACGATATCACAGAGGAAAGAACAAGAGGCATATAGTATGTCGATAGAAACAGGGAATCCATGCACGAGTATGAAATCGGGAAGGAAGCAAGTTGGCACGAAAGACAGACGTCCCGAGGCCTAGCTAATGGATAAGGTAACCTAAGCGAGCCCCCAGAGGTTACCGGGTCGCGCGACCGTCGTTCACGACACCTTGTGTGCATGTTTGTGTACGCAGATCGTGTGCGTGTGAGCGGCGTTCAAGTTGGCGCGCCGCGCTACTCGCTGTATCGCTGATTAAGTTAGGTTACGTCAGGTAAGGTTAGGTAGTGTTAGAAAGGTTAGGTTGGGTTAGGTTAGGTTAGAAAGGTAAGGAGGTTAGGTTAGGTAAGGGTAGGCTAGGTTAGGTTAGCTTAGGTAGTGTTTAATTTAGTGGTGGCGCGCGCAGGAAAGCTTACGTGAACGCAAAGGTGTCGAGAACGACGGTAGTGCTACCGGGCCGCACTGGCATCAAACTCGCCATTCTGTGTGCGCTCATCACTGTTCGTGCGTTCAAGTAAGCTTTCTTGCCGCGCAACGACCACCAGAAGCACTACAAAAAGCACTACCAAACCTAACATAGCCTAACCTAAGTTTACCTAACCCTACCTTACGTAACTTTACCTAACCTTACCTAACTTAACCTAACGTAACTTAACCTAACGTAACTTAACCTAACGTAACTTAACCTAACGTAACTTAACCTAACGTAACTTAACCTAACGTAACTTAACCTAACGTAACTTAACCTAACGTAACTTAACCTNCCGCTAGCAACCTAGACGCAACTCAACTTATCCGTTCAAGTAGCCGAGGCGCGGCTTCACCTTACACAAAATTTAACTGCATAAAAATTTGTCTAAACTCAGTCGCTACTGCCATTCTTAACCCATAGCAAGCGGCAATAGTGAACTTTTAACTATCGCTCCTAATTATGAGCAACGTAAGTCCACAAAGATGGATATTTTAAGAATTAGTGCACGATGTTCATAGACGTTACGCTGAAGTCACGGCCACGACTACGCAGCCGTGTTAATTGAGTTGGCTTTAGGGAGCTAGCGGCTACGAAAGTTGTACGAGGGCACCGGGCTTCTCAGCCCAGCACCTCCTTGGCTGCTGACACACTAGGGCGCTCAAGTGTAGCTAATTTATAAAGAAATAACTGGCACACAGGGTCGAAAACTCTTCCGTACCACACAAGAGTTTTGATTTTGCAACGATCAATAATAAGGGTGCATCATCAATTATCTTAGGCAGAAAGGTTTGCTATTCCCGAAAACGTCGTGGCAAAGTACTTTCGGTGGTTCCCGATCGTGTCGCATTAACATGTCCATTTCACCGAATATTAAGCATTTCATGGTAGATTACATAAGAAAAATTATATAGGTACAAATTATGTAACCTTAGCTCCACAGTTACCATATCAATGATTAAACGGGGACACCCCACAAAAAAAGAAAGAAAGAAAAAAAAATGCTGACAACCAATGAAAAAGTGAGTGACTGGGTAGCAGCCATGCTTTGTGAGAAAGTAGGACAGATTAGGTTATGTTAGAAATTAGAATACGAGTAGGTTAGGTCAAATTATGTAGGAATGACTTAAATTAGGACATTAAGCGAGATGTTTGGTTCAGGTTAGATTATGTTAGCTGTTGCATTGATATAAAACTAGTGAAATTATGGGTGAAGATAATTGAAATGCGTGAATAACATGGTTTTTAATACGATGTTGATAGAAAACAGTGATCACACACAAATACAATTATTTTGTTTCTTGAGAAAGAGATATTACGGGCAACATCTAAGTTGTAGCAGCAACAGCACTCACGTTTATTTATAAAATGCTAGTAAGGCAAGACATGCCTCACGGTAGGGACCTTAAAAGGTAAATTTTTGCATTAGGACCAGAGAAGAGTTACAAAGTTTACTGTAGGTAATCCCATGTATAGGGTATATTTTTCAGTCTATGATAATTGTGGCAACTGTAAGGGCGAGTCCACACATCATTCATCTCAATGTGCTCGCTCATCCATTTATCCGAATAGGTATGTTACTGTACCCTAAATAGCAGAAACGTACTCTGTTTTCTGAGCGTTAGTTCACCCCAAATTTAAGGAGAAATCCGTTAGTTGCCTAGTGACACTCGCAGAGGAAACAAGTGGATGAGTGAAAGCGTTGATGTGAGTAACGCATGAACTCGCCCTAAAGCATGCTAGTGCAATCGTAAGAAATATCGGGTATTTCTTTACTGAAACTCGCGGAGAACAGCACGCCAAATTGGGCTTTATGGCTATATTTTTCGTATTTTTTCAATAGAAATAGGTGTCAAAGGTCCCTTTCATTATTTTCGCTTGTGGTTATAAATTTGCCACATATGAACTGAAGCTAGCGACTCCGACCAATATGATTATGATATTTGATTATTTGTGGAAATAAATTCAAAACTGTGTTTTAAATAAAGGATAAGCAAGCCTAAAGGAAAAATATGTACGTAACAAATGAGTACAAAGAAGTAACCGTTTAGCTGTTGACCGTGCTCAAGTACTGGTAGTATCTCCGACCCTTAAGACACAGTTTCTTAAACAGCCACGTGAATCGTCTATTTCAGAGCAAGTCACGTCTGCATCAGGTAGTGTAAAATTCAAAAAAATTATATAAAATTGCTTCCCAATATATCTTAAATATACAAAAAAAAATCCTTGTAGTGCTCACAAAGTATGTCCAAGATAGACCCAACCAAGCCTTACATAGGCCCTCATAAATAGGAGACCGCTTTTTGGAGCAGTGGAGTTTAGAAAAATCTGCTATGAAATAAGGTTCCGAGCTTTACGCAGACTACGCAATAGCTTTTGGCGCGCTGAGTTAATAATAGTTAGTGATAGTTAATGATAGTCAGAAAGTAAGCCTCCGTTTCCGAGCTGAACGATATCACAGAGTAAAGAACAAGAGGCATATAGTATGTCGATAGCTACGGGGAACCCATGCACGAGTATGAAATCGGGAAGGAAGCAAGTGGGCACGAAAGAAAGATGTCCCGAGGCCGAGCTAATGGATAAGGTAACCTAAGCGAGCCCCCAGAGGTTACCGTGCCGCGCTACCGTCGTTCATGACACCTTGCGTGCGTGTTTGTGTACGCAGATCGTGTGCGTGTGAGCGGCGTTCAAGTTGGCGCGCCGCGGTGGTCGCTGTATCGCTGATTAAGTTAGGTTACGTTAGGTAAGGTTAGGTAGTGTTAGAAAGGTTAGGTTGGGTTAGGTTGGGTTAAGTTTGGTTAGGTTAGGTTAGAAAGGTAAGGAGGTTAGGTTAGGTAAGGGTAGGCTAGGTTAGGTTAGCTTAGGTAGTGTTTAAGTTAGTGGTGGCACGCGCAGGAAAACTTACAAACTTACGTGAATGCAAAGGTGTCGAGAACGACGGTAGTGCTACCGGGCAGCACTGGCATCAAACTCGCCATTCTGTGTGCGCTCATCACTGTGCGTGCGTTCAAGTAAGCTTATTTCTTGCCGCGCAACGACCACCAGAAGCACTACAATAAGCACTACCAAACTTAACATAGCCTAACCTAACTTTACCTAACCTTACCTTAAGTAACTTTACATAACCTTACCGTACGTAACTTTACCTAACCTTACCTTACGTAACTTTACCTAACCTTACCTTACGTAACTTTACCTAACCTTACCTTACGTAACTTTACCTAACCTTACCTTACGTAACTAAACCTAACGTAACGTAACCTAACCTTACCTAGCGTTACCTAACCTAATGTCAACTAAGCTAACGTCAACTAAGCTAACGTCAACTAAGCTAACGTCAACTAAGCTAACGTCAACTAAGCTAACGTCAACTAAGCTAACGTCAACTAAGCTAACGTCAACTAAGCTAACGTCAACTAATTAACGTCAACTAAGCTAACGTCAACTAAGCTGACGTCAACTAAGCTAACGTCAACTAAGCTAACGTCAACTAAGCTAACGTCAACTAAGCTAACGTCAACTAAGCTAACGTCAACTAACCTAACGTCAACTAAGCTAACGTCAACTAACCTAACGTCAACTAACCTAACGTCAACTAACCTAACGTCAACTAAGCTAACGTCAACTAAGCTAACGTCAACTAAGCTAACGTCAACTAAGCTAACGTCAACTAAGCTAACGTCAACTAAGCTAACGTCAACTAAGCTAGCGTCAACTAAGCTAGCGTCAACTAAGCTAACGTCAACTAACCTAACGTCAACTAACCTAACGTCAACTAACCTAACGTCAACTAACCTAACGTCAACTAACCTAACGTTAACTAACCTAACGTTAACTAACCTAACGTTAACTAACCTAATGTTCACTAACCTAATGTTAACTAACCTAATGTTAACTAACCTAATGTTAACTAACCTAATGTTAACTAACCTAACGTTAACTAACCTAACGTTAACTAACCTAACGTTAACTAACCTGACCTTAACTAACCTTACGTTAGGTTCCCTAACCTAACGTTAGGTTCCCTAACCTAACGTTAGGTTCCCTAACCTAACGTTACCCAACATAACCAAATCTTACCCGATACTCCTAACCGAACGTTACCTAACCTAACGTTACCTAACCTAACGTTACCTAACCTAACGTTACCTAACCTAACGTTACCTAACCTAGCGTTACTTAACCTTAGTTTACCTTACCTAGCCTTACCTAACCTAACCTAAGATACATCGAGCAGGCACAGGACACGAACTTGAACACCGCCCGCACTTACACCGACGCCCGTACACAGCCAGCTAATGGCGAGTTTGATGCCTGTACTGCCGGGCTGGACAGACGCCAAACTCGCCAAGCGCTATGTACGTTTGAGACGATTCTGTGTGCGCGCATCGGTTTACATGCGGGCGGGGTTCAAGTTCGCTTGCTGTGCTGCTCGCTGTATTGCAGAGCAGGTTAGGTAAGGTTAGGTTAGGTAAGGTTAGGATACGTTAGGTAAGGTTAGGTTCGTTTTGGCAGTGCTTATTGTAGTAGTGTTTCTCGTGGTTGTGGCGCGGCAAGAAAGCTTACTTGAACGCACACACCATGATGAAATTACACAGAATGGCGTGTCGTGTTATGACAGATCATACCTAAATTACCACCAAAAAAAACAGCATCCAGCTACTCGCAGTTATAGCAAGGCGGCAACCTGCGTGGACGCCGGTCGGAAGGTACGCACAATGAGCTGAGGGACGCCTGTGACGTCAGCAAGCACCGCACCTGCGCCCCGCCAATAGGAGCTCATCCAAGGGACGCCTGTCGTCAGAACTTCTAATTTGTGTTTGTTCAGGTACACTTTTTGGAC
>LQNS02276883.1:18104511-18116537 GCA_001587735.2 Parhyale hawaiensis | reverse complement strand
GTAAAGAGAACCCAACCTAACCTAACCTTACCTAACCTAACGTTACCTTACCTAACCTAACTTAATCAGCGACACACCAACGTGAACGCCGCTCACACGCACACGATCTGCGTACACAAACACTCACACAAATCGTCGCGAACGACGATAGCCCAGCCTAGCCCAGCTCAGCCGAGCCCAGCCCGAACAAGCCCAGCCCGGCCCGCCCAGCCCAGCCTCGTCTAACCAAGGTTAGGATCAGTTAGGTTAAAATCCTATTTAAAAGATTGTCCAGTGCACTGTGCCATCGTTGGGTATTTTCTCCGTATAGGAGAGCAATGAGATAGGTTTTCCCTATAACTAAAAAACTATAGGGGTGAGCGAAAAAAAAAACTGATTTCAGATTCAGATTCTACATCAAAAAATACATCGATTAATAGAAAAAATGGTCCGTTTTTGGACGTACATCAGACCTTAATATTACCCTGTTTTCAATACTTACATATGGATATTTAATAATGTATTTACAACCATAATGCTGGCAATTTTTCTCCGCATTTTGTTATACTAGTTTGTGGTGGAGTAACTTGAACCTAAAATCCCTGCATTATTATAATATTAGTTATTTAAGCCTCCCCAGGCACTACTAAGGTGATTCAAGAGAGGAAATAGAAGGGACATGTAGTATGTCGACAGAAATGTAGAACCCATGCACAAAGGTTGACCAACGCGCATGGGAACAGCAAGTCGGTAATAAAGAAGAAGTAGAGATGAAAATAGGATCAGTAAAAGTGCGAAATCAGGAAGGAAGCCAAGTGGGTACGAAAGACACACGTCCCGAAGTCCTAGTTAACAGCTAAGTTAACCAACACAAAGCCCCTGTGGCGCTACTTTCCTTAACATAGGATGGGCGAACCTAACTAATCTAACCGTATGGCCCATCCTATGCCCTCTGAGGAGGAAATTTCTGCGGAAGGAAGAGGAGACCAAAGTAAAAATAGAAACGACGACTAAGTCAAATAATGAAAAAAAAAACAGACTAATTGTGTTAGTTTCTCCTCCATAAACAACATGTGTATGGATTGCGCAAATGACATTTTTATAAACGCAGACATAGGAGCACCGGAAACTATACATATTTTGCTGCATGTATAACGAACGCAATGACAAGAATGCGCCGTAACTTTGGACAGACAGGAAGGGGTTTATCTTTTAGCTGCAGGATACAAATTCTAGAGCAGATTCCGTTTTAGTGAAGCGTGCATGGGTACAAAAATAAAACGTCGCCAGGCCGCTAAAAATTTAGTTGGCTGTTGATTTGAGGTTCGAATTTTGTATTACCATATGATTCATACCTCAACACAGCGTAAAGATACGAAAGTAAAAGTCGATGTATATAATATCGGGGTACAGAGACTCGCATCAGTGTTCCATTCTATTGTGATGATGCAAATGCTCTAGAAACAGTAAACCGATTTCCTAACCCGTGACTACTATTTAGCTCCATTAAAACATAGTTTCACGATGAATTTTAATGTGGGTCTGCTAATTCTGTAATATTTATCTTTGGCAGCCTGCTGTGCTTACTCACGGATGTATTTTTCGTTCAAGTCAAGGTGCCGCCACTATAGTTTATTCTCTCTGTTAATGGTGCTCCATGCAGGGCATCGAGTAAGAAAACTATGAGAAAATACTGGAAGTCCAGAATAAACATACGACCATTGAAGAAATTTTGCAATAATCTGCCCAGGAAATCTAAAAGTGTTTCTATATGCGCTCGACGAAAGTCACAAGGAAATACAATAGTATATCCTCTAACGGGCAAAGTTTTCTCACGAGAACGTATTATGCGATCAATACAGCCGGTTTATATACCGGTACACATATTCAGCGCTAGCTAAAACCATTTGGGGCAAATGACGACGAGGTCATTTTGGGGGCAAAAAATTATTTCGGCCTCAGGAGAATAAGGATCTCTATGGACAAGGAATGAGAGCATATACTCTTAGAGCATTTATTTGTGGTCATTTCAGTGTTTGTATTGCTTTTTCCAAGTTAAAAAATGAATGCGTGAGGCCGAAATAATTTTTTGCCCCAAATATGACCTTATCGCCATTTGCCCCGAATGGTTATATAAATTCTATTCGCTGGAGTATATAAGATGGACGCTAGTAACAGTTAGTTCGCTAAAATGTATATGGCTGCAAACAACTCTCCTAATATTTAAATAAATTACAAACAAATAGGTAAGAGCTTTGCATGCATCGATTCCCTAGCACACTCCCGACAACGATCGACGGAAGACATGCCATTGCATACTCATTGTTATAATTTTTGACGGGCCAATACAATCTTGGGTATTCCCGTAAGAACAGAATTTCGGACCCAGAGTTACGTTAACCATTACTGGACTTAGAGCCTTGCAACTCACAGCATCTCTGCATGCCAAGAGATGCAAGATCTATGAATCCCAGAGTTAATAATAATATACGAATCCCACACTTGTAACGACAACTTCAAAGCGGCATTTACTAGCCCCTTCGTGTCCCGCCAATAAGAGAGCTCGTCCATCGCATGGACACTTGCGGGGCACTTGAGCTTCCAGCACAATATAGACAAAATCTTATAACACTTCTCTCAAGATGATCTGAAAAAGTCCTGGCTACAAGCTATCTAACATGTACAGCCGTCATGTTACCAAGCAGGGGCCAAACAATGATCCGCAATGCAGTGTAGTTTATTAATGATAGTATGACCTACCCTTTGTATCTAATGTAACTCTAGTATTGAGTTCGGCCCTGGGCACGTCTACCATGTCCCTATGTGTATCTAATAAACTGCATTTTTTTATTTTATTCATTTGCATGTGGTAAATGTGAGATTCAATACGGACCGGGCTTTACCTTGATATATCTGGGCTTATGTAGACAAAGAGTTAGACCTTGCAGGTGTGCCTTGTATGATGGTGATGCTGAAGATGAACATGTTGCTGATGCTGAGCAAACTCGAGCAGTGCAAGAACGTACTTGCTAATGGCGCTTGAGTACACGTGCACCGAGCAGCTGTTTACTTATGTATTAGCTTATGTAAACTAGATAATGGCATGTGACCCATTAAAGTGTTTGGTGCCCAGCAAATTCATTGCGGTAAATGCAGCGACGGTAAATTGATCGCGGTCTGAATTCATCAAAATGCAAAATCCATCGTGGGAAATTCCTCCCGCTGAATTCGACGATAAGTTCAGTGGCGGTAACTTCATCGAGGTTAATAAAATCGCGGGAAATTCGCTGATGCTAAATTCATCGACAGTAATTTGTCCTGAATGACGACATAATTATTCATCTAGGTATTCATTTGAAATTATGCTAAATGATAGCCTGATTAATTTACCAAGAAATTAATTAGCAGCAGTGGATTTATCAAAGTAATTGCCGGCGACGGGAACAAATAAAATTATACTATGGCGAACGTACTCAGCCGTCATATAATCCTAGAGTGCCCAGCCGACAAATAGGACGGCAATAATATCGTAATTGAATTTTTCATTGTTCCTGCTCCGGTACAGATTTTGCTGCAAAAAGGTCTCATATAATCGCAGACTTGATCTTCCATGAAAGAAACGAAAGTTGTAGTGCCATGAGTTTGCGAGAGCAAAATTTCTCGTCTGCAGGTAAACGCGAAGGTATCAGTATGGAAATGCTCGAAAGTTGAGCAGCACCAAAAGATGTAGCTCAAATTAAAGAATTCCTCTTAAATTCTCAGAGTTTACTGTAACCTGGATACCCGCAGATAATTAAACCTTCAAGGACCGAAATTTGGCTGCAATGTGAAATGAAAGTATTTTAGCTTCTGCTCAACGTGAAATTTTAACTGCCTTGAAGGAATTTAGCTAAGGAAAACCTAAGCGAAATTATTGATGTACGATAGGAATGAAAGCTCCAACCAAGTCTTAGCCTCTTTCACTGCACGCAGAAATTCAGCTGAAAAAAATATGCGATCTAGCTTAAGCCGAACAGGATCAGCCGAGGTATCATCTCAAATAGTACAGAGTTATGTATCGAAGCGAAGCGGGATTAAAAAAAGCAGCATTTCCACTTTTGAGCATAATTATGTTTTAGAAGCTATACTTATCGTAATTCCAAAGACTAAAATTTCATGATATTTCAGCTTGTTTTTCAGTAAAGGATTTTTCTCCTATCTAAATCTTCAAGAGCATGGCGTAGGGAAGGACCAATCAAAGAGCAAGCGAGAGTGCAAGCAAGTAAGCGATAAAGTAACTAACAACTTTGTTGTGTGTTGTTGTTGTTGTTGGTTGCCATCGTCAGAGTCCACCATTGCCAGCTTGGGGAGGAGGCTCCGGAGGGGGCCTAGGCAGAGGGGGGAGAAAGTCGAAGAGAGGACGAGAAGCGAGGAAACGCGCTGCCCCGAGCTTGTCCAGCCTGAGACTGCTCACCGAAAGATCAGTAGGGTGAATAGATGACGTGCATAAGTGACGAACAGACTGTTCGTCCAGTCCGCACAGTAACTGTTGAGAGGAGGGATCAGCGATCCGTCCCACTCGGAACTTATAATCTGCTAGGACTGAGTGGTGGCCAGAGCGTAGCTGGGAGAGCGTAGTCCGAAAGGGTCTGGGGAGTAGAGACTCCTCCGCACAGAGAAGCAGGCATAGATAGCCCAGAACCTTGCTAGAGGGATATGCAGTTCTGCCGTTGCGACAGCAGAGGGGTGTAAAGCACTTAGGGCAGCGTGGTGCTGCTCGGGGAAGGGGGGGGGGAGAATCCCATCTGTAAGAAGGGGAGTAATGTCCGTTTCAAACTTTGATTTTGGAGATTGTGCCGAATACGGTGAGAGCCTGAGGGGGCCGTGATAGTGCCGTGGGCAGGATGATGTACCCGCGATGCGCTGAGGAGTTACTGTTTCGACAGCAACCCCAGGCTGTCTCCAACTGGTAGGGTCGACGTCTGCTGGTGGAGGTGACGCGCCGAAGCCATGCGGTGGGATTCGGTGACCATGCGCAGGGCTACATTCTGTGCTGCCGGTAGCTTACTCACGGCGGTTCTATAGACATTGGGGAACCAAACGTGGGCGGCGTAAAGCATGACGCTTCTGATGCGGGCTCGATAAGTCAATAAAAAAAGTCTCTTTCTGCTGTCCCCACCTAGCGCCGGCCAGCGCGGCAAGAATCCGCAAGCGGGAGCAGCATCGGCCGCGAACATAATTTACGTGAGCAGCAAAAGTAAGGTGTGGGTCAAGCACCACGCCCAAGATTTTCGGGTTGCGCTCCAGGGTGAGGTGCGACGCACCCATTTTGATTGCTGGGTCCTTCTTGGATTGGTGATAGTCTGACGTAGACAGTGTGGAATGGGTCTTGAAGTGGGAGACGGTTAATGCTCTCTCTCCAGCCCACCTCGCAATTGTGTATTATTAATAACAACTGTGCATTATTACACAGTTCTATAACGACATACTACCACGTCTTTGCTACTAAGAAGTAGGGACTATATATTAAATTAATTAAACCACTACTTACTACAGAACGTTATCGGTTAATATCACTAGTTTTCGCATGAGAGAAGGTCAAAACGTCAGCAATCTTTCTTCCCGTGTGGTGACATACTGTGAAATAATCCTTACAGGTAATAGACAATCAAACATCGTTCAAAACGTGAAATACATCAGCCTGTCGCGGATACGGAATATTACTTCACTTTAAACAGTTTCCCTTCCACTCCCACTTAATGTTGTATCAACAATTAAATGATTCAGCATAAAAAACTAATTACTTGAATGAAGCACCCAAGTCATTTGCTCCTCTGGAGAATATCTGAGAAGGATATATTACCCTTTACTTCGTCATGTACTCTATGCATTGAGAAATGAAAGCAATTAAAGTTTTAAAATGGTCAAAAAAAGTGAAAATTAGCATCCATGGGAGCGTTAAGTGATACTGCAAATGTTTTCATAGCCCAGACTTAAAGAAAGCAAAGTAAAAAGTTCATTAAACTTTGAGGCGTCGATATGTTTTGCCATCATCTGCAAGCTGGTGTATTGTTCACCTGTCTTCAGCAGATTGAGCGACACAGGATCAACCCATTCGCCAGCCTGACCTAATCTTTGCGTATCTATTTTCTCCAGAGCGTGGTAAATAAATTCAAATATATAAACAAATATACCAACAAATATATAATTAATGGAGAAATATAGTAACACACAATGCAAGGTGCTTGTTTTATTGTTTTGATAGTATTCGTAGTGCCACTGCGCGTGTTACTCGTAATAGCATATTTAGTTGTCCAAGTTAGTCTCTTTCACCTTGAAAAAGGTACGAGAAAATATAAACTCGTCAAGTCAAGCTTTTATCGCGTCTATAAAACATAAGTATATTCATTGCAATTCCTCAATTTGAATGCCGATCAAAAGTCTCCTGGGGGTGATGATTTTCCTCTCACTGGCAACAACAGGGACAAGTTTCAATTGTATTATTCTTTCAACAAATTAAAATCTGTTTTTGAATATTATAGGTTGGCAGATGCGAGACGGTGGACTTAAAAAAATAATGAACGTCATTGGAGAAAATGGCGATGTCTGAAAGAAGCTCATAACTGCCAAACCATGCTTTGCAGAGATATTTTTATTGATGTGGAGCTGAAAAAAGTTAAAGGCCAGTGGGAAAAAGGCGACATCTGTTAGATATTTATATCGTAGATGGTGTTCGTTGTTGGTAATACATTTTTACCGGCATGAAGTTCAAAAGAATTTAAAAGTTTCCGTAAACACCGTTATATATAACTAAAACTCGTATTCCAACCCATGTTTGGCTAAAATCTTTTTACGAGCTTGGACCTGAAAAAAAAAGTTGAAAGCCAGTGGAAAAGATGACGACATCTGAACGAAGTTCACACCTGCTGTTATCTTCCTGAGAAGCCCCCCCCCCCTCCTCCTTCTCCCTACCACAAGGCTGGGGGCTGAGACGGGGGAACAGTGGAGCGGTGCAAGTGTGGTACACTTGTTTCAACACCGCACCATCTGCCAAAAGTTTCCAGCTGCTGCCAATTTAATACACGTCACCAAAGATGCTCAGTGTCGAGTAAAGCCTCGGGCCTTCTGGTGAGCTTCAGTACTGAGCTGGAGACTGTGAGCAAAAGCCGTGATAAAAGTGGTGGCCAAGTTTGTGATAGTGCTATTTTCACAGCCTCAAGGCCCCCCTCAGAAAAGGTGAGTGGTGTTAGGTTCGCGAGCTGATGTGGATCGATATGCTAATTACGAATTACGCGTTCCGTACAAGTTTGCTCCGTGACACAAAAGTATACCTAGTCTCAGTGGTGACGTGTGACACGGATGTAGGTACAATATACAAGGTGTAGCAAAATTCTTGGTACAAACTTCGGCTAATAGTAGAAAATATCAATATAAGCACTTTTCATCAATAAATAAAATTCGAAAAACGCTTAGTTTGCGAGATAATTATGTAAATAATGAACGCTGATTATCAGTTACCTACATGCACTTTGCTCATTAATACACACGAGGGTAGTTCTAGTACTCAATAACAAGAGATACTTTTTGTTAGCAAGGATCTCATTACAGTAATTGTTCAAAATGTCTACCGTGAACATTGATACAACAAGCACAATACCTTCGTCGAAGGCAGTTGCGTACGTTGCCAAAGATCCCATGGATCCCAGCGATATCTCCAGCAGCAACTGCAATTCGGGCGACAAGGTCTTCTTCCGAATCGACAGGCGTGTCATAAATAAAACTTTTCATATACCCCCACAAGGAAACATCTAGCGGAGACAGATCAGGTGATCTTGGTGGCCAGGACACAGCACCATTGCGACCAATCCATCGATTTGGAAATTGAAAGTCGAGAAAACGTCTCACATTCAGAGCATAATGTGCCGGAACTCCATCTTGTTGAAACTAAAGTCTTTTACCAATTCCCAACAGCACATCGCCCAATAAATCCGGAAGGACTTTTTCAAGAGAGGCTCTGTAAAAATTCCGAGTGAGACGCTCTGGCAAAATGTGTGGACCAATAATTTGATTGTGAATGATAGCTGCCCAAACATCGACAGGGTAGTGATGCTGGTGGCGATGTTGATGGATGACATGAGGGTTGTTCTGCTGAAATACTTGAAAATTATGAAGATTAAAAGGTCCATCACGGGTGAAGGTAGCTTCAGCCGTGAACAGCACATGTTCTGCAAAATGGGGATCTTCTAACTCCTGATTCAAAAAACCACTGCGCGAATCGTTCGTGAGGAGCATAATCTGTGGGAAGTAGACCCCGGACTCTCTGAAAGTGAAACGGATGATAATTATTGCGGTTCAATATACGCCACACTGCAGTATGATCTTGAATTTCCATTATTGTCTAAGTCAAACATCTCAAGAAATAAAAGTTTTTTGAAATTTTTCATTAAGGAAAAAGTGTTTAAATTGATATTTTCTACTAGTAGCCGAAGTTTGTGCCAAGAATTTTACAACACCCTATATAGACATAGTCCCTACCTATTCAGTCTGTGAAGCTTTATTATTTCGAGTCGAAACTTCTACTTTCAGGTACTCGCTAGAAAAATATACACAGTATGTATAGTGGAAGGCAGACAAAAATTTCCCTTCATTGAGTAGGGCAATCAAAAAGATTGTTCTCAAGACAGAGGACGGTCATCCAGGCAAATCTAGGCCCTCACAAATGCTGTTTGCAGTTCAATAACCATCAGCCGACACGGCAAAAGGGCATGAAGAACAAAAAATATCTGAAAGGCCCTCGGTTGTTCCCCGTCACAGAGTGGCCCGTTTACAGTTTGCTCGACGGCACCAAGTAGTAGTAGAAGTTTTTACTAGCGCTTCAGTGGCACACTGCCTATATCGCGCCGAACTACTCCTGTGTTTAAACACAGGCTCGTGCACCGGCTAGGGCGCGTTTTAAGTTGTCAATGATTTTTGTCTCGGCTTTTCTGCCGGTTGGTCTCAAATTGGTCAGTGCGCTACTGACAGGAAAAAGGCGCAAGTTGAGCATCTCCAACCCCCGGGCGCGGCTGAACGCTTTCGCTCAGCCGCGCCGCACAGGGGAAGCAAACGAAATACAAGAAAGTAGAAGTCCAGCGGGAATAGGTCAGCCACCTCGATTGGCAGCCCACCTCCCGAAACAGAAGGGGAAGTATTTAGAGCCTACCTAACTTTACAAAATTAACCTCTCAGCAGGAACAGACAGCGGCCAGATGCTACTTTCCTACAAGGGAGTGATGAAGCTTAAGGAGGTGCAGGGTCATCAAAGAGTTGCTGGTTATGTCGGCATGTTACAAAAAAGATCATCTTTGTCGACGGAGGGCCTTGTTTGTGGGGTGATGAATGGTTTTTCCAGCAGAATAATGCAGTAGTCTACACTGAAGACCAGGCTATGACCTTTCAAGAAAATGAGGTGCCTGTTTTACGTCGTCCAGCATGTTCTCCAGATTAAACCCAATAGAAAATCTTTGGAATGGATGGCGAGAGATGTTTACGGAAACGGTAAACAATTTGTGACAGTAAACAAACTTTGTGATGCCATCTTTAGGAGCTGGGACAACATTCCACCAACCCTCATGGAAACCCTCATTTCTAGTATGCCACAAAGAATTTTTGAAGTTATCACCAAGAACTGAGGTTGTACTCATTACTAAGTTAAAATTTTACTCACCGCAACGTCCTTGTCGAATGGTAATACCTACGAATCTGTTTGTGGTCTTATAATTTTGATCAACTGAAAAATTCATTATTTAGCATATATATGTATATGTCGAATCGACCTAATAGAGGTACAACCCCTTTCATAATAGTATTTATATTGCTATAAACGCTATAATGACGACGCTAAGTAAGGCCAATGAAAGATTGACGCTAAGTAAAGCCAATCAAAGATTGACGCTAAGTTAGGCCAATCAAAGATTGACGCTAAGTTAGGCCAATCAAAAATTGACGCTAAGTAACGAATAGCTAGCCAATAATGAGCTCTCGAGATTAGGCCGAGAACCTTCTATGTTAGGTAAAGGCAAGGACTGGTTCTGCTAATATCCTATAATATATACAGGTTTAAAACTCTTTAAAAAACTTAAGAACACTAGCAGAACTAGACCTGCCTACCTAACCTGAAAGGTTCTCGGCTTAACCTCGAGAGCTCCTTGGGAAGCGCTGCTGTACTTGGGTACTGGGAAGCAGAATCCAAAACGTGTTTTACTATCGAGAAGAGGGCGTGCGTTCAAACGTAGATTTATTTTCTTTCAAATGAGACCGAAGCGGAGAAAATCTACGGTGTTTTAAATAGTTCTCAGGATTATTTTCAGGCTATTTTGACTGTCCGGGCAGATAGACTTACCAGATTCATGGTACCTCTAACGAGTCGACAGCCATCTAATGGTCCGTATAGAAAAATTGTTGGCCATCTAACAAGCCACATCAGCTTTTATATATAGATTTATATATTTATATAGGTGCAGGGTGTTTTTTTGCGGGGACAAATTTCAGCCATAGGTAGAAAAATTCAAAATAAGTCGATTTTCTGGAATGACAAATGCCCAAAAATCCTCAGTTTTCTAGTTATATTGACTTAAAGAACTTTGAAGCATTAAGTAGGGTACTATATACGTGCGCGCCAACATTAGCCCTAATTTTGATAGTTCAACATGTTTCCTACCTCACCAAAGCAGTTTTCATTATTTTTACAATAAAAACCGCAAGTATTTTATGGTTCAGAATAACATCAGCAATTTCAAACTTAGCATTTGCGTAATCTCACTCCTGTATGGCGGACACTACGTCGTCAGAGTTTACATACGTGTCGTTTCAAAAAAAAAAAAAAAATGAAAGGGTTGCTGCCACCAGACATATGAACCTCGTGTACAATTGTAGAGTGGTTCATGGAGCAGTGAACGGGGGATTCCAATTTTTTCAGGCTGATTTTGTTCACAGATGAAGCGTATTTTACTCGCGATGGAGTTTTTAACATTCACAATAACCATTATAGGGCTCCAGCTTAATAATCTGCATGTCATTCGTCCAAATAATCATCAATATCGATTGAGTGTAAACGCGTGGGCAGGAATGTGGTCAGAAAAGGTGCTGAACTATCAAATTTTGCGCTAACATTGGCGCGCACGTAGTATCCTACTTAAAACTTTAAATTTCTTCAAGTCATTATAACTCAAAACTAAGGAGTTTTGGGAATCATCCATGAAAATCGACTTATTTCGAGTGTTAATACCTATAGTTGAAATTTATCCCAGCAAAAAAATACCCTGTATCTATTTCTTTATAAATTGTTACAGCAGATATTTTTCGACTTTCTCACCTTTTATCTTGAGAAATTATAGATCCCTAGTCGAAGGAGTTTTTATTTATTTATCACTAAAACGTTATTTTTAACATTTTCAAATGGTCTTGAGCTTTTTATCAGGAGTGTATTGAGGGGTACCTCGCATCAAAAGCATGCATATAGGCTAGGTCTAGGTAGTGGTATTGGTCAGGTCGGGCGTATGGTTCGTCAATATTCACGTAATTTTGACAATCATCTGTCGAGGGCTTACAGCCAGAAGTGGTTATGTCCATTTTTAATGAAATCGGGTTCCCTTCACCCAAAGGGTGCCCGTGAGGCGTATTTTTAGTGTCACGGTTGGCGTGGAAATATATGGCATAGACACCCGTGACACTAAAAATATGCCTCACGGGCACCCACTTTGTGAATGGAACCCGATTTCGCCAAAGATGGACATAGCCACTTCTGGCTCTAAGCCCTCGCAGTAATGTTTTGAAAATGATCCAGGTTACAGAATACCGTTTTAATAGTTTCTTTTGCCTAGAGGCCATGATATGCAAGGTAGTTTGGCATTGGCTTTAATGTCTTATGTGAAATTAACGCTGTTCCGAAGGGCTCGGTTTCCTCCCGTTCCTCTGATTATAGACCCATCTCGATCACACCCGTTTTGTCGAAAGTTTATGAGAGGTTGGTTGCGTCGAGATTGGGTTGCTTTCTGGAAAAGCAGGGTGTCCTTCCCCCAACACAGTAT
>LQNS02276883.1:18049211-18067247 GCA_001587735.2 Parhyale hawaiensis | reverse complement strand
GTACATAACATATAAGGGATAGGGACTAGTGTGGTAGATTACTGACATACTATGAATAAATATTCCATACGCGCACCGAGATTATGCTGAATGTCTGGAACTTCGACTGTGAGCTCTCAATTTGCCAGTTTGGATCGAGTTTATCGGGATTACCGCAAACCGACTGCGCTTGCGACGAATGAAAGTTCAATCCGAAATGGGCGAATAGAAAACTCGACGATTGAAGTTCCGTAAGTTAAAGTTATACGGACTAGATTAATTGATTGTATTGCGGGAATCGAACGCTCTCCCCGTCCCGCTGCATAGAAAATGTGCAAGCAATTTCGGTATCAATATCTTGATGAAATTCGTGACGGCCATTTTTAATGTTTTCATTTTAAGACAATTTTTTATGTAAGACATCAATTGCAAGGGCTCATTTCTAAGTTGCATCGCCATGTCTTCACTAGTTCATTTTATCCATCTGCTCCAGAGTTTCCTTAATTTTTGCATTCATTTTGCAGTCCATAAGGCGAATATTCCAGTTTGTACAACGCGAAAAGAGGGAAGGGTTCCAAATTCTTCGCATTTTATTTTCATCCTCTTAACTTGTAGCAACATCTGACGAGGCTACGACGATGCAATTTAGCTTACGTTCCCTTCCGTTCTTTATAGAGTTTCAAAATTTCATGCATTTACTTGTAAAATTAAGGAAGTTGGATCAGAATGACAAACCCTCAATGACTTACGACCCACCAGATGAAATGACCACGGCTTGCCCCTCACACTGGGTTGCTTATTCCAAAGTTACATTCACAATATACACAAACTTTATCTAAAATAATTTCAAAAAAGTCTGCTGTTCCTGGCAGCCAAACGGGCAGGGAACGCACAAGCCGTAAGTTGATTCAAGCTCACGATTCACAAAAGCACAAAAATACTTTGAAAGTTCGTGATTCGTTCGATATGCAGCAGTTATATATTTAGTTCAGACATACAATGTCGGAACTTGTTCACACACTTTAAGTTCAGTTAGATGCATGAAATAACTAAGTCGGAACTTTTACAAGTTTGGGTGGATGAACGGTATGACGAAACTGCAGTAGGTTCTCTATATAAGATATGGGTCTTAATTGAACCTAAGAACGTAGTAATTATTGAGTCTCACAATCTAGTTTTTATATGAAAGACAAATGAAGCAATGATACATGAAAGCAGTTTGGCTATTTGTGAATTAAATAGAGTCATGCATTATTGGTGAGTAAATAATTCACCTGCGCTTTGTAAGTTGACAGATGTGGCTTAGCACTTACGGAGCGTTGTCTAGCAACTCAAAGCTCACATGGCGGTCACGCACCAGATATTAACCCTTTGCCTCCTGAAATTCAGATATTTTTTTCACTTTTATTGTTAAATTCATGAAAAATAGGTGAAACCTATATATGAGAAAAAATTTAGTTTTACTTGCAAAAACAGTATTTTCTTGCATCGGCTACTACAGATGTCGTCAGTGTCTTGGGTAATTTACATGATGCATAGCTTTTGTATAGGGAAAATTGAGAGTGGCATCTGATGATGCCGGCAGGAGGCAAAGGGTTGAAAAAACAGCAACAATAACAAACTTAGGCTTTCCTGGCGAAAATTATGAGAGCATCAAATGATTGTTCGAGGATCACCGAACTACAGAAAGTATACGTGAATTAAACGCTCTAATTATTAAATTGTGTTGTCCAGATCAGTGAAGCGTAAACAACAGTTTCCTCAGTGAATTAAATGTGCTCTTAGAGATAAAAAAATCAATTTTTTTTTTAGGTAGAACACCTATTAATGATGAACTTGTACCGTGTAACTATACTTACTTAACGCAGTAAAGCATAGGCCTACTGACCATTCTTCAACTATTCTTATAAATACCGGTAATTAAGAAAATGGTCGGAGTGTTACCTATTGGCGGAATGAGCTGAATGAAATGAAAACTTTGTTAACAGTGCGCTGGCAAATGAGCGTTACGAGGCTATGTAAGATTTGGGAACTCCATAGGTAAGGTACTACCTATGAAGAACACCTGCCGCTGACACAAAACTGGCAAGCTTTAATTGGAATACTTATAGCAAATCACAAATTCCATGCACGCTTCACGGTACTGAGCCACATTCAATAGAACTACGCTGTCATGCTGGTAAACTGTAAATATGGCTGCCACTAGTATTAGTTTGCGAGTCACTGGACGTCACAGATATTGCACCGTAATTAACTCTTTTATGATAAAATATGCAATACCAGCTAATGCCACAAAATAAATTTGAGTTGATTGCGAAATTTCAGATCTTCAAATTCATTATAATTGTCACTACTTGAAGAAACTATTTCTATAGAAGCTTAAAAATGAAATAATTCTGGAATGTTCATTGTATAACGCCTTGAAGTTTACACAGGACTATAGCTTCATATAACGTTAGTTTACATACAGCACAATAAAATCTACAAGGTCAACAAACTTGCAAATTCTCGTTGATGAAAACTGCTTAACCTAGGATTAGTCACGTGGGGTGTTTTGCAACACCAAAAACCTCCAAGTGATGGCGACCCCTACATACTATTCATTTTCAAAATTTCATTTCGAAACACGTGACTAACGCAGGGCTAAGTGCTATAGTCTGTACAAGATCTAACAATAGAGTAACAGTACTGTACTACAATATTTGCTCCAAATAGCAAAAAAGCTGAGGGTCCAGAAAAAACAGTGGAAGTTAACCTAAAATTGTGCAAACTGCGCTACGTCTACGGCTATGCGAAGGAGAAAACGCCTCAGAAAACGAAAACACTTAACAAACAAGCCCAAGCGTAGTAAAAACTTTACTAATTTAAGTAACGTCACACCATACTTTCTAGATAGGTTTATAAAAAATAGAAGTCCTATAGGAATTCTAACAGTATCGTGATTATTATTACTTGCCTTACATGCTAACTACTATAAATAAATTTCACGAAAACTTCTAGTCATTACTAACCAACCCGGGGATAGTAATATGCTCACTAATAGCTCTTAATTAACTGCACAACGTTCACAATTGATATTTTTTCGATGCTTTGTCGTGCCTCTTAATACAAGCCCGATGACCAAGCACAACCTTTGTAAAACTCCAATGCACCTCGTCTTTGGGTTTCTTAGTAAAATTCTCTACTTTATATTTCAATTGCAATGGAATTAAAAAAAAGTTAGATATATACTACCATACGTAATCCATAGTCTAACCACCGTTAATTTACAAAATCCGACAGTTTCAATTGAACATAGATTCTTATTTGTTGCAACTGCATCTTCATTGAAAACTGGAAAGTATATGTAACAAATTACCAAGCAGAGTCCGTAAATTTCGCATTCTCATACTCGGTATTTTGCGAGCTCTTCGATCTTCCACTCTCTATGAATTTACCACCAACAGTCGAGATGTTCATATTGGTAGGTAGTACAGAAGAAGGTAGCTAACCATGACGCTAAGCTAGTAGCAGGGACTCGTTGCAAAGACCTAAAACTGAATCTTGCCACTTGCGCTAAAAACCTTCATTATGAAGGAAAAATGGTGCCCACTTAGAAACACTACAATGACCATACATAAGGTAGGTACCTATGGTAAAACCTATGGTAACATTAAAACTAAAATTGGTAAAGCGATTTGGTTTTTGCAAGTGAAGAATGAGCTTTTAAAGTTTTATATTAGAATAATGCAACACATTCAAGTATGGAAAAAAATATCCTTTGAATGACCTCCTTTTTTGACCAAGCAATCGCGAGCTCTTGCAACGGTGCTGTTCATTACTTTCTCTAACGTCGCCGTTGAAATGTTGTTAATCTCCTGGCTGAGGTTTCTTTTCAGCTGCTGCAAGGTCTCAGGCAGATCAAGGTAGACTTTTGCCTTTAAGTATCCCCAGAGAAAGAAATCAGGAGCGCTTAAATCTTGAGATCGGGGAGGCCACAATATGTCGCCAAAACGAGAAATCAATCTGTTGGGGAAAATTGTTTTCAACATTTGAATTGTTGCTCCTGCTGTATGCGCTGTAGCTCCATCGTGTTGGAAAAACGTATTTTCTGTGTTGCTGTCTTCAATTTCAGGTAACAAATATTCTTGAATCATCTATCTATAGCGGTCTCCATTAACACAAATTGCATCACCGTTAACATTAAAAAAAATGGTCCAATAATCCTCGAAGATGTGATGCCACACCATACTGTTACTTTAGCTGAGTGAAGTGGACGTTCATGAATTAGCTTTGGAATTTAAGGCGCCCAAAATCTACAATTGTGTTGATTAACAAAACCATCGAGGTGAATATTCGATTCATCGGTCATGATTATATTCTTAATAAACTATTCTGCCAGCTGCAAAGAACCTATTAGCAAAATCTAACCGCTTTTAGTACTCCATAGGTTGGATATTTTGCCAAGATCCGTCTCAGTGAAGTACGTGATATTCCCAGTTGAGTTGAACGTATCCTATAGTCGAAGTTTTTGCCCGATCAGCAACACTCGTTGCAACAAGTTGGAGTGAGGCATCATTTCGTACGGTCCGTGGTCTGCCACTACGTTGTTCGTCTGCAGTTGTCCCGCTTTCTCGAAATTCCAATACCAGAAATCTTATGCACTTCTTCGCAGGACTTCTTCCAATACCAGCAATGTTCCTGCATATCCTACAAGGAGGTTCTAATAGAGGAGTGCACCCTCTCTATTTACCCTACGAGAGCGTTTCGAGTAAACTTTTCTCTTGAACTGGCTGACTGGCATAGCCAATCGGAGAGTGGCATTACCTCACGCAGCCTGTATAGGAAGGGGTCCTGAGCTCAAATTTTCATAGACATTAACCATCGACGAAATTCTAGCGGATGGAAGTATGTAAAGGAAACTTGTATCCTGTACACCAATTTATGATGAAAGTAACAGAGTGAGCACAGGGATATAAATCTTCAGGCACGATTTTCTTGCAAAAAATATTGAAGAACTGCCTGTCTGTATCTTCCTTAATTATACCTATGTGCTGACCACTGCTCGTCCCACTGCTTGAGCAGTTCAGCCACTTCAGGGACTCCAAACGCCAACTCTAGTCACGTGACAAAGCCACGTGTTTACTCGCCCAGAGAGTGCTTGCGCTTGCTCCTCCCATTAGAAACTCCTTGATATCCTCTGAATTGCAGTAACCAAACAATTACTTCGGAAGTAAAGTTCCATGATTCTTGCTCGTTGTTACGCTGAGTAACGATTCATTTTGAGAGAGAGATATTCTATGGATTTGAACAGTAATGCGTTGCATTGTTAGTAGAATAGATACAATAATAAAAAAAAATTTAAGTCTCCTCTTTCATTTGTAATAAAAAAAAGCAAATCGCTTTACTAATTCTAGTTTTAATATTATATATATTTTTAAAGGTACCTTACTTATGGCCCACTCTTTATATGGTGGCCGAGATAAGTTTGTCTTTCACAGAAAATACTTCTAATATTGCCACATATATTAGGCGAAGATTGGAATATATAAATTTTATAAATACATTTTACACCAATTCTTTGCCTATGATTTGAACAAAAAGTAAATCCCTCAAAACTTGCGAGATTCTTTGTGAAGTAAGAGAAGGTGATCACATGTTAGTGATGTTACAACATCTCCGGAAGGAGATTATTCTTATTGCTCCGCTGATTTTTCTTCTAGGTCGCTCGACATTTAGATTTTAAGAACAAACACAACGCGGTTAATATTCTTCCTCCTTAATCCTTTTTCTCAAGGTTGTGTCACTTTGCTACAAGGGTTGTTGATGCTATTGCATTCCTACAGGTGGGAATAGGTACTTATTAACAGGGTTATGGTCCAGCCCTAATAGGCTAGCCAAACGTGGGTGTTTAATGAAGGAAGTGTGTCTGGTTTTAGCGCTTCAAGGTCTTGCCACACTTTTAGTTCACTGAACGGAACTCAGTATGTTGATATTCGTCCTTCCCAAGGCATAACCCAACAACAGTCAACAAAAGTTTTGCTTAGCGTATGAATACATAAAAGTCTATCAAATTTAACACAGTAGGCAATCGGCTTCATATACTCTCAGTTTAGGGGCTCGTTCGATTTGGGTCATCAAAGTCGATCTAAGCTAAAACCCCTGGACTTTATTTTTGTTCAGAACTGCAGACAAGAATTGTTGCTACGTCACTTTGAATCGTGTTGCAGGTTTTAGAAGCAACCCAATTATATCGAGTCAGTTGAAAGCTCCATTTTACGGAGCACGATTGAACTCTTTGAAGTCGTAAGCTCGGTACCCACTTGAAGATTTTTTTGGCACTAGGCCTAGCAGCTTAGAACCAATTCAACTAATCTGACTGCGTAGTCGTGGCTGTGACTACGGTATGACGTCTAGGAACGTCCTGCTCTAATTCTTAACATAATCTCTGTGGATTTACACTGCCTATGATTAAAAATGATAGTTGATAATTAGTTATTGGTATTTGCTATGCTCTAAGAAGTGAGTAGCGGCCGAGATTTTCTACAAGTTTTATACAGTAATATATATTATGAGGAGATAGATTAGTGAATAGTTTGAGCCTCCGTCTCCACAGCTAAGGTGATCTAACAAAGGAAGCAATTAAGGACACATAAGATGTCGATAGAAGCGGGGAACCCAAGCACGAAGGTCTTCCCATCCAGTATCAATGCGCATGGGAACAGCAAATCGGGAAAGAGGAGGAAGAACAGGATAAAGCATGAGTAAGTAGGAGTATGAAATCGGGAAGGAAGCAAAGTGGGCACGGAAGACAGACGTCCCGAAGGCCTAGCTAAAGGCTAAGGTAATCTAGAGGGTCCCCTCAGGGTACTTCTCCCTCTAACATAGAATGGGTGAGCCTAACTAACTTAACCCTATGGCCCATCCTAAGCCCCCTGAGGGACAAATCAAGCAGAGACCATGCCCCAGGAACGTCAACGAATTAGGCGAGTTGACTCTAAACTGCCAGGGCCAGCCACTGAAAGTCGTAAGTGGGCACCGCGCTCAATACAGGTTATCAGAACGCGAACAAACAATGCACCAGTCTGAAGTGTTGGACGAATCGAGCCGAGCTGGTTTGGCTCAGATCAACGTTGGTGACCCAATCGAATGCGTCCTGAGTTGCGCTAGGAACCTGGGACAACCGGTTTTCAGTTTTTGCAAGTCTGGTCAAGGCTTACATTCTACAAAGTTTACTCGTAACCTGTTAAGCATCACATCGGCAGAGGCTGCGTCCATGCGTATAATTCTTGCACCAACATGCGAGTTAATCAAACTGAATTAGTTATTCATCTACTACAGCACAGTAACAGCCACATTTACCACCGGTGGCACATTGTAAGCCGTTTTAATTCTTAAAGGGCCACGGTATTAGTTCAGGAGTACACCATATGTAATGGTTTTAACTTTAGTATCGTGATTCTTGTAGATATTAATAGATTAAAAATAATTAAAATCGCACCCGTCATAAATTGACGATTCATGATATATTATAGAAAACTATGAAGTAATCCCGAAGAAAAATCACCATTATAAATTAGGTAGGCTAAGATTTCAAGGATTTTCTACAACAACTTCACTTCCTATGCCAAACATGGCGCCTCTGTTCAAAACAATCAAATTAGTTTCATGGTATAACCTTTTAGTTGCTTATTGAATAATATGGTAAACTTCTCGTTTAAGACCTTCATAGATTTTCGGCGTCTTAAAGTATTATTTAGGTAGAGTAAGGCATTCTACAAGGTTTTTTTTTAGGAATAACGTTTTCGTCGGAAATGCTTAGTTTTCGAGATATTTAACTGGAAAGTTTCCATTGTTTTTCGATGAGAGAAAATAAGATCCGTCATTACGGCCATGTCGCGTCACTTAGCAGCTTTGTTTACAACATGGCAGCGTAGCGGTATAATGCTCTACACTGTTTATATATATATTTATCGTAGGATATTAGCCGAAACAGTCCTTGCTTCCTTACCTTATGAATGAGAGCCACATTGTAGCCAGACATTTCTCATAGGATATCAGCAGAACCAGTCCTTGATTCCTAACCTGATGAGTAAGAGCCACGTTGTAGCCGAAAAACTATTTACGGGGCTTCGTTCTCGATTGCGCGACATAGCCGTAATGGTGGATCTTATATTCTCTCATAGCAAAAAATGGGAACTTTAAAGTCAAATATCTCGAAAGTTAAGCATTTCCGACGAAAACGTTATTCACGAGAGAACTTCTTAGAAAGTCTTATTCTACCTACATATGACCTCAAAATATCGAAAATGTATGAAGGTCCTGAACGAGAATTTTACCAATGATCTTAATACTTTATTTCAGTCATTTTCGAGCATGCGAAAAGTTAGGTTAGGCCAGGTCAGGTTCTACTAAATAATTTTATAGTACCATAACTTGTGAACAGTTTCAACTCTATGTCTCGTGAGACTATAATTTGCAACGTGCACAGCTTTTAAATTGTTTTCACTGAACAACATTTACCAGTATCACTATAGTTTCAATTTCATAGTGCTTATGGCGTAGCTACTTTCTAACTTCAACCCAATGCTATTCCTAAACAAGTTAGCCTAATGTTTAATGTGGTAGATGGAGGGTTTAGCTTATTTTAACCGAGCTGTGTTACTTTGCTTCAAGGATTCTTCGTCCTATATTAGTCCTAAGGGAAAACAGCCATTTTAGAGAGGTAGCGGAGCCTGGTATTAACCCCTTTACCGAGCAAAGGTGATCGTAAATGCATGGACACTTCCATATAACGCTAGTCCTACAAAAGCATTTTTATTTGTAGCCTGGTAAAGGGTTAATTTGGGCCAATTGACCGCCTTACTCCAAGTGACGCTTAACAGGCTAACGGGAGGAAAAAGTAACGAACATACGTTTTCGCCTGCAACAAGACTATGAAATTGCTACGAGATTTAAATCTATGGAACAAGTCACTTACAGTGAGTATTGGTATAATGTGAATCTACGAAGCACTAACAGATCTGGATCTGACAAAACTATATAGCGATGCCTTTGTGCGGCTTAGATATCAAGAAGTGTATCAACACTTGAAGGATGCCGTGGAATTTTCGCAACACCTTGCTTAGAAAATTCACACTCTTCTTGAACTGTTAGTCAGTGCAAAAAAAATTAGAAAACGAAAGTGAACGTTTTCAAAAATTTGCTCTGGCAAAAAGGCCAAAAGTCTGAAGCGATCTTTCATAGAGTAGTAATAGAAAAGCTAACACAAAATTAAAAATTATGGTGCAAAAATATGGTATTATTTTACTTTGGATGCAGTTGATCTCGGCCCTCGGTGACCTCGGCCTAGTGAAATTGGCCCACATCATCGGTGATTTCGGCCCACATCTCGGCCCATCTCAAATTTCTGCTTACCTACTTAGAGAGATGTTTTCATGAATCTATAGGAGTTTACTTTATGGTCAACAAAACAAAACATATATATATAAACTTATTAAGCTATACCTGCAATTTTCCCGTTTTGTGCGTAGGTAAAATTTCATTTCTTACATGAACCATTCCGTTCTGTAGTGTTACCTATTGCTGAGACATTCTAGCCTTTTACATAAATCTCAACACTATGATCTTGCTTCCTTGCTTTCGAGTTAATCTCTTCAAGATGAGGTGTACTTATGATTTTTAACGAGTTACTAAAGTATGAAAAATATAGCATGGAAAAAGACAATACAGTACTTACTTCGGCAGCCATTACTGTGGCTGTTTTTGGCGATGGTCTGTTCTTAGCTTTCCTAACCTATCCGGGTTCCTAATAGCATTCATCTAACGCTACTCTAACCTAGCGCACCTCACCTAATCCTAACATAGGTACCTAACTCAAGTCATCATCGCCGATAGGGCTGCCGTTCTAAGTTGCATGGGAAGAAGCACGTAACAGCTGTTGCTCTGTACGGTCCTAAAATTATCTGTGAGTTCATTCTCATATAGGTACTGTATAAACTAGAGAAGCAAAGAGTGTGTTACGTACGCTCTTTGCTTCCTGAGTGGAAAATAGGAGATGGGTCGAAATTTGGGCCGAGATCACCGACGAGGTGGGCCGACTTCACTGGGCCGAAATCACCGAGGGCCGAGATCACTTGCACCCATTTTACTTTAACTCACATCTGTTTTTTTTTTTCTTGCTATTAGTATGTTAATTTGGTCAATTTAAGACAATTTACACGAATTACATTTTCGTTGCAAATGCTTAGTTTTCGAGATATATGACTTTGAAGTTCCCACTGTTTTTCTATGGGACAAAATGCCGACCGACCCCATACAAGCGAAATTCGGGATAGGCAAGGTCAGGTAAGGTTAGGTTAGGTAAGATTAGGTTAAGTACGGTTAGGTAAAGTTAGGGTAAATGTTTACGAGAGGGGCTCGGGTGATTTTAAATTTTTTTTTATACATTAAATCGTTTTCCTTACACCAATTATCAATGTTATGCACATTTTAGGTCGGCGTATAGCGTTTTCTTTGAGTTATAACACTTTAAACTTTTTATTTTCACCTATATAAAAGTGAAGGTGACAGCCACCACCACCGACCACCACCCTTAGTACCAGGAAGCTTGTTAACAATGGAGCCATTGGTTAGGCCGAAAACCAAGGTTACCGTAGAATGGGGTAATTGAGATATAGTGGGGGTAATTGAGATCAATGATTCTTGTGGCCTTGTTAGAGTACTTACACAATCTATAGGCTTGTGGTAGCCTAGGTATCTGCCAGGATTTGACATTTAAAAAATATGTTCTGATTTGTGTAAGTGCTTTAACAAGGCCACAATAATCATTGATATCAATTACCCCCACTATATCTCAATTGCCCCACATTATCTCAATTACCCCATTCTACGGTAGGTAAGGCAAGGTAGGTTCTTCTAGGGACCTACCTATATTTGCTAGCAGAACCTGCCTTGCCTCCCTAACCTAGGTTTTTGGCCTAACCCATAGCTTCATTGTTTGGGTAGTACCTCTATCACACAGGCTTACGTAACTAAGCGCATTCGTTTCCTAAAACGCGGTGCGTAAGCTTACCTTCTTACCTTATAGATGTGATCTTTGATTTCAATAAAATTTTAGTTTCGTTGCTGACTGTAGAAAATAATGGAGGCGCTTGAACTTGCTTTGGTACGGCTTAATAAACAAATATGTAGCAAGATAGCCGTTCGAAATGGTTTTCACAGCGTCTTAGCGAGGCACGGACGATCGTCCGTCGCGTAACGGTAAACATTTTACACCGTAAAACGGTGTCATCCTTCACTTTAAAATGGGAGAAAATAAGAAGTTTAAAGCGGTATAACTAAGACAAAACGTTATGCGCCGACTTAAAATGTGCATGATATTGATACTTGGTACAAGAAAAAACGATTTAATCTACAGAAAAATTGGAAAATTACCCGAGCCCCTATCGTAAACATTTACCAAAGTTACGTTAGGTTAGGTACGGTAAGGTTAGGTTTGGTTCCTTTTAGGGCGTTAGCAAGCCTGTAGTGACACCAGCTATTTTCTTCCATAGAAAAACAATGGGAATTTCAAAGTCATATATCTCGAAACTAAGCATTTGCGACGGAAACGTTATACATGTAAATTGTCTTACATTGACCCAACTAACAAGCTAATAGCAAGAAAACCCCCCCCCCAAAAAAAAACATGTGTGAGTTAGAGTAAAAATTTACCAAAAATTTTGCTGAACTCCAAATTTCTAGACTCATAAACAATGGACCATTATTCAAGAAAAATTACTGGAGAAAACAGTAGTTTTGACCACGAAGAATGCATTGACAGCGGAAAACAGCGATGCAAAAGCTAGTAGAATATTCAAAAAAATCTTATTCTATATTAAAATGGTAAACTACTAAATTAAGTGAACAAACCCCGATTAAAGCTGCTGTTGCTACCAATAACTGTAGTAAAAAGTCATCCAGTTCATTCTACTATTAGAGGCAATGACAAAGAAGAAGAGATATTTAATGCTAGCAATTCACAGACTTAAATACCTATTCAAAACAGAATTTTCGATTTCTGACATAAATTAGGTTTGAATTGAAATGTAAAGCACCAAGCTCTCCGTTACCTTGGGGATGGAGGGGCGCTCTTCTAGGCGATATGGTTTTCGAATACTTCTATTCTCTAATTTAGTTTTCGAACAATCATTGTCAGCTTAAACTAAGTGCACAATGATTTAGAGGGAATATTTCAAAATTGGTAGATTTTTAGGGCCTTCAATGTATAATGCTAATGTAGGCTTATAACATTTCTTATGGGAAAAACTGGTGCGGTTTTCAAACAACAAAAATTGAACAGGTTCGAAAAAAGCGACTTCGCTTATGATTTAGGATAATTATCTAATTATTCAATTGACTTACTAATTATTTAACTACGTGATTGGTTTCGTTCATAAACAGAGGAAGCTGAATGAATAAGTATGTTCGAGAACCGAAGTCCTACCGATCAGTGCATACTTAATCATAATTTCGAAACTAGGAGATTTTGCAGGGTTAGTAAATTTAATATCATTTTCTGCTAGATAACCTAAAACACTTAATGGTAGAAAAGCGCTAATTTATGTTCGAAAATGACGCATGTGGTTACTTTCTCGGCAATGAAGATGAAACGAAGATGTGGCACATACCAGGCGTAAAACAGTGCTGTATATTAATCATTACATTTTCATAACTATCATATTTCATCTGTTTACCGGTTTGCTTAATAACCAATCGTATGCACTCTGCAGACTTAGCACTTACGTAAAGACTAACTTTTTGTTACGGTATGAAATAAAGTGCAGGTGAATGTTTAAGATTAATCAAAAACGATACAGAAGTCACGAGTGTAATCTGTTTACCATTAACGCCTACGACACACCCGAAAGCGGTAAATCAGACGCTTAGAATTAATGCTCCTAGCAAGGTAAAACAGGCCGGATTAGATTATATCGATAGAACTTGGTTATCCACAAGAGCCTCAAGTCTTCTGATACTGACGGTATATTGTGGTGCCCGCATCACTTTACAACTAGCACCAGAATTCCCACGCAAATCTACAGCCGGCGGCATAGCACACCCATCCACGACAGCAGTCAGACCAGCACTGAGCCAGTGAGCCCCAAACAAAGCGCGGACACACAATCAGCTTGGGGCGTGCTGCAATCAGGCCTTCGGTGTCATCTGTGCTACAGCAGCCTCCAATGCGACACAGGCTGGGTAACACCGGGTGACACAGATGACAACCCTCCTAAACCATAGGGTTATGAGCTGGGTAACACTGCCCTTGTTTACAAATATTGACTATGATGCTCAATAATTGGTATTATTACAAATGTATGACTGCCATATATTGCTTGAATTCAAGCATGTGACGCACTTTTGTGTAGTTTACTTAACTTTTTATCCTAAAATACAGCCAAAATTAGGCTTGCCGAAAATTCTGCAACACTTTGTTGGGGCGCTGAGATCGCTCGTCACATTCACTGCTACAGGGGTGACACTGCCAGGGTAACACCGGCGTCTGATTGTAACACGCCCCTAGCATCAGAGGCCCACACTGTCACCTAGACATCCTCGTTTCTGCTCCGCCACAGCATGCTGTAAATACGAGTATGTTACTGAAAATTTTGGCATCACTTTTAATGGACACGCTCAATTTT
This sequence comes from Parhyale hawaiensis, assembly GCA_001587735.2. NCBI lineage: Eukaryota > Metazoa > Arthropoda > Malacostraca > Amphipoda > Hyalidae > Parhyale > Parhyale hawaiensis. The sequence continues at coordinate 18,053,604 of LQNS02276883.1, read as the reverse complement.
TTGACATTGATTGTTTATTTGAGTGACGTTATTTGTATAGTAATAATTTTCCGCATTAGCGATGCGTTCTTAACGTGGATTTCCAGGTCTAACGGCTAGTGCACTGATAGCACATACTGCATGTGAAGCTGAAAGTCTCTTTGTAAAGCCATCGCTCTTATGGTCGCTAAGCTCTAAACAAAGAAGCTACGTACAATGTTTTTTCCTTCCACACTAGAATATAGCTTTAGACCGGAATAAATAAGGTATCATGAATTAGGGATTGGGCTATTTCTACATTTTTAACGTTGGGACATATAGCCCGACTGGTAATACGTCCTCAGATAGATGTTCTCACGTTAGTTCAATTAAAAGTTACTGGGAAACATTATCCAATGGACCATCAAATGGTTAAAATCAGGTCGATGAGATATCTACAGTGGTGGAATTAGATCTGTTGGAATTCAGGAAAATTTGAGTTGGCAACCGAAAATTCTCATGGAAGTGTTCAGGAAATGAGGTAATGTTCGATTTCCCTCGTCAAGACACGCATACATTTACGTCATTCATCAATTTGTTACAGAAACTCTGCTGTCATAAAGCATCTGTTTGCATCAAGGAGCTTCTATAGAGAAGGAGGGAGCCCTACGGCCCAAACACAGATTCGCCAGCGAGTCAACGAGATCTCTTATGGCTGTAAGATCTCATTGGTGGAAGTGACGGGGAGCAGTGAGTTCACGGGGGAGCAGCAGACAAACCGAGTTACTGATATGCGATTGGTGCATAGCTACGCGACTGGCTGCAGCCAAAAGAGACTCTTTACTGATATGCAATTGGTGCATCCGATGACTGGCTGACAGCCATAAGAGACTCTTGAGCTTCACGGGCGAGGCTCCTGGCTCCCTCCTCTCTATAGAAGCTCCTTGGTTTGTATATTTGTTGACGTATAGCAGAAACTATTTATTTTACTTCATAAAATTTTTAATTGGATCTTCCTTGCCTGATTAGTAGATACTAGCAATGGGGTTGATAGTCAGTGACGCATATGGCAGTAGTTGCAAGAAATGCGATGCCATCTTCTGTATTGTACTTCACTTTTTTTAGTATGCTTCACTAAAATTATTATCTGCTCATACAAAAAGAAATCCACGCTGTCATGAAACTTATTTTTGCTAGAGTCTTTTTGGAAACCCACCGACCGCAACAAAACACAAGGTAACTCGATAACACTGACATATACTTAGCCTTTAGCCCGGAGAAGACATTTACCCGAGGGACACTCAGTGAGGACACACCCCCGCCCCCCATTCGTCGCGTGTACAGCACACGTTTTCACTCCGCTACACGAACTGTAAGCCTATTTCTACTTCCAAAGGTAAAATAGATGGCGTCAAAAACTTTGCGACGGCTGTAGTGATTGCTGTCAAAATTTTCAGAGAAATAAGAACAACGCAGTGATTCGAGAATCAAAAGTCGACGTGGGTATCCAAGATACGGTCAGTATCGGAAGAGTTCAGGCCTGCTCAACTGCAGCACTGACGTCTTCACTGTATAAAAAATCATTGTAGCATCATGCATGGAAATGCCTAAGGAAACGCAAGGTTAATCTTATTTTACTGAGGATTTGTTACATCACTACAAGGATTCTTTTTCCTACATGAAGACAAGAGGAAAAAGAATCCGTGTAGCGAAACAGCTCAGCCTGAGTAAGTGTTAAAAGAAATGATTGAAATGCGAAACTGACTACCAGGAGGCATGCTTTATGAAGTTCACAGTTAAGTAAAATATCTTTTGGAGACTATCAAACACGAGCATCAAGGCAGCAATAAAAAGTTACCTGGCTGGTATGTATGGCAATATTCACTACGAGTGAATAAAATGCCCTTTCTAGAGACCTTGAAACACAAGCGCCAGGGCAGCGATAAAAATGAACGTTCTTGACCCACGCACTATTCTTACAACACTTTATAGGGCAAGTAGACATCTAGCGCGCATAGAATAGTATAGCCACCGTTGACTATCAATTAAAACAGAAATAATCATCCTAGGTTATAGCACGAACGCTGAAAAAACCGTTGCCCCTAAACCAGCGCGCTTTCCCAGGCAGCGACGGAAAGCACACGTTCTGACGTGTTGGCACAGCACGGCAATTCCAAATCATACTCAACACGAGCACGGCTAGGCAGGTATTTACCGTTTGTGCGCGGGAACGCGTGCCAGTTGAAGGGCAAGTCTTCTCAGCTCAGGTCCCTGGCACACAAAATGCCGACGACACATGGAAATTAATAGTCCACTACCCTAAAAAATTTCTAGGTCGCACCAGAAGTTTCTGCGCTGCTTCAGTTGTTGGTGCAAACCAGAATGCTCTTAATTGGGTTTATGAATATTTCATTCGGTAGCGAGCGGTAATTGTGCAATGAAAAGTAATCGTAAAATTACCCTACCCCAGGGTTCGTAACGCACTAGAACCTGCTGAAATGAGTATTTTACAGTGAATTCTCCCACTCTAAGTAATGATGATTATGATGCGTGCAGGTTAAACCAACTTCACAGAAAACAATTGCTCTCATTCAAGGGCTAAGTGGACAAGTGATGCACACGTTGAAACTTTTACGGCAGCAGTAAATGGGATTCTTAGGAGGATTACCTCACTTGTGTCAACGTCCTTCAATAATTTCGTCACTGTCATCTACAGACCGCAGTGTACGTTGTTCCTGAAATAACACACGTCGGAATGTCATACCAACAAAACATTTTTATCGCTTCGCCAGGCCGTTGCTTTCACAAATGTAGAACTTTCGATTAGTTTCTTCGACATTATCTGGTAACTACCAGTAGTTCTAACCAGTACGAAATGTAAACTGATACGCTATCAGCCTAAAATTATCTAGAATTAACTAACTACTCAACCGCGAGATCAACAAGGGCCTAATGAGCAGCTTAAGAATAGGCGCTAGCAAAAAATATTTACACGTAGGCTATTTCCTCGAGTTCTTTCTTCTTTTTGATGTGATAGTAAATTTCTTCGACGCTTGGTCTGAAGCAGTCGGCCAGGAACGTTTCCATAGATCGGTAGAAGTGCTCCCTGACGCCCCACAATTGATGACCTTCGTCACTGTAGGTCTGAAATTAAAAAAAAAATCATGTTGTATCCACATAGCTTACCAAAAAAAGATAATTTTGCAAAGAAGCTAGAAGCTTCATTGCTGTAGATCTAAAAAAAAAACAAATTGTGTTGCATCTATTTACTATTGCACGGTGTAATGATGAAAGGACATAACTCTACAAACAGTGATGACTTTTATCGTTTCATTTTTATAAAGTATGACTTTCTTGTAGTATCCGTACATATATTATTTTACTGGGTAACGATGAGAGCAACTAGACGTTAGGTACGCATAGTAACAAATGGCAGGCCTTCGATGAACTAAGTATAACAATGTTACACGGAACTTTACACCCCATGTAAAGAAAGTACTCCGCTCCATCTATACCATGAAATAACAAATTATTCGACCATTTAAAAAATCTCTCTCCCACGATAGCCTTTTGACGTCGTTAGAGCCTGCCAATCGTTGTCTCCGCATAAAAAAAAAAAAAAACGAGCACAGCTTCCTCACTTCTAAATTACTGAAAATTCAAAGAGAAATCTAAATCGTCACTAGCGACACTTACTAATCCAACCGGAATGACGGCAAACGAATTTTTGAATCTTTTAATAAACACAAACCTGTGTTTCAAGGACGCGACAAAACACGTGAGTTAACACGTTCATTTGAGTGTCGTGCGAACCCGTATTTAGGCGGTGGTAACAGCAAAAGAAACAAGACTAAGAAGAAGAAATTATCACTAAGCAATAAATTAAAAAAGATAGGAAATTAGGGGTCTATATTTTCAAAAGAAGCTCGTTTCGCATGCGCTCCATTTTCTCGCGGTAATGTCAGAAATGTAGGCCTTACTGAAGTATTTGACCACAATGTAACTATTGCATTATCTATCTTAATGCTTACCATCTATATCTTTACTTACTGTTTATACCTCAACGTACCCACCGTGTATTTTTATAATTACCAGAAATTACCATTGAGTTCTTTACTTGCCATCTATTCCATAACTAACCTACTACATAACCACTTTAATAATATTTTACAGTTACTAATTTCTTCCATCACTTACCATCTGTCTAAAAAGTATGCCTTCATCTGTGAGGGCCTTGGCGAGCAGCATACTGTGGTGGTAGTGCACCGTGTGGTCGGCAGTGCCGTGCACCAGCATCAAAAATTTATTTTTCAAATTTCCCGCCACTTTGGTGACGTCAGCGGCCTCGTAGCCTTTGTAGTTACTGCCTGGTAATATGTGCGGTAACCCCATGTAGCGTTCGCTGTACACCGCGTCTGGAGAAAAAACAGTGTTA
>LQNS02276883.1:18024961-18048631 GCA_001587735.2 Parhyale hawaiensis | reverse complement strand
AGCATCAAAAATTTATTTTTCAAATTTCCCGCCACTTTGGTGACGTCAGCGGCCTCGTAGCCTTTGTAGTTACTGCCTGGTAATATGTGCGGTAACCCCATGTAGCGTTCGCTGTACACCGCGTCTGGAGAAAAAACAGTGTTAGCAGTTATTCGCTCTTGCGTATGTATAGTAAAATGGGGAGATGATAAGGCGTAAGATGTGTGACAGCTCAAATAGCATGTAGTGAATATGAAACATCGCTTAAATCACTGAGTCACACTTTGACATGCAAAAAGACTGCATGTACGCATAGAAATTCTGGCAGTGAGTTGTGTACGTGTTGTCTCGTGCGCCACCGCTCACATCCCAGCACACCCCATCTCCTATTCACCGTGTCTGGTAATTCTTGTCTGGCTCACCAGATGGTGTTCTCATACCCTATTAATGTGTTTATATCCTGAAACTACCTCCGTAAAAATATGGATCTTACCAAAATGCTCCCATCTGGTGATGGGCGCAACAGCCACGCCGCACTTGATGATGTCCTCAGGGTCTCTGGCCATGGCCATGAGCGTCACAAAAGCCCCGTACTGCCAGCCCCACATGGCTATGCGCGACGTGTCGATGAAGTGGAGCTTTTCCTTCATGTGCTCGATGACAGCCAGTTGATCCTCCACTTCCTTCACGCCTAAATTGTGATACACCTGCAAACACAGAGGCGCATGAAAATCTTTCTTCATTAATCCATTTTCTACAAAATTGTCTGAACAATTAGAATCAACGAAGAATGAAGGCCCGTACGTATACCACTGAAGAGTTAAAAAAAAACTCAAGTAAACAGTTACTCTGCGGAAAGGTTAGTAAGAAATGGGTGTACTGACGCCAACAAACTTCCTAATGTAACTATAATTAATCATGCAGAGTTCATTAACAATGTCACTATAAAGCTCTCACAACGTACCAGAGCCTGGCACGATGGCCATCGCCGATTATACGATCGTGATGGTGTGAAGACCATCGCCATCGGAAAAACTACGATGCTACGATGGAACATCGCAAAAATTCATCTTTGAAAGCGATGGTCCGTTGGAAATTGCATCAAACAATCGGCGATGGCCATTTTATCCATCGGCGATGGTGTTATTAGGAAGAACTGGTCCGATGAAATAGCTGAACATCCTATTTGCGATGGCATAGGATGGGCATCGTCATCGGTTGTACTTCCGATTCCGATTAAGTAATGAAATAAGGCTAAAACTAAAGAAAAAGAGCCTTCAGAGTTTCAAACACTTTTTAGTAACCTTCAAACGAAGAGTGAGTTACAAAGTTTATTTTGTAAATTTTTCGAACACGTTAGTACTGTTATTTAGTATTTTTGTTGACATATTTAGGGAAAATAAGGTACTCTAAGACGTTTTTCATCAATAACGTTTTCATCAGGTACTTTGAAATTTTTTATATACGTTTTTGGAACACGACCAACTGGCCCATATGATAAATGGGCCATATTATTGGAACGCGTATTATGCAGTATTGTACTGCAGGCAGGGATGGTGTTTGTTTCTTGCGTTGTACAAGAATTTTACCAGTATTGGTGGTTTTATACGTAATAGTTAGTTTTTGTTGGCATATTTAGGTAGAATTAAGGCATTCTAAGACTTTTCACACAAAGCATTTTCATAGCAAATGCTTACTTTTAGAGGTATTTCACTTTAAAGTTGCCATTGCTTCTTGTGAAAGAATTAAGATGGGCCATTGCGACCGCGGCGAGGAATCAAGAACGAAGCCTCGTAATACTTTTTCGGCAACAACGTTGCTCTTACTCATTAAGGTTAGGCAAGCAAGGACTGGTTCTGCTAATATCCTACGAGAAATAAATACATAAAACAGTGAGAAGCGATATCATGCTAGTCGTAATGGCGAATCTTATTTACTCTGGCACGAAAACAATAAGAACTTTAAAGTCAAATGTCTCGAAAACTAAGCGTTTGCGGTGAAAACGTTATTCATGAAAAGCGTCTTAGAATATCTTATTTTACCTAATATGTCAACGAACATACTAAATGAAATTACTGACTTCTTCGAGAAATGACCGTTTGTTTTAGAACATTCCCAGATCTAACAATGTCAATTACTATTAAGGTTTTGAAAGTTCATTATATTTGGAGCATATTAGCTACTAGGTAAATAATAACTAAACTTTGTAAAGCAGGCTTTACTTAACCCTAATAACCTGGGCTTTACATTTCGCACCTTGTATCAGGTAAGAATAGTATTACTGGAGTAAAAATAGCACACAGGCTGAAGTTATAAGAGATTCTGCTTTTATTCGTTGTCTTTGGTTTGAAATATTTGCATTTTTAAAATGTGTTAATGCGATGGTCCATCGCCGATTGTGACGCCCTACGATGGCCATCACCGATGGATATTTCGTCGTAGGTCGTCGCAGATGAAAATTGGCGATTTTTCGTTCCGATGGCGATGGAGCGATGGTATTGCATTCTCCATCGTAAGTACGATGGTGATGGCTATCGTACCACAGATTTTGCCATCGTAACATCGTACCAAAATCGGAGATGCCGAGCTCTGCAACATACTTATTATTGTCAACTCAATATAAGCAACAAACGTTTACTTTGCACCACATTGAACTTCGTCAATTAACTACCGTTTAAATCCCATGCTTCTCTCCGTAAACCAGCCGTTTATCGCATTAGATGAAATTACTTTAGTAAAAAAAGTGACCAACCTCGTGCTTCATTTTGTCACCGTTAAAGCCGGTGCCTCTGCCATCAATTCTGGCGTAAATTGTGTCTTTTTGGGAGGCCAAGTAAGTTCCAAAGTCGTGCTTCATTCTTGAGTCCACAGACTGGCTTCCTGGAGCTGCATTTCTGTAATACAGGTAGATGTCTTCAAAATTGCACCCAAAACAAAACTGATATCACGGGGGACTTTATTTTTCACTCGACCGCGGAAATCCTAATGTTCATCGAACGTAAAATTTAGTTATCATTGCAGCCTTATAACGGCAATGAAATGAATTTGGTAATTCCAGTCTTCGCAGACAGGACGAAAAGTAAAGTTGAAATCTCACAATAAAATGCATACTAACGTACAATAAGTATCAAGTTAACAATCAATAAGTAGGAGGAAATTTCAGCTTCCCGAAGACCAGATGGCAAGTAAATCTACTTTCGCAACCAAAGAAATGCAGATGTAAATTAGTACTTCACTTCAACATTCCTACAACATCCTAGAGAAGACCAGGTGACAATTTACAAGTGAAGCTACTTTCGCAATCACAGTAATACGAATGTGTGTATTAATACTCACACTTCAACAATCATAGGATAAGTGGTTATTTCATCCTCCCGAAGACCAGGTGGCAAGTAGAGTTGAACTCTTGCAATGACAGATTCCCTACCGTCCAGCTCTACCTTGAGTCTTCTCACTTGAGGCATTGCAGTGCTCGACACCAGGTCATGCAGCGTTGAGAAGTCGTCCAATACCATTAAGCGCTGGGAAAAAGTGCGGCATTATTTGATGTTCACTGAGTACTGAAAATCCTACTAACTGGTTTATAAATGATAATAATAAACTTTTATATTCCTAACTCAGTTACCATGCAGAAATTAGTCTTCAAATTGAACTTTCTAGAAACGAATGCATGGTACTGTATCGTAATACCAGCCGGCCGTGGAGTGTGAAAGCTAAAGCAAGGAGACATAGTTACAAGCTTTAGTTAACAAAATCAGCCTTTCACTCTAGGTAAAAACAAATAACACGAAAACAAGAAGTATAAAAAGCCGCCTGGAGAGCAGATATGAAACATGCGGTCGTGCAAGAGTGCCCGTTAGGGCCTGCGTTCAGAATCCTAGACCAGTGCTCCTCGAGCGCCGAGCTCTGGTAGCAACTCTCCGGTAACAAAGTTTTCACAAAATAATTACTTTTCGTCTAAAAACTAAAGGAATAATTGCGAGCATGAACATTTAAGCAGTTTACTTTAATACCGGAAAACCTACACTCGTCTGTACGTAGCTGAATGGAGACACCCACCAGTTGCCGGAAAATATCGTTATAGATAAAGCGCAAGTTGATGTAGGGCTGCCTCGTGAACTTAGTCCAGAGAAAGAAAGAGGTGCAATATATTAGACAGTAATTTTTTTTTTAAACTTGAACTTTACATTGCCCGAGCATCTATGAATTATCTCGGTACCGTATCTGATTATCAGCGGCACACCTACAAGAATCGCTGAAGAGAGATTTATCAGCATTTATTTTTATAGAGCACTAACCGCTTCACGTCAGAGAACTGTGGATGGTAAAATTTAAGCCACATAAGTGATAGCTATGATCGTAATTTTAGAAAACTGTATAATAATTAGGATTTATTTATGACTCACTGAACGGTCTCATAAATTAGTGCCGAACTAAAATACAAGCAACCCAGCTGCTTCAGGCCGAACCTTTAAATTAATAAAAAGGCCGGAAATCTTTGGCGGTAGTAATAGATTCTGCAATTTTGTTGATGATCCGTTCACCACTTTTCGAGTTAAGGTGCTAAAAACATTAGACAAACACACAAACAGACCAACCGATTATCACCAAAATTTATTCATTTCTTTATATCAACATTACTAACAATTCCTGTAAATTTCATACAAATCCATCCATAACTTTTTTAGTTATGGCGTTAAGAAAAAAGAGGGAGAAAAACAAACAAACGGATGAACGGATCTTCACCAAAAGTTAATCATCTGTTTCTCCCAACATATCTAAAAATTCTTGTAAATTTCGTTGAAATCACTCCATAACATTTTGAGTTATCTTGGTGACAGACATACAAACAAACAAGCAAACTCGACGAAAACCTAGTTTCTTTGGTGGAGGTAATAATTGCGATAGGAAATGTGTTAGGTTCCATATTACAGAAAAAAGTGCGTAACTGGTATTTCTTTAAAGTTGTAAAAAAAATATTACAGTTCTGAATTGTAGAAAATATATAACATCTCTACTTCACAGTTATTCAATTTCACAACAGCCAGACTAGATTTATTACAAAAAATTGCAGAACTTAAAAAAATTTGAAAAAGATAATACTGGATTTACCGCCCGCTTTTCAAGCACTGAAACAGAATAAACTTCTCTATTTGTCACTTTCGATCGAACACCCACAATTATTGAAATTTCGAACAACATTAGACTAGGCGGATTAGCTTACATTCGAGCACACAGAACGAATCGAATATTCCTTATAAGTTCCAAAAGTATATTACCTACCAACTTTACTGTAACCGAAGTAGACAATAATGGAAAAAGAGACCACAAGAAAAATCACGTCTATATAGTATGGCGCTGCCGGCAGATAGAAAAAAGTCAACAGCCAGATACTAGAACCTCGCGCACACCCGTAGAACAGCACATCATCAGGTGACAACAGTCTAGTGTGCACTGAGCATTGAGCTCCGAACAGACACTACTTCAGAAGGGCGGGGCTATTGCTGACATGCGCTACAGCTTTCGCTGCTGTGCAGTAGGCTGTAAAGTATAAGCCTATATCGCCTAATAGAATCTAACTTTTGTCATTGGACCTTCTAGATAAACCAACTGCAGTGGCAAGCTAATTCAGCTAGCTGTACTTGTGCGCAGCGTTGGTAACCATTAGTGTTAGCGTAGCATTTTTAACAAGACATTAATTTAATTTAAAATTATGTGTTAGGACAAAACGACTATGGGTAAATGTTAATCAACTTCCACCAAAAACACCAAACGTCAATTAATTTTTTATCGCGTAACAGTAAGAGGTTAGGAGAAATTTGAAATAACATCGATTCAGTAATAATCTCGATGAATTAGGCATTTTATTTGACTCGCATGGAGGAGTGCAATTTCCACAACAAGCATCAGCATAAATGTTGATACAAGTTAGAGTTATATTTAGATAGCATTTACAGCTTTACGTTCTTGCTAAGTTAGCATCTGCACAACATACCAAGAAGGGTAAGTGTTCCGTACATAATGTCTTATAACAGCGACCAACTCTGTTAACCACATTTATACACGGTGAATTTGATGGGATGGTTTACCGTGGCATTTATTGGAGAAAATGTCGACACTATCGTATTAGCTAAGCTCTTCAGAAATTTTCCGAACACTGCAAATAGGCACTCCTTCGGGAGAGTGAAATTTCCTTTTGGCACTTCAGGTACAATTGGCTGGAGAGAAAGAAGGCAAGGAACATGGTTATGGTGATTTTAACGACGTTTTAACGAAAAAAACACTTTTTCACTCTTGGTAATCCTCATTTTTATTAATTATTGTTATTTAAAGGAAAAAGGACACACTTTTCTTTCTCGGAAATGCACATATTCTAGCGTTTTTCGCTATTTTGAAGAAAAAAAACGCGTTTTCATTCTCGAAAATTCATTTTTTTAAATGTTGCGAAGACATTCAGTGGCACGCGTTGGGAAATTCAAATTCAGGTTAAGTTATTCATATTCAATGAGTATGTAAAACGAATTGCAGAATTTGTTTCACTGATTTTTAAGTAGTTTTTCGTTCGCATGGCGTCTAGTAGTCTAAAAGGTTACTACGTTTTTATTCGTGTGAATTAAATTCGCTACGGTGTTTCGGGCCCGCCATTCAGTAGCTTCATTTGAAATCCACATTGGCTGTATGACGCATATGACTAACTGGCTTCATTTGCAAGCCACATTTGATAGGTGAGTAAGTAGTCTCATATGAAAACCACATAATATTAGATATTTGACGCATGCGTTTAATAAGCTGTAGCCTAATTTGAAAACAGTATTCGATCGTTGACGCTGGTAACTATAGCATATAGCTACTAAATTTAAGGATCTTATTTCCAGCAGTCTCTACAAGTAATATCAATTTTCTCTCGAAACACCGGAAAATAAAAATTCCTCAGTACAACGAAAATTCCTATCTTGTAAAAACGAACATTTCCTATTGAACATTCTACCATCAGCAGATTATTGGGCGTTTTCAACTAACACACTGTGAACGCAAACATTAGTTTCTTGAACACGGAACTCACTTGAATTTGTTGTCTAAATTCATTCGAAAACGTTATGGTAATAATGGCACACAGTAAATATTGCTTACACGCTGTCTAGGTTATTGTCTACTCACAGTTAGTTGTACCCCACCAGAATATATTATAGTAAAGATACTGCACGCGTAACAACGTATACAGGAAGCTAGTAAAAGGGCATGTTCGACTGGGTGCAGGAATTAAGCCTTTGACATTTAGCTTAACAGAAACTGAAGTCAGATGGTGTGGCTCTGCCACTTTAAATAAATCATTTTGCAAGTGCTAGAAAAAAAGTGATACGTTGAGAAGGCTGAAAACTCCATTTTACGGAAGAGGATCGACGTCTTGAAAGTCTTTAGGCTAAGTGATTAAAGGCCAATAGTCAATACCTGGAGCGCAAATCACTAGGTCGAAGCCAGCGCACCTGTCTGCAGTTTCGGAGCGCATCAATTCTGTCGAACATGTCCTAAGGTAGGAGATGGGGACCCAGGCAGCTCGTATAAGGTAGGAGATGGGGACCCAGGCAGCTCGTATAAGGTAGGAGATGGGGACCCAGGCAGCTCGTATAAGGTAGGTGATGGGGACCCAGCCAGCTCGTATAAGGTAGGAGATGGGGACCCAGGCAGCTCGTATAAGGTAGGAGATGGGGACCCAGTCAGCTCGTACAAGGTAGGAGATGGGGACCCAGGCAGCTCGTATAAGGTAGGAAATAGGGACCCAGGCAGCTCGTATAAGGTAGGAAATAGGGACCCAGGCAGCTCGTATAAGGTAGGAAATGGGAACCCATGCAGCTCGTATAAGGTAGGGGGTGGGGAGTTGGGAACCGTGATACATTTACCTCATCGGAAGCAGCCACCTTGGCGAAAGCTAGGTACCCTCTACATGATTTTCTCTTACACTCAGGTAGACTTGAAATAAAACTGGCAGTAGCATATCACCTCAAGTGTAACTTTATTCTACCGTCAGTCATGCTTATGTCAGTTCTATAGTCGCTCATGTTTTTTTTTTTTTTCTTTTGCCGTCGCTTTTGACTGTTTCTTCGATCGTCATTGATTGAAAACGTAGTGGAAAGTAAATACAGTACGCAGAGTGTACATTAGTAAGTGCTTTCACCTTCGAAGAACTCCACTGAGTTATGCCCAATATTATAGTTAGATCTGCGAGTAAATATGCCTTTTATTTTAGAAAGGATTTCACACCACTTTATCCCTATCAATCCTTTATTAAAGACTCACGTTTCAATTTAATATTGTTCGTACGAGAAATTAATTTTCATTGAATGCATCACGAGCATTGACGGCTCACTCTGATCGAACAACCTACATTGTAGATCAATTTGTGTAAGAATAGCGCTAGTGATCCCTTTACCGGGGTCCGTTAAACTCCTACGTAGCAACAGCATTATGTAAGTAACCATATATGATCACTTGCAAAGTAACGATTTGAAGTGCCTTAAATATACCGAATACGTCCACTAGCAGAAACCCCAAGACTATAGCTACCTAACTGCCGAACTCGTCCCTTTAGAATTAAAAAGAAGACGATAGTTACCTCATTGCCATTTGTGGCGTAGAGGAAGGTCTGTGGCATGCCTGGTCCCAGGCACTCCAGGACAAAATAGGAAAAGTCCGGCGAGAGGTGGGCCCTGTTGTAGAGGCAGGGACTGGTGGTGTTCGTCTCTGTATCGACACATGAGAGACACTCGGGTTGTCTCAGCAAAGGTGTAAACACGAAGGGTATGCGGTAAAGATGGCGGAAACCAGGCTCCCCTTCCATGGTAGCCATGTAATACCTGGAAAAAGATGAATAATGATAGCATCGTACCAGTAGTACCCACATGTACTGGTTCGTGCTGCTGATATTTGCCACCTGGACCTTGAGGAGTACACGGCCGCAGCCAAAAATTGCTTCTCTAAGTATAAGATTTATGCAATATAATCGAAGGTGGTCACCATGTATCTTGCGATCCTTAAGCATTTGCCGGTAACCTGGTTACCCTTCCAAGGTAACCACGCACATCTTGCACCTGAGAAAAAATTGATAAAGAAAGCATAAGACTAGCTATTACCATGAGTGCTGCAGTTCTGCCTCCAATTGCGTGAAGTAATTATCATGATGTACTCCTCTGCTTGTATTACCCATTATGAAGATAATTTGCGGTGCCCGATTCAGTATTTTGCAAAGTCAAAAGCTAAATAAAACGTTTACAACAAGTATTAAACAACCGCATTTACCTTTTTTCTGTGGGCGTTACTTACACATATTCGTTTCCTTCGTCCCATCCGAGAATTTCAGTCACGACGAAAGGCCCGTGGGTCATGGGTGTCACCCTCCTCATCCCCACGTCGTAGAGGTTCACGTGGGGGAAGTTGCCGTGTTCGCCGTCCCTGACGGGAAGCCGCACCAAGAAGCTGTTACCATTGGAGGCAAACAGGGGAGCTTCGTAGATGTCGGTCCAGCTATGCTGAGCGTGCTCCGTGTGGATCTGCCAACATGTGGTGCTGAAAATTAGCACTTTTTCATTTCAGATCGATATGGCTACCGAAGTCGCAAGTTTCCATTCGCATCATCATTCCTTATCAAAATATGTTTTCCGTATTATTTAAAACTATATTTTTTTTTAAGACAAGCGATCCTTGAGTATCTGAAAGATGGCTTTGTGTTTCGAAATATGTTTTCGATTTCATCGGAAAATTTTTGCAAGTGACAACCAAACAAAGATATCTTAAAATGAATGAAAGTTGGAATGAGTGTGCTTCATTTATATTTTCAACGTCAGTGTGACGACAGCATCACTTGTTTCTTATTTATTTTGCAAAATATGTTTTCGCCTTCCTCTGAAGTAATATTTAAATGATAATCAAAACACAAAAGTCTTAAATGAATTCTATTTAGATCGGGCTAAATAGCTCGTGTATTGATCAAAATCACCTATTTTTTACGTTGTAGCTAAATATCTTTTAAAACATGATTTCCTATTTATTTGGAATTCTTTTAGTAAGAAAACTGAAACAAAGAATTTCATAATTGAAAACTATGCTAAACACTTTCTATGTAAATCTACGAGCTACGAGTATAAGAACACTACGTAGATTAAGACATATATTATTTTTGTTTTAGGTTTAATTAAGAACTCTTTAAACATGCTTTTGCTTCAGTCTATAACTTTTAAAGTGAACCCAAAATTTTGGCAGATGATTATGTTGTTCAGTGTGTTGGCGGTGTACCTTGTGGTAGTGTGACGACCATGACTACTTTCCACGAACTTTATTTGGACTTCAAAATATCTTTTCTACTTCATCTGAAATCATTTTCTTACTAACACCAAAATATTTGCCTTGATGAAAGCAGGCCTGAGCGCACTTCATGAAAATCTGGGTCGACAGTATGACCAACAATATCAACTATTTCGCTGTAGATCAAATGATTGTGGGGTACATGTTTTCTCGAGAATTTCATTTAAATCCACTTTGGAAAGAAAACAAGAATAATATTAAACCGCCTGTTAGGCATAAAAAATTACACCAAAACGTAACCTGAAATTTTAGTGTGTTGGCGATCACAATAAAAATATGCATATTTTTTATTTTGATACAGCTAGTTCACTAAAATGATGTAAGCATTGTAAGAACAAAGCAGAAACGTGAGGACTACAAACGAGATATAGGTTGGGAGATACAGCTTGTGGTTTACTTACGTCCAGTGTTTGATTGGATACCTAAATTTCAATATCAATACAGATAAAGACGAGAGCTACAAATAATAATCACAGCCATCCAGACTATCGGGTACCGACGAAATATCAGTGTCATCAAGTGCTTAGTATACATCTCAAAGAGCGAATAGCTTAATCTACTGACGACTTCATCTATAATGACATGTAGTAAAAACTAGCTGGTTAGAATTCCCGGAACGAGATAGTTTAATTGCATCACTCTTATTTTCCTTAACTTTATCATCCTCGTGCTGGGTTACCTCACTGCGAAGGCTTTTCTCCTATAGATAGACTACGGCAGGAGATAGTCCCCCTTGTGTGGCGGAACGACACAACCTGAGTTGGACTAACCCGACCACTCTCCGTAATACTTTGTCGCTGTCAGCATATCAGCGTTTCAACCTACAGTTACAGAAAGAGTTGGAAAAACTAAACCTACTCTATTGGTTCAGTTCTAAATTCAATGCGGAAGTAACAACACCACCACATTTATTCACCCAAAAGTGACACCAGCAAAACGTCTAGTCAAGTAAGACTGTTGACAATTTGGTGCGGGCATCATACGCATTTTACAAGGTTTTCGAAGTTATAATTTCACTTCTCTGGGACGTCACGATCCTAACAAAAGTATTGTTTTGCCGTACATGACTACCCTTCAATGAGCTGTGGTAACATGATCCTTACAGGCTCACAGAAGAACTGAGGAGCGTTGCAGATGGTGACAATCGTTGTGTTCTGAGGCCTGTTCATCCACATCACACTTACGGAGCTCTCTGACACCCACGTCACTGCTGTCAAGTAGAAATCTCTGCAAGAGAATAGGCATCATTACATTTCCTGTAATGCGTAACCTAATCTCATTATGGTCCACTTTGAAAGCCGGTATCGTGGAAAATGCTGAAGTCAGCATATATTCTACGCTGGAATCATTAAAACACACTGAAACTAAAATCGATACAGGAGGCTCTAGCGATACTGTATCTAATAACAGTATTTTGTCAAAGAAGCTGAACTCTCTTGGATTCACAATTACTGTTACTGGAATAAAAGCACCTTCCATTTTTCGTCTAATATTTCGCTGGCAAGTGGTAGCAGCGTCCTATGACTGTATGACCATTGTTGAAAGAAGTAAGTTGTCACAAAAATACGCAGGCAGGATTTATAATGTTAGAAAATATTTTTAAAATAACATCAACATGACGTGTAAAAAATATTAATTGCAACCATAAAGGTACCCCTAGCTGCAAGAGTGTTCAGAACAGGACTTAGATGAGGAGAGAGTTGTGGTTATTTCAATGATGAGAGAGGCCACCGCCAAATCGTCAGTCCACGAAAAAAAACGAAAAATTCGTATTTTAAAAAGTTCCAGTTAAATTGAATATTAGAGGATGTGGTTCAAATTCCCACGTTTATAATTACCTAAGCCAAAGAAGTTATGTTTTCGCTGGGTATGTCTGTCTGTCTCTTTGTTTGTTATTACCTCCGCCAAGGAGGTGATGTTTTCGTAGGCTTTGTCTGTATAACTGTATGTCCGTCTGTTATTCTGTCTGTCACCAACATAACTCAAAAAGTTATAGACGGATTTGGACGAATTTTACAGGGTTTGTTAAGAATGTTGGAAAAAACAGATTATTAACTATTGGTGAAAATCCGTCCATCCGTTTGTTCATTTGTTTGCTTGTCTGCCTCATTTTTCTCAATGCCATAAGTCAAATGCCATAAGTCAAATGCCATAAGTCAAAAAGTTATGGACGGATTTTTATAAAATTTACACGAGTTTTAAGTATATCACAAAGAGTATATGACCAAATTTTTGGATTGATCTATTAGTTTGTTTGTCACTGTTTTTATTTTTATGCTTGTTAGCACAATAATAAAAATATCATGAATGAATCTCAATGAAAAATACAGGAGTTGTTAGTAATGTTAAAGACATCAATGATTAAATTTTAGAACAGATCGGTTGGTTCGTTTGCATGTTTGACTCATGTTTGTCACTATATTTGTTAGCAGCATAACTCAATAAGTTACCAGCGGATCTCAAAAAAAAAAAAAATTACTGAATATGTCAACACTGCTGAAGGGCACAAATGATTAGATTTTGGTGTTGATACAGAGAAAATCATGGTTTCAGATAAAATTTAAACTTCTCGTTACCGTTGCCTTGCTTGGCGGAGGTATGCCCTCTCAGAGCGCTCTAGTTCCTCTTGTGAAAGCCATAAAACGTTACTTCTAACTACAGGGTGTGTGTGTGTGTGTGTGGTTGACGTTACTGCATCTTTAAGCATTGTCTAGAGTCCTATAGAGCAGAAGACCTTAGCCTACTACGCTTTTAAGTAAAGTCGGCTGAGCCTGTAACACTTACTGGTCTCTGACGACCTCTGGAGGCTTCACGGCCGTGTGCTCCTTCTCAGGGGCTTCGCTCAGATCCACCACCCACAGACTCACTTGGGGGTTCGGAGCTCCGGGCTAAGGGGATAAACAATACATTCATAAGCGAGTCAATTTCATTCATTCAAGTAATGGTATCAATTTGAAAATTTGTGACTCGGGGATTTAAGACAAACTGATGCATTCATTAGTAATTAAGTAACCGATCATTAGCTAGGAGGTTTGAGGCTGTAGGGTTCTGGAAGAAACAATGTACTGTATTTATTGATAACACAATTTCTGATTGAATGATCATCATGGACTTGAAGGTTCGAGTCTCCAGGTTTAAACACAAACAACAAGTTCTTAATAACTCAATTTCTAGCTCCATTGTAGTAGACAACCTTTTGGAACTTCACAATATTGACGCTAGGATAAATAGCGTACTTCAGAGCTCACAAGATGGAGACTAGGATAAACAGTTCTTACCACGAGTTATTCAACTTGGGAGAGACTGCAGGACAAACAATCAGCTCGTTTTGACGAATACAGCCACTGTGACTAGTGAGATGATATACAGCCACTGTGACTAGTGAGATGATAATGACCAGTTGTCTTACCTTTGAGTCATTTAATAATGGCGAGGCTAACGATGGTAAGCTACACAATAGTAGACAGCCTGCTTACCATTACGTAAACAACAATGGTGAGGCTACAATGGTGCACAGCTTACCTTGGGGTACCTAACCATGGTAAGGCTAGGATACTTGGCACCCATGCCATACTCAGTAATGGGTACTTCGTCCACAAGGGTATCATTGTACTGTGCAAAGACGAGCTGGTCGCCAGATGGTGAAAACCACAGAGCCTTTCTTGAGCGCATCACTTCTTCTGTAAAGATTATCACTTTATATATTTTGAACCTAATAATGAAAGAGGGCTTTCTTAAAAATTTGTAAGTGAATAGCAGGATTATCAGAAAGAAGAGCAAGCTCAAACCATTTTCATCTGGTCGTGGAGACAAAATGCAGTATGTTAGTAGAATTTTTGTTGATTTTTCATTCAAATCTTATCAAGCAACAATAATCATTTTATCTTAAAACATAAAAATGGGCGCAGAGTTATGACAAAAATCTCATAGTTTCAATCGTTATCAGCCTGTGTCACTTTACGAGGAGAAAAGTGGAAGTCGATTTTATATGGGTGGGGGGCGGTGGGCGCAAAGCGCACAAAGAGAACTGACGATCCCTTCAGGAAGATTTGATCCCATCGCAAAGATTTCGGGAGCTACAAGGGCTAACTGACGGCTAATTTGAAAAAAAAACGTTGATCCGGTAAATTTCACGGTAGAAATTAAAGTATTTCGATGAAACTAATCATCCAGTTACGATTCTGATGTACTTAAGTAGGATACTTTTTTTTGCGCTGCGGTAGGTTGACTTATCTCTTCTACCAATCTATCATATGCATTTACTTAGATTCTTTACACCGA
The DNA here is from genome assembly GCA_001587735.2 of Parhyale hawaiensis. NCBI lineage: Eukaryota > Metazoa > Arthropoda > Malacostraca > Amphipoda > Hyalidae > Parhyale > Parhyale hawaiensis. Next base: position 18,034,015 of record LQNS02276883.1, on the reverse strand, counting down.
TCGAGCGTGACTTCCCCACAATAACTCAAGCTATTCTAAAATAAACATAGGCTAAAAACGATTAATTACTATAAGTAACCAATTTTACTGTGAACGTTTCGACTCCCAATCAGCGACATCAACAGGTATAATAAAACCAGCTAACAGTAACACAGACAACGTTCATTTATTTACCTTCATAAAGCCAGTCTGCAACGCCGTTAGTTATACTCCCAGCCTGGCCATCTTCAGTAATCTGTATAAGAGTTTGGTCTCCCACTGATGGTTTGTAGAGGATGTTGAAGTTCTCGTCCACCATGATGAGTGCCGCACCAACGGGAGACCATTCCACTAGACGGAGGCCGGGGTGTCTTCTGATGCCCGGGGTGGGGGTCAGCATCGTGTGGTGTCTGTGGTACAAACTTAAAAGTTGAATATCTTACTTCAGGAAAATAGACTCGATTTGGTTCTCAGGTTTGAAGATAACTAGGAATGAAATATTTTTTATTGAAAATAAATCGTGGTATTAGCAGATATTATCGTGAGACGCCTATGGGACGAATATAGACGTTGAAAGTCTTGTGCTGTAAGAAATATGTGATTTGAATTTTCAGGTAAAGGAAATTAGGATTTTTAGTGGAAATGTCATATCAGTATATCATAATATTCTATAGATGAGCATCGTCATGTTGGCCACTGGTATATGAATTTAGACAGTAAAAATGTCATTTTGCGAAGAAGCCACTCATTCTTCTCTAATTTTGAAGAAACGTAGTTTTTATCTGAGTAATTGCATGAGGAAAATGTTATCGGCCATATCGTTCAATACACAGATGGGCTGTATGTGGAACTACACGTGAAAAAATCGATTAATAAGCTGAAAAACGTGAAGTTTTTGTTTATATGAATGCTATGTACGACTATTATTATGCAGCAAAACGCCTATGACAATGAACTTAAAATATTTGTGAAACAATATATTAATGTTACATAAGGTGTTTCTGTGAGGACAGGAGGACAGTTCAAGGACAGTTCTGCATCAAGAGCACTTAATTACCAGTTCTGAGAGCCTATTGTGCTACCGGTGGTAAGACGAGCAGTATATATATAATAATCCTAATGACTATAACTTACTGAGAGTTCACTTCATAAAGATGATACTTGGATAAATCGTGGTGCTGCGTTACCTGGAGGAAAGGTAAGATGATCTTAGAAATAAAGTAATTAGCACACAAACTAATGTAATTGCAATGATCAATATTTGTGCATCATCTTCAATTTCAATCAGCGTAATTGTAGTGGCATTGAAAATTGGAGGCTTTAAAGCAGTAAAATGAAGACAAAAGAGACTGCCTGAATATAAAAAATATCTTTGAAACAACCTTCGTAAGTGGATTAGAAAATGCCACATAGCTAATTGGACACCGAGGGGTATCTACGAAATAAACTTTCTGCTAGTTGTCCATTTGCTTTCTAATATTCGACAAATTTTCTTGCAGTAAATTCGATATGAAAAGTTACAATATCAAGTTTTTATCACAAACAGGTTCCCATATTTAAATAATCTCAGTTTTACTACTGTATTAATAAATGTTTCGAAGATATTATGTACAGCATACAGACAGCGTTAATACATATAGGCCATATCATTTAATAGTTTTTGTTTATTTAGTTTCCAAAGATTTAGTTCCAGCTTTTCGTCTTATGTACATGTGAATCAAGAGTAGCTACATATAGCAGATGCCTAGAATTAAAAATTTTCGCCCTAATAAAAAAAAATGAGATTAAAACGAAACTGCCCATTACGAAGATTTTTTGTACTTGAGCGAGTTTAAGCTTTTTGCACCTTTATATACGAATGAAGTTCACTGTTGAGTATGCAGCAGCATTCAGAGCCTTTACTAATATAAGACAGAATGCCTTTTTATAATAGTCACTACAGTAACCTGCATGGCGTAAAGGGTTAAGTCTTTACGCCTATCCAATAAATTAAAGTTGCCCTAAGTGAAGCTCCTGGCAGTCCCTGTCAGGGCGCGGTGTATCGAACATGCAGGTGCAGGAACGCGTCCACCGCTTTCTGCCGAGGCCTCACTATACAATCGCGCACACAACTTGATGCGAGGATGCGCGGCTCGCACGTCGCTTATACTACTGACTTTTAACGCGCATGCATCAGGCAGAAGTGCAAGCTGTACGTCCTAGCATCAAACTGTGCGCGTGATTGCGCATATATGCATGGTGATCTGACAGCAGACTCATACATTATTTCCGATTTGTCCACATCCACTGAAAGAATCATTTCCAGTTAGCTTCATCCTGAACGGAACTTCAATTCTGAGCCCACGATTTGCATTTTGCATGAATTTCCAGGGGTAATCAGTTTGCAATCAACGGCTGTAATGAGATCTACAGTAGCAAATCGAATCTTCAAAAGCTAAGCTCTGGTCAAATTAAGGCTAATCGAATTAGATTATCACGACGAGACTTGGCAAAAAGAGCACGCTGCTATGACTTGAAAGTTTATTAAATAAATTACTCAAGCTCAAGTAAACTTTTTGAATCAGGGGCAATATTTGTATGAAGCATCAATTTATTTATCCGAAGAATATTACTAAGATGTGAGAAATACATTGAGCTGGGCAGGTAAAAGCATATGGCAGTCAAGATATTACACGAAATTAAATTTTAGACGAAGCTTATCAACTGCGTTAGTCTTGTTAGAGGTAAATTAAGGAATTCTAATGATAGTTTAGTTCTCTAACAAAAGAAGTCTCCGAGCGAAAAAACTTTAAACATTCATGACACGACGGCGTAATATATTACAGGAAAAATAAAACTTAGAACAGGCCTCTAAGTCCCGCAAGTCTTATCAGAGTGAAATTGAACTATTCTGCGAATATTTTACGGTTTCAGAGCAACTCAAATACCTTCGAGCTAAAAAAAAAAAATATGTGAGAAGTTTGCCACTACAAGGCGGAGGGAATTATATCGACCTCAGTTCACCTTTGACATTTTCACGTCCGCTGTACCCATTGGATGACGCTAAAACCCAAACAGAATTTACAGCCGCTTCTGAAGTTGCTTTGCGATTTTAGCTTCTAGGGTAGTCAGGTGTTCTGTGAGGCAAGTGGTTTTCTAGAAAAATGAAGGATTCGACCGGTTGTACATGATTCAAGAAATTTCACTAACTAGGTCTTACAGGCACTATTCTCTTCAGGTAGACTAGGCGACCACCTCTACAGGAGTAACTAACTCCAGATTAGCGCAAAAAAAATCAAAAGATAGTTGTGAGGTGAACGGCTCGACGTGTTACAACCATAATCCAATAGGAAATCTGAGACAAGCAACCGATATTTATCGACGCTCTCTCCTAGAGATACAGAGTGATTGCCTAGAATTTTCCGACTGGGAAAATGCTTGGCGAACGCACGTAATTTGCAGGATTGCTAACCAAACCTTGGTTCACCTAGTAGAGCTAAGGAAATTGCACGTTACAATGCTATTCTTGAGCAGGGTTCACACTAGTTTAGTTTGTTTTCCGTACCAAGTACAAGGCATCCAAATATTTTGTTGCTGTTGCTTCAATAAAAGCAAAACAAAAGTCAAGAACTTTCTGAGTTCTGATTCACTCCAAATTTAGAGAAAATATCCAAAACTATGCCCGTGTTAGCTTGTTAGCAGCAGCCAGCTGACACGACGACTAACGTTTCACTAAACCTTTGGTAGAAACACAGCAGTGTTTGCAGGAACGCAACCAAACGTTCGGACACTTTGTACTATGTACGGGGACCAAAAGGCTGTAGTGTGAAGCTGCCTTTACGAAAAGCTGAAATTACATTCCTGGTCTGTAGAGAGTAGGGGTTCCTTCCCCGGTAAATATGTAATAAACTTTGAATATAATAATAAAAAATCTGTGTTTTACGCCATTTCCCGAAACTGTTCTTGGTTTCCTCGAAATTCCCTTAACTGATCTAGAGGTGGACCCGCACTTATTCTGGTTTAGTATTGGTGATTCTCTCGGGACTTAAACACTCTTCTCAGAAAATTCTATGAAGTAGTTATCCCAATTTCCCGGATAATGCACCCTGTTAGAGAGCTAACCCTATCTTACTCAGCCTGTGCTGATTCGCTACAAAAATTCTTTCTCCCGTTCTCATTGGCGAAGAAACCCTTTGGTAGAGAGGTAGCGCCACCCGAGTAAGATAAAGTAAGGGCTAAAAGCAATTTACGTCAGTGACTCAAAATGACATAAAAATCAATTGTAAGCTATCCTACCCCTTTATGGTGCTCAGCCAGCAGCACCCACTGGTGGTCGGCCGAGACACTGTAGCTATCGACGTTTAGCTGTCTCTGTAAAACGAAATATGGACAAAGTTAGTTATAAGACGCGGGTACGGTGCACTCAATGCATGTATACAGTTGTGCATTATTTCGTTGTGAATAGAACTCAGTCGATTTCTCTTCCTTTCTTCAAAGAAGACAGATGAGAAACACATGCTGGTGCATAATGCGCTTGAATTTGGTCATGGCATGATAATAGATGACGGTGGTCTATTCTCAACTGAATAAAAGAAATTCCATACGTGTTGCAATAGACAAGAACATGAAGACCGAAAAACTTGATATTCTAAGATGCATTAGCCAGAGCATTTACAGTGCATATAACTAGATTTTCAAAACAGGGATATTGAAATCCCTATGACCATAAGCACATGCAGAATATCTGCTCAGGTTTTCAAAATTGAACATCAAAAAATGAATATTCTAATACTTATTACCATACATGCGTTACACTGTATGTACAGTATTTTGTCTTCGTAAACCGGACCCAGATCAATTTATCAATTGCATTATCGGAGCCCTTGATGGATATTGATCTCATAGACGATGCGGACTGCTTGTGCCCGGGGAATGTTCTACTACTAAAACTTCAAAATCATAAGTTCATATCCCTCATTGACAAAATACTGAATTAGCATTTCCGGAGACGCTGCACTGTTAGTCCCCTTTTCAGCACGCCAGCGCTTGAGTAACTCCGCTCATTGTCTCTCTCAATATGGTTTTGCCAGCGAAACAAACAAAATCGAATGGAATTATTTCGACAAAATCTTTAACTAGCTCATCAGGAACTTCGCCCAACACTGACCCTGCTCCTTTCCTTGCCTTTCTCTCTGATACTATTTCAGCTCCATGAACAAAAAATAAGACATGATAAAAATAGCTTCATACCTGGGCACACCTCTGTAGCAGGATGCCCATTTTTGCTCCCAAGCAAGCTCTGTGTTGTGCTGCAATGAGCCATTTACGTTATGGGTTCTGCATCCATTAATTCAGAGCAGAGCCTGTCATTGCAGCAACTCTATTGCTGCCAATTGCATCAGGTGATCCCGTAATGGTGTTGAGTGCAGTGGTCACATGTTCCGGAATAATGAGCATTTTTGGACTCCCATAGTAATGCCACTATAGGAAGACTGCATTACGGCCAGGCTCAGTTGGTAAAAAAGCATGAAAAAGAAGAGAATTTCTGCATAACCCAATAAATTTCTAAAAACCTAATTGTTTTAGCAAAATCCAGAATCTTTTGGCGAGTTTAGGATTTTTAATAAACCCCAACAATTTCATAAAAAAATAACCCAATAATTTCCGTAACATCCAATCAGTTTGTAAACTACAAGTTATCTTGTAAAATCCAATGATTTCGCTGACAATTATACTTTGATCCTAATACTTCTCAGAGAATCTAATAGCCCCACAGACCCACTATTTGAACTACATATATTGTCGTTGTACTAGCCAAATGCTGCAGATGTGTTGTTAGTGTTGGCACAGTTATTGATGGCGGGGTAACATTTTGTGTTCAAAGCCTAGAGGGAAAATGCATAAATTTGAAGGTGTTTTAGTAACTTCACATGTGTATTCACTGCATCTGCAATCGATTTATTGTATACGGACAGAGAGTATCAAAAAGAAAAAAATATGTTAACGGTCCTCACACTTTCAAACTCTACCATGCGGCATTTTTATCAAAATCATATCTCAGTGACTTCTCCTCCAAAAACCGTCCAGTTTAAAAATACCATTGCACGTTGCAAATCATCTTGTTAGCAGGAAGCTACATCTATTCTTTAACTGTTAATATGTAAACATGATATACTTACAAAAGTAATGTTGCTAACGAGAGTCCTTGTAGTCAAATTTTCAGCGTTGAGCGCCGTCAAGCCTCCCGCCGGATCCAGGATTGCAAGTTCAGTATCTGTAAGAACGGGTACTAGAATAAATAACAATGAAGTGGAAGCAAAATAACACTGGAAGACGAAAAAAAATAATAACAATATTACCTCGCCTTTGCAAGTTCAAGTACTGGGACAAATTCAATATTGGACGATGATTTTAGAAATAGAACTGAAACTTGGATAGTAGGTTGAGTGCTTTAGAGTTTACACACTCGTCATTAACATGCTCTTGTACATAACGCATTATAACGATTATTATTAACTCATGAACTGCTCAAGGAATAAGATCACTGGCATACGAGAAAAACGTGATTCTTTAAAAGTGGGAGACAACAGACCGAACGATATTCAGATTTAGAACAACGAAAAACGAATAGATGGAAACAGCAGATGGACTCCCAGAAGCAATCTGCTTGTTGAGAAGTGTAATTCAACTCTAAAGCGCTCTACTAATATCTGATTTCTCATAGGAATCGTTAGCAGAAGTGGACACAGCGATATAGAAGTAATTATGGGGGTTAATTGCTGACAGCAAAATAATAGAAAGTTCCAGCTAATTATAGGGAATCAAGATAGAGTAATCAATGAACGTCTCCAAGTCCTGACTGAAGCTCTGAAAATCTTGTAATGGGAACAGTGTTAAATAATGCAAAGGATGCCTGTACACCAAGCTCAAAAATTATCTATAATATTAATAACGTTCCTTCGTTCGTTCTTTCGTGCGTTACGCTCTTCAATAAAGCATAGGGAAAAATTCAACTTGTAAGAAGCTCTCACTTTTGCTATAAAGAAGTTCAACCTCAGTTGTTTTCTTTCAGCTCGCACTTCAAAAAATTTCAGTCAGTTTCGAAGCAATGACATGAAGTTCATTTTGTACGTATCATACCTATACCATGATACCAAATTTCATTTCTTGTCATATTCACGTTGCTTGGGTTGCATACCGATCCATAGATGGGAACATCCGATCGTAACCATAATACGGTTCAAACAAAGCTGTTCTCAACTGCATGATTCTAAACTGCATTTTCCAAGTGCGATGTTTAGAGAAATGACGTAACTAACAGAAAAAGTACTTTCAGCGACATAATTCAATTTTTTAAGGGACCTACCCACGTTTAGACCATTTTTTTTATTTACAGTTCGATTGTGCTGAAATTTACACCATATATGTAAAATCAAAAATGGAATCGATTTGTATCCCAAACGTTTTCCGTTTTCTTTGTCGTTTTCTTTTTACTGTTGATTTTTAGGGTAAATTCCTGTATTTTCATAATTTTTAAAATTCTATCTACAGTACTTTTTCAGTGTTAGAGTTGTAAGTCTGAAACATTTCTTATTGAATACTCAGAAGGCTTCTCTACAGACGTAAGTCTCTGCTCTTTTTATTTTTCGCCCATAATTTCTGAAATTGATGTTTGTGATATATATATATGAAAATAATGAAAATTGCATGTTTTTCACATTCTTTTGCCTTGTAATAAAAACTCGCTTCCAAAATACAAAAAACAAGTACTTAATGATTTAGCTAAGGAATTAAGCTTTCCAAAAATGTCTTTGCTGTTTTCCTACCATAAAAATTGACGGACTAGATAGAATTTTACTGGGAAGAAGTGGGACTTTTCAGGAAGGCCAAATAACTAATTTCAAACGTAGTCATATGTAAATAAACTGCATTATAGTTGTTGTACCCTGCCCAATACGTTCACTATTAAAGATTCTTAAGTTTACTGCAAGGATAAAGTAAAAAAAATTCATTTCAATACATTATAATGGCGTTGTTACGCTTAGTTAGAACGATGACGTTATTTCTGTAAAATATGCTCGAAAGTGGCAACAGCTTATAACTCATGTGTTTTCCTACCAATTGTGATCAAATTTTGACACATTCTAAAGAATATGATACCAACTTGTATTGCCTCAATATAACTGTATAGATATATATTATATGTACTTATAAATATCTATACGTCCTATTAGATGGACAAGAATATTCATATACGGCCTGTTCAGTGGCCAGTGTCTCGACAGAGGTACCAAAATTCTGGTACGTCTATCGAACCTTCAAGTTCAGATAGTGAAAAAGTTTTATAAACACCGTAGATTTCTGCGAATTTTGTTTCATTTTGAAGCAAATAAGTCTAGGTTCTAATGCACGCCCACTTCTCGATAGTAAAACAATACAATTTTTTTGTACTGCCACCATCCACCCAGCTACCAGCTCCCATACAATGAGCTCATACCCCGACAACCTTGTAGGTTAGGTAGGCAAGGACTGGTTCCCGTAGTGAAATATGAAGTTTAAGACATAGTGAACCCGTCTATACACCTATAATAGTTAGGATTTTAGCAGAACCAATCCTTGATTGCCTAACCTACAAGGTTCTGGGAGGGGGTATACCTCTATCAGGCCAATTAGATATATATATACATACATATGATTGGTTAAAGATAATGCCATAGCGAATATTAACGTTCCGGACCTGTCCGTCCGGAACCATTGCCTCTTTGGATGTAGAATCTCTATTTATAAACGTGCCAGTGCACGAGACTGTTGAAATCATTTGCAATGCAGTTTACTCTAACGACCACTTACCACCGCCACCCATTGACCGTGGACTGCTGAGAAAACTCCTTCTCGCCTGCACAACAAAGTCTCCATTCACTCATATCGACGGCACAATATACCTTCAGAAAGATGGTGTCGCGATGGGCTCCCCCCTCAGAGTTTCCTTCGCCAACTACTACATGTGCCACGTCGAAAACGAAGCCATCAACAGCCACCCAACGAAGAAACCAGAAATCTATTGTAGATACGTAGACGACTGTTTCTTAGTCGTCA
>LQNS02276883.1:17994086-18014714 GCA_001587735.2 Parhyale hawaiensis | reverse complement strand
ACATATCTTCACCAAAAGTTAATCATCTGTTCCTCCCAACATACCTAACAATCCCTGTAAATTTCATCCAAATCGGTTCATAACTTTTTGAGTTATCCTGGTGACAGACAAACAGACAAATAAACAGACAGACAGATAGACAGACAAACACGACGAAAACATAACCTCCTTGGCGGAGGTAATAATAATAGCATATTAGGTAGGGCGTGGTTGAGTATAATTCATGTATTATCTACACATTTTTGGTACATCACGGCGAAATGACCTAACGGCGAAAAGAACGACGGCGAATTGACTGACGGCGAAATAACCGACGGCGAAAAGTCCAACGACGAAAAGACCTGTCACGAGTGCCTGTATGAAGATCGAACTCCTACTTTTGCCAATCTTCCAGAATGATAACTGCTGTATACGTCGAGCTAGATCGGTCATGCAATGGCATGAAAACCATTATGGAATAGTAAAGTGCCTAGAATGGCCGGCTAAGTCTCTAGACATGAACATCATCGAGAATTTATGGAACCATCTTGAACGACAAATTAGCCTCCGAAAAGATCCTCCACGTACTTTGGCTGATTTAAAGAACCGATTGATACAAGAGTGGTACAAAATGGATCATGCGTACATTAGAAATCTTGTAGACTCAATGCCTTCTAGAATTGCTGTTATTATAGGTGCTCTTGAAGGTCCTACACTTTATTTGTAACAGATGAAGCACTTTTTTTTATCCGGGGAGATTATTATTTTTATTATTAATATTTAATGTACCAATTTGTATCTGTGTGAATGCAGTAAACCCAACAGACCTATTAACCTATTCTCTCAAGAACAATGTTTCGGTAGCGTTAAAAATTGCCCTGAATATAGACTGCAGCAGAAAGCAAGTGTAACGAAGGATCACATATTTATATAGAGGTAGGAAGCGCCTGCACGCACTGATTTAAGATATCAAATTCATTGAATTACACCTGCCATATACCTAAATTTTCGATAATGACGCGTTCAGCAATGTATTCAAAAAACACCTGAGGTGAGGTGTGATTTCTATTTTGGAGTTAACTGATGGAGCACACAATTTATTTTCCTAGGATATGATATTAATCACTTTACTTTTTCACCTACTTCAACTTGATGAAACAATAATCGAGTAAAAATTACATTTTGCCTTCACTTGCATCAGTTCATAGAGCTGAACACTCTTTTTCCATCGCATGAAAATATGGGGCAACATGGAACTGACCCCAGCGAAGGTCGGCTGACGTTTGGACCGCCCGGAAGCACGCCAGCATTTCTGAAAGCGCAAGCTGTCACCCAACTTTTGGCCACTCCATATTGCAGAACTTTGTACAATGGAGAGTTGAGACGACAGTTCGGTTATACAGTGTGGCCTCTGGTGCGTGTGTGTGCTCTTGTTGGTGATATCGTTGGGGGTCGAGCGCTGCTTGTGTTGCTCACGGTCAGTTGGTGGTGGTGGTGTATGTGTGCTTGTGAGGCCACCTTAGCTGGAAGTTACCACTGCTGTTGCTGCTACAGGCATTGCTTACGTTAGTTGGTAGTGTATGTGAGGCTGCAACGCCACCGTTGTGCTTTGCCATAATGCCCATATTATAACTGTAGAGGGCGACAAGCGCTGATACCCGTGCTTACGATAGGTCTGTTCCCTACTTTCTTTCCATCAACTTTCGAGCCTGCGGCCGAGCTATAGCACTCACCTTTTGCACCAACGTAAGCGGAGTTTACTGTAATGTAGAGGAAAGTGCTATTGGGCGGCGGCCGGAGCGATAATGGGTAGAATCTAGGGGAGAGACGTGTCGCAAGCACGGGCAACTGCAGCCGCCTTACTTGATGTAATTGGATGTGCATCGAAGGGAGTGTGTGTTTTGCTGCTTAGCTACAGTTGCTACTCACGGCAAGCCGGTAGTGTGTGTATGTGATCTTGCGATGCGATTTCATGTGCGATTCGTAATTAACAGGCACTGCTCACGATAAGTTCGTGATGTGTGTGTGTGTGTATTTGAGACGCGACCTCTGGTGTATGTTTTGCTGTATATGACGTTTGTCGGTTAATTTCTAGGTCCTACTCACAATCAGTCGACGGTGTGCGTGCACATGTTAATCACCTGCTTCAATATCAGCAGTATTTTTTAGAATGAAGAAAAGTTCACAAAACTGTACTCAGCAATACATACGAAGGGGAGGGAAAACGTGAACGGAAGAATTTACTCCTACATATTCTGTATGGGGCGATCATGGGAATGATTCTTGCCAAAATATAAAATTATGATGGCAGGGAGATCTTGAAATTTAGTTTATGAGACGGTATTAAATTATCAATATTAACTACTCCCAAATTCAACTACGTAATGGAAACTAGCGATTTTTACTAATAAAGCCAAACTCAACGCTTTTATCGCTACGACAGTAAATAAATAAAAAGTTTGAAACTGGTGAACGTCCAGTAACATTGGTGCTAATCGGTGGCGTCACCCTTTAACGAGTAAATACCTGAATTTTCCTAATCAAATGGCTAAATACAGTATATTGCAGAAGAAAGTAGAATTAATCCCAGGTGAAACTTTCACGCCTGACAGGGCAATGCACTGTCTCTGTAGTATCCCCTGAAACCTAAGATTTCAGTGAAGATTTACTTAAACTTTCGTTACGTTTGATTTATTATAGATATCTAATGTGGAATTTAACACAACAATATTAAATTTTTAAAGTTGCTGTAGGACCTAGCAGTGCCGCACTAATTGCAAAAAGGCCGTTTAGTGAAAAAAAACGCAGTTTTAGAGCCGCCATGTCCGCTTTTTAACTTTTCAGAAACTGCGGTGAAACAGTGAATGGCTTCAAAACTACCCACTACCACCAGCCGCAGCTACTTCACTCCAACCATGTAATGGCAAAGTGAACTTGACCGTGCACCCTAAATGGGAGGACTCCACGCATTAGAATGGTGCTGCAGATATAGATCAATTGGCCCAGAGAAGTGCACGACTGCCGTCAATCACAGATTTTCAAGAGGTATGGCGCAAGCGACGGAGGTTCCTATTTCCATGACCTGTGATCCCCCTCCTCCACAACCTACCCAACTTCTGATGAGATTCAGTACCCTCGCAGTAGCATTCGGGTACCAATGCTGACTCAGCGCTCCAGGCGTAAGATTTACCTGCAGGCAACAGTCTCCACCCCGTGCCTTTTGGGTGCAGGAGCAAACACTCCAGCGTCCTGCTGCTGCGGGTGCACTCTTACTGCGACAAATCCATCACTGCGGCAGCAATGCTAACACTATTTATGAGCTTTTTCGTGAGGCTATTTTCGTAATACCAATCTAGGGTAAGCCCATCTAACTCCACATTCTATTCACATTTCGCTCTAACGCTTTTCACGCTAGGTCACACTACAATAGAAATACTACACAACTTAGAATTATGTTGAGAAACACTGCAGGAGCTAAGCATGTACGGAAAGTATCCGTGTTCTATGATCCTTATTCATTGGGCTCTCCCACCATACCACTCTACAACAGAAGCAGCAGAGTAGAATATTGTAGCAGCTACGAATTCAGGAAAAGATGACAATATTCAATGGTCTCGTCGTGAACTCATCTTGCCAACCCACAATTATAAATAAATAAGTAAATAAATAATGCAAAAGAATACTCCATCTGTAATACAGATTTACCAAAAAATGTCAGTGTTCTACGGTCTCCTTCTTCTATCAGCTCGTCTTGTCATACCGAGTACAGTATGAACAGCCGCGGTAGAGCACAGCGTGTGCACACAAGGAGGGTAAGACTGTGCACATGGCGTGAACACAGCCAGCAAAGAGTAAACACTGTCACCGGTTGTTAGGCTTGAAGGTAAACATTGTAAACAATGCCTCGTGCCTCAACCTTTCGGGCAGAGCATCTGCGATGGAGGTTTCTTGTCCTTGGCAAAGTGTTTGGGGGAGAGATTTAGTTATATTACGTCTTGGGAAGAAAGGATTCACCGACATTGCCTCGTAAATTTCGTCAAATATGGAAACTAACGTTGTCAACATTTCAACTTGAAGGCTAAAAATACACTCAGCATATTTTCTTTCGTTATGTTATATTCCAAAGAGTTCAATTTTTCGGCAGATTTCCATTGTCAGCAAGAGTTCTATGCATTTACAGCACCGTTTTATGCGCTAAACGTAGCGTTTTCACTTACTTCGATTTCAGTGCCAGATGCTTTCGGAACATTTCAACAATATCGGTTTCACTAACTTATAGCTTTTCGTCAATTGGTCTTCGTAGAAATAAAAATTCCACCATCAGCTATTCTCATCTCTTCATCGACACTCTTCGATACAACAGTCCCATAATCACAAGCAAATTTCTATAGCTTACGCGTTTGCTCAGAGGAAAACAACTGATGTCATCAAGAGTGATAGTTACATCAAGATAAACCTCTCTCACTATTTTTAGATTCCCCGGAAGCTGAGCGATAAACGCTAGTTTTCCTATTTTGTATCGATTTTCATACGGTGATCTTACACAAAACTACCCTTGAGATAACCATGACGCTTGATTCAAAGAAATGAAAGTAATGATAGGACTGAACTTCCAGATAAGCTAAAGAGAATAGCTTACATCGATGAACCTGTTCCAATTGAAGACAACTATACTTAACAGTAGTCTTTTTACAGACGCTCTCCGCTTAAAACGAACAGTTATTAATATTATTATTATTATTATTATTAAATCACACCAGACTGGCGACCTAGAAACGGAGAAACTCCATGAGGTTAACAAACCCCCACGCAACCAGCCCAGCGGGTGGAGAAAACAAAAGAATGAAAAAAGAAGATCAGAGATCACAGAATAGCTCTGTGTACAGATCGATTAAAGCTGCCAATACGAGCACCAGCAAAGACAGAGCCATCAAGACCATTCCAAGCATCCACACACGATGGAAAAAACGAACGGGAATACTTGCCCGTACGGCATCGTAACGGTTCCAAGGCAAACTCATGAAGAGCAGCAGTCCGCCGAGTATACCTCACCCGAACAAATGGATCCGGAAGAAACTCAGACAGTGGATGACTGGGGCAGTTATAGATTTTATACANNNACAACACCACCCAGCATGAACGCACATCGACGAACCACTTTGTCAAGCAAACACAGATGGCAATCGGCAGCAGAACCCCAGACTAAAGAGCAGTACTCCAGAAGAGGGAGGACAAAGCAACTGAAGCAGCGACGTGTCAATTCTACCGAGCCAAACGCCCTCCAAGCACGCCTCATAAGACCAATTTTCTGCGATGCACGTGAGGCTACCGAACGAATGTGGGGCTCAAATGTCAACTTTGGATCAAAATTGACACCCAAGATTACCAAGTCATCAGCCACAGGAAGCGTTACACCATCCAGCTTGAGTGCAGGAAAAGGAGGTCCCACTGTACGCGACCTGGACACGAGTTCGTACAGTCTAATATTTCAAGCATCCATTCAACAGGAAGCAAAAATATGAAGTTTTAACATCGGCCTTCAGAAAACGGTTAATTTCTTCTCATATTGGAGAAAAAAATTTAATATCAATTAGTATATCGATTAGCCTCAGCAATACAATTAAGTTTATCAATATGGCTTAAATAATTTCTATTACCTTAACAAGATGGAACTGTCCCACTCGAAAACAACCATAATATTCTCCAACATTAAGCAGCGGTCATTTTACAGACTCTCTGTAATCAATTCAAACAGTGCTAGGTTTCCTATAATCTCCCTCAGTACTCAAGAACGCGAAACTGTGAAGTGCTAATATCCGCGAGGACTGCCTTCATAAAACGGCTAATTTCTTCATATCGGACATTAAAATTTAATTTCGAGCTACCAAATTAGTAGCCGAGAGTACGAGCGAGGAGGGCCTGAGAGTTCATTAGAATGTCGAGCTTCGCAATAACCGCGTCTAATTGCCACGGGTATTTATAGAAAACACAGTCGTTAAATACGCAATTGACAATATGTAACAGTCTATGTATCCTGCGGTGCATGGATTCACTGTGTTGCTGTCCAGCTTTCATTTTTTGTGGATTGTCACTGATGTTAGAACTTAATTCAAAAAAACGTTTTGAAATAAGACTACCACAGCTGTTGAGGGGAGAGGGTATTATATTGAGTGAGATAATATTATTCTGCATAAGTCTTACATAAAACGATTTTACATCAGTTCCATTACTGCAGTGATACACCTAGTATGCGGTATATAATTACTTAAATATACAGCGATGGAAGGGGTTTGGTGTAATTGACGTTATGATGGATTTAGATACAGTTTCTTTTTTAACAGCTAATGTGGGATTTAGAGTAACCGGCTTATATGCGGGTTAAGTGTTATGGATCTTACATAGATGTCTAGGTGAATTTTCATTTAGGTGTAATTTGTCTTAAGAAGGGTTTAGGTATATTTTTTATAACTAATGAGAAGTTTAAGGGCAACCGGTGTCATTGGCTTTAGCGTCCCACAAGTAAGCAATACTTTTAGATGAGCGCATTCTCATTTTTAGCACGACAGTTTTAAAATTGCTTTATATATGTTTGAGAATAAATAAAGGTGTAAAGGTGTAATACGCTAACCTAACCAAGCACAACATAATATAAATACACCTAATATAATTTACGCTTATTGCCTCAGTTATAGTTGAAACTGTTGCAGTTAAACCCTCCAATATCTATTTTCATACATGTATAGAGGATAATAATATAGTGATAAAAGTATTGTCCCAAAACCAACACGCTTTCCTAGACACAAAGGGGAAATATCTGCCATGACGTGCCCTTATAGCACGGGTACTGCAGGATTCTCTGTCGGTGCACGAGGAGGCGCGCTGGTTTCGTCACCAGAGTTTTCACACTACAGATTGTCCCCCGGGATACGAGCATCCGACTCACGAGCAGTAACAGATATGGACAGCTTCACTGATGCCCATAAACGTTCACAAATGCAGTGTTGCGTTTGAAAAATATTTATTTTTTATAATCATGTTTATGAGTTGTTTTTCTCTCCTGTAATCGTTTCTGGTAATATCGTAGAGAATGCTTCTTCTGTATGTAGAGTAGTAATGACATTCAATTGGCCTGGAATGGTAGTGATATGCCTAAATTTAATGCATGTATAAACATAATATGCACCGAATTAAGAACAATCATTCAGCTTACTAACAGCCTCTCGGAACGTATGGTATCCTAAATTGAAAACAGTCGGTATAGCTCTTTGTTCTTCGCCTGTCGCAATTCATCCCTTGTAAGAGCGCTTCCAGTTTGTTTTCTTGTATTGCTCCATGGTCATAACAAGCTGCCCACGCAATAAGTATGCAAGTTATTGCATAACCACGCTTACAGTTAAAGCCATCTAACTATCTAAAAAGTTCTTTGGATTGCATATGACATTAGGCCTGATTCGAGCAAAGGCCACACGGCAAATTTCTACTATATCAAGCTATACCGAAATTGTCAAATGTGTGCTCATCAGAAACGTCTAACGTTTATACTCACAAAATATTCAACCGTTGAAGTTTTGAAATATATAGTCGCTGTCGGCGAGCCATACCGTAGTGGACTACCAACTTGCTCTCCGGCAATTCTAATGCCATACTCACCAGATATCCATGAGCCGTTGAAACTCTTGATGTCGAAGTCGCCATCTAAGAGCTGTTTCATGGTCATTCTCTCGCCCTTAACTCTTGGTCCGGTGTCGGGAGGCGTCAGCAGCATCACCGAGGTAATGATCATGCCTATGACGAAGCAGATCACCAACACCGCGATGATGATGCCCTTCCAGTTGCGCTCCTCGGGCTCTTCGGCCCCCAATTCCTGTAAGAAAAACACAAACACTCTTTAAAAATATAATCCAACAAAATTTCAGCTTATCGCAAGTTGAAGTTATATCTAGGTCGCTTTATCAAAACATATCTTTTTTACTTGTTAAAAAATGCTTTAATTACCTCCGCCAAGGAGGTTATGTTTTCGTCGTGTTTGTTTGTTTGTCCGTCTGTCTGTTTGTCTGTCTATTTGTCTGTCTGTCACCAAGATAACTCAAAAAGTTACGAACCGATTTGGATGAAATTTACAGGGATTGTTAGGTATGTTAGTAGAAACAGATGATTAACTTTTGGTGAAGATATGTCCATCCGTTTGTTTATCAGTTTGTTTTTGAAGCTGTTTATCTGTTTTTCCCTATCACGCCTGAACATTTGCCCAGATCTGACATATAACCAGTAACTATATCCGTATCTTGGATACGGTTAAGGCACATAGCAAGACGAAGCTTAGTTTACTGCACTCATTTCTTCGGATATTTGACGTTCACCCCGCACGTCATTTCGATGTACAGTGAGTCAGTAACCAAGATACCCTTCGAAGTACTTGTGTTGAACGACGTGCGAGCTGAACGTCCGGATATCAGTTGAACGTGCGATTGCATAGCGTGGCCATGACACAATGTAACATGCCAGTATTGTAATTAATCGGCTGGTGCCGATCAAGCTAAATGTTAATCGCTTCGGCTGCAGTTTTCCGCTTGATGCCCATGAATTTCCCAGGCAATGACTTAAGGCAATAGCCAGAGTAACCTGAAGCCTGTTTGACTCCTTTCTGGGAATGCACCCCTTGGTTCTTCTATTGTCTGATCCTCAGGTTTTTCACGTCAGCGTTTCTGACATTCTTAGTTCACTACGAGGTCAATGGCCTAACCAGAAATAGGGATGAGCCGGTGGAGGTGTCACAGCTGTCTCACTGAGCAACTATAGTTGACACCATAGCTCCTATAATCGGCGCTCGGCTACAGCTCGGCGCTTCTGTGAAGCTTAGCGGATATTTTTCTGCAGCACAAACCAGTGCATGTTGATTCTTCACATAATGCTCTGTCAAGTTGACTTTACTTTTACCTCTCCCTCTAATTGGATATTGCTAAGGCTGTAAGTGCAGCGGAGTTTGACTTCTCATTACCTTCAGAATTATTACGACAATGACAAGGTGAAATGGTAAGCGGTACTGAATAATGTGCTACATTATACTAATAGGGCCCTACAAACATTTTAATAAATATATACCATGCAAGATTTGCAACGCTTCTGTTATGTGGAATTTCCATAGGTCCTGCAAGTTTATAGTTGATACTTCAAACTTTGCTCCAGAATTGGCAGCGTTGCCAAACGTCACCATGGCAACGGTCTCAGATACAAAGCCAACATCAAAGTTCAGAGAAGAAAAAGACAATAAATATTTGTTAATCGTATAGCCAACGTTCCATATTTTTGTCCACCACTAATGCCTAAATATATTGACTGTCGAGAATTTAATAATCCATCGAATGGGAAGAAAAGACGAACTCGCTCACGCAAGAAAAACATGCATCAAAGAGACAAAAAAATGAATTTATCTTAGGGCGTATTGATTTGGATATTATTGCCTCGTAGCATGAAAACAAGCAAATAAAAAATGCAGCAAGATCTATAACTCTTTATTCAGTCGTTTTGATATGAAGAGTATTGACAAGTATTTGTGAGCACAAAACTCGAAACTGAAAGAAAATGTGCAGATTTATACTGCACTGTCGTAATGAGGATAAGTTTACTATGGTAAGAAATACGATAATTAAAAATATGGATATATTTAATAGTGATGCTCGGCGATATTACCCGTTGCAGGGAGCAGGATATGAAAAGAAAATCTTGCGCTTCAGAACTAATGATGAAGATGGGCAAAGCATTATTATGTCGCTCTATCGGTGTCATTTTCAGTTCATTGACTCGTTGCAGAGATGGATTTCCAACAACTGGCCAAGCTGATAGGAATTGCTATTAAATTAAAAATCTAAGCCCCTACTACACGGGCGAACATTGCCCGGCAAACAGGAGGAATTGCCCGGCGGGCAGCCCACTTGCCCGCTGCCCGGCAGACATTCGCTGCTGCCAGAGATTTGTTCACTGCGTGAACTTAGGCTCCAGAGCAGCGGGCATTATCAGGCGAAGATCCAATCTATTTATTTTAAGGCCTTCCAAATTGTTGCAAAGTTATTTCAAGCTAGCTGAAGTAGTTATTTCACTCCAAAAAACTTCAAAACTTGATTTTTCTCACTGTTTAATCATATTCACAAGAAAAGTATGTAACTTACAGCTCCTCGACCGACGTGACCTTGAGATTTCACCGTTTCGGGTAATCGCACCTCAATGTTCGGCAGGCATATTCCCAATCTCGGGGTACATGTCCGCCTAACATTAAGGCGCTATTACGAGAGACGGAGAAATCTCAAGGTCACGTAGGACGGGCAGCTCTAAGTTATGTACTTTTCACATGAATAAAATTACAAAGTGAACAAATTCTGCAAGTATTGGAATCCCATGGCTACTAGAACTGTTATAAGTACAAGACTTAGGACGGCATAGTAAGCTGCTGAAAGCACTCAACGGGGTGAGTGAACTGACAAGGTGAATGAAAGTTAGCGTTGAAGTATTCATTATATTAGAGACAATATACAGTCTTGGGTAAAGGCAAGTTACAGATGAATAACAATCGTAGAATCTTCATGGCTGAGCTGTCAATGCCCAGTCTTCTGGTGGCGTAGAGCTGAACGTTGCGCAGCTTCGTCGCTAAAGACACAATCACGAGAATGCCAGTGGCGTGGTGCGAAGTGAGGGTGTAGAACTGTAACGGAGCAAGACCACGAAGCACAAGTGAATTCAGCTTGAGCAGCCAGAGACGAAGGCGTAGGGAGCAACAGCCGATGACGTACAGAGCTTGAGTAGTACAGCAAGACTGGATGCAGCGGACTGGGAGGCACCGTACGGTGCAGCAGATTGGGAGGCCCCGTAGGGCCTCCAGAGAGAAGTGTTGCTGACCAGACCTCTTCGGTGCTGTTGTAGTAGAGCTGCAGACGTCAAGTTCATAACTGGAACATGAATCTTCGAGCTCGTAGTGGAGCTCGGAAGGAAACTTCGAGTTGGATCTGGAGCTCGGGGAAGAACTGAAGATGAGCGAAAATGCTGGCCGTTAAGTTCAATAAGGGGCGCAAGCAGTTTCCATTAGCGTGCGTAGACTGGCCAATGCCAGCGCACAAGTCGTCGCTCGTTGATCGCGCAGCAGAGATTTCGGGCAATGTCTTGAGAACGAGAGAGGATATACAGTGACGAGCGCTCAATGAGGTTTACTAGTCTTCTTTGCCAAGCTGAAGTGATGAATGATCATGTAAAGATCACTACAACGGCTTAAATACCAATAACTTAAATGTTAGTCTGATAATGCCTGCTGTTTTGGAGGCGTTCGCGCTGTGAGTAAACTTCTGGCAGCAGCGAATGTCTGCCAATCAGCGGGCAAAATGTGCTGCCGCCGTGTAAAGCCTCGTGTTTGAAGGAGCAATGTTCGCCCGTGTAATAGGGGCTTAAGGCTGGTTCGCGCCCTGCGGGCAATGTCCGATTATCCGTTCGAGCTCAGTGCCCGCCACACTGCTGTCGCGTGAGGCTATGTTATGCTGCAGACTATGGGTATCTGCAGCAACTCTTTTTTTTTTAATCAAATGTTGCAATTGACTGTAAAAATTTTACTGTCATAACGTTTGTTATAGAACAGGATATCTCTTTTATATTCAAAATTTCGTTTTGATAGAAGCTAAACGTTATAGAAAGAAGACTAAAAAAATAAAAAAAGAAAATACATATTGCGTTGTCCGGATACTTTGTGCCGATTTTTAAGGGAAAGAAAAATGGTAATAAATACAGTGGGGGGATAAAGAATCGCACACCATGAAATTGCATATTTAAAAAAATCAGGGAACCCAAAATAAATATATTGATACAGTATTTGTATTCAAGTGTTATCATTGAATATATGCCAACAAAACCAAAAATTATCATGATTTAAATAAATTATATGTTATCCCCCATATTTGGGACTGAAAAATGTATTCGTATAATACGATTTTTTTCAGTTTAAAATTAATTTGACTGTTCAACAACTTTCCAGAACCTTCTAGAGTTTACGTTAGAAGTCTGCTATAGTCCATGAACAGCTTTGGGGTCATTATTTCGTGCAATATCGGAGAAAAAAGTTGTAACCATGGCAAAAAGCAGGGAGCTTACGAATTCTGTAAAAGAATTGATTATCAAAGAATGGAAATTCGGAAAACGTTAAAGGCAAATATTACAGACACCCAAAATACCGTTTAACACCATCGGGTCATTTATCAAAAGGTTTAAAGGTTCAGATACCGTCCAAAACCAACTTAGGTCTGGTATCTGGCAGGCCGCGGAAGATTTTCTCTAGAGCTTCAAGAAAAATGGCTAGGAACGTGTCCGAAAATGCCATGGCTACTCGCAAGGAGCTTCAGGAAGAGTTGCTAGCAACAGGGACAAGCGTTAGCCTTCGTACAATATGCCACGAGTTGCAATAAAACTGTTTAAGTTCTTGAACTCTTCGCAAAAGTCTCCTGCTGTCGAAACGAAATAGGGAAGCTCGTCTGAAATTCGTGCGTCAGCATAAGGACAAGCCTGAGTCGAGCTTTTGGACGAAATTCAAAGAACCATGAGAGGAGGAAGGACGGAACGGCCATTCGCACCAAAAAACACCATTCCCACTGTGAAATTTGGTGGTGGTAACATGATTTTGTGATGCTTTTCATCACATGAAACAGATAACATTCATAATAGAAGGGAGAACGGACGCTCACATGTGCCAGAACATTTTGAAGGAACATTTGCATTTGTCGGTTCAAAAACTCGGGCTACCGCAAGGATTCATTTTTCAGCAGGACAAGGACCCAAAACATACGCCGAAAGTCACGAAAAAATGGTTCACCGATAATCATGTACAACTAGAATGGCCAAGCCAGTCTCCGGATTTGAATCAGATAGAAAATTTGTGGCAATTTCTGAAATTAAACATTAATACGAGGAGGCCGAAGTCCATTCCGGAACACAAAGAAATCTGCAAGGAAGAATGGGCTAAAATCCCTCAGGAAACATGTCAAGGCTTGGTAAAAAAAATACAGAAGACGATTAATTACCGTTGAACTGATCGAAGGCTATGCCTCAAAATAATAAATGTTTTAAAATCGTGTTTTGTGTAGTACGAATACTTTTTTCAACCCAGATTATATAATTTTTCGTGATTTCTGTGACATCAGAATTTACTGTTGTTGCATGTGTATTATTTAAGCAAAAATACAAATATTGTATCAATATATTTATTTTTGGTTCGCTAATTTTTTAAAATAAACAATTTCATGGTGTAGGAATATTTCTTTACCCCCACTGCATAAGCCATTACATTCTTAACCAACCAGATACGTTGAGGCTGTCTAGTTTCTACCAATTCTCGGGTTGTGCAGCGTGGGTTAGTCTAAATTAATTACTAAATTAATTAATTACTTCTTGAGAATAATATGCATGATCGCTCTTTATCGATATGGGTACTATCTCCAACTAGGAACGACTTCCGTACAGTTCTTTCGGTTACAGAATCATCACCGTAAACTGCACATGTTTCTTTGGTGCTTACGAGGCATTTTTTCCTTAATAGAAACAGAGCATCAAGCCGAAAATGAATGTTTTATCTTCCATTACAAAGGCTCATAAGAGTAACACAGCTAATAGGATTTCAAACTTTATTCCCCGAAAAGATACCTGGAGCTAAGCTAGAAAATCTCCAGATCTGCATCCCGCTACATTTTTTGGGGCCATCATCAAGCGGAAAATCTACACTTATGAAGAAATTCACTTCGAAGCAGAAATAGTGGCATATTATACAAATTACTTCGAGGTCTGTGAATGCTAAAACTCGTAAAAAAAATGATTGATCCTGTGAAATAACACATTTTTTACGTCATCCAATGAAACGGCCGTTACAATAGGAAAAAACCTGTGCTTTGTTATAGTTGAATGAAATTGTTCTTAATGTTCGTTCTTCGTTGCGTCACAGATTGGTTCGTTGTAATATCCTGTTTGCGTTGACTTTGTTTTTGACTAATGAGACTAACATCGTGGTTCAGTTAATCTGTCAAAATATGAGAAAAATGGAGTTTTTTTCATTGTTTTGAATGTCAGACTTCTAAGTAACAGTACTGACAAATTACCGTGCACTTTATATACGTTTTATTTAAACTTAAAATAATTACTTTTTTAACTCTAAAAAATCTGCCCTAAAACCAATAAACAGTCGGACATTATCGTGGGTCGCTATGGAGCTTGCAATAACTGCAATCTGCAAGAATTTAGACGTTCGTTTCACAATGCACTACCGCTAAATTTGCAATGATTGAAGCCCCTAGCTGCTGCACATTGCACCACCGCCATATTTGTAATAATTCCTAAGGGAACGTCAGCGGTACATTCAGTGCCACAGCTGCTGCCGACATTGAAAAAAATAATAATTTTTTTTTCTCAAATCAAAATATGTTATCCAGGCGGCGCCTGCTGCCTGTTTTTCATTAGAGCTACAGTCGCCGGGGATATAAATTGTGTCAGTATTTTATGAGATAGCGCTGAGCAGCAGCGGACACCAGTGCGGGTAGTACGTGTCTCCTGAACGGTTGTACGGAACACGCTGAAAGTTGCTTTTGGTTTGACCAAAAGTTGACTGAAAGCTGTTCGTTTTGTTACGGAGAGTTGGTCACGAGCTGACCGAAAATTATTTTAGATGTGACCAAAAGTTTATGGAAAATTAGCAAAAGCTTCTTCTGTTTTTTTTTCTTGACATCAAATTGTATCTAGAGCATTCTGAGAGCGCATGCCTCCGCCAGAGCAAGGCAACGGTTAGAAAAATTCAAATTGGTTCTGAGACCATGATTTTCTTTGTTTCAACACCAAAATCTAATCGTTTGTGCCCTTCAATAGTATTAACAGCTCAATAATTTTTTTGTTCTTTTTGAAGATCCGTTAATAATTTTTTGAGTTATGTTGCTAACAAACATTCTGACAAACATTAATCAAACTCACAAACGGACCAACCTATCATCACCAAAATTCAATCATTTATGTCTTTTAATATTACTAACAACTCCCATAAATTTCATAACGATCCATTCATTATTTTTTGAGTTATTGTGCTAACAAGCATAAAATTAAAAACAGTGAAAAACTAACGAACAAACAAACAGATCATTAAAAATAATTTGGTCATATTGCCATAACAGCCCATCAAAATTCACTGTTTTCCCGTAAACCTTTAAAAACAACTTTTTCATTATTATCTACCGAAAACGGGTCTTGAAAGTGACGGTATAAACAAAGGAAGAGGTAGTAGTTTTATTGTATGTATCACAAAAAAAAATCGGTAAATATTACGGAAATATCATAGCATAGCTGTAAAATTTAGAAAAAAGTCTTATATAATTGACGAGTTTATTTCTACTGTCGTCGTCTGGAATTTTAATAAAATCGCTACATGTTAGTGTCATACTCTGAATCATGCGACTCTCATTACATTAGTTCAGTCAATTAAAGGTATTTATGCAACAGTATTCAGGGATTACGAGAAAAAATCGTGTGTTAAGTGTTGCTCGATTCCAAAAGATTCATAGAAAACGAAATGACATGGAAAATAAAATCCACGATTGCAAAGCTAGACGGTAGTACTTAAACATATATGTACTGAAACTTATATGTGAAATGAATGAGAAATTATCAGAATAACAAGGGCTGCAATGAAAGACATTTTACAACCAGCACTTGTCATTTTATCATTGTTAAACTGTGTTAAAAAAAAAATCATCCATACGTGAAACTAAGATGAGAAAGTATTGCTAAAACCCTAAACAAATTTATGGGCCGCGGCACCTCGGCCGCTGTTTTACGATTTGAGTTTCTAGGTCGGCTAAAAATTCTGCAAGGGTGAAGATAGTATTAACAACCCTGTAAACTAACTTTAGCTGTCATTATGATTCTGGACTTGAAAAATAAAATGAAGGTTAAACCCCCAAAGCGTCCTTTATTCCAACAATACGTGGATAAAACGCTACCAAATATGATCACATTGCTGTCGCATCAGTGGCAGAACAATCGGATCAGCACGCATGAGTGCATGTGCAAGAGATCATCTGTGTGGGGAGTCAATATGGCCGCAGCGTAGCGACTCTCGCGTGACCGTCGGCACAAGATGGTCCCTATGTCCTGTTCGTGCTGATATAGTTTTATGAAGCGCAGTCCATTGATGGGAACGTAGAGGTCTCGGCATATAATATAACCCTTATCCTCTTCTTGCTGACGTAGTTTTATGAAGTGCTGTCCATTGATTGAAACGCTGGTATCTCCGTATAAGATAGACATCCGCTTCTTCCTGACATAGTTTCATGAAATGCTGCCCATTGATCGGAAAGGCTGGTATTTCGGTATAAGATAGACATCCGCTTCTTGCTGACACAGTTTTACGAAGCGCTGTACAATGTTCGGAACGCAGGTATTTCACGCTATCTACTGCAGCGTTCTCGCGATAGTAAGACTGCGGTTGTTGACAAGAGGTGGCTGGTATAACGGGTAGTCTTCGATATAGGCCCTCCTGGTTTTATACCGTTAATTTTATTTAGGTTCAAAATGTTAACTTCGAGGCACTCGACATACGTACTCTTGACTCAAGCGTACGTAATCATTTCACGAGCCCTAAAATAAAAATATAGAGTACGGTACACTTCAGTGTTTCAGAGGGAAGAAATTAAAATAGTGTTTGTAAATTTCCCGTTTTGACGGACGCTTTAATCCGTCGTATCGTTGGGGTGGAAGAGCCTGTAGATAGTTCAAAATGCTTACAGAAACAAAATTTCGTTCCGTCTTACAACGGTAGTTTCAGCATTATTTCAACGATATGGTTCGGACTGTCAGTTAATAGGCTATTTAAAGGGCAGTTTCCCTCATTTACGCAGGCACAGTTTTCCATTAGTGCTTGTTGCTTGGGCTGAGCATGCCCTTGACTGTTATAGGATATTTTTCTTTTCAAAGCAATGATGTTAGTGTTATTACTGTACTGTCGTATTCTTTCAAAGCATTACATATATCAACTTCCTTTAATACTGAAACATTACGACAGCCTGTATAACAAAAACGTAGTGTTATACTGTGCCATTGTAGGAGCATTTTTCTGATAAACATCACTGTCAAAACACATATATCAGTAAGAATCAAACATACTTGTGATTTAAATTATAGCTCCTAATAGATAAATGAATGCGGTATACACCGAGAGGGATTATCAATATATCAAAGTAATTCCAGCAGATTCCAACTCCCTACATGCAGAGTGATCAGCATATTAAGCGAGTGTATCAGATTCCAGTATCACCCATGCAGAGTGATCAAAGTAAGTGCAGCAGACTCCGACTCCATACATGCAGAGTGAAGTGTGTTGGATGAGAGCTGCAATATCAGGGAGACCTTTGGCTGCATTATAGGCTTCCGTGAATGTCAGAGACTGGAGGGATCAATGCCGGTCTCTGCTGATGGAGCTCCGGCCATTACCTGAAGGCGTGACACATACCGACCATTCCGCAGCGAAATGTGTCTCAAAATGCTTTCGATTCCCAATACTGAATAATAAAGAGGACAGTGGCAAGTCTGATTTGTGGCAAGCACGCTTTTTGGAGATCAACGGACGGAGTTTCTCCGACACTCGATGCCCGCAAAGTAGCGTGAGGTGAGCTTTGTGGTGGTGGAAGATGCGATGGCACCGTTTGTTGCTTGTCAAAGAAGGGCATGTTTGAGATGTAAAATAGGTAAATGATCTCAAGATGAAGTGTATTTCTTGGCAGGCTCGTCTGGTCAGCAATGTAATTTTCAGCTCTCACTTGTTTTGTTATGAGTATTATGTATATTTGTATTGTCGCTAGTTGCCTGGTCAATTAATGAATATTGCTGTTAATCAATAGTGATAAATTATTCAATTTTTCATTATTATGAATTTATTTCTAATATACAGTCTGTAGTAACATTTTATTTTCATAAGTATTTCGAACTAAATTTTCAAAGGTGTCCTCCTTTCTTTAAGCGAACGCGAGTATTGTACGCTAAAACACTTAGGTTTTAGCGTAGCCTATGACAGTTAGATAAATGACAACAGCACAGCTGCTCACTGGCGTTAGATAGAGCGAGATAAGCGATCTCTCTGTATACAACAGTATTCACGGGAACAACCGGAGACTGTGAAACCTTTATTATTTTTTGTGCAAGCTCTTGAGCGAGCGAGGGCAAGGTTCAAAATCTGTTATTGTTGTTGTTCAGGCTGAGATGTAGGAACCTTTGTTCACAATGTGCAGAACAAAAAAATTATATCTTGGGGAAATGCTTGAAGGTTCACGCTTAGGGCCTTCTTAAAAAGAACAAGGCAGTTTGACGAAGTAGTTCGTTGAAGTGAGATAGTGCTTCTCTCCTTCGGTAAGAAGCGTCTGCACCCTTCCCGTGTCGGTGGGACTCACGTTTGATTCCCCCGATTCCTTATCCGTGTTGCAAACGGAATTGTTTTGGCTCCTCTCTGGGCATGGGCCTCCAGCGTCTCCGCCGCCAAGTGCTTTGCGACAACGAACAACTGAATTTCTTGCATCACTCACGCCATGAGTGCTAACGTAATTTCAACCCCCCTATGTGGTAACAGGACTTCACCTTTCTCCAATCAGTATGCTTGTCATCAAGAGCACGCAGTGCTGATGCTTCTCTTCGAAATTAATCCGATTCTGTTTCTGCTGCGCATCATGCTGCATTCTTCAATGTAGATGCGAGGATTCTTCTTCGTAGTGAGTTTTAGACCCGGTCAGGGAATGGGTCCAGCATTCTGCCATCAACGTGTAGTAAAAGCATTATGAGATGATATATAACTGCATAGTCTCCACGTCACAAGTTCTCGCGGTGACTTTGAATACCTCCTCAAGGATCGTGCAACGAAATGTAATACTCCATTCTGATATAATGTTCTCTACGTCTTGAACTATTTCTGCAAGGGCAATGGGAGTGAAATTGAAATTCACTGTTTTGAGGCGATATATGTACTTTAAGTCCGTGTATAATTCTCTACCGGCGAATCGTGCAAAGAGTTCCGATGTGATCTTCGGAACCTCGATCTGTAATAACTCTACATAGAAAATTGTGCAGCGTGTCAACGTTCCAAAATTTGTTGTGATCTTCGCAGCAAAATTGTGAAGTACTTGTGTAGAGGAATCTTCGTACGCCGGGTTTGTATTCAACGACACAATTTGAAAGAATAGGAATGTCTGTCAATGTAGGTGAACTCTAGTTTAAGGGTCAAGGAAAAAATGGAAAAATGTGAGATATCTACAGAAAAAATAAAAGGATAAGTGAGATGTAGACTATGATGTGATTAGGTAATTAATCATGAAAATTTTGTATCAGACTGTGCAAACCAACTAAGTTGGGTTGACTAAAATGTGCGAAGGTAATTGCGTTAGTTTTGTAATAGACCGCGCGAATTCGATCCTAAACTTCAAATTATAAGCTCATAATGCAACAACCCGTATGGCCTTCTTTGTGTATCGGGAGATGTTCGGGCCACAGCTCTCAATGGATGAAGCGGTGTCTTTCTTAAAAAATTATCACTTAATCAATATATGCCATTTACTTAATGCACGGTAAAGAATTTTTAACATTGTTGCAAGTCAAGCGTTGTGATCATTCTCTTAGAAAAATCGTGAGTTGTGTTTTCCCCAGAGCCTCTATAACTCCTCTATGATGTGAACCGCTAAGTTTCACATCATAGGTGGAAGAGGTACTGTTTTTATTCTCACGATATTAAGCGATACTCATTTAACTACGAAGAAAATTTAATTTTGTCAAAGGCTTGAGGTTTCCGATGGTGCGTTGCGTTCAAAATCTAGAGATCAAATTTGAAAAAAAAGTGGTTTTAATGCTGGATTTCCCTGAATAATCCGTCTTTTAATTGTTGCCAAGGGAGATGTACAAGTATCTTAGGATGCTTTACAGAATTTCTATGATGCGTAATTTGTTTGACTTTTTATCCTGCTCAAATTTCTGTCTCTCTCTCGATTACATTAATTATTTTGTTGCTCATTATGTGTTTCATTTAGCATCCATGATAGAACGCGTTTGTAGTAGGTTAAGATATTTGTTTTTAATTTATATTAATCACTTGACAATTTCAAAAATTATCATTATTTGCATTAATTTGATTATTATTTTATATTATGTTGGGGAGGTCGCACGCCTCTCCTAAATTATGACGTCGTGTGTATATACATATATGTATATAGTGGCACTCATTTCAACACGCGGTAATTGTTTACGTTCTACAATGTAACGCAAAACATCTTTGTAAATGGGTCTTTATGCACCACAGTTATTTAATATGTTATGATATAAAAAATATGCCTACCCAAGCTGTTAATAAGTATCTTCAGGGAATGTAAACGAATATAAAAAGTGCAATGTAATTACCTCCGCCAAGGAGGTTATGTTTTCGTCGTGTTTGTCTGTCTGCCTGTTTGTTTGCCTCTTTGTCTGTCTGTCACCAGGATAACTCAAAAAGTTATGAACCGATTTCGATTAAATTTACAGGGATTGTTAGGTATGTTAGGAGGAACAGATGATTAACTTTTGGTAAAGATATGTCCATCCGTTTGTTTGTTTGTTTGTCTGCCTCATTTTTCTCGATGC
>LQNS02276883.1:17939274-17953153 GCA_001587735.2 Parhyale hawaiensis | reverse complement strand
CTCGAGAAAGACTGATCGCGTGGGTCCCGTTGTGGCGCGCAGTGCCGTCCCGGCCACGGTGTTTGTGCAAAGGTGGGCGGCGTGCACAAGCGACTGCGCGCATCACTGAAATTGACGCGCAAGATAAACTTTACCGCTTTAGCGCGAAGATGTTTGGGCCAAACTTTTTGATGTCCTGCAATCATAAGAATTATGGGTCCTCTCACTCTATGAAAAATTATCAAATAGCTTTTATTGGTAAAGAAGGCATGCGGATTTCTATGAATACAGGTATAGATACCTGGTAAATCTCAAAATATCTTAATATGTTTCGTGCCACTTTGAAAAGTTGAAATACATTTAAAAGTAAAGGAAGTACGGAACTTATACAGACGTTAACAATGGGTTATACCAAATTCTGCATTGACAGATTTTTAATAAATTCAGAGACCGCTTATTTTAAAAGAAACAATTTTCTTGGGGACAAAGAAGATAGTAAAACAATCTATATGAATACTGACAATAATAACATGCTTCGCACCTAAAACGTCTTAAGTGCTTTTCATCTCCTGAAGAAAAGGTAATAATTTAGTCTCCAAAGTCAACCTCTAAAAATCTTAAAACGAGTGTAGTGGAAGACCTAAAACGTAGACGAAATTATTCTCTCCAGATGACATATTCCAAAACAAGCCTTTTCCCTGCGTTCACGATACGTTTTCTTTACCAAATCCTGAAGCTGTTGCGAGTATGCCTTCCTACCTTAGGTTTACTACTCCATTGTGCTAGTCACTCAAGATGGTACAAATTCCGACAGCTGCCGTGGCAATTTGTTTACGTTTCTGGAATTTTCCCGATTTTTGGGAAGTCTCCGTTTAGGGACTTTCTCTGTTTCGGGAATTTTCTGTTTGAATAGTCAAGTTGAATTTCACTTGCTGTTTAGAAAATAATTACTGATGATCACAATCTCTGTGCAATCTTAATGTCTGAACTTCCAAGCAAAACAGTGTAAAAGTCAAACTGAGATGCAAAGCAATAGAAATTTACTGACAAAATTAACACCACATAATGATCTACTATGTGTATCTGTTCGATTATATTTAGACAATATAACAACATTATAGTTGACTAACAATGTGCATTTATATGCACACTAAACTAGAGGCTTCACCAAGACATGATAACGGAAATAATAACATAACGAGTGGAAAACCCGGCTTTCTCCTCTCCTAACAGCAATTCTCCTCTGCATGATGTCTTACTTCATAGTTTCTTTCGCTGTTCTATTGTTCAATTGTGTATCGTGAGCTCAGATCAAACAAAGCTGTGATGGGGAGAGGAAATGAAAAGCAGCATCCATGATACAACTAAGATCGAGGGACTAAAGACATATTTTATGTTTAGATTTCAAATTTGGCAATGCAGAAAGCACATTCACGCTTAAGGTTTCCTTGTTTTCAAGTTTGGCCTAGCATTCGCTTACTTGTTTTTACAAGAAAGTCGTTGTCATGATGGCGAGAGCCGCAAGTTCAGTATGAAGTTTCTTAGAGCTTAGAGATGAAAGTTGGCGATGGATGAGCTTTAGCGGTATATAAGACAAGGAAAATTTTTGCGAGCACAAACAAGAAAGCTATTAAATGAAAGATAAATTGCAGTACTCTTACAGCAAACTGCTACTTCACAGTAACACAGTGTGTCACTAGCTATTAAAAAATCACACATGGTGGTTATGATCGCAGTTACTTCTGAATGAAGTATCAACAGAGCATGAAATTTATGTTCGTGATGCAGCTAAACTTTTCTCCAATAATTTTGGTAAAACGTAGAGCTAAGGAAAAAAAATCAGCGTACAGAGGTTGCCATACGATGCGTTCAATTTTTCTCATTTAATATAGAGAGAACCGTACAGCGTGGTAAAAATAAATAGGCAAAGGTTGTAGATAATGAGTATAAATAAGTCGACAGATTGACTTTCGTAACAAGAATAGTTGCATTGGCATAGCTCCTGCACAGCAAGTGCTTAGTTCATATAAACATTGATTCGCTCGTGTGAGCCGCTGGATAAGTCGTAGCAGTGAAGGCTAATCGAGGGGATAATCAAAGGAAGTATACAGCAGATATTCCCAATACGCGCAATAAAGTTACCCCAGTTCCTGACAGGACACAAATACAGGTATTTAGTTATAGTGAACTAACGTACCTACGCGATCACAAATTTCTGCGCACAGTTGCAAAAGCTGTAAAATTGCTTCTGGTTGCCTGCTGAAGTTGCGCACTAACATTTTCTTCGTTTAAGCACAGTTGCATTCACTTATTCTTCTTTTACTGTGAACAAAAAGATTAACAGCATCTGGAACTGGGGAAAAGCCCCGGGACCTCCCATGTCACAATAAAGTTCGTACGGTTCGTGTATGGAGCGAAACGTTACAAGCACCCTTTTATGCGTGGCAACGTCGCGCCCGACTTCGCTTGTCGCTGTCTCCGTTCTCCAGACGTAGACCTCGGACGTTTATACGTGTGCCCCCTCCATCAGTACATCATTGAACCGCACCCTGTAGATCTGCACTGTATTTACTGTCCCCCTTCTATTTCATTATACTCCGGCCGGGGCGTGAGCCTTGGGTGGTCGTGGATCCATTAACGGGAAGTTCCCTGGAATGCGAGGATGACAAGTTTCCATGCTGCGTAGACTGCGGCGCAGGTCGGAAAAGGCTCCCGCTCTTCTCTGCACCTGACCTCTGGATTCCTGCATCGTGTAAGCTTCAGGTACGTGATTTGGGAGGAATTTCCCTCACAACACATGCTTCTCGCCATTTCTATCATTTTGAGAGAATGGAGATCCCGCAGAGCCGAATCGTGTATAAATTTTCCCCAGTTTGAGGCGCTTTAATCTCTTTTGTAGCCCTAGATTGATATTGTGAGATTCCCGCTATCATCTTCATATAATTCTTCTAGTGTCACGATACATTTACCCGGCGTAGGTAGGCCTTAGGGACATTTTCTCTTTGTGTGCCTATTTTGCTTCCTTTACAGTTCCGTCCTTCGACTGTAATCTTTATTACTGTTCTTCCTCTTCTTTCACGATTTGTTAATCCCCTTTACGGGATCCTTTAGCTCGGCATACTATATGTCCCTTCTTCCTTCCTCTCCTCCATGCTTACGGAATTTTCTGTAGGAGGAGAGCCTTGAAATATCAATTTCAATAAGATCAGCTTACCCTTGAACGTTTTTGTTTTCTCTTTTCTAGGATTGGGACCACGCGACTCCAGGATCAACAGCCTTGGGCCGGAGCTCTTAATATTTGTCTGTTCCCTTAACTTAGAGTTCCCATGTTAAATTGTCCCCCTAGATTAATAATAAAGTTTGATTAGTTTCCTGAATTTATAAGTCTTTCCTTTTTAGGCAAGAAAATCACACATTAAGAATTTCTAACTGAAGAATAGATTAAATAAACTGGAGCAGTAGAGACTTCCACAATATTATGAAATCGGGAATTGAAAAGAAAATTTTAAATAATATCGGCTATTAGCCTAGCCTTTCTCTCCTTTTTGTGTATACTGAGTAAAAAAAAAAAGAAAACAATGAAAGAAGGTAGTAGTTAAAAATATGCAACTGCAAAATTCACATTACAAACATCTGGCCACGATTTTCAAGTGTGCTTTCTATACGTTTGAAGAAACTCATAAGGGTAAAGAGGAGTAAATTTGAAAATACGTAAAATTTTATTGCATGGAAGTATCATAGCTATCGCGTAAGATCAGTGCTGCCTGTAGTTTGACAATTGTTTCTGTAAAACACTGGGCCACATCTGCTCCGTGTAAATTACAAAAGTTTTAAAGTCTCAATGAATCATTACCAGACCGATTGTGATAAATGTCCTAATTATTCCAAAAACAACAGTCTTTGTCCCAATTACATATATTAATCCGTTTAGTTTCAAAATGATAAGAGTATTAGCAGTACCTATCGTCGTTAACATTCGGTACATAATTCGACACACATGGAAGTTGCTACCATGTCAAATGTGGACATAGTCAGGACTCATATACATACAGCCTGTAGTACATTTATGTCGCCTCCAATACGACTTTTAAATTTTACTCACGACAACCATTACACATATTCATTACATATTAATAAAATAATAATGAAGAAAGTGTTACGTCTCATGACGCTATGGCATGAAGCAGACTTTTCACCCTGTCATTTGGACTTACCCCTTACTGCCATACAAAAATAAATCACAACCATCGTTAAGGGAAAAAAAGATAAAAAATATATATTATTGAGACTTTACGGAAATCGCTCAAAAGCAGGTACATCAGTTATTCACCCTTGTCATGTAACTCTACGGTCCAAACAAAAGTAGATTCACCTTTGGTTGAGAATCATGGGGGACATTGCATGTAGCGCCGAAAGCTGTGTGGAATTGAAACTTCCACATCAAACGTTTCTGACATTGTAATGACCTAAATTAAAAAAAAATTCAAAAGTGCATTGAAACTACGACTTTTATCAATCATTTCGGCTATTAATGTTCGATTATATTATCACATTCAAAGAAAACATCCCTATTGAATAGGATATACTGTAAAAACAATGAATAACAAAATCTTTTGTAATTAGTCCGTAGAATTTTGATATTACTCAGTGCCACCTCTCTTCGGTAGCTCTTTCTTATTCTTCTCATAGCAGGGACGATGCTAGAGCAGATGTATCTACCATTCTTCGGAATTGGACTTGTCCTTTTGTATCCAATTATTCTCTACGAGAGGTGGTATATCAGTTCTACTAAATCAGAAGCCTTCCGGGGAACCAAATAATAAAGTTTTGCCGCAATATTATTATGGTAGTCCGAACACGGGGCATTCTGAAGACGCAATAACGTTTTTCCGACTACAGTCTCGCTGCGGCCTGTCTCGTATACTGCTGAGCGCCCAAGAAAAATATTTTTATGATATTAGGGCGCATGCGTTTCTGCATCCGTGCAGCGGCAAAGCCACACGATATCCAGTAGAAGTACTTTCGGGGCGATGGGATTTGGATTTTTAAAAAGAGAGGGAAGGAGTAAAAAGGTGAGGTATCGCAATTTCTGGAGAATTTTACATATTTAAGTTTTTAGCCAATATAACAGCAACGGCCCGCGATTGAGAAGAAACGGAAGGGGTAGCGTTGCATAAAGAAAGCGTTCCACCTACCTTACCTTACCTTGATACCTTGATGATACTTCGGACGAGGTCCAGGTGGCGTTATGTACGCAACCCATCTTGCGCAAAGGTGATGCTGCAGTCCGTGACCAGCGGGATGGCTAACAGCGAGTTATCCCCACAGTTCACGTAGCCGCTTACAGCAGGTTTATCTGGCACTTTCAGAAAGTATGCGTCCAGTAAGTTTTTAAATTTCACGGTCTCTGCACCGGTGACATTTCGGATGTGACGTGGCATTTTGTTGAATAATCTCGCCCCCGAACCGCAAAACTATTAGAATACTTTGTGGCCATTGCGTCACCACCAGTTTTGATCGGAATTTGCACGTCACAAGGGCGACCAATACGGTCTGAGTGTCTGGCCTGCATTCGTCCATTGACGCTGACAGTAATGCCTTCTAGAATTTTCCAGACATAAATCATCGTAAAGCGCTCGAATCTCCTTTGAATGGAGTACATTTGAAGTTGAACAAGCCTTTCGTGATAGTTTAAATCTTGCGTGCCCCGGATTTTGGCAGTTAACGGTCGCTGGATAGCCTGAAGGCGCTCTAAGTCTTCCCGTTTGCTTGGCATCCAAAGAGGTGAACAGTATTCAGTCCTTGGTAGTATCAGTTGTTTCCATAAGGTGAGCATTGTGTCTGCCTCTCGTGAAGAGAAAGTTCGAAGTTCGGTGTAGCTTACTTGCCCCATTGCGTTGCTGTTTGTTCAGTACACAAAAGACATGCTCTGATCGCTGAAAACACGATGATCAACTATGCAGTGCAGATCCCATTTTGATAGAAGGGATACGAATCCCCTGCATGTGTGACGATGTACGTGTCGATCATGAGTTCATGATACTGTGCCTGGAGTCTACGATCGTCAGTCAGTCTTGGACACTTTTACCTCAACATCAAGCTCTGAAAATAGATGGCGTTCTGCTGTAGGTGTCTAGATCTGTGGAGATCCTCAGTGTTCTCTTCAAGGAGAAGCTTATCTCTAAGATACATATTATGCCCCTCGTGTATCGTGCTTCGACTATTATTGGTCTTCTGCGTATGGCAAATGATGTGTTGTTTGGAAACAGAGATGTAGTCCGTAGATACTTTTGTGGATTCTACGGCCTTTGTTGTAGTATTGCTCGCCGATCTGTGTTTCAGCTGCTACCTTCTACTTGCGTCTGCTGGACTGACTTGTCAGCTCAGCCAGCAGGTTGTGTGCTGAGAATGATTTGGTAAATCTGCTCCCTTGGCGGAGTATGGCCTGCCTTTGTTTCTTAACTAACATACACAAGAATGGAAGACATTGTCTGCATTCATTTGTCAGCGCCCTCGAGGTCTTCGGGAGGAATACACGTGCTGCAGCTTCTGCCCCCCCCCCCTTAAAATGCATTGGAAGCTCTTAGATACCGAGCTCGTCAGTTCAGTAGGTGTATTCTACGCCGGTCCGTTTTGGCCTGAAATGAGTTGCAGTGATTCGCGTTCAGCTGTTTGGATATGCATGAGTTAAAGACAGCTGTTAACGGTATTTTGATGGATCTTTCTTAGCAGCGTCTCCGGCCTCTTAGCGCTACACAAGTTTCATTTTAGTTTCATTACCAGTCCGTAGAAGCCCTGGCAAGTAGTTTTAATGATAATACTAGAGCACTCTGAAAGCGCATACCTACGCCAAGCAAGACAATAGTAATGAAATATTCAAATTGGTGCTGAGACCATAATTTTCTTTGTTCAACACCAAAAGCTAATCATTTGTGTCTTCAAACAGTATCAACAGTTTCACTGATTTTCTTGCAGTTCCGTTGTTTATTTTTTGAGTTATGCTGCCAACAAACATGCTGACAAACATTAGTCAGGCTCACAAGCAGATCAACCGATCACCACCAAAATTTAATCATTTATGTCTTTTAACACTTCTAACAACTCCTGTAAATTTCATTGCGATCCATTCCTAACTTTTCGAGTAATTGTGCTAATAAACACAAAGTTAAAAAGAGCGACAAACTAGCAAACGAACAAACAGATCATCTAGAAAATTTGGTCATTTACTCTTCGTTTTATACCTAACAACTCGTGTAAATTTCATTAAACCCGGCCATAACTCTTCGATTTACTTCTTTAGAAAAAATGAGGCAGACAATCAAACAAACGGATGAACGGTTATTCACCAAAGGTTAATCATCCGTTCCTCCTAACATGCTAAACAATCTCTGTAAATTTCGTCAAAATCCGTTCATAACTTTTTGAGTTATCTTGGTGACAGACAGACAAAAAGAATAACAGACAAACAGACAGGCAGCCAAACCAGACGAAAACATTACCTCCTTGGCGGGGGTAATTAATAATAATAATTTCACTGACACAGTAAGATTTGAGCAGCTGCATACCAGAAAATTTAGAAAAAAGCCTAGGTTATTCATAACTTCGGTTTCACAATGAACGAGGGCAACATGGAGTTCGGAATATATCTCTTAGTTAAGCACTAAAAACAAGTATTATTGATGAAAAGCTGTACGTTCACGTGGTGCAAGTTAAACATAAGTTCTACGGGATATCTCAGTTTGTCTACGCCCTGTACAGCATGTCATCCGTTTCAAACTACTATAAAGTACGTTTCTTTTACACTTCGATCGTCCATTGAGCTACGACATCAAAAGTTGCAGCACTAATGCGAGAAGTAGAGTAACGCTTAAATTATACCTAAGGCTGTTGCTGCACTAATCATATGAGCTCTCCAATTGCTGGCTGGTCCCTTGACTTTCAAGGCTATTGTGCAATATTAAAGAAAATGATATCACTGACATCAACGTATCTTAAGACTTCTGATCGGACATCATATGTAGCATGCATATCATCCACCTCTAGCTATATCCCTTTACATTTGCCAGCTGATCTAGGTATTTATGGACACTCGCTTACAAGTAGTAGATGCAGGAATTTTCCTATCCCTAAATAATCGCAATACATGGTCGAGCGATGAAAGCATTCAGCTGATTTCAGTATACTTGCAGCAGAGGATAGATCTCAATATCTCATATACCCTCTCGTTAAAGCAATGGCTCAGCCCATCAGCAGCATGAACTGCCAGCCTTGCAGCAACTTATGGTCTAGGTTTGCTCCTTCCGCAGCAACTGCCAAAGTTTACCAAATTTCTTCATTGCTTGCATTTCAGATTTATGGGAAAGCTCGCCTGACGTCGCGCGTTGGTTGGATGCCCAATACTCGCGAGTATCGGCTAGGGAACTAAAACTTAGCTATCGATAAATCTTCCTATAATCCGAGGCCATATACAGCGCCGATGCTCTACGGGCGTGAAGAATAATATACGACGACAGGCGACGGCCTCGGAAGGCGCTTTTGGAACTGATGGAGATTTGGACCCCAACCCTCTTCTGGAATCTCCTGGAACAGTTTGTTTGTGCTCCCGAGAGGTGTTTTCTGCTTATGGGGATTTGAAAAATTGGCCAATAGGCGAGTGGCGAAATTGCAGTGTGCTCTTAGAAGAGAATAGAAAAATTTATTTCAATAGGTCTGAACAAAAGGTCTGAAACCTGCAATAATAATGTCTTAGAGGAGACATACCATGGCCCAGCAACTTTTGGTACAAGGTAGAATTTCCATATAAGAGTTTACATAATAGAGTAGGGACTTCAGGAACATTCTGTGTACAAAATTTCCTTATAACGTGATAAAAAAATTCGCGCTTAGAGATCTGTACAACATTGTATGCCTCTGTATAACAGCACAGCAAAGTATAATGAGTCTAAAAACCTTCACTTTTCACTTTTGTGACAGAGAGTAAATATGAAATAAGCTCAATATATCGAAACAAAAAGTCATAACTTGTTCGAAGACATCTTATGATGTTATATTGTGCTATCGGTGAGTGCCGAATTCAGCTTGACGATGTTATGAAGCTTCCATACTGTATGGATAGCATCAATGTGGCGCGTTCGATGCAAGAAAACGTAAAATTGTACTGAACAAGTATACCATAACAAATTTTGCTGCAGAGAAATGCTCTTTATTTATACATAATTATGTGGGTATCATCAATGATGCAAGGAGAAGGTCAGTGCTTTGAGCTCGCCGCAAAACAAAGTGTTAATGCTTAAGCTAAGCCAGCTCTGCTGCCGCTGTTAGCTTCAGGAAAATGCCATTTCATTATTTTACGTACGAAGCTGTGGATTTCCTTCATTCTGCATCAAAACGTCGGTTCTTTAAGTTAGACCTAATACAAAATATCAAAAGTGCACTAAGCACCGCCTCCTATGACATGTTACGCTTCACTGAAAGCCATTTCTGCATTTAACCAAGCTTCACGTTTCCTTATGCATCAAAACATCTGTTCTTTGGAGTAGAAGAAGAAATATCAAACGTGCACAGAGCACTGCTCCCCATGACATGTTTCGCTACATGGAAAGCCATTCTATATTTTACGGAGCTATGGAGATTCCCTATCGCTTGGCTAGCATGGAAGCTTTGCGTTAGATGCAGATACAAGACGGGGCAAATATTTGATCGAATTTATGCTTTGAAGAGACGCTGTCGCTCTCACGAGACGCAATAACCGAGCTCGCTGTCATGTTGTCTCCATGTCGAGCGCTCGAAAATATGGGGGAAATTTTTCCCGTAGGGTTAGAGTTTTTTCTGTTACCCTAAGAAGCAGCAGCATTTTCGGTGATTCCTTCGGCAAACCGTAAGCAAATCGTTCTACGTGTGAGGCAAGACTGGAGTTGCAGTTTCATTGGGGACTGTAGGGTGCCGAACGTATCAGCTCGGTCGGTCTTTTAGTCTCGGGCATGAGTTAGCAAGAAATTCAATTCCAGGGATCTGTGCACAGCCGTTGAAGCTCTTGGCCTTGAAGTCAGCGGTGAATGGCATTTTGTGAGGTATTTTTGGAGTCTTAGGCTTACATGGAGCTTCACTTGGGCCTCTCTATTTTCATAATAATAACACCAACACAATATTTAGGGATTTATTGTAAGCATTCTCCATGATTTTTTTGTAAGTCGTATGAAATATACAATACTGGAGGTAGAGTACCCGCGCTGTCACAAGTGACAGTGAAGAATATGTGAAAACCCGTCGTCATTGATTACTCTTTTGTTCCTAATGTGCTTCTGAAGGATACGCTGCAACAGCCAACTCAAATTCTCATAACAGATAAGTGCTCTCTCTTTCAGTTCATCTAAGCAGCACACTCTTTCTTCACTTCAGATGACGCGTGAAAAAAAGGAACTTATATTAGCAAGCAGCAAATCTCTACCGAATTTAATCAAATTTCCAGCCGCGTATCCTGCCTACCGTATGATACACTTCAGTACATCGAAATTTTTGTGTTGCAGCGAAAACTGTTTCTTCAAAGGAAGAAAGCAAGTTGGAAAGTATAATTGTTGTATCTTCTTTCTCGTGATAAATCATAGCGTCGCCTGTGCTTCGTTGATCATCAACTGTATTTGTACGTCCTGAACTGGGAGTAAACATAGTTTCAATGGATGGAGAAAGTTATAAAACCAGACTCCATGGTAGCGGTAAGAAAAGCTGTAAATTCTAGAAGGATTCCCAGTCAATGTCAAACGGCGGATCCAGGCCAGATACTCAGACCGCATTGGTTGCACCTAGCTGTGAAGTGCGAATTTCAATGGAAAATGGTGATGCATGCAATAGCCACGAAATATTTTAATAGCTTCGAGGTCCGTGGGGCGAGGTTATTAAACAGAATACCACATCACACTCGAAATGTCACCGGTACAGGGACTGCGAAATTTGAAACACACTGGATACATACCTACTGAAAGTGCCAGTTAAGGCAGCTGCAAGCGGCTACGTGTAATGTGGTGATAACTCGCTAGCCTACTATAGCCATCCTGCTGGTCACGGACTGCAGCAATACCTCTGCGCAAGATGGGCGGCGTGAATAACGCCACTTGGACCACGTCCGAAGAGTCATCAAGGTATAAGGGTAAGGTAGCTAGGTAAATATTACCGAAAACATTAATCTTCTTGGCCTGTCTGTATCTGCTAAAAAGTATAGAATATAAGTTTCCCCGATACAGTCGACAACTTTATGGCTCATGTTCTCCAGATCTACATAACCAATAACGCTCAACAACGCTGATAGCTCAGTGAAACTCAAGATAATGATGACGTCATAGCTATCTCGAGGCTAAGCTGTAGCGTGCTCAGCAACTGGGGAGCTACATCTTCGTTTCTCCGTTTGTACTTGCAAATAGTAACATGTCGTGAGAAAATTAGGTTAGAATTACTGCTATTTCTAAGTCATCGTCTTCTAGAGGAATGCAGGTCTTTTTAACATTGAAAGTGCACAGTGTTGACGTCACTGTATTTTGTAGTTTTATTAGGATACTTGAGATTTCTTGCTAAATTTTGTCGCTATAAAAAGAAAACTGTTTACTATGCATGCTTCATTCGCAAGTGACCCAAAAAAAATTAGAAGTAATAAAACTTATAATCGTCATCAAAGACACGATGCTTGATGGCCAAATCCTGATAAATTAGTCGTACAACTGATTTGAGAAACTTTGATTAAAGAAAATAAAAACAATTTCACATTCGGACCTGTGAATGACAAAAATAACCGCCGTGACGTATGAGCGAGAGAAACAAACTCCTTAGCATAACAACTCTATATA
Source organism: Parhyale hawaiensis (assembly GCA_001587735.2). Lineage (NCBI taxonomy): Eukaryota > Metazoa > Arthropoda > Malacostraca > Amphipoda > Hyalidae > Parhyale > Parhyale hawaiensis. Next base: position 17,941,340 of record LQNS02276883.1, on the reverse strand, counting down.
TATATATATATATATCATCCAAAAGTAACTTTAACAAATTGTAGAACACTTTAGTCCTAAAATTCAGTGATTGTCTTACACTGCTCAAACTTACAGAATTTGTGTTTCTTGCAAATAAACATACTTTTTATCTTCTGGTGAGCAGTTTCCTTCTTGGTTAAGGTCCCTGAACATTAAACTAGAGTTATACCTGCAGGACCTACTTAAGCGCTTTTGGGTAGGTCTTCAAGTAAAGCCCGTGATATATTCTATGGTATAATATTCTGATTGAAGTACTGTTCGGAGTCCAGTTCTATCATCTCGGTTAGGTGAATTCAAACTATTTTATTGAAACTACTGTGCAGTGCGGAGCTAATGGCGAGGCTGAACTCCGAAACCGCTTCAGTTTAAGTATGATTTCAGTAACAAATATTTTTCATTGCTTTTAACTGCGCAACTGGTCCTTAAAACCCAGAAAGCCCAAGCGCTTAGGCTTTCTGGGTTTTAAGGACCAGTTGCTTCAGCAAAATGGCGGGCTTGTGCGTTAAGATATGCATACGAGTAACCGTCGAGGAAGTAGAGCCTCCAATACAGGGCTATGTAATGTTCCCGCACGCAAGGGAACTTTTACATACGGTCAAAATAAAAAGTGAACATCAATAAAAGATCAAATTGCTTCATAGCTCTGATGGACATTATCACTGCAGAACTGCGACGTCGATGTCTTTTACCTCGAGAATGCGACATCGAGGGATATTACCAAAGAACTGAGACATCGGGAGCCTTTACCACAGAAGTGGGACGTCGGGGATAACCGTAGAACCGCAAAGCAGGAGCTTCACCTATAGAATTGCGGCGCTGTGGACTTCCACCATAGAAATGCCAAGTCGCCAAGTCGCTGTCGCCGGCCTCAGGTGTTGTAGGCGAGGGAGTCCATTTCCTATTCATTACCGGCGTGTCGTTCTTCTCCGCAGGAACGGGAATTCTCCACAGGAACGGGAATTACAGCAATGCCAGAACTGCTGCTAAGTTCTGCGGCTCGGGCAACTGCCTCAGCGACACGTTCGTAGCACTCATGTAAGGCTCAGCAGAACTTGTTATCTTAATCTAGCTTAGGCGCGCTTATCATACATTACGAAAACTGCTGCCAAGTTCTGTAACCGGTGACCGGTTCGTGTACCGCAATAATAGAAGGTTGAGAACTGTTTATCCCATTCATCGGCGCGCTTATCATAAAGCCGAAGATTTACTGCAGAGTTCAGAACCTGGCGGTAACTGATATAGCTGAAAAATTTGTAACCAATGCTTAAGTATTCCTAAACTGCTGTTAAGTTAAAACCACAAACTAGTATCTGGGAGGCTAAAACTACTGTTTGGTACTCATACTTCCGTGATCGTATGGTTTACTCAAGTTATATTCCAAGTCTCTAACGGAATACTCCCTGAAGTAGCAGTAATTAAAAAAATTTCAGTTCAAACTCTCACAGTCTGAATTACTTCAACGCACGATTTTCAAACAATTTTATGGAAGATGAAGCAAATATATAAATTTTCATACTTCATTATGCTCATATATATATAACTTCAGGGGACAAAGTTTTAGTGTATTGGTTCCTTTATATAACTAGCATAGACGCAGCTTATTACGAAGCCAGTCTTTCCCCATACTGCACGCGAAGAAATTTCGAGGACAGAAGCAACTAAATGACTACACGCTGATGTTTTATGTCTGCGCAGGGATTTCTATCTTCAAGACATCTAAAGAGAGCCACTTCAGCGCTTCTTCATTATCTTTTGGCCTTTTTGTTGACATTACTTTCACAAACTCACACAAACTCACTCACAAAAACGGCACCAGCCGCGCTTGAGGTCTCCAGATGCCGTATTACAGCGAGCTGCGCAGAAGAGTCACAACCTGGTCAATGTTCTCAATTCCGCGCAATCTGCCAGTAGGGATAAACACTCAAGTGTACTACTACAGCGGGTATGTAAAATCTAGCAATCTTGGGCCGAGGAGGGGGGCACGAATTATATGTATGAACTATATATATATGTTGTGCGCGATCGCGCTGCGCAAGCGATCGATC
>LQNS02276883.1:17871193-17931791 GCA_001587735.2 Parhyale hawaiensis | reverse complement strand
GATTCACAACACTCAACTGGTAGATATGATTAGGGCTCAATATGCAGTTCGATGGTAGAAACAGGATTCACAACACACAACTGGTAGATATGATTAGGGCTCAATATGCAGTTCGATGGTAGAAACAGGATTCACAACACACAACTGGTAGATATGATTAGGGCTCAATATGCAGTTCGATGGCAGAAACAGGATCCACAACTCCTACCGCCCGGTTCTTCCATTCCTGCCCCAGACTAGGATACAACTTGCAGTTCGGCACTTAGCATAATAGGATACGGGCCGCAGCGGCCGCTTATAATACGAGCAAAATTAGGGCTGCTAATCAGCAGTCCAGCCCTGATGGGACGGGAACGGGTCTTTGGGGCTGATCGACGCCCGTCGTTATTGGCGGAGCTGCGCTTTGTTTGGACAACTCAAGGAAATTTCGTTCACACCGCCTGCGCTCTGGTCTGGATTTTCCGAGTTCTCAACTATGGGTTGAAAAGCTCTGGCGATGTTTCTCATTTTAATGTATAACCAGTTGAAGAGAACCCAGTCAGTCTTTCTCTTCATATGTTTCTAAGTATCATACTAAGCGTGATCAATTCACGTCTTGTTTTAAGAGCTCCTCTTTCCCAATATCCGATTGATATTTTTCTACCTATTAATAGATAGAACAATGATGGATAACTACACCCTAATACACTGAACTGTATTAGAGTAATCAACTAGTCACAAAATCTGGGTCACCCAGGAGTGCTATAGAAACCAACAAGTAATTTCCTCAGGCTGAGGGTCAGAAGATATCAATCATTTTTAGGAACGGTGGTGGGCTCAAGTGACAATGTGAGCATGAAATTCAAATCCGCTCTGCGACGGTCTTTATTATTTGTACAGCTCGCTGTAGAGAAGCGGAAGCAGAGGTCGTAATGGCGACAGACATCTAATTTTCTGAACATGAGGCCTTGTCGAGCCCGACGAGCATTGTTCGACGTAAAGTGCCATTCAGACTATTGTCGTGGGAGGTTGGGTATACTCTGGGCCGTGTGCTTCCACTAAGGATCTAGTTACTTATGTTACCGATCTGAGGTACTTCTTTGCTCGTCAAGTGTTAAAAAAAACTATGACGTACATACAGTCAAACATCAAAATCTCATACTAAAACTTCTGCTTCATATCATAAATACGCCATGATATATTAACCGACTTGTTCCTCGGACACGCGAAATGATATTTCGTCGAAAGAAGATGTTTTCTGCGGCAAGAAACATACAAAACTTAAGACACATGAGCATTATTAGAGGACTCAACCGTCAAAAATGACGGTAATAACTTTGTAATAAATCTTATTATAGTTCATGCTTGCGGTACGGGTTTGGCTGTAAGATATGGCTCATACCCATTGCTTGATCTACCATTAAATCAACTGAAGTTGTGCCATCATGAGTTTCTGTAGCAAAAATTTCTCTCCTGTAACTAAAAGTGCAAATATCAGTTCGCAAATGTTTGAAAGTTAAGTAGTAACAAGAAAATATAATTCCTCCTAAAGGTGTCACTGGAAATACTCAGTTCTTGTTACAACCTAGATACCAGTAGTTGAACCATTAGGATGGAAATATGAGGCCACCTACTTTTGCTATCATCTACATCCTGGTCTATTTTTACCTATCTTTTGTTTTTCTTTTTTTGAGAGTCATAGGATAGTCGTAGCAAAGACTAAGGGAGACCCAGACCGGCGGTTTTTTTTTTTAGTATTATTGCCAGAAATTTTGGCTGTGTGACGGCGTCACAGTCGTCATTAAATTGTTTTCATCATAGGTTGGTATACAGGATACGAGCTTCATCTGCATAGCTCTAGCCGCTCGAAATTTCGTCAATGCTTACAAGCCACAGTACTCGGAACCCACAGGTCTCTTTCAAACGAACTCATCCTGACAGCCATTCTTCTCTTTAAGGGTGAGTTCACAAGTCCTTCACATAAACGCCTTCGCTCATCCCTTTGTCCGAATGCATTACTCTGCCCCCAGAAGTAGCAGTGAAGTGCACTGTTCTTTGAGTTTTATTTCATTTTAAATTTGAAGAAATATCCATGACGTACCTAGTGACACACCCAGGAGACTGATTTAGCAGTTAACATTTCAATAACTTCTTGTAGAGTACACAATGTTGTGCTGACGCAACAAAACTTTCGGACGAGTGGATGGGTGAACGTGTTAAGATGAATGACGTGTGAACTCTGCTTTATTCGTTAAGAAACTGCAGCACATTTCTTCGAATAAAATTGAAACACACTAGTTGATAATGTATGGTTCTGCTCGGTCCAAATATTCTTCTTGTTATATGAAATTGTTCATAGCACAACGCTAATGGTGAACGATGACGTCACAGGAATCTCGAGGTAGAGGTCAGCTGCCCCTAGAAGCTGTCTCTATTTTCATTAGTTTGTGGCCATATATTTATAGTCTTTAACCTGGCCTAATTTTTGCCCCTCTGTATTCTTAAATTTTGAAAGAAAATGGACAGATAGAGAGAGAAATACTGAAATGTATATATACATACAAATAAGGAGATAAATAACAATTGTCGTTACAATGTTTGATTACTGCTGCAAATTGTACTTGAATTCGCTCAATAGCTTTTGGCAATCATGTTTTCTCTTACTTTTTAATGATTGAAAGGAAATTTTATTTGAGCAGCTTACACTCATTCGTCCTTTTTTTTGTAGCCTCAGTGGAACGCTGTCCTTTCTTCGATTTATTTTTCTGCATACAGAGTGGACGCGTGGCCTCATTTTTTTCCTTCTCAGGGAAAAACAAAGACTTCGGTTTACCATTTTATAATTTGCAGTTATTTTTGTACGCAGAGATGAGACAGTCGACCGCCATCTTCTCTTTTCCTTCGAGAAACCAGACCAATTCTATAGAATCTTTCCTCTGTCGCTGTCTCTGTTTATAGGCGAAGCAGTGAACTCAGTGTATCATCCTTACCTCTTTTTTATATACAGAAGAGACTTTAGCCTGCATCTTTCCTCAAGTATAATCATTTTTATCCGCAAAGACGAGACGTTCGTCCTCTATTCGTGAGCATTTTTCCTGCAGTATAAACCCTGCAATTTTGCATTTGTTCCTTTGTCGCTCAATATATTTTTACACTGAGAAAAGTAAAGCGTAAATACATCCCTACACTGAGTACAGCATAAAAAGCATTGACGGGGAGTACCCTGTTAGACAGGCAGGTTTCGAGACAACCTGTACGCCCCAGTTTTCTCGGTNTTGCATTTGTTCCTTAGTCGCTCAATATATTTTTACACTGAGAAAAGTAAAGCGTAAATACATCCCTACACTGAGTACAGCATAAAAAGCATTGACGGGGAGTACCCTGTTAGACAGGCAGGTTTCGAGACAACCTGCACGCCCCAGTTTTCTCGGTATGGACCGAGCGGAGACTTTCAATCATCATGTTTCCCTCGGTTTAGCTCTTGTCTTAAGGCAGAACGAAGTCTTAAGCTTAGCGTCCTCCTCTCGGTCGTCTTTTGTCTTCGGAGTGGGCAGGCTCTCCGGTTTGACGTTTCTCATGTTCTTCTTTATTTTTCCATAGTCGGGGAAGCTTAGCAAGAGTCTCCTTGGAGCGTAAAATTGACATGGCAGCCTAGGGCAGCAATTCAGTGCTTTGTTTTGTAGTTTGTTTGGGCGCAGTTTTGTGCCTCACAATTTTAGACTTACGCAGTCGACTCACAAGAGACGCTCTTGCATGCTCCAGCTTTGAGAAGAAATGACAAGGCGTCTGGTGCAGGTCCCATTATCTTGTCCAAGTGCGGGACACTTTTAGAAACCGTGACTGTGCAATGGACTCGCTGTGATCGTTGTTGCATGCACACGGCTAAGAAAGAAATTGGCAAACAACTTCAATACGAAACGGATTATTTTATTACCTATAGCAGGATTGAAATAGTTATGCCCTTATCAATTCTTGGCCGTTCGAGAAGCGTAAATCGTAAGTCATTTTCTGGGTCTGCCAAAAATAATGTTAGGAGATAACCGTTCCTTCGTGCACGTAACTAAAAACTAAATGGTATAATCGCTTCAAATGAAACAAATTATTTTGTTGGCCAAATTCAGAGCACTGTTAGAAACTGCGTCTTTGTAATAAAAAAAGATGTCATGCTTGCATGTACACGGGTAGGAAAGAAATGACGAATAGTGCGACACCGGGATAATCTTTTTCTGAAGTATCGGTTATTTATAGATATTTAAGATCGAAAGGGCCTGTGCGCGATTGAACAAGCAATGATGGTGGAGTTCGATGATGGATGGAATATTATAGCCGCCGATACAGTGTAGTGGAACAGGAAAAATAAAAAGAGGCGTTAGTCACATGGAGAACTAAAAAAGTACTTAACAAATATAATTTGTCGCAGCAGATATCACTTGAGCACCGTACGGAATCTAGTGCATCTACTGGAATCACGATGACTAGGTTTACAAATACAGGAAGACGAGCAGCAAAAGCAATAAAATTCGTCGAAGATGGGTAATATTTACTATTTTTCAAACTACATAACACCGTAGAGTTGTAAACTAAGAAAAGCAAGGTGCATCGGGTGTCCTGTTTATTTTAGTGTAGGTACTCGGAAGACATTTTTTTCCCAAAGATTTTCCCATGTACCGAAAATGCCTACCCTGAGGCGCATGAAAACTGCAGTGTTCTTTCCGCAAAAACACGTAAAGCCAAACATTCCGCGTGCTGGTCATGGAAAACATTTTTCTTATCGTAGTTCCATATCCGTTCTTAGTGGTAAATGTTTAATAAATAATTTAACATACTCGGGGCATGCCGGATTAATATCACTTTCAATGGGATTTTTTGGACACCATGCAACATAACACAAGTTAACTTAACTACCTACATATTACAAACTACTCCTAAATGATTAAAAACAATTCCATAACAAGTCGGTACCGGACCCTGCCCCTTATCTATTTTCAATCGTGGCTTCAAATTACATAAACTGCATCGCATTCCTAAGCAACAACTCAGCGTTGCAGCCCTGTCGAAAGCACATCATATTGATAAGAATTTAAATGAGGCGCTTAGATTAAGCGTTTGCTTGCTACCTCGTGCAGCAACGCTCCAATTTCCTAATGCAAATGACACATTCCTTTTGAATGCCAACATCTGCCGTCCAAACCTGAAGGCAAGACGTTCCGGGGCTGTTTTCCGCTTCTCATCGCATTCCTTTCGTTCTAAAACAACTGAAAACATTGGCCGCTCCAAAGAATATTTTTCTTTGATGCAACTCGAGCACAAAGTCCTCATTTCCACCTTAATGGATTTTGCCTAAAAACCTGCCGCATTTTAAGCGGAAATCCGAGATGGTGTAAGAGAAGAAACATGGATGGAGGAGACGCAGAATGAGCGCGGGACTATATCAATGTACAGCGTTTTGCATTCCTCACTGAGTTTACCAATACATTTGTCTAAGCCTACGTGAACAAAATGACGTAATCAAAGGCGCTGTGAAAAGGCCATGAACCAATTTGATAGTTTCCATGGCTGATGGGACGATGAGGGCAGTAGTGATCATCTGGTAGCAATAACGATACTTCTGTCAATCACAATATCAATAATAAAAATAATATAATAATAGGCACAATGTATCTATCATATTACTACATAACTATTTATTTTCATATTTTACATATAATATTGTATATAAACACATTTATTTCTTTATTTTATACCGCCTTATCACCCCATGTAAAGGGAGTACATGCATGGGCAGGAATTCGCCCGCATAATTAACAAACTTTACAGTTGATACAAAGATAAGCTTCGAACGATTCGATCTACCAATCTTTTTCCAATGCGCAGGCAGCTTGTTTACTTAATATTTCTTCTTTATCAATAAATCCAGCACCACGACTCCAGAACGTTCACTCGTACACGTAAATAAAATAGAAAATTAAATTCAGGTATGAATTCATGAACCCGACGATTCTGAATAAATATTAAGCATTGCTATCGCACGGCTTCATGCCGTCTCATAGCATCAAAGCGTTCACTTTTGTACATATAAAGTTCCATACAACGGTTGCAATAACCGTCATTTTAGTTTTGTGTGCACTGCAGAGGTATAAAAATGTATATAATGTATTTTGAAGCGAAACAATTGCATTAATGCAATAGTAGTTTGAGTCAGTTCCAAAGTGTGATTTTACGTCAGTATGCACCGACCTAAGCATTAATGTAAGGGTGCAAAATTTACCACACTGGTTAAATGTCTTATGCATAACTTTAGAAAAATAAAATTCTACGTAAACTGCATCAAAGCGCTCGCCCAAGCATCACTCTCGTCCATAACCAGGAAACTCGCACCGTTTGTTTACACCTGACATTCCTGAGCACATACGCAGCACAGCTGATGTTTAGCGCCTCAAACAAGAATGGGGCATCATTTCTTAAGAATAAAATAGCTTCCTGGGGACGAAAATTTAATTTCTGAGAGATGAGGATATCTTTTGCCAAGGAAATAGCACGTGATGAATCATATGGTGCGTACGATGAAGGCTATTTTATGCCATGTATGAATTCCTTTACGCACACGAGGGACCATTTAATTTATGGAGTTTTGAATTATGCGATTCATATTAAGTAAATCGTTGCAATAATGTGATGTTCATGGGTAACGTTTCAAATAATGCCATTCCGGTAAATATACATAGTTGTCACTTGTGACGTTTATGGGCTACGTTACAAATAATGCTATGTCCATGAGTTTTTCCATTTAAACTTAATGGGTCAAGTTAAAAATAGCGCTTTTTCAGTAGTGAATTTCAAGGGTTAATTTCAAGTTAATGTTGTTCAAGTGATTTCTTTTTCCGAGGAGATAATAACTGGTTACGATTGAAAAACGTTATTGCAATGGGAATCAATTTTTCAATGTATGTGAAATTGAAGAGCTGCACGCGACGGATAGGTTAACAACACGTATACACTCGTGTCTTAACAAAATATTGAAAGATATTCGTTAGCTGCCGAGATAAACACCGGCAGCGAAAAATAAGTTGTTGTTATTCTACATAATTATCAGGCTAACCATTGAATAGCACCAACACTGCTGGTGTCCTGGACAGGACAGTAGACGTTAGTGGTTTACTATAGTAGTAAACTGGCGGACCAATGTTACACGCATAATAAAGGCCTAATTTGAGGATTTTCTACGAGGACTCTGGCAATTAAAACCATTGAGCAGTTACCTATCTCAGCATACTCCAGGTAGTGGGCAAATCCAACTAGCATCCTGTTAGTGTCTTCTGCTGCCAACATCCCTTACAGCTTTAGCGGTCTTCCTAGCAACACAGATCCCCCAGTTTATTTCAAGCGGCAGATTGGGAAGGATGAGCACAAGTTTTGCGAAGAATGGGTCACCATGAGTCCATGAATTATGGACCAGAAAACCGACAACTTTCTTCTCAAATGATGGCCTTGTCCATCTTTACTACCGGATTCTGACACCAGTTTTGCATAATGCCGTCATTTGTATAAGTGACTTCTTGCGCAGCGTTTTGGCGTCTCAGAAGTTGCTTATGACACGTGCAGGTAGAACCTGAAGGTTGTGGGCAAGCCGCCTTAACTGAAGCATTCGGCACGACACCCAAAGTGCTTCTGGTGAAACCAATTCAACCAAAATTGTTGATTGCCCCACAAGCAAAACTCGTGCATCAACTTCTGCAGCCGCAGAAAATGCTGTCAGGGAAACGACGTAGCAAGAATTTTGGGAAAGCGCACCAACATCGAGTAACTTTTTTTTTTCTCAACGTGAAGCTTAACACAAGTCTCGCAAGCAGTTAATCTTGGGAATGAAGGAACTTTGATAATTCCAATAGTGAGCACTAGATTAGATATTGACCAGAGACTACAGAGGTCCACTCCCAGAGGGCAGTGTTTACCGCGAGCTATTATAATAATTAAAAAAATAGTATTGTTAATTGTATTTGATGGTGGAAACAATAATAGTATAGCGATTCGTTTTAATCATAGAGTCACAAGAACTTTTTAGCAATTAATATTCGGGTGGTCTCTTGAAAAAAAAAAAAACTTGAGCACTCTGAGAGCGGATATAGTGCCCTCAAACAAGTCAATGTTAACGTAGAATTCAAAGTGGTCCTAAAACAGGATTTCCTTTTAATCATTACCAAAATTCGATCATTTGTGCCTCATGACATTAACAACAGTTTCTGCAAATTTTTGAAGACCCATAGGTAACTTTTTAAGTTATGTTCTGGTATATACTAAGACAAACACATAGCCAAAGAATCGAACGGACCGATCACGATCAAAGTTGGTCATTTATGCCTTTTTAATAGTGCCAGTAATACCTGCAAATTTCATGAAGCTCCGTCCATAACTTTTGACTTATATAAACAACATAAATACAAAAGGACTGGCAGATCACTAAAAAAATCGACTAGTTGCTCATCGTAATGTCCTCTACCATTGCAGCAAAATTTCATAAAGATCCCTTGATAACTACTATTCATGTTACGTTATACCGAGAAAACAATACGCAGATAAATAAACAAGCGGTTGGATATGCATCATTACCAAAAATTAAGCATCTGCTCCTATACTAACAGTCCCAGTAAATTTCGTACAGATCCGTCAAATTTTTTGAGCTACCTTGGTCACAGCAAGACAAGCTCGAACATGAACAGAACCTCCTTGGCGGAGGTAAAAAGGTTTACGGTTCATGCAGCTTTTGAAACTTTTGAAAGTTTTTGATGCATGCTACGGCAGTTGTGGAACTTACGACTACATGCCAAGGCTATTGCCAGTTGTTCAATTTCCCTTGGCAACTACAGCGTAATGGCAGTAAACCCAGTGTTCCTGGAAAACAGTACAGCGGTACACTGTCTAAAAAATCTCATTTGACTTGCAGAGAATTAAGTTTAACAGTAGATATTGGAAGAAGCGGTAGTAGGAGACTGGTCAGTTCTCTGTTTTAAGAGAACTGAAGACGTCATTACCGTGAACATTGTCAGGTTTATGACATATTCAAAGCTCAATTAAATAACTACTAGGGCAAATTTCCAACTGCATTTTTTCTGTATTTTACGCAAGTGCAATAGTCACTATCGTATCGAGCAAGCTATCAACAAATCTAATAGTTATAGAAAACAAGAACAGTGATCTTCCTACTAGATTAAAGTCCCCCTTTGTACGGTAGAAGTAGGAATTGATCGCTGGATTCACAATTTGATTTCATGGTATTCTTCTGCTACTCCTTATAGGCTTATAACAACTGCCGAGATAATCTTTTAAAGATAGTATTTACAAACATTTTGACGATGATAGCGTTTTATATTTTCACACCATTGATGTTTGCCTTTTATTCGTAAAGATTTTTCTTTATTATTTAACCACAACAGTAACACAACATTACGTTTTATTTTGCCCATCAACTTCCACGTTTCAGTTTCATGCGCTCCGTTCTAAGTCGAGCCCCATTCACCAAGGAAACTGTTGTAGCTGTGCCCCCAGCCCGTGGAAAATCTATTACCCTCTGGGGACGCGGTGGGTGCTCTCAACCTCATAAATTTAGAGCAGTCCATCGATCGCTATATGTTGAAATCGAGGTGGCGTTTTTGTTACGTATCGCCTGTCCCGTGTGTGACCTGAGCTGATCCCCCCAGACTTATGGGACCTGACTCGGTTGACCCAGTCAACCTTCCCTCGCCTCACCCTCCATTTTCAGCAATTCTTTACTTGATTGTACCTAATCTGGCATGATATGATTGAATTTTGCATAATTTTCTTTGGTCGGGCCTGATTTTTCTAATTTTCTCTGACCCGAATGTACCTAGTATTCATTGGTCATATTGTACCTAACCTCTGAAATAATTGTACCCAGCCTTATCCGAACTAACCTGATTTTAGCAGACAAACCCTGACCCATGCTCACGTACCCTTCTCTGTCGTACTTTTCCCAAGTGTTGTTAACCTAACGTGATTCATATAACATCGCGTACTGTACCTTATTTTGATTCAAAGTAATTACGACCGCCAACGTCTTATACACCAGAGCTGCTGTCCACCTCAAAGCAATTATTGCTCAACTTGATTGCCAAAAGGAAATGTTTCCAGAAACCACAGGTACTATCATTCTCCAGTATTACCTGTGTTGTAGTTGTGCTTCACAGGCATATGTGTTCTATATGCCAAAGCTGTCAACTCGATTTATGCCTTTTCAGTTGGGTGCCTGAACTCCAGTGTACGAATCATATTGTCCTATTTTGTATCTGCCAGCTCACTTCAGTCTTACCGTCTGTCTACTTGGCTTTCAGTAAGCAATGTTTCCACGTGTAATAAATAGCCCATAAGATTCCTACTCCCAAATTGCCTTGCGTGAGTTTGGCTTTCAAATTAAACCTTTTTTACCTGCTTCGTTTGCAAGGCGACTGAAGTTTCCATACACCAGAGCTCGAAGCTCGCTTAAATAATACCGTTTGGCATTTTAGTTTGTGGAGTGAAATTTTTAATTAGGCCAGTGCATATAACTCACTCCAGTATTGGCTTTCATCAGCCTGGTTTGTACGTATGTTTCTATATGTAAGAACTTCTATCTCACAATATTATGGTTTCCGTAATGTTACCGGTACGTGTCCATACAGTAGGCCAGAACCACAGACTCGCTCCTACATGGCCTTATAATATTTCAAACTCTAGTTGTGTTCCCAAGCCTCAAGTCTTATCTCGTCCAAACACTGCCGCCGCGTTGTATCCGCTCTCAAATAATCTCATATTTTTGTATCATTTATACCTTAGTTTCAGGTCCCTTCGGTTTTATCTCGTTAACCCGGCCACGATTTTTGCTCGAGATCACAGCTTTTGTCTTCCCCGACGCAGCCATGTTTGTTTGCTTTTTTTCCTCGCCAAAGAGACAATTTTCTGATTCCGCTCATTTTTAGGGGTCATTTTTCTTGGCTAGTGGCAGCAACAATGGGAATCTAGTTGTAGGGACGGCCGTTGCTATTTTCAGTAATGTGACTGCGAGAAGCTTTGAGTCGTGCTCTTGTTAGGACTTTGCTGCAAATAGCTATGGGAAGAAATAGCTATATGGGAAGACGTGTTCGCTATGTTCACAGAAATCACTGGAAGTGCTTCGAGTCGTGTTCTTCATGTTTGGACTTTACGGAGCGAATCCAACGGCAAAAACGCACGATATTTTTTACAAAGTCATCAAGGAAAATATTCCAGTACTTTTTCTGGATTCTTCTGAGCGTATCCAGCGGCAGCACGGCCCACTGAAGGGACGAGAAAGTTATGCTGTATTGGCGACAGTTTGAGACTACTCGTGTGTCTGCTCCTCTCGACCATGTCTGTTCGGGGCTTAGTGCTTCTTAGACCCTTGACGTGGTGGTTGTGCTACGATGTGGATTGTGAGTTTCTGCCTATACTCTAGTTTTTCTTACTAGAGGGAAATGCCTAGAGTACCTTTTCTAATTATATGGATCTTACTAAGCAAGAAAACAGGAAGAAATGATCTCTATGACCATTAACGCCAGAGAAAAAGCTTTACTCTGTATTCCATATGACTTGTCATTTGTTGAAGCAACGGTCTTCTCCCATGGACAACAGCGCCATATAAAAAATTATTGTTACCTTCTAAGTAATTTGCAGAAGGAGAGCTGCCTTAATAAGTGGTTCCATCGAATCCCCGCAGCTTCGGAAAAGTACCCTCAAGCATTCACTGATACGGGTTGTGCGTGCGCTAATAAAATGTCGACCTATTAATTAAATTTAAGAAAAATATATGCATATTCGAATTAGGATGAATACGGTGAATACCCAAAAGAATATCTCAGAGTTCAGTAGCTCCGATAAGTTTAGGACGCACTGACCGAAAAAACTATGTCTTTTGTGAGCGTGTAAGAGTGGGGTAACACGTGTTATGCCAGTGTCGCCAGCAGCTCCAGTATCGGGTCACAACCACAACGATCGAAACACTGATAACTATCAGCAGCCGTTTACGCCTGCAGCATTTCGTGTTATGCATGGTTTGTGTTGTGCAAGTTGCGCTCTAGCCTAACTGTGCTATGATTGCAACACGCTTCAAATTCCCAGTAACTAGAAAACTGAGTAATTAATTGCTTCACATCATAGTTGAAGTTTGACTAGAATTTCGTCTTCTGCTTACAATAAAACGAGGAACAAAGCTTAGTTACGGATAGGATACGTCTTGGTGGCGCACAGTACATAAGGTTGAGCATCCTTCTACTCTTATGTACTTCATCGTCGTGAAAACGACGGCAGTTGCTCAGTAATTCGTAAACGAGGGTAGTTGTTCCAAAGCGCCCTGCGTGTTTGATTAGAAGCCTGTCTTTGGTTTACGCGATTTTCTGAGTCTGGTGGTATTGACAGAGGGGCGCCATGTTGCCTCTGGGGAGCAGTTAAGGGTAACCCAATAGTGAGTCTTCCCACAGCCAGCATTGGCACTGCAAACACACGCCATCGCTCCGCTGCTATTTTTTCCTCTTCTGTAATTAGAGGACGTCTTCAATCAGCTCCGATGCCGTGGTCAGAGAGACGGCTTTGTTTTTTTTTTTTTGGCCGGGGAAATAAACTGTCCGTGGAGTGATTTGTAACGGAAGTGGTGTTTATGTTGTTTGAATGTACTTTTGGCTGTTAAAGTAAGACTGAGACGAAAAGATCTTTTATTTAACATGACATTCGAGGTGACTTTTGGTTGGAGGATACTATGCTCATGATCGTCGGCTTACAATATGAAGAAATTCAAATTGGAAGATGATTCCATTATAAAATGAAACTATATATAACAGTGAAACTTGATAATTATAGTTACTGCTTAATGGTAGATTAGAATAAGTGAGACGCATACTTGCTGAAACTAAATGCAGGGACACAAGACTGTATTTTGCTCTTCTCCCCTAGTACTCAGTGTCTCATGAGCCTGGTGTGCCACCACACACACACACACAAACACATTTTTAACGTGTCTACCAATAAGATTTACCATCTTGTCAGCTCTCATGCCAGCTGGTTTAACAAGTGTTACTAGTAAAGTTTCTGATTTTTTAATCTGGAGTGAATTAAAGTTTTGTAGCTAATTAAATGTACGCATGAACGCGTTTGAACATGTAGTAGATTGGATTAGATAGCCGGCAGTAGACGGATTAGCAGGCCATTCCCAGTGGGCAGCTGTGGGGGGGGGACACTCCAGCCCTCTATGAGCTATTGCCAATATGTCATTATCATTTAGATTTCTGAGGAACAAAAGAAGAGATAAAACTAAGCGAAAGTGATGATGCTGAAGCACGATTTATTGTAGATCAACGGAGCTCGGAGACATTAACCCTTTACCGGGCAGCTGAGAAACGCTTTTGTAAGAATAGCATTATGGACGTGATCATATATGGTCACTTGCCCGGTAAAGGGTGAAGTTAGCTGGGGCGAGAAACATTATGGAGTAAGGTGGCTTCTGCAGCTTTGGCCCTTAGCCGTTAAGAGTTTGTGACTCCTGGCAGAGATGTTCGTAGCTGCGGAGGGTGCCGCTCCGAATCTTTCTTGATTGGCGACTTTTAAACGCGTTGACTGTCTCTGCCCCGATCAGTTAGGAGGATTCTATTCCAGATATTCACGAAAAAGACACGAAGAACTGCTGTCTCAGAGTAGGTCTTCGAGCTTTAAATTTGAGCTTTTAGCCGTTGCTTTGCAGGCGATCATTAGCGTAAGTCGTTGAAGCCATTCATGTACTTGAATGTTTCTACTACTTGCCTCCTGAGTCGTCCTTGCTCGAGAGAGATGAGTCCCACTTCCTATAGGCGATACTCGTCTCGCTTGTTTTGCAGGGCTGATGCGTCAGTTTCGTTGCTCTGCGCCGGATTCTTTCCATTTAATCGAAATTGTTGCGCTGCTGTGGCGACGACAATCGAACGGCAAATTCTAAATGCGGGCGCACTGGTGCTTTGGACAAAGAAATGTTTATGTGCTTGCATTTGCACTCGAAATTCCTTGTAATGATTCCCTGTACCCTACTTGCCATTTTCACACTATACTGCCAACTTGCTCCCCGTGTTGTAGGTTGTTTGTGAGAGTTATTCCCAGGTCACGTTGTTGGGTGATAACTGCCATTTCGATCCAGTTCATTTTCAATCGGGTAGTTAGTAAAGGCATCATAAAACAACCGTGCGAGTTTGCCTGTAAAATAAGAAAAATCAATTTTTCTGTTGACGGATGCGTTATGAGAACACACGACAGTGATTAGTACAAACATATAATTCTTGTATAGAGGAACCTTATGACAACAACTAACCAAAAATGACACAAACACAAAACAGCTCATGGAAAAAATTAGAACACATCTCATGTAGAGGCATGGATCGGAGTTATCAAATATTACAGACATTTTAGCTGGATAAAATATATAGCAGTGTATTGTATGTATATATATGATATGACCAAGTGGGTAAAAAAATTTAGAAACCTTTTAACCGACAAAGTTACAGAAAAAAATATAAGCGTCCCAGCTCACTTTCACAATTCACTGCAGTGGCTTGGATAGGCAGATAAGCTATAGCCGCAGCACAGCGCAACCTTCCACCAAAAGAGTCGGAACGGCCCTGAGCACCGGAGAAACATTGCAGGGCGACCCACGTACACGATAGAGATCCGTACTGCTCGTTTGTAGCCTATAGTTGCATCGGTGCAGCTGGTTGTAAAAATACTGAGCCTATTGGGTTAAGGGACAAATACATTTGGCATAGTTTGCCATATTGATGATTATCACCGCACTTAATATGATACTGTAAAATTGGTGGATATTAACATTGGAAATAATATATGACAAATTTGTAATGCACTCTGAACTTTAGTAAGTCTGATCGCTAATTTTCGGAGCGAAGGATCAAAAAGATTATTTTCCATTGAAAAGGTACAATTCCCAGCTTTTCAATTTTTATGCTAAAGTAGAAAAACAATGATAAGTATGGTGCTTATCAGTTAAATTTCGCAGCGTACGACCAAAATAACTTTTCATCACTGCTGTTAGCATCTTCTGCTTGCTTCATCCATGAAAAGTATGACTGAAACAATACATATAACGGTGAAGTACACCAATGATGGATATTGATAAAGAAGCTAATACACTGTACAGTATTTATTGTTTATTAGCTATACCCGTGAAATTTTTACGGTCTCCCGGGCTTTTAATTGATATCCATATATATATATCCTCCTGACCCAGCAGTCCCTGCACACATATATATCCTCCTGGCCCAGCAGTCCCAGGTAGTAATCCGAGCTAGGAATCCCAGCTAAGAATCCCAGCTAAGAATCTCAGCTAGGAATCCCAGTTAGGTCGATGAGAGCATCTCTAGCAAGGAGAGAATCCCGAGCAAGGAGAGAATCCCGAGCAAGAAGAGAATCCCGAGCAAGGAGAGAATCCCGTGCAAGGAGAGAATCCCGAGCAAGAAGAGAATCCCGTGCAAGGAGAGAATCCCGAGCCCAGAATCCCACGAACCCCCATCCCTCCTTAGCCCTATCCTTACCTCGCAAATTGCATAACATGGCGCAATACCCAGTTGCACCGGATTCCCGATCCACGCCGTATCATAGATACGCTCGGGTACCAAAACTTAACCCTTTTGGCAAAAAAAAAGCTGGATACTTTGGATTTTTTCTTCGGTATTGTAAAGGAGAAAAATATATATCACCTTCCGAAAGCGTGACACACAGCGTAGGTAGGTAGGTAGGTAGGTAGGAACAAGCGTATTAATATATAGACTAGCTGTACCCGTGAAATTTTCACGGTCTACCTGGCTTTTAATTTATATATATATATATACCGTGTGTCCTCCTGACCCAGTAGTCCCTGCATATATATCTTCCTGACCCAGCGTCCCTGCATATATATCAATACATTACTGCGGAATTTCCACCTGAAAAGCCTCGGTAAAAGAGTTTCACGGTCTACCGCGCTTTCCACACTTTAGGTTCCTGGTGTCCGTTAAGGGTTACGCCTAGGAAAAATCAGTGATAATGTTAGAATGGAAATTTAATTCCCTTTTCAAAGTAACAAAAACCATTTACCTACGTCTGATAGTATTCAAGCAATAAGCGAAAAACTGACAAAAATATGGGAAAATGGGACATTTTTGGCTAAGTTACCAACTTTGAGCAGCTTCCCCCGCCGAGAATTGGGACCAAACCCAAAGTGTGATCCTTGAAAAAAAAGTTCTTGGAATGAGCTTTCCAACGGTGCAAACCAGTCTCATTCTGTTCTACCATTAACCTCTGCTTCACCCCCATCCCCTCCTTTGCCTTACCCCCACCTGCTTTCTACCGAGACATGATGCAACTTTTGCGTCACGAATTGCATGACATGGTGCAATATCCATTCTCAATGCCCATTATCCATTGTGCTCCCGACTGCATTAATACAATTAAAAAGACCTTGCCCCGTGGCCGAAAGATTACTGCCGTCCCCGCTGTATCATAGATACCCAGCTTCCCGAAGTCATCAAATCTTTAATTTCCTTCCGTCTATTAGTGATGAAAAGCGTGACACTCACCGTAGGTACATAGGTTTGGTATGTAGGTAGGAACAAGCGTATTAATATACTAGTGGCCCGTGCCGTCATTATAAATGACGGTAAAAAATTAACACTTCACCAAAACCCTCGCCGTCTTATGGGCTTCTTCATTTTTCCCCTATCTATTACGGAAGAAAAAGATTCCAAGGTACCCAACTTTTTTTTCGCCTTTTGAAATCTGAATTTTCTCCTATCTTATTAGTTCTATTTTTCCCCTATCTAATACTGAAGAAAAAGATTGCAAGGNCTTTTTTTTACATTCTGAAATCTGAATTTTCTCCTATCTTATTCCCATAGAGCGTGACAGGAAAGATATAAATATATAAATAAATAAATAAATAAATAAATAAAAACACAACGTGAATTATTATATGGTACTGATAGATTTTACTGTACATAGCAATATTTTCTCTAAAAATACATTGCTATTTTCACCGCAGAGACTTCACCCCTCAGCATTACATTAGAATTCCCCCTAGAGAAATCGCCGCAGCCTCTCTACGGCAAACAGATCTCAGTTTCCCTGAAAAATAAATACCACCAATTCTGACGGAAACACATTGCAATTATTCTTTCAGAAATACACCATGCGGGTTCCTTTTTCAGATACAGATCGCACTTTTCCTTTCAGAAATACATCGCAATTTTCTCCGCAGAACTACACAGCAATTCTGGTGCAAAGTCAACTCAAAACTCCGGATCCACAGCGGCGGAAATCCTTCACAAATCGCGGCGTTGCGGAGAAGCCTCAAGCTCGGAAACCGAAGATTTCCGTGAGCGTCGCTCCCGTTAAAAATGAGAACATTAATTCAAAATGGCCTGGAAATGGCGATTTGTTGTCCGGAAGCTGTTGGCCACGGCGAGCGTTATTTTCACATTACATTTGCATAGGAGAACTGATGAAACGGCCCGAGTTTGCATGTACTTTGCCGTGAGTGAGACAGCTGAAGGAATTTAGTGCTCTGAAGGAGATCCTTTATCAAGTTTATAGATGCACACACATGCAATGAAGTGAATGTACGTGTGCTTAGTTTTAGTCGAGGCACTTGAGGGGTTTCAGAGGTGTAACTTAGTAACTTCAATTCTATATTTAGATTTATGCTCAAGAAATGATGCGAGCTAGTATGTATTTTATATTCAGTGAAATAACTAAATGAAGTTAAAGATCTGTGAGAGATGTTTGATTACATTCACAGATTAAATTCATGACATAAAGTGAGTCGGCAAGTCTTTCATGTCGAGTGAGAAAACGGAAGTAGTTTAACTGAAATATTACTGTACTAATAAGCTTAAACTCATGGAATTATGTATGTATGCTTGCATGCGTTTGCCTATTTTTGCGTGAAGAATTGATAGAATTGAGTGGTCTGACAGACATACTTGGATTTTGCAGGCTAAAGAGCAAATAAATAGATTGTGGTCTGAGTTAGCGAATGGAAACTGTGCTTTAGTCAGAGCTCTAGAGTATATAAGACATCTAACATAAGTCGAGAATAAAGTAATGAATAATGAATTCACATGAATAATGTCATTGTTGAAATACGAGGTGAATGAATTCAATAATCTGAATTAACTACATGATAAATTAGTATTATTATTCAGTGTATCGATCATAGCCAGCAACAGAGTAAGTAAGCAATCAACCAATAACTTGCGCGCGTTTACATAGTACCATTATAGTATAATTATTTTTATAAAACTTATAAGGGAACAGGTTTACATAGTTAATACTCCCGATTGGCACAGTTATGTGAACTCAGAGCCCACGAATGCCTCAAGTTGAACCAGTGTGAGGTTGAATGAGAATAGAAGAAGAAGAAGAGTAGCATCATGGTTGATAGTAACATTCCTACCCATATAATTGAAGGGCGAGTGTTATGATGATGTTTCAGTTACAGTATATCAATTTATATTAGCGAAGATAAAACTTTACTGAAAGTTTGACTATATTTCAAGTCGTGCATGATCTTCTTTGCGAACACAATCGAGGCTGTTAACTGAACGCTTCCTCTAACAACAGCGGTAATGGGGCTAAAGATGAAGAATATGCTCTGTAACTTTGGCAGAGCTATCTTTAGTGATATAATTGCACTAGAGTGCCCGCGCTGCTTCAACAAATGGCAACAAAGAATTTGTGATGACCCGTCTGTGTTGATGATAATTTTCTTATTCACTTCCTTATCTTGGATGCAATACAACTGCCAACTTAATTGGGGAACTTACAGATGAACATGCTAGGCTGAAGTGTAACTTTTTTTTATCTGTAGCCGATATTGTTCCTAATAAATACTGAGCTCTGTATCAAGGATACTCGCTGTGGGACATAACTCGGAAGTATTTTTCCTCAAATGAAAAGCTGTTCTGTTGAAAGAACTGAAGAAAAAGAAAATTATTCCCTGCGAAAATATCCTCGTGTTCTTTAGCCGTCTGCTGACCACTGAACAAGTATCAGCATAAGCTAAGGGCAGCTGAAGTTTGGATGAAGGAAATCTCAAAAGCGAGTGGAAATCAAGATGCAAGAGATTGTTTAGAGAAGCTGTGTGTATCTGCATTCTGCAGTGAGTAGAGTTAAACGTTGTCAAAGGAAGACTGGAATTCAGATATAGTATAAATTTGTTATCATCTGCAACTCGGCCTATTTTCTAACTAGCAGTTTTCAATGGCACTTGAGAGGACGGCCAGAGACTCCAACCAAGTCTAATTTCCGCCTATCTGTTTTGTTAATGCGTGACAGAAAATGGATAAATAAAAAAAAATAAATAAATAAATAAACCGATAAACAGACAAACAGTTAAATACACATCGGTCTTTATTACATTGCAGATTGTCAGTGTAAGGTATGTATCACGTGTATTCCAACGAGATGCGAAATTAAAGTAAACACAATGAAATATTCGAAGTAATTTCCGCAGAGCTTCTCTACTTTTTTATTATTTAAGTTTACGCCAAGTATTTTTCTAACAGATATGCAAAATGCAGGTAAAATATTATTAACAATGTAGAGTAACTTAAGTAAAGTGTACTGCATCATTACTCATGCACGCTCTGCGTTATCTAATGGTGATAAGGAATTCAGGCAAAACCTTAGCCGACCGATTCAGGCAGCACAAGTCAGTCCTCGCTCACCTCAAAGAAGTACACCAGATGACAAGAGTACCTGCAAAATCGCTCCTGGACTCCGTGAAAATCCTCTGTTGTGGTAGCTCCAGACAAGAGTAACTTGTTCTAGAATTTTTATACATCAAGGAGCTTCAACCTACCCTGAACAGCCAAGAAGAAGGAAGAGATAGGATTTTAAACATGTTTTAGGCCTGTCTTGTTTGGGCTGCGGGCCTCGCTGCATAGCTAATTCTCTTACTGCAATGTTGTGGGGGATGGGCTAGTGGGAAGGGGGGCGTGGCCTAGGTAGTAATGGGCCGAGACGTACGCTAGAGTATTCTTTTAATGTTTGAGCGAATACATAAATAAGTTATCTAGCTTTCTAATAGTACAAAGAGTGAATACGCTCACCCTAGTTACTTTAACGCATCTCAGTGTTTATCGTGCAATACTCTGTTTAAAATTTTCCTAGCCAGTAACACACAAAATTGTTGGAAGCTGTCTTCTCTGTCTTTTATTTTTGCGGAAATTACTAGCTGGCAACCCTGTAAACGCAATCATAGATGTACAACAGGCTGTCCTTGCATGACGATGAACGAGTCTGGTTCGAAACGTTGCACTTTTACACAATGACACCCACCGTTATTTTAATGAAATGGCTGTCTTTAATTATCCTGCGTATTTGTGGTGCAAAACTCAAATCTAGGTTTTGTGACGTGGAAAAGGAAGCTGTAAAGTTCGGTAAGCTTCGAAGTCATCTTCGTTTCAATGAACTAGTTTAGATAATGATCTGCTGCCCAGATATACCAAATATATACAAATATGTATACAAATATATATACTTAAATCTTCAACGAAAACATTATCACCTCTCTCACTTTGTTCGCGGGTGATAATAATTATGGCAAAAACCAGATAACGGTATAACAATAACATCTTATTGCAATTGTAAGCTATAACATAACAGGCTCTATAATAATGTATAAAGCTATCGTTGTTTAACTTTCGTGCTCGATTGCAATAATAATTAAGCAAGTAACATAAGTTCAATATTATGGTTGACTACTTCTGACCTACAATTTCGAGTGCTGGACATGTAAATCAATTGCTTTCCATCAGAAGGAAAATCTGAGTTTTAGAGAAAGAAATGTATGTTTATGCAGGCATATTCGTTAACATTGGCTTCTTCATCATGCATTGGTTAACTATACAACCTTTCATTATTTTACAGAGTAAGCATAAAAACACTTAAGCAGTTGTAATCTTTTCCGTCTTTTTATTAGTTATTGAAACTTAGCCTCCGAATAAATACGCTACAGCACTGCTCTCAGTGATTTGAATTCATACCGAAGATATAAAACCTTTACCTAGAACAAATTACAAAAGGAATGCACAGGATGAAATAGGTTGATACCCACAGGTCAACGACGGTACAGAAAAGGCAGTTTAAGGCATGTACAGCGGAGCTCCGCCGCGGATTGTGAGCAAAATTTTTTCCACTCCTCCATTGATTTTGCCTCCCCCGCTTTGTCTAAGACAGAGGAAGAGGCTAGATGGAGAGGGAAGTTTTAGCTGGGAATCTTTGCAGAGCACGCAACTTTCAGACCATTCTCTGAACTCTCCTGGAAATATTTGAAACCTTGCACAATGGAAACTCTGTAAATGCAAGGGTATATTTTCATCTCGCTGCAGTGTATGTTACAGCATGGCTGTATTGCGAACAGTGTGGGTGTCTCCTGTGACTGTGTGCATCCGCAGCAACGCAGATACATGTGCCTGGGTGCACACTAGTTTTATAGCGATATTTGTGGACAATGCATACATCAGTAAAAGCGATCAACGTAGAAGTGATATCGATAAGAATGAATTCTTTGTCTCTCAAAGGTGCCATAAAACCAAGCAATGAGCGAACACGTGCACTGTGGAGACAGCTGGCAGTAGTCTCTGCCTTATGATCCGGAGCGCAGCAAAGAAGCTTCTTCGCACTTCGGGTGGGGCCCATATCACGACCTGGACCAAGTCTGAAAGTCATGTGAGGAAAGAATAGGATGGTAAAGTTGAATTAGTTGATCATGAACAATTTAGCTTCAGACAGTGAACAAAAACTGTCAATCTTTGGAGCTGACTGCTGCAAATGCTGTTAAAACTTCAGAGAATGAGAAAAACGCGGTAGCCTTGAAGATCAAAGATCAACGCCAGTGCTGCTTAACGATTCTGTATGTAATGAGACAACCTCTTCCTTGAACGTAAAAAGATACTGCGTGCTTGTTTTTACAATTGCAACTGTCCACTAAAATAAGAAACCTTCACCTACACGCTGCGGTGTAGGGAATGAACTATTCGTCTCCAAATTCCCATGTTCCTGCAATGTAAAAAAATCCGGTAATTTTACAGTGAAACGAGGCACAGAAGCCCCGTAAAATTTGCTGTTGTTCCGTAACTCCTTCAGGAGAACTCTTCCGTTATTATAAGCTCGATCCCTAAATTTTGTGAGCCCATGCTGAATTTTACGGAAATAATCTAGAGCAAAAAATTTCAGAATCTTTTGAGAAATTGACAACAACAAAACTGATTAAAAGTTCAGTTACATTACTTTCTTTACTGCTAGTAAGTTCAATTGTAAGCTTCGACAGCTATAGAGCGAGACACTTTTCTTTTTTAGCTGGTAAGAGAGCCACTATTGAAAAAAAAAATAAAACTAAATTTGGCGTTAAAATAAGGACACACAACCTAGTTACAAAACAATATTCTAGTAAATTACATAAAAAATAAAACCACAGCACTCTGAGAGCGCATACCTCCGCCAAGTAAGACAATGCTAACGAAAAATTTTAACTGATCCTGAAAACAGGATGTTCTTTTTCTCATCAGCAATATTTGGTCATTTGTGCCCCATGACGTGAACAACAACAGTTTGTGTAATTTTCTTGAAGTTCCTTCCGTAACTTTTCGAGTTAAGTTGTGACAAATATTTTGACAAACAGTTAAGCTCACGAGCGGAACGACCAATCAACGCCAACAGTTGGTCACTTGTGCCTCTTACCATAAATATTCCTACCAATTGCATGTATAGATCCGTTCACAATTTGTTGGGTTATGTTACTGACAAACACAAAAGCATACATGGAGACAAGCCAACCCACGAACTAACAGATGAAGATCCGTTCAAAACGTTTTTGAGTTACATTGCCAAGAAAAAAGGGGCAGACAAACAAACTGTTGAACGGATCTTCACCATAAGTTAATCATCAATTCTTCCAAACATTTCTAGTAATCCCTGTAAATTTCGTAAAGATTTGGCCATAAATATTTGTGACAAACCGACCAACAAGCTCAACAAAAATACGACTTTCTTAGAGGAGGTTATAAAAAGTCGAGTCTATATGTATATAGTGACAAGCAACACAGCAGATCCCAAAGTAAATACAGTAACGATATGTTACGATATTGTGCTGGCTGTCTCAGCCAAGTAGGACCGTGGCTCATCGAAGAGAAATTCGGAAATTAGATTTAAGTATTGAGTCTCCGAGTTATTTCATATCCTTAAACTTGGCGTCTCTCTCCAAAACACGAAAGTGGAAAAGCGTTTGAAAGCTTCACCACATACTCGTATTTCTTATCCTAAACGCAGGTAACTTCCCTTTCCATAACATAACACAATACTGGAAAATACCGTTAAAGTTTCCATAAATTTTTGCATTTCATATCCTAAAATGTAACTTTCTTCTCTACAATACAAGATTGGAGTTCTTAACAGCTGCTCTAGGGTTGCGTCGTTCATTTCCTAAAACTCAGCTTCTTCTCCATTACGCAGCATTGCAGCAACTGCTTGAAAGCTTCCCTAGATCTTCGTATTTCCTTTCTTAAAGTGCAGCTTCCTCTCCATTAAAGCCACATTGCAGAAACCGCTTGAAAGCTTCCCTATATATAGAGTCTCGTCGGTCATTTCCTAAAACGCAGCTTCCTCTCCGGTAACGCAGCATTGCAGTAACCGCTTAACTACATCTTCATATTACATTTCTTAAGACGCAGCTTCCTCTCCAGTAACGCAGCATTGCAGTAACCGCTTAACTAAATCTTCATATTACATTTCTTGAAACGCAGCTTCCTCTCCAGTAACGCAGCATTGCAGTAACCGCTTAACTAAATCTTCATATTACATTTCTTGAAACGCAGCTTCCTCTCCAGTAACGCAGCATCGCAGTAACCGCTTAAATAAATCTTTGTATTGCATTTCTTAAAACGCAGCTTCTTCTCCATTAACGCCACATTGCAGAAACCGCTTGAAGGCTTCCCTAGACTTCGTATTTCATTTCCTAAAACCCAGCTTCTCTCTCCATAACACAACATTGCAGAACCGTTTGAAGCATTCTCTCGATCTGCTGTTGCCTCAAAGTTCCCAATTTCCTAAGTTGTCAGTAGAGGTGATCTTTTCAGACCTGCAATTTCCTCAATTCGACAGCCGAGCGTCGAGTGCTCGCGCCAAAGTTGTTTACAACCTCCACCTGAACGACGGAGCTCCAGTTTCTGGATGTAGACTGACCTTCCCTTATGCCGGGGAGTTCATCTGGAGCCAATAAACGTCTATCCATGGGACGTCAAGAGAAAAAAGGGACTGAACTTTATTCGATACCTGCAAGGCATGTAAAAATTCACTTTTTCAATTCACTGCAGAGTCTGAGTGACGCTTGCCGTTGCATTCTTCTCAAGCCGGAACACATACGACGACGTGTTGTCTATGAAATATTTATAATTACACCGGTCTCGATGTTCCTAGTTCCAGTCGTTCGTTTACGTAACCCCTTATTAAAACGACGAAATAAAATCAGTTTTTTTAAACAACATTACTTGAAATGTCCAGTATTTCAGAATTCACTACGTTACTCATGCACAGCTAATACAGTTGAGCATACATCTGGATAGCTTACTTGACCAGTCCGCTAATGCCGAATGTGTCAGAAAAGAAATCAGTGTGATTGTTACGTGCATTCCTGTTAAGCTAACGTAGCCCTTGTATTCGTCATTGGTTCTCTTTGTATAGCTTTGTCGTTGTTAATATTGACTTAAGACAATGAAGTGAGTAATGACGATGCTTGTACATGAAGTGGAATGTCTTCACTATATCATACTTTCCACGACCCATTGAAATTTGCGCAGGGTCCCTGTTATACCGTTAGTTATAGTTAGAAAGTTTAAGCCTCCGTTTCCGAGCGCAACGATGCCACAGAGGAAAGCGTAAGGGACGTATAGTATGTCGACAGAAACGAGGAACCCGTGCACGGTGTTCATACACAGGATCAACGCGCATGAAAACAGCAAGATGAGAAAGAAGAGGAAGAACAGAATAAATTATGAGCATGTACGAGTATGAAATCGGAAAAGAAACAAAGAGAGCACGACAGACAGACGTCCCAAAGGTCTAGCTAAAAGCTGAGTTAACCTACAATAGACCCCTGGGGTTGCCTGGCCCTATAACATAGGATGAGCGAACCTAAACTAACCTAACCCTATGGCCTATGGTCCATACTAAGCCCCCTGAGGAGGTCCCTGTAATATTGTGCATACATTTACCCTACATCTATCAAGTCGAAACGTGAATGATTTACCAACGTGAAGCACTGCACGTAGCACTTCGTTTCTTGAATCTAACTTTAGCCTGGGGTTGTCAGAGTACCTATACAGTAATGAACGAAAAGCACAGAATGATGTGTGTGTCAGGAGAGGGGGGGGGAGGGTTGCGCTCAAAAGAATCTATAAAGCCAGGTCATTCGATTCATGAGTCCTATTTAATTATAGTTTATTAACATTCAGATCGAGTAGCTAAAAACTTGCGTAAGACGTCAAGTTAGGTTACAACGTTACTACTTTACTTTCGTGTAGGCTGCTCCGTAATTTTGTGCTGTTATCCTAACCTACCCGAATTGGTGGTTCCATGTGGCTACGCTGAGTTAGATCAGGATCACTTACGTCTAATTTCCACCAGCTGTAT
This sequence comes from Parhyale hawaiensis, assembly GCA_001587735.2. NCBI lineage: Eukaryota > Metazoa > Arthropoda > Malacostraca > Amphipoda > Hyalidae > Parhyale > Parhyale hawaiensis. Next base: position 17,906,111 of record LQNS02276883.1, on the reverse strand, counting down.
GCCATATTGCTAAAAAAAATTTTATCTGTTTTATATGAATTTTAGTTTCGAAAAGATGTGCATCCTCTTGTGGAAGTGATGGTGAAAACCCATCTTCAAATTATCAGCTTCTCCAGGTAGAGTGAAATTGATTTCCATGTCCCGTGTGCACATAAAAAAAAAAACATCGCGTGTTCCTGGATCATGGAAATATTATACTTGTCGTGTCCGATACTAACTTCTACCCAGGATAGTAGAGCTCCAGCTTAATATGAAATGAGTATGTCAGAAAGTAAACTTCGGTTGCGATACTGTCGTCAAAGGGACCCAAGACCACTTCGAAAAGTTTGACGTTTGATAGTGACGTATCTGCTTAGTTCCTCTTGTTATACCAAATCAGTCGCTCTTTTAAAAGGTAAAGATAAGAATCGAACCACTCCAATATTTAGGGAAGGTATGCTTCACTTGACTTTAGTTTTAATGTTCGTGTTGTAAATGACCAGGTTGTGGAAGTTTGCAACCAACACCATCGTCTTTAGCGCACAAGTGAACATCCTGCCATCATGAAAAAGTATCTTGTATTGAAAGCGATACATACGATAGCTTACGAAACAATTTCACATTACTTTCATGTAGTTTTCATTCTTTTAGTATCATTGGAAATTGCAATCCAGGCACTGTAGGTTTCGTGTAATGAAATAGAACCAGTGTCGAGTTTCAGATCTAAAACTTCGTCATAAACTGACGAAACCCCTATTCTATTAAGTCAAGTGGTGCGTTCAATTGACCGAGCTCTAAAGTCAACGAAAGTGGCTCAGTTTTGTGGTCAAATCAAAAATAATTTTTATTTTCAACATTCGCAAGCATTAATCCATTCTACTCAAGTGGTGCATCCGGCCGTGTTGCCCAGGTCTAGGGTCATCTACAAAAACTTCCTCATCTCCGAGGAAGAGCCAGAAACATAGCCATAAACTGAAGTAAGCCTCAATCTATTGAAGTGGTGTGTCCGTGTGGTCGAGCTCTACAATCATCTACACAAGCTTCCTCTTTTGCAGCGCGTCAGTGCCTTATCTGCCTTCCGCTCCACTGGCCTGCTCTCTTACGGCCCGTGTTCAGTCTTTCGCTAGACTTGGCTTGATAGGATTTAGATTGTGTCTAGTTATCGAAAACACCGTAAGTCAAGAGGACTAAGGGTGTTCATTTTCAAAGAGCAGAGCGAATTTTCACGTACTGCCTGCTTTACTAAACTTGCTGTGATAAAACTAAAACTGTGTCTAGTTAGCGGAAACTTTGTTAGTCATGGGAACTGAGGGAATTCAATTTCTGCGAGCACCCCTATGTAGCAACAAATAAATAGCTTTAGCTATGTGCAGAAAGTTTGCTCTTGCCCTGATATGCTCTACAATAGCCATAACAAACACTTTTCATAAGTTCTTGTAACTCACTTGTATTTTAATCACGTGGCTATGGAATCTCTGCTGCTGCAAGATTCTTAATGTTTCTGATAATGCGCAATTCAATTGTTATTTATTTTTGCTTGGTTTATTACACTCTCCTTGTCTCGTATCAGAACACGTCAGATATTCACTTGCTATATGGAAAAACTGTACTTGCAGCGTCAACTCATAAATCAAAATACTGAAAGCCGTCTAAAGTATTTCCTAGCGGTAGCATAAACGCTGCACTTCGCTGCTCCTCACAGCAAGGCAGTGTTTCTTCTGAACTCCTGAAGCGCAAATTAAACAGTAGGTCCGAAGGAAAAGGGAACGAGGGTCTTCCAAGTATGCCATATTTAAATGGAAGAAAACAGGGTGATTATATTTTGCCGTCAATTCATGACGACGCGGGTCACTAGTTGATTTGCTTGACACGCTGTATATATACCTAGGTATAGGTATGCCCTACTAGAGAGTACTTCTTCTTTTTTAATTTGAAAATTGAACAAGAATTGGCAAGACGTTTAGACTGGCTATTGAAGCTGCTACTTAAATTGAAACTGCCGACAGAACTGAATGTCCTGTCAAAACTGGAAATGCTGTAAAATAAAACTGCTGACAAAAAATTGGCAATACTATCAAAATTGACTATGTAGTCAAAATTAAAAATTCCGTCAAAATTGAGTATTTTGGCAAAACTGAAAATGCTGCCAACATTGAAAACTTAGTCCAAATTGAAAATACTATCTAAGCTTAAAGCTGCTAAAATTGAAAATGTAGTCAAAATTGAAAATATTGTCAAAGGTGAAAATACTGTCAAAGTTTTAGGAGGACCAAGTAACAAACAGTCTGTTGGTGTTCGTGAGCATAATTAGATGTCTGCACCAAGAGATTTCGTCAAGGCGGAATTGAGGGTTGAAGGATTGACGGGCGGCAAATAGACATGACTTCTCCATGATGATGAAGAAAAATACTCATAGAATGTTGTCCAAGCTACACACGGCTTAAACTCTCGCGAAAACACGCATATCCCGCAAGCTACACACACCCTCCACGACTGTACCTCGAACAGCCACTGATCTGTGGACACGTGCACACGAGTAAAGCCTCACGCCGTCTACAGTACAGCACTGCTTCCGCTTCCACTGTAGATATTTCACAAGTTGCAAATTTATGTGTTTAAGAAAGATATATAGTGACTAAGATCAATACCCTATACTATCTTTACGTTACTGCAGTACCAATATATACGTAATTTTGCTAGAAATAGTTTCTAAAGCCGCAATTCGACAATTTTACTTCATTTGTATTGTTGGAAGGGTAAATATTTACTATTACCCCCACTCGAATCCAGTACTTTTGTTGACATCTTTAGGTAATATGAGGTTTTCTAAGAAGTGTTTAATGAATAACGTTTTCGTCGGAAATGCTCAGTTTTGGAGATACGTGACTTTCGAGTTTCCATTGTTTTTCTGTGAGAAAAGTTGCCGGCTTTATTGAAGGCTTGCTAGTGATCCCTAGGAACCTAACCGAACCTAACTCAACCCAAACTAACCCAACCTAACCTATCCTAACCTAACTCAACCTGACCCAACCTAACCCAACCTAACCAAACCTAACCCAACCTAACTCAACCTAACCCAACCTAACCCAACCTAACCAAACCTAACCAAACCTAACCCAACCTAACCCAACCAAACCTAACTTATACTAACCTAACCTAGGTTAGTTTATGTTTTCTTTAGGGCTGCTAGCAAGCCTATCATAACGCCGGTTATTTTTTCTCATAGAAAAACAATGGAACTTCAAAGTGAAATATCTCGAAAACTACCTATTTCCGACGAAAACGTTATTCGTGATGAAGGTCTTAGAATGGCTCATTTAACCTAAATATGTCAACAAAAATACTGGATTTGAGTGGAGGGTAATGATAAAAAATACCGTGCGAAGGTATTTATTGCATTTACAAATTATATGGTAAATATTTTAATAATATTTGTTAGACCTACAAATAAGCTGCACATTAAAAAACGTCGATGTTGATAGCTTTGAAATTACGCCTTTGCGTAAAGAAAAAATTTGTATGGAACTTGCTAAACTAATTTCACTAGTAACTTCTGTTAAATATTTATAGTTTTAGTGAAACCTTTGTTAGCGCATATCAAACAAAGCAAAAATGACGAAAGAACTACGTTGATAACACGGAAAAATCATATGTTCAAATCATAGTTACATCTAAGAATCGCTTAAGCAACATATGGAAAATATAAAATGTGTCGTAATATAAAGAATAGGTTAATAAATAAACTAGAGCACTCTGAGAGCGCATACCTTCGCCAAGTAAGGCAACGGTAACGAAAAATTCAAATTGGCGCTGAAAACATGATTTCTTTTGTATCAACTCCTGAACCTAACAATTTGTGCCTGTAATTGTATTAACAGTTTCTGCAATTTTTTTGAAGATCCTTTCATAACTGTTTGAGTTATGCTGCTAACAAACATAGTGACAAACATTAGTCAAACATAGAGACGAGTCAGCCGATCTGCACCAAAATTTAACCATTTTTTCTGCTTTTTAATATTATTAACAACTCCTGTAGATTTCAGGAAGATCCATTGAAAACTTTTGGAGTTATTGCGTAACAAACATTATGCCAAACACAACTCAAACATAGAAACGAATCAACCGATGTGCGCCAAAATTTAATCATTCATGGGTTTTCAACATTACTAAAAATTCCTGTAATTTTCATAAATATTCACTCAAAACTTTTTCAGTTATTGCGCTAACAAACATAAAACCAAACACAGCAACAAACATACGAACGAAACAACAGATCAACACAAGAATTTGGTCGTTTACTCTTTTTAATATACCTAACAACTCATGTAAATTTCATAAAAATCTGTCCATAACTTTTGGAGTTATGGCAGTGAGAAAAATGAGGCAGACAAACAAACAACCAAACGGATGGACGGATCTTCACCGAAAGTTAATCATCTATTCCTCCTAACATACCTAACAATCCCTGTAAAAAATTTCGTCAAAATCCTTCCATAATTTTTTGAGTTATCTTGGTGACAAACAGACAGAAAGACAAAGAGACAGACAAACCCGACGAATACATAACCTCCTTAGCGGAGGTAAGCATGCCGATTAGAGTACAACTATGCCAAATCACAGCAACCTCCAGAAAGCAGCAGTTACCATTGAAAATACTGTACAATGACTTCGACACTTTCCTTCAGTGAAACAAGAACCAACACGACGTCGCTCTCGTCCTTGCAGCTCACAAACTCTAGGATCCTTCAAGTCACGTCCTCTTTACAAATCCTCCTAAGTCGGATCTCGCTAGTATCATCATCCCTTCTACTCGGGCTGATGATAAACTTGACAGCAAAAGCTCGCAGTGCCGGGGATCGTGGTCTGCTCGGTAGGAGCATCGTGGTCTGCTCGGTAGGAGCATCGTGGTCTGCTCGACAGAAGCTTCGTGGTCTGCTCGGTAGAAGTATCGTGGTCTGTTCGACAGGAGCATCGTGGTCTGCTCGCCAGTAGCATCGTGGTCTGTTCGACAGGAGCATCGTGGTCTGCTCGCCAGTAGCATCGTGGTCTGCTCGTCTGCTCGGCAGAAGCATCGTGGTCTGCTTGGTAGGAGTATCGGGATCTACTCGGTGGGAGCATCGTGGTCTACTCGGCGGGAGCATCGTGGTCTGCTCGGTAGGAGCATCGTGGTCAGCTCGGCAGGAGCATCGTGGTCTGCTCGGTAGGAGCTTCGTGGTCTGCTCGGTAGAAGCATCGTGGTCTGCTCGGTAGAAGCATCATGGTCTGCTTGGTAGAAGCATCGTGGTCTGCTCGGTAGGAGCACCGTGGTCTACTCGGCAAGAGCATCGTCGCAGATGGCATTACTGAGTTCTAACGATTTCAACTGCCCCGAGAGAAAATAACCTGAAAACTTATGATAACGCACCGTAATTGACGCACCGCATACCATAAACTAGTGAGTTAACCAAGTTTCGGCGTAGCGAATAAGCCATGCAGAGATGTAATGTGTTCGGAGCCTCAATTTCCACCCTAGCCACGAATATTAGCTATAGTTAAACAGTCTTCAGTGAGCATATGCCACCACGCCCAAGAATTTTATAACCTTAAAGTTTGCCGCTAGAAAAATTCAACCGGACAAGTGCCCCTCGCAAACTTGTACGAGTTTCATGAAAATTTCCCTGTAGTAGTCTCCAGTTATAAGGTTCCACCCTGTTTCCACACATTAGATTTTCGAGGTCCCCCGCTGGAACTATCCTCAAAAGCTGGCAAACGTTATTAAAGTATCAGATACCACTCGATTGCAATATTCTCAATGCTAAAAAGTATTATTATGCTTCAGAAGCCACCCTTTCGAAATATCCCTTACGCCGTTACTTTTCAGAAGCTATTCTCTGGAATTATCCTCTCTGCTGAGAAAACATTAATACGTTATAGAAGTCGCCTGATGGCAAGATCTTAAAAGCTGTTACTTTTCAGAAGCCAAGCACTGGAAATATTCTCTCTGCTAACGAACATTATACATTGCGTTTCAGACGCCACCAATTCAACATATCTTCAACATTATAACTTTTCAAAGCCACCCGCTCGAAATATGCTCTCTGCTAAAGAACATTACTACGATTCAGAAGTCGGCCGCTGGTCAAGACAGTATCTTCGGACTAGGCAACGTCAGTCTGCTGCCACCGTCCTGCGCGACTGTTATGACCGCCACCATAAACTGCAATTGACACTTTACTGCCAGCGCGTGACTTGCTGCCACGCTAAAATTCTCTCCTTTGGCCAACGAAAGCTTTAGAAGGCGGGAAAAATTTAACACGCAAGTGTGAGAAATGTGCCGCTTATTGTCCTTACAATTTGGCTTCCCGAGTGGCCATAAGAACCCGGACGCGAGGAATGTTTCTGCGCGGTGCCGAAAACTGTTCCTTGAGTGCGTGGGTAGAGAGAAATGGGGAGCTTCAGGAATTTGTTGAACTGGTCAAACTTGTTTGAAGATTGCCATTAAAACTAGAGCACTCTGAGAGCGCATACCTCTGCCAAGTGAGGCAACGGTAGCAAAAATTCAAATTGGCTCTAAAACTTTTATAACAGCTTGATCAATTTTTTTGAAGATCCGTTCATAACTTTTTGAGTTATACTGTTAACAAACGTTATGACAAATATGAGTCAAACATACAAACGAACCAACTGATCTGCACAAAATTTTGATCATTTGTGTCCTTTACTATTACTAACAAGGCCTATAAATTTCATAAAGATCCACTCGTTATTTTTTGAGTTATTGTGCTAACAAGCATAAAATTAAAAACAGTGACAAACGAACGAACGAAAAAACGGACATTTACCAAAATTTGATCATTTACTCTTCGTTATATACCTAACAATTCTTTTTAATTTGATCAAAATCCATCTATAACTTTTTGAGTTATGGCATCCAGAAAAATGACGCAGACAAACAAACAAACAAACGGATGGACATATCTTCACCAAAAGTTAATCATCTGTTCCTCCTAATATACCTAACAATCCCTTTGAATTTCATCCAAATCGGCTCATAACTTTTTGAGTTATCTTGGTGACAGACAGACAGACAGACAAACACGACGAAAACATAACCTCCTTGGCGGAGGTAATTAAGAAAGAAATCAAACTTCCTTATATGTAGTATCTGAAGAGGTGCAGGTTTAATCAGAAAAAAATCACTGACACGTTCACTTTAACATTGTACCAAAATGAGGCATGGTTAATAAAAATTCGAATGAAATTTAAAACTTCCCTTCAAAGTACTTGACTTCGGTGAAACATGATCATTTTTTTTTTTAATTCCGGAGTCATCGTATACTAAATCTCCGGATAATAATTGTTAGTATTTGCGACAATCGAGTTAATGATAATGCAACAAATACTTTCTTTACATCGCTTCTCAGCGTACAAAAAAGTAGCAAATTGCAACTTATTTTTCATCAAATTCAAAAACTCTTATTTTAACGTTTCCGATGCAGTGTACGCTTTATTTTGAATATCAATTTATATGAAAATTGAAATCGGAAATTTATATCCGTTTATGGGGCATTTTGGGCCAGCATTCAGGTAGATGGATATACTGTAATATACGAAGAGCAGCAGGTGGATGCTTTATACGAAGAGCAGCAGGTGGAGGGATTATACGAAGAGCAGCAGGTGGATGGATTATGCGAAGAGCAGCAACTGGATGAATATAATATACGAAGAGCAGCAGCTGGATAGACATAATGTACGAAGAGCAACAGGTAGTTGGATATTATGAAGAGCAGCAGATGGATGGATATAATATACGAAGAGCAGCAGAGTAGTAGTAGTAGTAGTAGTAGTAGAAGTTTTTACTAGCGCTTCAGTGGCACACTGCCTATATCGCGCCGAACTATTCCTGTGTTTAACCACAGGCTCGTGCGCCGACTAGGGCGCGTTTTNGCTGCCACGCTAAAATTCTCTCCTTTGGCCAACGAAAGCTTTAGAAGGCGGGAAAAATTTAACACGCAAGTGTGAGAAATGTGCCGCTTATTGTCCTTACAATTTGGCTTCCCGAGTGGCCATAAGAACCCGGACACGAGGAATGTTTCTGCGCGGTGCCGAAAACTGTTCCTTGAGTGCGTGGGTAGAGAGAAATGGGGAGCTTCAGGAATTTGTTTAACTGGTCAAACTTGTTACAAGATTCCAATTAAAATTAGAAAGAAATCAAGCTTCCCTATATGTAGTATCTGAAGAGGCGTAGGTATAATCAGAGAAAATTCCCAGACCGTTGACCTTGTAGAAAAATGAGGCATGTTTAATAACAATACGAATGAAATTTAAAAATTCCATTCAAAGTACTTGAATGCGGCGAAACATGATCATTTTTTTTTTAATTCCGGAATCATAGTATTTAAAATCTCTGGATAATAATTGTTAGAAATTCGACAATCGAGTTTATGATAATGCAACAAATATTTACTTTCTTTACATTGCTTCTCAGCGCACAAAAAACTGCAAATTGTAACTTATTTTTTATCAAATCAAAAACTCTTATTTTAATGTTTCCGGTACAGTTTATGCTTTATCTTGTGTATCAATTTATATCAAAATTGAAATCGGAAATTGATATCCGTCTATGGCAGTTTGGGACAGCATTCAGATAGATGGATATCATATACGAAGAGCAGCAGGTGAATGGATATAATATACGAAGAGCAGCAGGTGGATGGATATAATATACGAAGAGCAGCAGGTGAATGGATATAATATACGAAGAGTAGCAGGTGGATGGATATAATATACGAAGAGCAGCAAGTAGATGGATATAATATACGAAGAGTACCAGGTGGATAGCTATAATATACGAAGAGCAGCAGTTGGATAGATATAATATACGAAGAGCAGCAGGTGGATGGATATAATATACGTAGAGCAGCAGGTGGATGGATATAATATACTAAGAGCAGCAGGTGGATGGATATAATATACGAAGAGCAGCAAGTAGATGGATATAATATACGAAGAGTACCAGGTGGATAGCTATAATATACGAACAGCAGCAGTTGGATGGATGTAATATACGAAGAGCAGCAGGTGGATGGATATAATATACGTAGAGCAGCAGGTCGATGGATATAATATACGAAGAGCAGCAGGTGGATGGATATAATATACGTAGAGCAGCAGGTGGATGGAGATAATATACGAAGAGCAGCAGGTGGATGGATATAATATACGAAGAGCAGCAGGTGGATGGCTATAATATACGAAGAGCAAAATAAAAGCCTCAACGCACTACAAATAAATTTCAATTTCTGATGCACAGTGCCGCCAAAGTGAACTACTACTACTACTACCTTTCATAATATAGACTACATCGTAAGAGTCTCTAGAGTGGATGCAGCTAGCACATAGAGCTGAACATGCCATAAGAATCCCAGGTGACGAAAAAGGCTATACAGCCATAGGCAGCTGTCTCAATACTTATAGTCGATTACTTTGAACCATTCCACTCCCCAGTCATGATGTAGTAATGATGAAACATGCTACTATCTCGCAGCGTATTTAGAATTGTGAGATGGCCACTTTACCGTTAACATTAAGCATTAGTTTTTGTAAGAAACGTGACTAAACTGTCCTTCTGAGCAATGAAAAATGAAGTGATACTCCACAGAATATGAGCTACCGTATATGAGCAATCAAACTTAGGCTTAGAAGAGAATTGGATGCATAGTATTATAAATGTAATATTGCAAACTCAACTTGGTGCCCACCTGACGCACATGGATAAAAATAAAAGAATGTAATTTGTCTGCCCCAACTCCCTAACTACGGCCGGGTCTGTCGCACAAAAACGACGGGATTGCCCAAAAATCATGTTGTTTTGTAATACTGTCTGTAGTTATATCCCACCTTCAGGGCCGGTAAGTACTATATTGACGCCGTGGAAAAAGGTTCACACATCAGTAAGATGAGCTTGCATAAACACGAGGCGTGTAAATGTAACGACGAAACTGGTAACGGTCAGATAGCTCTGGAAACACCGATAGCTTGCTGTTAGGATGGGCTGTAGGACACCATTTGATGCGCCATTAATGCGAGTTTGAAGTCCTTTGAATCAACAGGTGGTCCATAACAACTGGCTTGAAAACTACCAGTTCAAAATGAGTGACGACGGTTTAACGCACCATTGCAAGGCTTGTTATTTTATTTAAGCTCCTAGTTACACTTGCATGCTGTAAGTACACCATTATATGGGATCCGTTTACTGCAACAAATCACTCATACTTGTTGATGTTGATGTTCATTTTGCAGTCACTACGTGCATCGAGAAGTTTCATACTGCAGTCAATGATCAGTAACACACCCGAATATATTTATGAAAAAAAAATTCTCGCAATAGCTAACTTATAATAGACAAAAAAAAAGTCATTTATATTTTCTTTCATCCTTACCTCTTTATGCGTTAATTGCATCGAGAGTCACTCTATCAAACATCGTCTTTCATTTCCAGAAAGTCCGTTCCACATCACTTGTCTTTGTATTATTATTACTGAGCAGCCTTCTGTAAAACATATCACCGCCCTACATTTTGTTATTCTAAAATACTACTTTCACTTCCATTCTATGAATCCCAACACTAATATAAAAAAATTATTAAAGAATATCCCCGCCAATCTGCTAGCAGACACATAACATCTTACGATTTTTTATATCAGACTATTTCTTCGTTCGTCGCTCTCAGATTTTGTCTCAACTCTTGAGAAGCTGACTTAGGCGGATTTGCCGTCTCATAATTCTGGTGTGAGGAGGATATCAGTGGCTGCAGGGACACAGCCGCTTGTAATGCCTTTCTTGGAATGCCTCTCGCGCTCCTGTCAGATGAGATTTCTTGAGCCGGCGACACCTGAGAGATTTACCAAGTAATTCCGAAGTGGAACATCTCAGCTTTCCTGTTGACCGAGCTTAGGCGGCAAATGGGGACTGGCTAGCGTCACCTCAAGGTCTGGTTGTCCTCAGTCCCCTATGTGCTGAGCATGGGTGCATGCTTAAGAAGGGAAACGTCATTTTTAAATAGCTAGTGCACACTTTTGGTTGTTTCAGCACCGATAATGCTGAGCATGGATAGGCGCGAATTCAGGAACTTGAATTTCTTAGATATAGTGCTCACTTCTTTTCTTAGGTGCCTACAGTGAACAATGGGAAACTATAGTCTGGAACTTCGCTTCTTAAATAGTGTTCAGTTCCATCAACAAAAGATGAGTGGCAGCAATATATATTTAAGTGTAGTATCCATATAATAATTCTGCTTGAGGCTCGGTCAATACGTCTGTCCGTCCCTGTGTCTTCACGTTACGCTTTTCACCATAAAATAGGGGGAAATCCTACTTGTCAGAAGCTCTGATTCTTGCTGGAAGAAGTTCAGCCATAGCTGTCTTCTTTTTCTTGGTCTTGAAGAAATTTTCAGTCACTTTCGAGGCAAAGTGATGAAGTTCATTTTACACGCATATTTCATACATACGTATTTCCAAATAATACAATATTCACTCTGCTGGTGTTGCTTGACGATTCACATATGAGAAAATTCGTAGGCTGGATACGGCGTAAAGCGAGCTGTTCTGGACTGCTTCATTCTAAAGCATTTTTAAAGTGAAAGTATGATATTTAAAGAAATCAAGTCAACTGACAGAAAAGGCGGTTCGGTAACAACAAGGAGCTTCTGTAGAGAAGGGAGCCAGTAGCCTAGCCCGTTGAAGCTCAAGAGTCTCTTATGGCTGTCAGCCAGTTGTCCCATGCACCAATCGCATGTCAGTAAAGAGTCTCTTATGGCTGCAGCCAGTCACTTAAGCACCANCAAGGAGCTTCTATAGAGAAGGAGGGAGCCAGTAGCCTAGCCCGTTGAAGCTCAAGAGTCTCTTATGGCTGTCAGCCAGTTGCCCCATGCACCAATCGCATGTCAGTAAAGAGTCTCTTATGGCTGCAACTAGTCACTTAAGCACCAATCGCATATCAGCAGCTCGGTTCGCCTGCTGCTCTCTCGTGAAACTCAGTGCTCCCCCGTCTTTTTCACCAATGAGCGTCTCAGCCATAAGAGATCTGGTTGATTCGCTGGCAAGTCTGTAACTGGGCCACAAAGCTCCCTCCTTCTCTATTGAAGCTCCTTGGATAACAAGAATCAATATCAATTACTGAAAAAATGGGCTGAGTCGTCTGGTGTATATTGTAGTGAAGCCTTGGCATAAAATAGAACAGAAAAATCATGGTGTAGTATATGGAACAGCCACGGGTCACACTGTAGTACTGAAATAATCAGATATGCCAATGAAAAATGACATTGTTACGAATGTGAAAGGTTAAATAATATCTTCAGACGATGAGAAACATAGCTTAGCAAAGGCGTATACATATAGATGAAGAGCAATGATAGAAATACCTGCGAAAAGTGAGACTGCTATATATATATTTTTTTTTTTGCTGTCTTTGTGTCTCTATCATGATGTACAAGTGTGAATTTTTTGCTTGTAGAACATTTGCGAGATGTTATGTTAAGCCCGTTGCTAACGAATCGGAACACGGAAGCGCTTCACGTTCTTGGAACAGCTGTTTTTATGCGCGTGATANTATATTTTTTTTGCTGTCTTCGTGTCTCTATCATGATGTACAAGTGTGAATTTTTTGCTTGTAGAACATTTGCGAGATGTTATGTTAAGCCCGTTGCTAACGAATCGGAACACGGAAGCGCTTCACGTTCTTGGAACAGCTGTTTCTGTGCGCGTGATAAAGGCTTAATCTATGAACACATATCTATTACAAATACGAACCAATGAGAATTGAAACTCAATCAAAATTAAGAGAGAGATTCGATACTGAGCAATGGGCCCTCGCTGTAACGGAATAGATGCCACGCGGGTTCGGACCTTAAGCACAGAGGACACAATAATACTAGACAAGTGGAAGCTGCATGCCGGCAGCGTATTCGGAAGGGTAGGGAGAAACGTTCACGTGAGCAGCAGACTTGAGGTTAGACGCACTTCGTCACGGATGTTATTTATTGGATAGGTTAGATTAGAAGAGGTGCATTAGGTATCATTAAAATGAGTTATAATAGCCTAGCTTAAGATAGCTATATTTAATACAGTAAGAACATTAACTAACCGTGGAATTTTCACGTGTACCGCTACTATCAAATATTTATTACTTACCTGCACATGAACTTGTATTATCGTCTGACAGTCTATCAACAACGAGCTTCACTAGCATTGAGAAAATGCACAATTCGTATGACGAAAGATATGGGCAGCAAAAACACACCAGAGCTGCCATTATTAGTTTCAGCTGAACTGCGCAGCTTCGTAGAATATTAACATGATGAAGCCTCCTTCTATGCGATTATGGATGGCAGAAATATCGGTCTATAGCTTACTTTTACTGACAAACAATGAATAAGTTGTGCAGGAAACAAGAACTCCACATTTCTGTGAGCTAGTGCATCCAGCTGTTGAGGAGCAACATGGTGACAGAATATTATCGCTCAAAGCCTCCCTTTAATTCGAACGTACGCACGTCTCTCTCAATATGGAGCCGGAACATGACTTTCTTCGAGATGGGACATCTTGAGTGAGTGTTATGGTATAAATTTCAATTTGGCGTTCAATTTCAGCTCGATTACGCACAGGGTAACTTGGAGCAGAACTTCATTTTCTTGGAGAAACCATACAATTCTACTGAGCGCCTTAGAGGGACCGGCTACAATCTGCTCCCGCATGCCGAGTGTTCTTTGGGATGCCAGCTAGTAAGGATGTTCTTGCTTCGCCTCCATTGACTTTAGTTCAGCCGAGGACATGCTACGAGATGCTCAAACTTAGTTTCTACTGAGGGCTTTCGTTGTGACTGTACATAATATTAAATTTCAATATAAATTGTCAATTTCCTTTACTACTGGCGGTATTCCTGGGAAGGCTGGTCGGTGCCATCAATTTATACACTGCTGTGCAACAGTACAACTTCACCCCTACAAAATGATTGCCTAGAACTGTAAATACCCTTCTGGGGCAGCCCAGAATTCTGTTGTTGCAGCCAGTCTCGTTTCTTTCCCAAGCTTAGTCTGCACGTTGGTTCATACGGAGAGCTGATAGAGGCTTGCAGACTCCATATTGTTCAAAACCACACCCATGGTAGCTGAATGTTTGACTCATTGTGTAGTTCAGCGCAGTTGTGGATTTCTTATCCTGGCGGCTGATAGAAACGAGCGAGCCCGCTCTACTGTTCACATTGCCCGTTCTTGTTTTAACGTCTTTCCTGGGATTTTGTGCTCCAGAAGATTTGCTTTGTGCATCTGGCAGAGACAAATAAATCCCACATATATAGTTGTACAGCATTCAAGTTTATACTATTTGACTCTCACAGTTTGCATTGCTGATGAGTTCTTTCAGACGCTTCGGAGAGACGAACAAACATTTTGCTTTTTGTTAGACGGACTAAGCAAATTTCACTTTGTGTATGCACAGCAGCGCACTCTACAGCTGCGCAATTTCAGCGGTACATAGGAGGAGGCTCCAGCTCCACTTTTGGTAGATTGCGTAGAGTCGCGAGTGCTCGTTGGTAAACAGCAGCGAGAGATGAAGTTTTTCGTCCTATAGTGGACCCGCGAATCTTTTTCCTGAACCTTTCAGCAAGTACAGTCTCAAGGCAGCCAATGGTGTGGCAGGTCACAGGCCACAGTGGGAGGGGCGAAGGGTGATGGTTTGTGATGGTGTTGCACTCAGATACGTACCTCAAAAAACTGTGTAAATTCACTAATTACGCGCCGTGAAGTTTATTCTCATTATTAATGGGCATCAATTAAGGTGTGTGATGTACTTGAACTTCGTTTAGATATGAGCAGCATGTGAAAATTACTCGTGTGTTAGCAGTTTATATTGTGCCTCTGTGTATTTTATCTACATGTTACAGGGAGTAAATGTCACCTTAAGTACTGCGCGCTTGCGAAACAACGGTCAAAAACTCAAGCATAAAGCTCGAAGAACAACCTCAAGTCAGCAGTTCTTTCCCTCTTTCATAGTCAGCATTTGGAATAGACTCCCTTTTGACGTTGTTGGTGCGGAGTCGGTCAACTCGTTTAAAAATCGTCTTGACATACATCGGGAGAGACATCCTCCACAGCTAAGAACTCCTACTCCACGAGTCGCAAGCACTTAACGGCCAATGCTTCCCAGGCCATTTTAAGCTGACTTCTTCTCACTTCCGCTCCATCTATATAACTAAGCTCCGCATATCAGCGGCCATCAATCCTGCTTGCGGGCATTCATGACCATCGCTTTGGCGTAGATTCTTCTCCCCCTTCTTCTTTATTTCTCCTTTCCTTTTTCTCTTTCGTCTTCCATTTTTCTCCTCTCGTTTCTCCATTCCTCTCCATCCTACTAACATAATGGCAATAGCTCATAGAGGGCCGGGGTGTAAGTCAAGGTGTCTCTTTGGGAATGGGCCTTTTGGTTCGTCTACTGCCGCCTATCTAATCTGATCTAATCCAATCTAATCTAATCTAATCTAATCAATGCCTAGCCAATAAGTGAATTGAAGGATTCATACATTAAATTGATAAGTTTATTTTAACTTAAGCAATGTTAGACAAGGCCAGGTTTTATTAGTTCAATGGAGAATAATGTTAAAGAGATGCGTGCATAAGTATAAAAGTTTACAACATTTACTTTCTGATGTATTACATAGGTTATGTTCTCAGTTCTGTATTATCTAACTTGACACAACTCAGCCAAGCCATTCTTAATCGAACCTAGGCTAATGCAATCCTTGCTGAACCGTAAATACCATGGCACAACCTACCCTATCTAACATAACTATATCTGACTGAAATTAACCCTTTTCTGAGACGGCTGATTCACTTATTGCCGAAGCAGTACGCTGGGTTCGGCTTGTTCGTTGTAACATACACACACATTGTACGTAGACACTTTTCAGTTGATACAGGAAATTGGTGGCACATTAAGCTTACGACGAATTAGGTTAAGAAAATGTTAAGGCACTGTGTTTGTCGTTCACATAGTTCAAGAATAACTCAGCGTGGTCGGGGTAACGAAAAAGTTAAAATGTATCATCTACGTATCTCTTCTAAAAAACTGGTTTTAAATCAGATGGACAGTCGGACAACCAACTAGTTTCGTGGTAGCTCATAAAGATATCCGCGAATTTTGGCCCGACCACGCCGAGTTATTCTTATACTATGTGAACGACAAATACAATTGTATTAAATTTACTATGGAACGCGAATCAGACAATAGCCTACCTTTTTTAGACTCTCTTGTGATGAAATATGGCAATGTGTTCCACTCCTCAATATACCGTAAACTTTGTTTCAGGGGTCTTGGTACAAGTTTCTTCAGTTTCTCCGCCTTTCAATTTAGACTCAACAGCATTCAAACTTTACTATCTAGAGCATACCGTTTGTCATCTACATTTGAGAAAATCTACTCTGAGTTTAGCTTTTTATGTTCTTTTTTCTCCAACAATGGTTTTCCACTCAATTTAGTCGATTCTTAAATCAAGAAATTTCCATAGAAAAGTACTCCCCTGATGCATCCCATAATTAAGATGGCCTCCACCTACCTCACTGCCCGTTACCATACTTCGGATACCCTACGGAAAAATTAAGAAAGGAGCTTGTATCACTTTTTACCCAATATTTTAATACTGTTAAACTATGTCCAATACTCGTTAATAATTTCAAAATTTCAACATTTTTCCGCTACTAGGATGCTCTTCCCACAGGCTACAGTCGTCTCTGGTATATAAATTCAGTTGTGGGGGTGTCCATCTGTGTACGTCGAAATGACATCATGTTGCCTATTCGCCTGAGTCTCTGAGCACGGTGGGAGGAGCTTCCTCCGTACGGGAAACATATTGGGCAATCCTCCTCATTCATCAGTCAGCCAGCATGCTGAACACTTTGGTGCACGAGTATTCTTAGATAGTTTTAGTATTTTAAAGACTGCCAACAGTTATGCAGAATTAAGAATTTTAGAATCCCTTTATGTCCACAAACTCAAACCCGACTTCAATAGCAACAACAGTTCCTATCCCTTGAAACTAGTCAATAGAAAATTTTTTTAGTTAACTTTATCAACCCTGTTTTGCATAGTTTGAACGACGCAACAGTTTTTACTTCTGACTTTGTATTTTTCAGAACTGATGATGGAGCAGGTCTCCGAAACGTTTTAATATGATATCATTTTTACCTATCGTCTTTGCTTCAAATTTCTTAATAATTTGCGATTAAAGCAACAAAATGATTTTCCTTATTATATTAAAATTTATATAGTTATATATTGCGGTCGTAAGTGTCGTCACGATAATTATTGAGAATGCGATTGGTATTTAATGCTATTACGGATATATGAAATGATATTATAAAGCCCTGTGGGACTGAACCAACTAACTGGAGTGTGCCAATAGCCAAAACAAGGAAATATATCGCACTTCGAAACCGTTCGTTTCAAGCAAGAAAACCCATTCATTAACGTCAAATACGACCAGGGCATGAATTTCTTAAAACTTTTCTAACCAGAACATTCCCGTAATATCCAAGCCATCGATAGTCTCACGCCATTGGGCAACAGCCATTTAGTTTCCAGCAGCAACACAGTGAAGTCATTTCATGTCGCGGTGTTCGTGTGATAGTAACCAGTGCAAATAGCCTTCTTAGTACCTGAATATAATGTGCAATAATAGGACAATATGTAGATATTTTATTACATAGTGTATGCATAGATAAATAGTAACCAGTACAAATTGTCTTCTCTGTACCTGTAATCTTGTGCAATAATTGGACGGTCTATACTTTTACTATATTGTGTGTGCTTAAAATTAATAGTTCCTTTTACGTTCGCGGATGACTGATTTTGAATTTTTAATCTATAAAGCTGAAGATGGCCATTGAATTGAACCGAAACGTTGTGCCAAATTTTAATATCGTGATCAGTGCTGCAACAAAATTTTATTCTCGCATTATTTTAAGGAAACTGACTGGTGAAAGTCTTTTAACTTTTCGGATGGTGGCAAGTACTGTGAAAATAAATTGTAAAACATTTAGTATTGTAAGCTTCATCTAAATAAACTCATGATTTCGATAAAGAACTGCGTCTAGAATGGCGGTATCTTGCAATTTTCAAGAGGGAGGCGCAGGGATGTGTGACAGAGAAAGCAGGTAAGGGCATCCAGTACATTATACGTAGGCATGAATGCACGCACGCACTCGCTCGGGTGCACGCACCCAGCTTTTGACACAAACGCCGCCCGGCACGTTCTTTTGTAAGGAACCGCGACAAAACCAGTCATTTATACTTATTGTACTGAATCTACTTCAATAAACAAGACTATACGAGGAAAAACTTATTCATGCCTGTGTCCTGTATTATTCCTCTGTATGCAGCAGCAAGAATTTTGTTCGTCCTTAGCTCCTTGTAAGTTCTTCTGTAAGCAACAGCAGGAGAACGATAAGGCACGTTCGATAGGCAGGAGAAATGAAGATTTCCACACTCGATTTGTCTGGATCTTCGGAAGAAAGCATTGGTATATCCACATTGAAACGCGCGGCAAGTGTTAGAAATAACCTGATTGCGTTGATCTGGCTAAAAAATTTCATTTACGGGAGCAAAGTTCAATTTTCGAAACTCTAAGCAGTAACCGATTAAAAATTAACGCCTGAAATTATAGATTCCAAGGTTGTCGAAGCCAAGGCTCCTCTCTGAACTTCTGGACAAGTGAAGCCTCGAAGTTTTCATTAAACCACCAAAAAGGCGCTCTTATTCGCCTACATTGCCCAGAGTATTCCAGGTGGTAAGGCGATCTGTTAAGACCGCACGGCGCCGTACCTTCGAACTTAATCCGAAGAGTTTCATCAGCGCTCGCGCTACATTGAAATCTGTACCTTGACAATTGAAGAAATCATTGCCAAAAATCAAGCTTGAATATGTGAAGTCAAGGCCATGTTATGTAGATGCCTCATGTTTTAGGACGGAACTCTTTAGAAATCAACTATTTCATCGGATTTAACATTACCTTCAAAACTATAAAAGTAATTGAGCTGTTGCAGATGAAACAAGTGAGGTTATCACTTTCTCGCTTTGTAGGATATAGAACTGCCACTTTTTGCCACCCCTCTATAACTGCGTACCGTAACAGTATCACCAAATATAATAAAGTACACTTCTCTCCATTACCGCGTATAGTAATACCATTCATCACCTGCAGTATTTTAACGGATATATGTCTTCGATAATGATTGCGACGAGCTATACCATTCACTGCAGTATTTTAAATTTCACGTCTCTCCACGACTGCTTACATAAATATACTAGTGGCCCGTGACGTCATTATAAATGACGACAAAAAATTAACACTTCACTTCCTCATTTTTCCCCTATCTAATACTGAAGAAAAAGATTCCAAGGTACCCAACTTTTTTTTCGCCTTTTTGAAATCTGAATTTTCTCCTATCTTATTAGTTTTATTTCCCCCTATCTAATACTGAAGAAAATGATTGCAAGGTACCCCACTTTTTTTCGCATTTTGAAATCTGAATTTTCTCCTATCTTATTCCCATAGAGCGTGACAGGAAAGATATAAATATAGTTATAAATAAATAAATAAGAACACGACGTGAATTATTATATAGTACTGATTCTGTACAGTATCATAAAATTCCCTTTCTTCAATGATCCGAGATAAAACATCTTTGTCGCTGACTTTCGCCAAAAACATTTTTTTTTTTTTTTTGTGGAAAAGTTTCTTATTTGCAACAGGTACATCTTTAATAAATACCGCCTTAACTTTGTCTACAGTTACAAAGCTATCATCCCAATTATATTATATCTGTCTCGAATGTCAATATTAACTCCAGCATCTTAACGCAGAGAGCTGCACGCTCTATAATTAGCAAAGCAGCCAAGTTGAAGTCCTCCTGAAAGCTCACAAACCACAGTATAGCACCACCTCGTACAACAATAGCTTGACAAGCACTGAGACCCTCCCCGTCCCGAACAGACATTGCCCAGGAGAGCGGATACACCTGTAGAATACGACCCAGCCATACAGCTTTGCCCCAGGATGCTGGCGTGAGTAAAAAGGGGTCTTCTATCCTTATTTATCCCTATTTACAAGAGGTTGTGTTACTTTACTGCAAAGTTTCACTGTCACACCGTATTCCTACTGGTAACATGTTTGCATGAAAGTAGCTCAGCCTGGCTGACACAGGGTAAGACAGAACACTTCGGACATTAACCTTCTACCGCCCAGCTAAACTCGTTTCCTTAAAAATAACATCATTAAAAGATCCCGTTCGGGATATTTGCTCGCTGACGGGTAAATATCTCTGCTGAGGCCATCACAACTCTCACTTTTGCATGACCACTTGCATTGATGCAGAGGGAGCAGTGAGGGCCCTCACTTCCCTGCTATATCTGCCCTCGCGCCTCACTTCACTTCCCTCCCAGCGCTTCCCCTTTAACTCTGATCAATTATTACCCCTCACTGGGGCGGCCGGGCTCTCCGCCCCCACCCTCGTGCTTTGTTACATGGGCTCCATGTCTCTGTTGTGCTCCCTTGTGCTCCCACACTGCTCCCTTGTGCTCCCACACTGCTCCCTTGTGCTCCCACACTGCTCCCTTGTGCTCCCATACTGCTTCCTTGTGCTCCCACACTGCTCCCTTGTGCTCCCACACTGCTCCCTTGTGCTCCCACACTGCTCCCTTGTGCTCCCACACTGCTTCCTTGTGCTCCCACACTGCTCCCTTGTGCTCCCACACTGCTACCTAGTGCTCCCGCACTGCTCCCTTGTGCTCCCACACTGCTCTCCCGTGTGCTTCCACTCTGCTCTCTGTGTTCACACTTTGCTCCCATGTGCTCCTAGTCTGCTCCCTTGTGCTAATAGTCTGCTCCCTTGTGCTAATATTCTGCTCCCTTGTGCTCCTATATGCTCCCACTCTTCTCCCTGGGGCTGCTGTTATGCTCCTACTCTGCTCCCTTGTGCCCCACTCTGCTCGATTATACTTCCACTCAGCTTCCTCATGCTTCTTTTGCTCCCACTCTACTCTCCTCCGCTCAAACTCTGCTTCCTTGCGCTCCCACTCTGCTGCCTTGTGCTCCCATTTTGCTCTCCTGTGCTCCGACTCTGCTCTCTTGTGCTGCCACTCTGCTCTCCTGTGCTCCCACTCTGCTCTTCTGTGCTCCCACTCTGCTCCTCTGTGTTTCCACTGTGCTCCCTTGTGCCCCTTGATGCTCCCACTCTTCTCCATGGTGCTGCTGTTATGCTCACTTATGCACCTACTCTGCTACCTTGCGCTCTCACCCTGCTGCCTTGTGCTCCTACTTTGCTCCCTTGTGCTCCCTCTATTCTCCATTATGTTCCCGCTCTCCTCTCATATGCTCCTACTCTGCTTCTTGTGCACCCACTTTGCTCTCCTGTACTCCCATTCTACTCTCTTGTGCTCCCACTTTGCTCACCTGTACCCCCACTCTGCTCCGCTGTGCTCCCACTCTGCTCTCATGTGCTCCCACTCTGCTCTCCTGTGCTACCACTCTGCTCTCCTGTGCTCCCTCTCTGCTCGCTTGTGTTCCCACTCTGCTCTCCTGTACTCCCACTCTGCTCTCCTGTGCTACCACTCTGCTCTCCTGTGCTCCCTCTCTGCTCGCTTGTGTTCCCACTCTGCTCTCCTGTACTCCCACTCTGCTCCCTCGTGTTCCCTCTCTGCTCTCTTGAGCTCCCACTCTGCTCTCTTGTGCTCCCCCTCTGCTCTCCTGTGCTCCCACTCTGCTGCCTTGTGTTCCCATTCTGCTCTTCTGTGCTCCCACTCTGCTTTCCTGTGCTCCCACTCTGCTCCCTTGTACTCCACTGGTATACTTTTTACATCTGTGTTTACAATGTGCTAACGCTCGCATTGTCTCTTGTTGCGCTCCTTCACGCTCCCACTTATCTATTGATATGCTCCCATGTGCTCCCACTCCCCCTGGCTAGTCCTATGCTCCCATGCTGTGCGCTAGCCAGCACTACCACTGTGCTCCATTTTGCCCCGCCTGTAGGCTGCACGAGTGCTGGTCGCAGTATTCAACAAAACCATCGCCACTGATACGCCGCTCCGTATCCATTACCTGCAAGAGGACAATTTGTGTCGAAATTGAGTCCTGAAATTATTCCTTAAGTTTAATTGGGTAAGACTTCCCGAGCTGCAGCCGCTACGCTACAAAAATACCAACTGACAATGGGGGAATCTCCAACGCTCGTCCCTTAAGCTAGAAATTGAGAGATGAAACATCACTTAGCTGTTCATACAGTAGAAGAAGTTTCTCTACTAAGTACTCATGTGTCAAACGTCGGGAGCCTCGCCTGCGCCACTTTATCGCACAACTTTCATAAGGAAATTTGTCCTCTTTCACTGAAAATGTTCTGATCCACAAGTAAACACAGCAATTTTAAACATCACACGACCCAGATGCGTACTGTCCAACCGTATCACATCCCTGCTCTTGACATTGTCAAGGATTGATTCTAACACGCCTGGAAAAGTGAAATATCATATTCACTTGTAACCCAACAACACTGCAGCATCGTCAACGCACCATTACAAAAGCCCTTTATTGAGAGAACATCGACAAGCGTTAGCGTAAATGAAAAAATCTTGTACAGCACACCCAGCGAGTTTGAACACGATGCTTGTTTCACCAAGTTCGATCCTTTGTAAGGCTCTAAGGATCATAATATGCCAAGCACCTTAGCTAACTAAGGCACTAAGGCCGTTTGGTACAGAAGTATTCTATGGGCCTCAAATATATAGATCATAAAACAGTATATTATATTACTCAAGCTACACGAGCAGATGGTATTCGAATACCTTGCCTGCATCAAAAAGTGTTTTAATGCAAGTCACAATGTCAAGTAGCACATCATCTACCCTGCACATGACTAAATCCAAGTACCGGGCCTTCGTCTGCACACCAATGCCATAACTGCAGCGCTGAGAACGAATGCATAGTAAAACGGACTGTTCGCCATACGTGCTTCGTAAGCGCTTTCTTTAAAAAATAGGACACTCTTTTTTATCTTGTTTTCTCATTCATATCGATTAGTTCCCAGAACTTGCCAGCGTAGTGAGAAGCTACACCCGACGAAAGAAGTTCAACCTCACATATTTACGCTGTTTCCATAAGTTCCTGGGCATGTTTGCGCTATTTCCATAAGTTCCTGGGCATGTTTGCGCTATTTCCATAAGTTCCTGGGCATGTTTGCGCTGTTTCCATAAGTTCCTGGGCATGTTTGCGCTGTTTCCATAAGTTCTTGGGCATGTTTGCGCTGTTTCCATAAGTTCCTGGGCATGTTTGCGCTGTTTCCATGAGTTCCTGGGCATGTTTGCGCTATTTCTATAAGTTCCTGGGCATGTTTGCGCTGTTTCCATAAGTTCCTGGGCATGTTTGCGCTGTTCCATGAGTTCCTGGGCATGTTTGCGCTGTTTCCATGAGTTCCTGGGCATGTTTGCGCTGTTTCCATGAGTTCCTGGGCATGTTTGCGCTATTTCCATAAGTTCCTGGGCATGTTTGCGCTGTTTTCATAAGTTCCTGGGCATGTTTGCGCTGTTTCCATAAGTTCCTGGGCATGTTTGCGCTGTTCCATGAGTTCCTGGGCATGTTTGCGCTGTTTACATAAGTTCCTGGGCATGTTTGCGCTGTTTCCATAAGTTCCTGGGCATGTTTGCGCTGTTTCCATAAGTTCCTGGGCATGTTTGCGCTGTTTCCATAAGTTCCTGGGCATGTTTGCGCTGTTTCCATAAGTTCCTGGGCATGTTTGCGCTGTTTACATAAGTTCCTGGGCATGTTTGCGCTATTTCCATAAGTTCCTGGGCATGTTTGCGCTGATTTCATAAGTTCCTGGGTATGTTTGCGCTGTTTACATAAGTTCCTGGGCATGTTTGCACTGTTTCTATAAGTTCCTGGGCATGTTTGCACTGTTTCCATAAGTTCCTGGGCATGTTTGCACTGTTTCTATAAGTTCCTGGGCATGTTTGCACTGTTTCTATAAGTTCCTGGGCATGTTTGCACTGTTTCCATAAGTTCCTGGGCATGCTCAACGTTGATGAAAGCTCCAGGTGGGACAATTAAGCTTTGTCATACCTCTGCATCAATCGTTCTCCTTTTTTTTGTACATCATTTGTTTCTAAAAGTGAATCAAAAGCAAACGGAGGGTGCATTTCCAGAATTGAGCACCGTATTTTTGTTGCTTTTGGCTTTCATTAGCCTAGTTTCTCATGACATCACTTTCAAGGTCAGAAGCGAGGTAGATGGCAGTGTCATGCCCAAAAATCGGCTTCACATATATTTCTACCTCAACAAGTTGTTAATTACATCTGTACTTTCCTAGGCAGGACCAACGTAGGCAGAGCTTCCATTTCTGAAAAATCGTATTTTATTTACTGAGTTACTTAGACAAAATTTCTATAACTTTACTTCTCTTCAAATAACTAAAGCAGACCGAAGCTCTGGCTGCAAAATATAGATCAGCTCGACTATTTTTTTTACTATTTCAATAAGTTTCCTTTTACAAGTGCACTTTCCTGGACATGACCAAAGAAGATGAATGCTCCATCGCCAGAAAACTAATTAGCTTCTCTTTATCTTTCAGTTTCATTAAACTGTCTTCTTACAATATTATTTACTTTCCTTACGAGGAGAAAAGTAGGCGGAAGCTCCGTTCCGAGAAAATTAGCATTTTATTACTTGCTACTTAGACCAATTATCAATATCTTTACTCTACTGAACATCACTGTGGTTGATGGAAACTCAATCGCGAAAAGCTGGGCTTCGGATCATTTTTCTATTACAATAAGCGTACTTTTACAGCTATACTTCCCTGGACGTGGCTGAAGTAGACAAAAGCTGTATCCCCAGTGAGCAGAATATAAGTTTACTTTTACAATTATACTTCCCTGGACGTGGCTGAAGTAGTCAAATGCTGTATCCCCAGTGAGCAGAATATTAGCTTACTTTTACAACTATACTTCCCTGGACGTGGCTGAAGTAGACAAAGGCTGTATCCCCAGTGAGCAGAATATTAGCTTACTTTTGCAACTATGCTTCCCCGGACGTGGCTGAAGTAGACAAAAGCTGTGTCCCCAGTGAGCAGAAAATAAGCTTACTTTTACAACTATAGGCTTCCCTGGACATGGGTGAAGTAGACAAAAGCTGTGTCCCCAGTGAGCAGAATATTAGCTTACTTTTACATCTATGCTTCCCCGGACGTGGCTGAAGTAGACAAAAGCTTTGTCCCCAGTGAGCAGAATATAAGCTTACTTTTACAACTATACTTCCCTGGACATGGCTGAAGTAGACAAAAGCTGTATTCCCAGTGAGCAGAATATAAGCCAGAGAGCTGGTGGTGGCCCGCCAGGAGCAGCTAAAACCATCCGCTCCGAAACTTATCTCGCAACTTTGAACTTCAGTTGCCGACTTATCCAGGGAATTATAAGCTCGCGCGGGAGAAG
Organism: Parhyale hawaiensis; assembly: GCA_001587735.2. Lineage (NCBI taxonomy): Eukaryota > Metazoa > Arthropoda > Malacostraca > Amphipoda > Hyalidae > Parhyale > Parhyale hawaiensis. Next base: position 17,880,627 of record LQNS02276883.1, on the reverse strand, counting down.
GCAAATGCAAGGCAAAGCTTTCAAATAATTTCAAGCTCCAGGGAAGAACCAAAACAGAGCGAAACTTCGCAAACTTTCACAATATTGTGAAGGCGTCGGGTGGACAGAGACATTGCAACTGCCGAATTCGTACTGAGAGCGTCTTCACTAAAGCCTCGTTTTCACTGTGCAACTATGTTGCACTATGTTGCACTAAAGCCTCGTTTACACTATGCAACTATGTTGCGCAACAAGGCTGTGCTTCTTGGGACTCTTCCCACGTTTTTCGCACTTAAATCCTGACTATGGGCTTGTAATAGTCGCTCTTTGAATCCATTTTTAATTTTGGGCATTACCTGTTGAAATTCAACCTCTATTTCTGTCTAAATTTGTAATACCGAGTCCACACTACACAACTGCATGCTCAACTTGATCAGCGGATGCACAGCTCGTACATCGTCCCGATACATATTTCAGGTCAGTAGCGTAGATACGTCCACTCATCAAACTAAGCGCTCCAGTGTTAGAGTCACACAAATGCTTTGGATTTGATGGACTTTCGAACAGGGCGGCAACCGAAGCCATGCGAGTGGAAGGTCACGAGATCGTGGGTAAATTTTTGGCCTACAGAGACTTCAGCCATATCGGCTTAAAAAGATGTGATGCTGCCGAGTTTTTTTTTTTTTTTTTTTTTCTCAGTACGTCAGCTTGCAATCTGACCCTGAAGGGTGGGGGGTGTGGGAGAAGGGAAAAAAGTATTTCGTGTAACAGAAGTTGTGCCGTGTAAACGGGCCTTAAGGAAAGCATTTAAGTTCCCATAATGGTTATCAAGCAATAAGCACGGTAGTCCAAGGGTGAGTACGTGAAAGTGAGATCCTACATTCAAATAATGACCTAATATTACTTCACATGCCTAGAGCTGTACATGGGTACAGTGTTGCTATGGAAATGATGTAAGTTTAGCGTAAGTGGATGTCATGCCATCGATACCATGCCACTAACAATGCAAAGCAACCTTACTGCATGGGCTAAGTTGACAATGCTATGAATTCCAGCCCAACTAGGCAACCCACATGCACTGGTTCGTGCTGCAGATAAACCCTCACCAGGGTCCAGAGCAGTGTATAGCTCAGAAAAAGAAGATCGCCGATTGCCCGAGCTATGACGCCATTGGCAGAAGGCTTGGTCAACCCCTCTGACTCTAACGGCAGTGCCACCAGTGGCTATGAATGGTAGAAATGCTGACGTTACCTTCCTGAGCGTCAAAGCATTCCTCCCTGCCTTGGATTAGAACGTGTGACTGCCAAGCAATGAGCAAGTCAGCCCTCTTACAGCCGCTCGACCAATGTGGTATTGAAATTGACATAGCTTCGTGAAAACACACCGTATATACACTACCCATACAAAGACTGCAAAGCTCGGCACTTGTTGAGGATGTTTTAATAGGAAAGAGTGAACTTTCCTAAGTAGTTCAAGTACATCTTTACAAGATATTATAAAACTATTCCATGGGTAATGATAGTGCAGCGTTTATTTTTCATGACTCGACGATTATGATAGTGAATGATAGAAATGGAAGTACCACTGCTGTACACTATGATTTCAAATACCTAAGAACTCATACCTAGTTCGCTTGACAAGGCCATAAACAGGCATGTGCATGATCCTTTGCCAAGTATTGAAAAATATTTTTGACTGTGTTAACCATTTTTTATTTACTCTGTGTGGAGTCATAGCTACCGCTGCCTGGGATTTTGGCCTAGGCTTTGCTATTTGGCTCGATATTTTGTTAGTTATTATTTAGTTGTACGTTTGATTGTATAATGCTTTGGTTACGCAACTAGCACAAATATAATTGTGTCATGCTCCGCAGGCGAATTATATAATAATTACGAGTTTACGTGAATGTTCTTACAGCTCGGTACTACGATCTATGCAGAAGAGGGATAACTAAATGAAAAATTGGGAGATTTGAATGGAAAGTGTGGGAAATAGGAAAAATTGCGAGGTTTTATTGCAATGTGGAAAGCAGCCTTTAGTGGTAGTCTCGTACTCCAATGCAAATCGTCTCTGTATACACTCCGGCACTCAATCATCCTTTTTGCTGCAAAATTATCGCTTCATTATTAATCTCTTCGAGGTCAAATATCAAAAGTCGTAAGTCTGGAATCATACTAATTTGCATGCTTCCCCATGAAGAACTTGAACTCAACTAAAGCGAACCGAACACAAATTTAACATAATATTAACCGATTAGAACGCAGTTCACTTACTTCTAGATCACAGTGGAATCAGAGACTCTCTGTCACAGAATCAGAGACTCGCTTTCACAGAATCAGAGACTCACTTTAACAGAATCAGAGACTCACTTTCAAAGAATAAGAAAATCACTTTCACAGAATCAGACTCGCTTTTACAAGATCAGAAACTCACTTTCACTGAATCAGTCTCACTTTGAATCTCGTCCAAATCCTTTGGTGCAGAGGTTAAATTATTTTCGGCCCAGTTTTCTCATTAATACGAAGCGTTTCGCAGCCGCCCCTGGGGCCATTCCATCCTTCGCTCCGTCATGTGGAAGCTCCAGTGGACCGAGGGCCTCAGCCAATCTTTACCACCGTTCCAGGTCCATGCAGAGGTAATCCTGCCTTTAATCCGCAGCTCCGAGGGACACCGGCGGCTAATGCCACTTGATTTATTAGTGCTGGTCCCACTGATGAGTTTTTGAATCTTCGACCAGGATCTTCTATTGCAAGAGTTCTGTAACTTTAATGAAGAAGTTCGTCGTTGCCCTGGGATTTATAAAAAATCTAGTCCCTAGGGTTGAGAGTAATGTCAACATACTCTGGGCCGTGTTGATAATAATGTATGTTTCGACGGCGGTTAGGGTCACGTGAAGAAGTTTAAGGACATGTTAACGTTCATGCTTAGGGTAATGTAAACAAGCTTCGAGCTGTGTGAGCACAGTAATGGTCATGTCAACAATGTTTGAACCAGGTCAATACACTGAGAGTCATGTCAACACACTTGGCATGAAGTCAATAAGACTAGCATAATACCAACAAGCTTAGGATAGTGTGAAGAAGCTTGATGTGATGTAAAGGAACTTAGATTCAGGTTAACCCTATTATTGTGATTCCGACACTATGAGATGATGTCATTACGCTTAATGTCACGCCAGTATATATACACTATACGAAAATGTCAGCATATGCAGGTCTTCAATCAACATGCAGTAGTTACGACAATGTCAACAGGCTTAGAGCTATGGAATTTTCTCTATCAGTGCTTATTCCCACGTCTTTCCAGCTGTTGATTTGAAGGTATTTACAGAATATTTTCTTGAACTTTACTCATCAACAGGTTATATTTCTTGTTGAGTTAATCGCAATTGTCACAGTTGGACACTATGTGTGCCATACAGAAACTCGTCAACAATATTAACTTATTCTTTCATACCAATACGTACATAGTAGGTATGCATGACCTGCAAGAGAAATCCGTGGGAAACCCAACAGAAAGCAGGCTACGAGTAGTCTCGGGGTTTCTTTTTTGAAGGTCCAGCGCACTTCATAAACTATTTTACAAGCAATGCTAGTCGTATGAGAAAACTACCTTTCAATACGCACCCGAGTTCCGTGTCACGTGTACAGCGAGAGCCAAAGTAAGATCTTTAAACAACGTCCTTCCTCTGAGAATCTGTATTTAAAGTGGGTATAACCCTTGACTGGATGGAAGAAAAGTGTTTTCGTCGGAATAGCATTATTTAACTTACTGTGCATATTATACGTGTATGGTCCCTCTTCCGGTAAAAGGTTAAGAGCAAAGAAATCAGTGTCACTTGGCACTCAAAATCGTGACACTATCGTAACGTAAAAAGTTATGAGAACCTTTTAGCGTGCCCACATTGCGGGTTACGGTTAGCATTTTTCAGGTTGCCGTAGCGTATCTGAGTTGTGAATGCAACACGTCTCTGTTGTCTCCAGAATACATCAATGTACTGTATATATTTGATGTGCGAGTTTGGTGGATGTTGTAGGTATTAGGCCGTAATTTCGGGTAAGCTGGACTATATTCGGGTTTAATGTCGGGTAGGTTAGGGGAGGCAAGGACTGTTTTTTTTTTTTTTGTTTTTCATTTTAAAATTTGAACGATCCACCAAACGAGCAGCGCGATCGATCGATCGCGCAAATCCACCAAACGCGCACAACATATTCACCACAGGATAACTGCTTCCAACCTGAGAAGGTGTGTTCGAATCCCATCCTAGTTAGGCCAGCAGAATCTTAAAAACTTTAATCTTAACCCAAAAAATAATCGCTGTGAGAGGTTCTTGATTGTCACTAACGCTTTTCGGGTTGAGATCACGACGCGATTTTCAATGTGTGGAGGGCACGTTCGTAACACTCGGGTTCTGATTACGATGCGATTTTCGAGTAGTGAGTATGACACTGTGAAGTGCAACACGCCTCTCCTGTACGTATCAATTTACCTTTCATGTTTACTCCCGGTTGCACTATCGTCTCTCACGACGATTTTGCGTTCACGTAAGCTTTCCTGCGAGCGCCACCACTAAAATAAATACTACCTAGGCAAACCTAACCTGGCCTAACCTAACCTACCCTTGCCTAACCTAACCTAACCTCCTTACCTAACCTTCTAACCTAACCTAGCCTTACCTAACCCAACCTAACATAACTTAACCCAACCTAACCCAATCTAACCTTTCTAACCTTACCTAACGTTACCTAACGTTATCTAACGTTATCTAACGTTACCTAATGTTACCTAACGTTACCCAACATTACCTAACCTAACCTAACCCAACTTAATAAGCGATACAGCGAGCAGCGCGGCCCACCAACTTGAACGCCACTCACGCGCACACGATCTGCGTACACAAACACGCACACAAATCGTCGTGAGAGACGATAGCGCCTCCCGGTTGGGGGACTGCCGCCAACAATGCAGGAGTGACCTCTAGGGCACCAGCTGAGCCATCAATCTTGCTCTAATGGGAACCCTGGAGGGAGAATTTTTGACGCCAGACCTAACTCTGTCTATGTTGGGTTATTAATGAAAATACGGAAGAAATTGGTGAAATATGAGCGCTTGTTTACCTTCGGCTGCTGATTTATTAATTCGGGTTTTAGAAGGTCTTCCTGGGGTGCTCACATTTCAGTTGAGGCGCAAGCATTGCGTAAAGAATGGATATTAAAGAAACGTTTGCCTCGAAAATTTGTGAGATAAGAACGGTATTTTCTTTTCGCTGTTGATTTGATTAAATTAGTTAGATCTATAAAGATATTATACGTGTTCAGGAATTAGTTTTTTTTTATTCCAGATAGACGTAGAGCGTCAAAACTAAACAAGTGTTAAGAAAAAATTGTACATTTGCGTGAATGTATTCCTTACGCTGGTAAATTATCAGTTCACTTTTTTACTGTCCTTCTTTAGACCGGTCAGCAGTAAAACTAATTGTTTAACAGTAGCTTGCATTATATTCGTCGTATTAAAATTTTCACCTTGCGAATTACATTGAGCTTATGAAAATTATAGAATTGCGATATATTTCTGCCGATTGAATAGCTAGTCTCCTACACGAATGAAAAAGCTTACACATTCGACTGTGCAGCATAAATTGATACAGCGAAATTATCCAATAACGTTCAAGAACAAAAACTGCTGTAAACCTAGCACATGACGTAACTTGGAGCTAATGTTACATATAATACAAACAAAAGGTTATGTCGCTTCGTCGCATTCGTTAAGCATTCCTTGCGCAGAAGTCGGGTTTTTGCTAATGAAAATTAGCATCGGCAAAGTTTGCTTTGCTCTCTTCCTAATTCTAAACCTAAAAAGTTTACTGATGAACGGCATAATCAGCAGCAACAAAAAAGCAACGTCATTGCATCCAAAATTCCGAGTGACGGATGAAGGAAGCGCCTTAAAAAAACTGCTTTGTTGTTGCAGCTCAGCGCTACAGAAAGATTCCTGAAATTAATTACGAAGCCAGCGAAGTAGAACACGAGTAAGACTAATTGAGAGCGACCTGCAGATGGGGAACCCTTGCTCACAGTGCCTGATCATCAGGCAAAATGAAACTCTTGTTAATGCATTCATTGAGTGCGAGCGAGACAATAGAGCGTGTATGTAGGTGAGTTCGAGGATATACCATAGCTCTAAGCCACGGCCACCTAGATACACATGTAGTCTAGGTGGCCCTGACTACACCCACTTCTGAGCACAAGTCCACAAGATGGAGCACATGCTGGGGAAAATTCAAACAGGAGAGTAGCTGAGGCTCCCATAGCTAAGCTACTGACTGTCTACTGTCGTGCTCAGTTGCTGCATGGCTGTTTGTTAAATACAGTAACTTTACCGCCCAGAGAGCGTGACAGTCACTCAGTGAGCAGTTAGGTATGTATTTGAGCAGATATTAATGAGTAGAATAACTGGAGACATGAAACTATTCACTTTTGCTGGGCTTCTTAGTTGGACCTTTTGCCATGGCACTGCGCCACTTATACAAAGCAGAGACACAGCGTGAAATACTTCCTGAGTTCCCAGTCATCATTTCAGTAGCTGTCACCCTCTAGCCAAATCCTTGTCGCCTCTGATGCTAAAATTGTGTAGCTGCTTCTGGGAAGGTCAAAATTGCTGTCAGTTGCACTGAGCTCGCGGTGTCGAGGAAGTGCTATTTACCTCAAAATTATAGAAAGTGTTATACACAAAACCGCTGCAGCTTAGATGGTAAGCGGTTAATTGGGTAGAAGCGTTCTGATATTTAGATGTATGTAGCTATAGGATCCGTGAAATTGTCTTATTATGCGACTCGCTGCAGCACGTACAGCACATAACTGAGACGCAGTACGAAATGCTAATGTACAATAGGCCGGCAAAGATGGCGACCACGAGCATGAATCGGCTCCTCTTCAGGATTCATACTGCGGTGGGTAGCGCTTCTACTAATAGGAAGAAGCACTGCACCTCCTGCAGCTACAGCTTGATCTTCCTAAAAAGCTTTTACAGCGCACTATTTTAGAACCAGTGGTTCTCTTGCTTACCAGTGGCCCCCGTTAGTTACACAATTCATACAAAAACCTTTCACAAGTAGTGTTTTTATTTTCTGTGCTATAGCTCGCATAATTGGTAAACAAAAACGTCCCTCACTTCACCTCCTTCCTTTATGGACAGAAAAAAGGCCACAGACCACGAGACTTTGATACAGCCCCGCTCCTCATGCATTTCATTTGTTAATGGCAGCCGTTTCCTTTGGCATTGTCCAGACCGTGCTGGACTATCAATTCCATGGAGGTTCGCGTGACTTCCAGTCTCATAAGCCTGCAGTAATGCAAGCCCTGAGCCCCACCGCGGCGCAACCTTTGCCGTTATTATCTTGTGGCTTTGCATTCTCGCACAATAGAGACGCTGGATAGTTGCCTTTTTTAACCTACTATCTTTTTGTAGAACATTTCCTTAGAACCGAAAAGCTCAAATAGCAGCATTGGAGCAAAGTTTTGCTTAAACTGCAGCCTAGTATGTTTAGATTTGCTTTTCCCATTACGGACACGCATGGACAGCAATGTTCAAGCTAGTTGTTGCATATATTTTACATATAGCCAGTTGAGTTCTGGCTTTGCTTTTCCCGTATGTAGACACGCTTGGATAGCTGTGATCGAAGAAAATTTTTCGTATACTATCTTTTGATACTCATAGACATTCGTTCATTGCACCCCACTCGGAAATTTATAGGCAGTTATCGGCTGCCTATGAGGTAAATTTACAGGCATTGATCGGCTGCCTATGAGGGAAATTTATAGGCATTTATCGGCTGCCTATGAGGGAAATTTATAGGTATTTATCGGCTGCCTATGAGGGAAATTTATAGGCATTTATCGGCTGCCTATGAGAAAATAGTGAGCAGTGTCGGATAACATCGGATAAACGCCTATAAATTTTCGAATGGAAAAGAGCGACAGTCGTGTTAACGCTAAATGTTGGCCCTATTATCGTTTGCCATTAGATTCCTTTGCAATGAAGTACTCTTGGGGCAATAGAAATTCATTTTGCTACCACTGCAATCCTTGGATCGAAAGCCTTCCGTACAATGGAAACTTGCCTATAGTATAACTAGGTTAATCACTGTCGCTTGCATCAGGGTTGAAGTTCGTTATGCTGCTAGTTTCATCTTTATGGCTTCGTTTATTGTGCAGTAGAAACGTTAGGAGAACGGCAGTGAAAAGAACTTTTCGTTTATAGTATTTTTCTGTTCCTTTCTTGAAAATCTGAAAGTTTTGATGAAGTTAATGGTTAACAATACATTATCTGTTCATAACTTACCTTCTTTAGCCCATTGACTTATGCTTGTATATACAGTAACAAACCCTGTGATTCTTATTGAAAACGCAAAATTAAATCGTGAAGTTAAGGGTTGACAAGGGGCACAAAGGTAGATGAAACTACTACAAAATATTAAATATTCTTTGTCTTTCTTCCCCTCAACAATGCTAAATTAAAGACTTTGGTTCGTCAAGCTTTCACTAAACTTTTTGTGTCCTTGATTGGGTGATTTTTCTAATAAAAAAAAATCAAAATGCCACAGAACTCGTGAAATAACTAAGTTTACCAGTTGAGGAATAAACCTAACGTGATTATTTTTCAGTTGTAATATATCATTTTAATGTACAGCTCAATATCCGGCAACTAGCATAGCACGAGTAAAGCTATAATTAGCATTCTAGAAGCTCTATCATAGCACTTTAGGTTATTCTTATCAGCCAGAGTCCATTTTTCACTGAACCACGATTTCTACCCTACTCAATCATCACGCAAACAGCTCTGATGACAAATCCATAAGATGAAATCAATGAGAACCAGTAAATTATAACGGTTTAGAATTGTGTCTTTTGAATACTCTCAGTGTCTTTGCATGCAACATAAAATTGAACCTGGACACGAGCCCATCAACAACTTTTAATGCTCCCGTAACATACCAAGCCCGGATCTACGAGCAAGCATTACATTTACAGTATATTGGACAGCTTACACTGGCCGATTTAACGTCAATGATTGAATTCAGAAAACATAGAATGTACAGTATTAAAAAATACTATCCAGGTCTTAAGAACATGAACACTATAAGAAAAACTACAACTGAAGTTTGACTGGAAGCAACTAATGCCTTGCGTTTCGTAACTTTGGGCGTCTGCATCGAAGTTTCAGAGATAAAAAAAGAATTCTTGCTCACTGACATGCCGGCAACACATGCAATCTTTAGGTTCTTTATAGGTGGCCTCGGATAAGTTCTTATAGCTCCCTGAACAGAACCGTAAATGGTTCTATAATAATAATAATATGCTTTATTAGGTACACATATGGAATGGTACACAGGAGACAGCTTAATACTAAAGTTGCATTAGAAACTAAGATCAGTTAATACTATCATTATTAACTAC
>LQNS02276883.1:17803011-17835443 GCA_001587735.2 Parhyale hawaiensis | reverse complement strand
TGTCGAGTTAAAAAATTTCCTGGATTCACATTTAAGAAGAATACCAGATAGACCAGCGGTCAGCGGTTACGTGCACTGTGGAGATAATTCGCTGCTGGCTCTCTCTTTGGTCGCAAACTACGGCACCACAGAAGAAACCCAGCAGAGTGACTCCACGCACGTGGGGTGACGTGAGCAACGTCACCTGGACTTCTTCCGAAGACTCTCAAGGTAACTCAAGGTAAGGTATATAATAATGTTAAAAATACAATGTAAGCAACATTGTGTTCACATGACTTCTAAATTAGGAAGTGCGTGGTCCGCAATGACGTCACAGGCAGAAGCGCCGGTCGGGCTGTGACGTCACGATTTTTCGATCAGCTGATGTCTGGTCCTCCCGTTATTTTTACTCCCTGGTGTTTACCCCGCCGCACCACGCACTTAGTTCTAGATTACTTCTTCGTTCACTACTTCTACAACTAATCCGCCAAGTGCAGTAAAGTCTTGAAATTATTTTAAGGCGTTACAGCACTAGTAATATTATCCCTGACCCTGAAATTCCTCTATTCCTATCGTGAGCCCACTATAATATTTTGTGGTTGCGATGCTTCTTCATTCTTGCAGAACAATTGCTGATATCTAATTTTTTTTTTTACTACTATGGTACCTACTTTCGTTAGCTGCATTAATCTTTCATCGCCCTAGGTTCCCTTTACTTTTCGTCTAAGAACTCTTTGGTTTCTAAATTTGATATTATTCAATAAGTTACCCTCTGTAAGTTCTCCACTGTAACTTTAGATTGATTGTTGTTACCGACTTATTCTGTAAGTTACCCAGTGCATTATCTGTGCCCCGGGGTCTACTTTACAGTAACTGCTACACTTAACAAACTCTCATCAAGAGCTGGACTCGGACAATGATGATCTAAATAAAACAGCCTAACCATCCTTTCATTTGTTCTCTTCAAAATTTTCAATCAACATTGTCTTAACATGTGCTGCAATCATGAACCAAGAACACGTTTTTCCGTTACTATGTATCCAGGAAGCGACTCTCACCTATAATGATTTTTTTTAAGAAAACATCGCATCCGTCCCTACTCTAAGTCTTCACATCTCTCTGTAACCATCTTCACAACATATTCAATCATGAACCAAGAATACATCTTACCATTACTATGTCCCCATACAGGGACTCTCAGATTTTAAGATTTGAAGACAACATTCCATCTTTCCTCTTCCTTAGTCTGCAAATCTCCCAGTCGCCATCATCAGAACATCTGTCGCAATCATGAACCAAGAACAAACTTGACTGTAACTGTGAAGCCTAACAGCTTTTCTCGTCAGAAGACGAGCTGTGTTTGTTGGAAGACGAGCAATCTTTACCGTCGTACAACATTCTATGGGCAACTTGGCAGCCGTAGTTATGATGCCAGACTGTTAGCAGGGCCATAGAGAGACACGATAAGGCCGCTCCTCATGCATGTTAAGGACCAGCTCGTCGTCCTGCTAGAATTTAGAGATACGCGGAGCTGCTGCATTCGCTGCTGCTGAGATTCTGCTGCATCAGAAACTGCTACAGGATCTCATATTTCATACTCTATAACAGCAAATTCAGTAGTACAGTTGCATCTAAAACTAAAGTACAGAATATGAAAACATTAAATCCTTTGATTTATCAACAGAGTATATATGAAATTCTAAAACTAAAAAGCCCTTATCGTTAGTAATACATCTATATTATACTGAAAGTCTGTGAACCGGTCATGTTTATTTATTTGTGTCTTGTTTGTTTCTTGTTTGACACATCTTTTTCACTTTCAGATAGGAAAGAAATTCAATGGACTAGGGTAGGGCCTGTGCATATCTGACATAGCTTCTTCGCTTTCGGACGGGAAGAAATTCAAGAGACTATGGCACAGCCCCCATTACTTCCATGGATTAGCAATTTAATTCGATTGTATCTGTGATACGCACGTGGAACCCGCCCCTCGCTTGAAAGAACGGGCACGATAATTTCAAAGTTGCTCTGGAAAATACAACTGGAATACGTAACATATAAATCGAATTTGCTTACAGACTGCGTGTTGAATATTCGTTTGAGAAGCAAAGAATCTGTTGATAGTCAGCCGTATGGGCAGCTCCTTGACGGGCAGAAGAGGACGGCCGAATAGCGGGTGGTCTATGCCCAGTTAAGTAACACCTGCTTTTTTTTGCGAAAGCGAAGACGATCGCAATGACGACCCAACGGGTCACGGGCCGTCTAGTATTATACTAAAAGTTTATGAACTTTATTTAATTGCTGGTGTCTTGGTTGCACACAGATTTTCTTTTCTTACGATAAAAAAGTAATTCGACGTTTGAAGATCTAAGTCGATTGTATCTGTGAAACGGAAGTTAAACTGAGCTCGGCCGCAGGAACGGGCACGTTAAACTCAAAGGTGCTACGGGAAATGCAACTGGAATATGTAACTTTGCTAACAGCCTGGGTGTTGAGTATTCGTTAGAGAAGTAAAGAATCTGTTGATAGTGAGCCGTACGGGCAGGAGTGGATGACCGAATAGCGTATGGCCTATGACTGATTAAATAACACCTGTTTTTTTTTTTGGGGGGGGGGGCAAGGCGATCGTGAGGACGACCCAACGGATCACGGGCCGCCTAGTAACTTACTAAAATCTGAATCAGAATTGAGGGATAAGAAAAAAATATAGTCATTTGAAATTTATTCTAATTTTTGGAGTGCCCAAACACTAAGCACTAAGATAAACCCAAGTTTCTCCAATTCCTTGGAAGGAAACTGTTTTATGGCTATTTGTAAACATTACAACAGTGGCACCATGGTTAAACGTCAAAAGGGTGATAATTCTTTGAGAAGCCCCACTAGAGAAAATGCAGAAACTGCCAAGCGATCTAAAGGTGTTGCTGTAAGGATAGTTAAGTGCTATAATGATACTGTGTGCATAGTGAGTCCTTATAAAGTCGACAGTCCTCATAAAACCGAGAAAAAAGATCGCATCATGCAGAGAATGGAACTGAAAGACCGTTTCATAGCGTTAGCGGAGCTAAAAAGAGCAATGAAATATAACGCCGGGCACTTCACGTTGAACAGAGGCTGTAATATTTTCAATTCTCATTGAAGCCAAATTTCGATACTAACGGTTCAACTGCTGTATCAAGGATGCCGTAAGAACTCAGTGTTTCTGGCAAATTCTTTTGATTGAATTATATTTTCTTTATGCTGTTTGACTTTCGAGTATTTTAAAAGTGATACGCATTTACCTGTTGGAGGCAAATTTCACTCAAGCCAACTCATGACGTTACAACTTTTGTTACTTCCATGGAAGATGGAGCCTTCAGGCATGTTGAGGCATATAATGCATCAAAACTCGTACCGCAAGCAAGAACAATAACCGTATTGATTAAAGAATTATGTATTACTAGCTGCACCTGTGAAAATTTCACGGTCTGGAGGGGCCTTTCAGGTTGGACCCCTGGAAATTCTACAGTAATATGAACAAATATTATCAAGCTTTATAGAATACTAAACTGCCCGTGACCCGTTGGATCCTTAGCGCCATTTTTTCCTTTCGTAAAAGTCAAGTGTTATTTAGCTGGTCATAGACTACTCGCTATTTGTCCCTATTCACTCCTAACCGTGTGGGTCACCATCACCACCTCCTTTGCATTGAAAGCTATATTCAACACTGCCTGTGTGCATGGGAAATATATATGTGACGTATTGTCCAATTGTATTGCCCGTAACACCTTTAAATTTAACGTGTACGCTCCTGCAGCCGAGCTCGACTTCATCTTCCGTATCATGGATACAACCGAAATTCTATCTAATTTCCTGCTATCTGTTACTGATTAAGAGCGTAACACATGAAGGAACGTAGGAACAAAGCTATTATTATCATAGAAGATTACCAACATATTTGACGGCTGGGTACTCAAGTACATTAGCATGCTCTTGTTCGTAGCTGCCGTGTATGTTACGCTTTTCAAACATGGAAGAAACTTATTAACGTATGTATGATACGGGCTTAGCAATCAGGTGTAACTGCGGGTAAAGCCTTTTCAATAACTGTTCTTACTAGTACAGCCGCTCCGTCAATCAATGTCGACCAAAAATTGGTATGCGCTGCCCCACTAAATTTCCGGGTTTGTGACGTCAAAATTACGTCACGCCACTGTGGAAGTATCAGAGATTCCTCGCTGCAACAGTGGCGTGACGCAATTGTGACGTCACAAACCTGAAATTTAAGGAGCGAAGCGCATACACTCAAATTTGACACAACTATCTTCAGTAAATGAACTGTGAGCGAAACTCACATTTTCTTCGCTGTCATCAACATTGACAAACTTTATATGTTTGAGGTCATCTACGCTCCCTCTACCAAAAATTTAATATCTAGCGAGTAAGCCTAGATTTCCATAGTCAAGTTCCGTATCACCTTTACATTTACGAACAGCTACATGTAGGGAACCTCAGGTTCTTCCTGTGCATGATAATACACAGTTCTTGGTTGCTTGCTTGCTTGCTTGCTTGCTCCGGGCATGCTCGTAGCTGGCTTGCTTTTTTTCTCTCTTTGGTTCATCCTTCCCTCCGTCACGTTGTTAGGGATTTAGATAGGAGAAAATTCATCTACTGAAAAACAAAATTGATATACCATAAAATTTCAGCCCTTGGAGCTACGGTGACCAATATAGCATTTTAAATATATAGTCAAAAGTCAATCGTGGAAATACCGCATTGTCAGAATCTCGCTTCGCTTTGGAAACTATAGCTGCGGTACTTATTGATATGACGCTGATTATTCTGAGCTTATAAGATGAAAGGCAGTATCTTTGATAGAGTTTTTGATCCTGTCAGGCATAAGCTTTATCGCATATTTTTTAGGTGAATTTCTTCGTAGCAGTTCGAGAGGTTCAGTCTTAGTTGGAGTTTTCGTTCCTTTCGGGCATAATCCATTACGCTTTTGCTTTCTTTAGCTAATCTCCTTGTAGCAGTTGAAGCTTCACGCTGAACAGACGCCTTTTTATATTGAATTTATATTGCGGTTAACTTTTGACGCTTGAAGGTTCAACTACCGGCTGGTATAAAGGTTACGGTAGCCCTGAGCATTTCCAGTGAATTCCTTTGATTACGTCCGCCAAAGAGGTTATGTTTTCGTCGTGTTTGTCTTTCTGTCTGTCACCAAGATTACCTTAAAAGTTCTGAACCGATTTGGACGAAATTTACAGAGATTGTTAGGTATGTTAGGACGAACAGATGATTAACTTTTGGTGAAGATATGTTCATCCGCTTGTTTGTTTGTTTGTCTGCCTCATTTTTCTCAATGCCATAACTCAAAAATTTATGGATGAATTTTTATGAACTTAACATGAGTTTTTAGGTACATAACAAAGAGCAAATGACCAGATTTTGGTAATGATCCGGTAATTCGTTCGTTCATTTGTCACTGTTTTTAATTTTATCTTGTTAGCACAATAACTCAAAAACTAATGAATGGATCTTTATGAAATTTAGAGAGGTTGTTCGTAATGTTAAAAGACATTAATGATTAAATTTTGGTGCAGATCAGTTAGTCCGTTTGTATGTTTGACTCATGTTTGTCATAACGTTTGTTAGCAGTATAACTCAAAACTTTATGAACGGATCTTCAAGAAAATTGCACAAGCTGTTATTACTATCAAAAGACACAAATGTTTAGATCTTGGAGTTATACAAAGAAAATTATGGTTTCACAGCCAGTTTGAATTTTTGCTACCGTTGCCTCTCTTGGCGGAGGTATGCGCTCTCAGAGTGCTCTTGCTGAACTATATTTTCTTGGTGCTGCTTAGTTCTTCATCAATTCCAAACTGATATCCGCGCCTCCCCCTGAAGGAGGGGAGGGGGCATATTTGGCTCAAGCAAAACTCATGGAGTTACAACTTGCATTTCTTTCATGGAAGACCTATAATATTTTACAGTAATACCTGATCTGAAAGCAGAAACAATACACCTAAATTACAAAATTTTTCCTTCATTTTTGACGGGTTGGCCCTCTAGTATAAGTATAAAATCAATAGGCTATTCGTTTTTTTTTTCCAATTGTTACCCGGTGTCTAGTTAGCTTACATCAACAAAATAGTTCGGAGCTGAGCAATTTGGGGAGGCTTTGGGCAGAGAGACAATGCTTATATTATACAACAAAGTAAGGGTTCCGCAACTGAGATGTTCTGAATAAGCCGTTTAGAACCTGTATTGTTATTTGCTGCCATAGGATTTCCGCCGGTCCGCTTACACGAGTTTGCAAATAAACGACTGACTCATCAGCCAGAAGGCTGGTCTTAAAATATCTCGCATACTCTTAGTGGTGCATAAAGCAAGTGCGGCATTTCCATGACAACATGTGAATGTTTCACGGGTACTGCTCTTACTTATAATAACGTTACAAAAATATCCGTTTCGGTACAATTACTATTAGCACTTCTGCAATTAACTTATAAATGACGCTTTTAATCCTCAAAATAGAGTATAAAGTATGTTTTTTTATCAAACTATATAATAAACACCGTCGTGTGTTTATTGACCGTCGTGTGTTTATATATTTATATTTTTATTTATTTATTTAGTTATTTATTCATAGGTTTCTTATTCTGTTAATTATCGAGGCAACTGTTAAAATATTCTTGAGCGGTCAGCAGGCGCGTAAAGACCAAGATGATTTCTTGGCAGCAAATTATTTCTCCACTTATTTTGGGTCCTTCTTTCAACAGAGCAAGATTTCTTTTGAAGAAAAAATTTTCTCTGAGTACGAGTTATATGCCACCCTTGAGTATCTTGGATACATTGCTCCATATTTATTAGAAGCAATATCGACTGCGGGCAAAAAACTTTTCTATTTATGTGTATCACCAAAAGAAGGTGGGTGTTGTTCAGCTTTGAACGCTTATCTGTATGGTTCCCTAATTCAAGTTGGCAGTTACGCAGCATCCTACACGAGGAAGTTAATAAAAGCCTTACATGTTTAGAAGAGAGCTCAACCGTCTATCCTAGATAGGTAATAAACTGAGAAATCACAAAGTACATGTTTCGTCAACACGCGGTACAACCCATACAGGGAGCTCCCTTTTATATATGTAAGGCTCAGCCTTAATATCTTTGCGATGATGCTACAGGCAACACAAGACGGGTCTTCACAAATTCTTCGCTGTCATTATTGACAGCGCGGGCACTCTTGTATATTTATATGTAGCTATCTTTCGTGTCACGCTCTTTACGAAATAGATAGTCGGAAAACAGACCTGGTTGTAAATTTTATGGCCAAGCTGCGTTTTCATGGGGATCGATTGAAACTTCTCTAAGAGCGGTTAATGGTGATGGTGAGGCTGATCCTTATCACTTTATCTGAAGAGACTTCTCACTTCAAACACTTCTTGAAATCGGAACAATATGCATGCAGCTCCTGGAGTCCGATTCAATACTTTTTTTTCTCAGGTCACGACGTATAAATTCGACAGATGGTCAACGAATTAAGCGCTCTGGAGGTGAATTTTCACGGGCAGTAGACAGTTATTTCTTCTAGCCTACTGTTTTTCTTATTTGATGAAGCAGCTTTCTCTTCAAAGGCCATAATTTCCAGAACTTCAAATGAAGCAGATATTTGAGTTTGCGAAACGGTATCATTGCTATTGAGCGCCAACATTGTATATAAGCTAACCGGGCGCGTTGCATTCGAGTTCATTGGCGTGTTATACTCAAGATTTTACCTCTGCCTATCGACATAGAAGACCTAAGGATGAGAGCACGACAAAGGATCCATGAAGAAAATGAAGTAAGTCATCAGAGATGATTCCGCACTGGCCAATAGGCATTAGGCAAACATATCGATTATTGCGGGAATATTTTCACGCATGGATCCACTAGTTATAATAATAATAAACTAAGTTTTCCAAAAGGAAACCAATTATTGAAAAATCGATAAAAAGTTACGCTTGAACATAGCTTCTGACGAGACCAATAGTGATTTTCGCCCTACTATTTATTTCAAAACTGCAACTTCTATGCTAGTAGTACAACGGTTGCTAGTACTTCCACTCCTACGCCATGGTGGTATAAGTGCTGGTATTATAACTTCTATGTTAGTGATACAGCTGCTGCTATTACAATACACTATACTGGTCGCAAAACTGCTGCTATTGCAACTGAAATGCAAGTTGTAGAAATGCTTTTGTTAGCACCAAAGCGTGCTGCTCTCAGTCTGAAATTGAATTCATACTACCGATTTTTCTGACTTTCATCCACCTAATTTGGGGCCGCCTTCACAGCCCGCTTCCAGATTCCTGATAAAGTAAGTCGAGCTTGGATTTTATCTGGCAGTTATTGGAGAAATACTGTCTTGATGTGAGGCCTCCTGCGCCTCCAGATATGCCGATAATTTCTGCCTCGGTGTCACTAACGTGCAGTTTGTCCACTGTGGTTATGGAAGTGTATCTTGTTCTAAGCATTTTGGAACTTTTTGGATATTCAAGGCAGAAGTACTGTACATACCTATTTTGTGTAACTAAGATGTGAAGTGTATCTTATTCTAAGCATTCTTGAATTTCTCGAATACTCAAGGTAAAAAATATATTTTGCATATCGAATATTAAAAGTGTATCTTGTTTAAAACGTTTCAGAAATCAAAGAATACAGATATTTTTTTATGTATATGAGGTTGGCAGTGAATCTTATTCTAAATATTCTGGAAATTGTTAGATATCCAAGTGCAAATTTATTTTGTTCAATTGAAATTGGAAATACGGCTTATACTAAATATTCTAGTAAGAATATTTGCATGCATTTCTTTGGATAGTCCAAGTGCGGATTATGCATGGTCTATTCGTGATACTCTGAATACCTTTTGAAATATAGACTATGAATATTCCAAATGGCGATTGCAGTTTATTACATAAAGCTATCATATCTCGAATTCAAACTTAAACTATTTCATAGGCTCTGCCGAAAAATCTCGATTAAAATGTATTTTCCATTCAGTCTGTATGTAAATTTACAATTTTCCCCATGTTTTGTACAGATTTTGAGTGGTTGTTACTGTTTCTCGTCTTTAAAAGTTTGCGAACCTTGGTCAACTGACATAAAAAGGAATCACAATTTTTTTTTATTTTTAAAGCAATCCAGAGTTAAGTAGTACGTGTTCATGATTCATTATTGCCTTCACCAAGGAGATTATGTTTTTTATTTTTGTTTCTGTGTTTTACTCCTTGTCTGCCTGCCCGTCTGTCTTCCACCAAGATTACTCAAAAAGTTATGGACCCATCTTTTCAAAACCTTTAGGGATTGTTTGGTATGCTAGGAGGAACAGATGATTAAGGTTTGGTGAAGATCCGTTCAACCGTTTGTTGGTCTGTCTCTTTTTTCTTGGTAAGATAACCCAAAGAGCTTTTATGAGAAATTTTTATGAAATTTTCAGGAACTGTTGAGGTTGTTTCTAGAAGCAAGTGACCAAATTTTTGTGTTGATCTGTTAGTTTGTATGTGTCTATGTTGGTTTTTATGATTGTGTCAGTAATATCACTCAAAAATAATCAACGGACCTTGAAGAAATTTGTAGGAATTGTTAGATTTGTTGAAAGACCCAAATAACCAAATTTTAGTGGTGATCGATTCATCAGTTTGTGTATTTCACTAATGTTTGTCTGTTTGTCAAATGTTTGTTGGCAACATAACTTAAAAAGTGATGAACTAATCTTCATGAAATTTATAGGAAATAAGTAACTATAAAAAAATGTTAAAAGAAACAAATGACTGAATTTTGGTGATGATGGGTTTGTCCGTTTGATTAATGTTTGTCAGAACACAACTCAAAAAGTAACGGTCGGATTCTAAAAAAATAAAAATGCAGAAGATGATATCACTGTTAAATAAAACAAATAGCAAAATTTTGGTGATGATAAGAGGAAATCCTAGTTTCAAACTATTTGAATTTTTCGTTAACATTGCCTTGCTTGGTAGAGGTATGCGGTCTCACGGTGCTCTAGTTACCTCCGCCAAGGAAGTTATGTTTTTGTCGTGCTTGTCAGTCAGTCATTCTGTTGGTCTGTCAACAAGATCACTCAAAAAGTTATGAACGGATCTTTACGAATTTTATAGGGATTGTTAGACTTGGTAGCTGTAACAGATGATTAATTTTGGTGAAGATCCGTTAAATTGATTGTTGGTCTCCGTTTTCTTAGCACCTTACTCAAACAGTTATGGACGGATTTTTATAAATTTGCATGAGACTGTTGGTAGGCATATTACGAAGAGTAAATGGACAGATATTTGTAATAATCTGTTCGTTTGCTTGTTTGTTTGTTTGTTTGTCTTTGTGTTTGATTTTATGTTTATTAGCAGAATAACTCAGAAAGTTATGAACGGATCTGTATGAAATTTACGGGAACTGTTAGGAACGTTGAAAGATGTAAATGATCAAGTTTGGGTAATGATCGGTCTGTCTGTGTGTTTGACTAATATTTATCAAAATATTTTTTGGCAACATAGCTCGAAAAGTTATGAACTGATCTTCAAAAAAAAAAATACAGAAGCTGTTATTATTGTCAAAAGGCACAAATGATTGGATTTTTGAGCTGATACAAAGAAAATCACAACTGCAGAACCAGTTCAAATATTTCGTGACCGTTGCATTGCTTGGCCGAGGTATACGCTCTCAGAGTGCTCCAGCTATATTATGTGACTCCTGTTTTTGCGTCTAAAAATGATTCAATCTTCAGGATTGTGTCATCCCCATATTAGGTGACTCTTTGCTTGAACTAACTTATAACTCGAACCCAATCATTTACCGCAGATAAGCATGGGCCCGAGGTGCAACCTGCGTACATCATTATCTTCGGCAATGAGTTTATGTTTTTTTCGTGTGTCCGTATATCGTTTGTCTGTCCCTTTGTCTGTCACTAAGATAACACAAAAAATTATGGACGGATCTTGGCAAAATTCACAGCGCTTGTTAAGCATGTTAGGAGCGAAGATCTATTCTTTCGTTTACTTGTTTGTTTGTTTGTTTGCTTATTTATCTGCCTCTTTTTTCTTCGCAGCATAACTCAAAAAGTTATGGACGGATTTTCATTAATATTGCACGAACTCTTAGGACTGCTACAAAGAGCAAATGACCAAATTTTTGGGATGATCCTGATGTCTACCTCTAGGTTTGGTTTTACGTTCGCCGGCAACACAACCCAAAAAAGTGATAACGGATCTAATGGAATTTACAGGAATTCTTAGCAATGTGCAAGGACACAAATGAACCAATTTTGTTCATGATTAGTTCGTCCGTTTGTGTGTTGGACTAATGTTCGGAAAAATGTGTGTCAAATACAAACAAAAAAGTTATAGAGAGCTTTTCAAGAAATTTGCATGATTTGTTTTGAAAGTTAAAGGCACACATGACCAAATTTGGATGATTATCGGTTCGTCCGTTTGAGAGTATGATAAATGTTTGTCTTGTGTTTGTCAGAACATAACTGAAAAAGTTAGGGACGGCTTGTCGAGAAAATTACAGAAACTATTATTTCTGTCAATAGGCACAAATGACCAAATTTTGGTGCTGGAAAAGCAAATTCTAATTTCAGGATCAATATGAATTTCTCGTTAAGATTGCTTTGTTCGGCGGAGGTGAGCGCTTTCAGGGTGCTCTATCACAGTTGTTTTACTATTTATCCACTGGCAGAGCTTCCTGTAAGCCCTTACATTACCAATCAAATTTTCGAAGCGCATTCAAGAATAGAATAAATTCAAATGAGGTAGCACTGTACGTACATATACATATATTATTGCAGTTTTTAATGCATTTCGTGTGCTTCACCTGATTTAATATTCATAGTTAGCTTGATTTATTTTAGTCGGAAGTTTCATTCAAGTTGGAGCTCCATTCGCTCTGTCCAATAAAGCTAACTGACTTAGGCAATTTGTGCAGCGGCCTGGAGTGTCACCCCATGGCCAAGGTCAATTACATTTAATAAAAAAAACTAACGGTGCAAACTGACCAGCACAGACGGCGTTAAATTTACTATTTTTGGCCCAAAGTGCCTCTCTAATTTGATCTCGACAAGCGGTTTGTCACAGCGAATGTTGCGGCACGAGTTTTGAGCGTATAGAGCGGTGCGCCAGCGCTTGTGATTGGTCGGGCAGTGTAGTGGGTTGCCATTAAGAGCGCCATTCAGAAGCCGCATTGACGTGAAGGTGGTGGTCAGGCTCAGTACCAATAAAGGGGAGCGGGAAATACTATACGAGAGCTGGCACAGGGCAGACAACAAAATCTAAAGCAGTAAATCGCAAAGATATTCTCAGATTTCCATTAAGTACGATGATTTCAGGAATTTCTCTTTGTGTCCTTTTTTATATCTGAAGTGGAAACAAGCAAAATCAGAGCACATTAATAGAAACTGATTAGCATTCATTTGTTTATTTTATGTTCCTCATTAAGCAAAAAGTGGGGAATTATATTGTTCTACGTTAAATCTTCTTTCACCTACTTTGGCTGGCAAGAGCTGGGCAAAGTGGCTTAAAACAAAGTTACGTTTCAAAACGTGATAGTGGTAGACCGGGACATATATGACTCAGTATCCTGTCAACGCCTGAAGCAATAGACTATAATTTACCTTCTTCATCTGGGGTTCTTTGCACTATGTACCTATTTCCGTGAAATTTATTAGAGGCAAATCTGGATCTGCTTACTGCCCAAAAAGAAACTTGCTTTGCTACATTCAAGTAAAAGTACTAGTGATGATCTTTCAGACAATGAATGAAAGATGAAACTGCAGCCAAAATCGCTACAATACACTCTCCATGCAGGAGAATCTTGATCAAAACAACAGTTCATTTACTACAGATAGTCATGTCAAGCAATAGAGTGGCAGCACCTGCAGTTACAGTAAAGTGACGTCACAGTGGTGACATCACAAAAATGTATCAGCCAATAGCGTCACTCCTTTTGCATCGGGGCATCCTGGGTAATGCCAAGACAGAAGCATCTTGAGTACTTTCCACTATGGCGTCGTGTGTGCAGGAGGTTAAGTGTGTGTCGCGATTGTTTATTACATAAACGTTGGTATTGTTCAGTTGCAGTTAATTGTGTTTTTCATGTGTGTATAACATTCTAGTTTATGACTTGTTGTAATGCAAAACTTTTCTTGGTGAACGAAAACTGTCTTATTTTGTCTTTTTAAACTTATGCGAATCATTCGATTCCGTGCAAAGCATTCGGTTCAACTTGGGCAAACATTTTCAGATAATTTTCTCACTTCTTTTTATGGCGCTGAAAATAAAGATGCAATACAATATATATGAAATCTATGATCAATTATATTTCTTTACTTATGTAATTAAGTGTATGGCCAGTATTGATAGTTCCAATTTGAGGTAACAAATGATGAACAATTGGCGGGAAAGCCTTTCTGGTATACTGCAGCACAAGGAGCCGTCGCTCGCGCCCTCATTTGTTTACACCAGCAGAGTGACGTGGCAGTCACCCATTGGCTGAAATTGACACCAGCCACGGCGGTCGCTGATTGGCTGAGATTGTGCGAAAGGGTGTTCCCATAGGGTTGACGTAACTATCTGCAGTAAATGAACTGTGATCAAAACCGTGCAAACTGAAGCGGCTAAGAGATAGCTACTAACGGAAATTCCTTGCCCTTCCTCTCTACGACCTAGCTTACCAGCATATGTGCATATTGCTGTATAACCATTTCATGCTGTGACCTCTATATATTTGGAGCTGTGGCATTGACACTACTCTTGAAAGCAAATTAGAACACCTTTGTCGACAAAATAGAAATGGACTTCCCACGTACAGTGAAATAAGGTACATGCCTGTTATTGCCACGGTATGTTGATAAATTTTTAGCGTGAATGGCAATCACCCGACAATTGACATGTTTAAGGAGCTTCTTTTAAATTAAGATAATACAATAAGTTTACCTTTCACTGATAGGGGTGGAAACTGCTCAGATTTATCCAAAAAGTACTCTGTAAGGCCCATGCAACTGTTGATCTGATAGATTTTCAGTTTAAACGTGAAGCAGGACTATTTACGATCCGGCATTTTCATTTTTCAAACAGATCTATTAACATGTAAATTGATTATATCTCCTGACTCAATGTCAGCTTCAATACATACACACGTGCACAGAATCGACACTGTATGTATTCACACACAGTATACATATTTACATTTAGAGTGAGGAGTTGTACAGGTACGCCTCACGGGCGAGCGGGGGGGGGGGAGGTACACTTGTTGATCAATACTTCCGTAAATATAATGCCATAGCTCGCGCAATCTGTGGTCGACTGCAGCCGTACACTTCTCTGGACCCTAGTTAGCATTTATGCGTAACATAAACCAGTGAATATGGATTTACAAGTTGGGTTCCGCGTCACAGTCGACTTTATTATTACAACTTGCATTGACGAAAAACGTAAATCTTACGAAACCTGCTTTGCTTTAACAGCAAACAAGTATTATTATGCTAATTAGGGACTACTTACAATGGATAGAATATGATACTCGTACTTACACAAATATATCTCTTACGTAAAGGCCCTTAGAACGTTTTCTGTATTATCCTCTTCTTATCCTGGAACACAACACGAATTCTGCTCCATTGTTACTAATCTGGTCGCAGTGTTGGTCATAAAGCGTGCCAGGTCTATATAGCCTAATATCCGCCATGCCACGGTGTGTAGCGACGTTGCTGTAACACAGAGCCTTACCATCAATGTCTGAAGCCACCCAAGCAAATACTAATGTTGCCTGCTACACATACTCTGTAGTAGACCTCACTGCCGTGCACCCCACCATCACGTAGCTCCACCACGTCATGCTAGAAGCCAATAGCGACGTTGCCTGCTACACATACTCTGTAGCAGACCTCACTGCCGTGCGCTTCACCATCACGTAGCTCCACCACGTCATGCTAGAAGCCAATAACGACGTTGCCTGCTACACATACCCTGCAGCAGACCTCACTGCCGTGCGCTTCACCATCACGTAGCTCCACCACGTCATGTTAGAAGCCAATAACGACGTTGCCTGCTACACATACTCTGTAGCAGACCTCNGCTCCACCACGTCATGCTAGAAGCCAATAACGACGTTGCCTGCTACACATACTCTGTAGTAGTCCTCACTATCGTGCGCCCCAACATCACGTAGCTCCACCACGTCATGCTAGAAGCCAATAACGACGTCGCCTGCTACACATACTCTGTAGCAGACCTCACTATCGTGCGCCCCACCATCACGTAGCTCCACCACGCCATGGTAGAAGCCAATAACGACGTTGCCTGCTACACATACTCTGTAGTAGTCCTCACTATCGTGCGCCCCACCATCACGTAGCTCCACCACGTCATGCTAGAAGCCAATAACGACGTTGCCTGCTACACATACTTTGTAGCAGACCTCACTATCGTGCGCCCCACCATCACGTAGCTCCACCACGTCATGGTAGAAGCCAATAACGCCGTTGCCTGCTACACATACTCTGTAGCAGACCTCACTATCGTGCGCCCCACCATCACGTAGCTCCACCACGTCATGCCAGAAGCCAATAACGACGTTGCCTGCTACACATACTCTGTAGTAGTCCTCACTATCGTGCGCCCCACCATCACGTAGCTCCACCACGCCATGGTAGAAGCCAATAACGACGTTGCCTGCTACACATACTCTGTAGCAGACCTCACTGTCGTGCACCCCACCATCACGTAGCTCCACCACGTCATGCTAGAAGCCAATAACGACGTTGCCTGCTACACATACTCTGTAGTAGACTTCACTATCGTGCGCCCCACCATTTCGCGGCGGGCACTAAGAGCCTTGCGTGCCGACGGTGATTGTTCTAATGGTACTGCGGCGGACAACCGAGGAAACATGCAAAAGGTCAGCTAAGGTTTTTTTTCCAGGCGCTGAAATGGAGCGTTCCTGCATCATGTAAGAGCATTTCATTTAATGAAGTGGCAAGTAAAACAATTTTGCATTATAAGCAAAGTATGAATACTTACTTTCGCCATCTCTCTGTGTTTTTACTGTGCGTTCCCATATTTTTATGCTAGTTCTGTGATGCCAAAATATTTAGTATATGTCAGACTATCTGCACGTTAGATGTTTCCTGGTGTCGATTGTCTACCTACGGCGTGTATTTCTTGTACATGCAAGATTGTCTATTGTCTGCGTGTCTATTTCCTGTGCTTACTGCGGCATATGATGTGCACTTATTTGTATTCCAGATAAAAAATAATCTGTCTGACTACCAGTCCCAGTCTGGATGCTGCTGTCGCTCTTCAGTTCCTTGACTTACTGTTTGTACTGCACATGAGCTAAAAAAAATTTCAGTATTGAAAGCTGCAAATCGTCACAAAAAAAAATTCTTCCTTAACATGCTAAGCAATATAGCATAAACAGGAGTATCGACGTACAAGTCTGTGGACAATTATTTAATGTGCAAGTCCAGCGTCTAAAGCGTAATGTTGCTTTATGTACAGCTTCCAACAGGTGGCTTCACAGCTGCCGCATTCGCATGAGCTGATATGTATTAATGAAAATTAACGTAAAATTATTTTGTAAGTAACTGCTTTACGGTATATGCAGAAGACGTATAGGATGCTATGTCATGCAAAAACTTGTAATAATTAATATGGAAGCAATACATGACAAGCATAAAAGTCTAGATTAAACTCTAAGTATCATTACTTACTTCATCATCAAACGTTTCTTCTTCACCCATGGCTGTCGACTTGCGATGTTAAATAAATCCAATAAACACTCGACGAGTCGACTAAATCCCGTATCAAGTTATTCGGCCTTCATTAGTCTAATGCGCTTTCCAATATACACAATTCCAACCAACTGCACAGTTTCACTTCTTTTATCGTCAGTTAATGTGGCTGAATGCGCAGAAAATAAAAAAAAAAACACCTTTAGTGCACGAGTCCAAGGTGCTTCGTGCGGCACAGAATACGATTGGATGGAAGAGCGCCGAAGAGGGGTAACCGATGGCCTGCGGGGCTGCGAACACAGACACCTGGACCTCGTCCGAATATCAGAGTAGGTTAAAATAGAAAATTCAGCATACGCAGTACGAAGCAACCACCCAGAAAAAACGCTTGGCACTGTGCCTCATCGAGCGATTAGCGTGGTACTGGATAGAAATTACACGACTGACTTAGAATAAAAATGCAGCTCCGTAACTCGTGATGGAAGCAAACTTGACACGAAAGTGTTGCAAAAAATCGCCTCCGGTCCTTGCAAAAATTTTAGTTCTTTGGAAAATATAGGCATGAAATATATCGCAGCTTCTTCAGGGTGCCTGTCAGATTCTGTTACGATTTCAACTCGTTTTAGCTGCTAATACACGCCTTAAATGTTTAGAGGAGTAGGTAAAAATATGATTTAAATGCTGTAAGCCTTTCTTCAAAACACTGACACGTAATGGATTGTAAATTCGTTCCCAAAGGCAGTCACGAAAATATAGAATATTTGCATTGCTTTAATCGAATAAATTTTTGCAGGAGTTTTGCGTACGAAGACAACGGTCGCATTTGCGTGCAAAAGGCAACATGTGACTTAACAAGATGAGACGGACTGTCTGGCAGCAGACCTCATCACGCCTTCACTATTTTCGACTATAGTCTTTACTGTGATGCTAAAAGGAAGACAATACCTGATCTTTTGATATGTGGTCTATTGACATGTTCACCTGTTTTAGGATTATCAGCATTGATGAAATGTGTAATTCCAAAGAAATCCACTCCATTGACACACAAAGAACCAGCTTAAATGCACACTTATTACAGGTCGCTAATAGTCACGTACACTTCACTTAATCTGCAGCAACTGCTAAGTTTTGCTTTTTTTTACTTTCTCATGTGTATTAAAAATGAAATATTCACACGTAGCGCATACTTTCAGCAGTTAGCCTGTTTTGGATCCAATACCTCGAACTTTCGAATGGAAACAGTTTATGTAATTGTCATTTCATTGAATCAGTGATGAATCCTTCAGTTTAGGGAATAAGAAAATATCGCTGAATGCAAGTTCGTTTTCAAATTAGAAATCAACATTTACAATTCTTTTGTCAGTACATAATTATAAATAAAATAATTAACACGCCAAACAATATTTAGAGACATTAGTTAATATTAATTAATTGGCACTATTCTGAATAAACTTTTAGTAAAATGTTATTTATGCGAGCATATTACAACTACGTAATGGTTGATCAAGAAAAAAGAAGTGCTTCAATATGAAGGGAGACCCTTTTACAAGCATAAAATGCAGTCCGCTTGTTATGTTAAAAGTTTTATATTTTTTATACATGTATTTTAGTGGGAATCTGATTGAACATCCAGAATCTTATTTACACTTTCTCTGATTATCGAAACTGTTTCACCTTACAGTAACTCATATAATATCTTGCAGTTTTCCAGGTATGTTATAAACGCATTACACAACATTCATCGCATGATTAATTTAATCGAAATCACGTTACAGACTATAGTTTGTTATTTAATTACTACGGCTATAAATGCAGTTTAGTTAGGTTAATGCTTTTGGTACTAATTAATCACAAAATGGGCATTCAATGTCATTTGGTTACATATTTCTCTACATAAAATTATTTAATTCAAAAGGTGCGTGGTTCTTGGTAGTACTATTAAAATATATTGATAATATTTTTTAGTTGCACATTCCACAGCGAAACTTGAGTGAAATGCAAAATTACACTGTTCCTGGCAGTATTTATATTAATATAGCTATGATGTCGTTTAGTAGCACATTTCACTACAGGAGAAGTGTGATCTGTATACACTCGATAAATTTCTTCTATTGTAAACTTCGAACGGCCTCTAAAAATTTAACTGCTTTGCTGGCTCCGGTACAGTTAGCGCAGCTACACAAAGAATCACTTCAAGTTGCATTAAGTTTAGCGAAAATACGAAAATTTTCAAAAATATGTATATAGGTATATATTTACGTCTTTTTTATCTAAAGCGAAGTTTTACAAATGAAAAGCTTCGATTTGGCAGATAAATTTCTTTCAAATTTGTCCAGTCCACTTGATAGGTTTCGCAGAAGTATGAAAATAAACTATATGAACTGCACAAAAGTCACTCAAATGACTTCATTTTCATGTTTCGGGTCGTATTTGGTAAAAAATTTGATGTAAATTTTATTCTGGTTCAAATTCTGAAAAAAAAAATTCGCTCGAGATTTAAAAACTTCAATCAAATTACAAAATTTTCTTCAACAATAGAATACAGTCAGAAATTTTTCAACAAAAGCACTTAAGCTTCATTACAAATTGCTTAATATTGACGAAGAATCACTTGTTAGCAACGGCACGTCACCACAAACCTCACCAAATTTCACTTAATTAGCTCGCCCACTTTTATTTTCACTTTCCCACTTTCTGCACAACCGAAAACACTCGAGAAACTGAGCGAACCTCGGAACTAAATCTGTAATGGATGTAAAATATAGATAAAAATACTTTATTGATAGAAAGATACAGATGTAGAATATGATATGTAATTAACGCTGTCAATACCGTTTTGTTTGTGCCATTATACTTGTTTGTTGATCCGCCCCTCTCCCATTATGCCTAAAACAGTTAGATTGGCAGTAGTTACCCTTAGCTCAAGAGTGCCTACAATCAGTTTAACTGCACTTATAATCAATTCAACAGTACTTATAATAAGTCTATCCGCGTTTTTTACACGGTTTAAGTATCGTCTATTTATCGACTAAATTTTATAGTCATCTTGAAGATCTCATATTAAGTTTTGGCATTCTGTTTGGGAGCACAAGGTAGACGATAGCGTTTCATAACCTAAATGCAATTAGTCACTCTCACGGCATTGACATATTAAGTTGCAGGTCAAGCCCATGCGTAGATACTATGTATCCGCGGTAGAATTGGTAGAATGATGACTATTAACACGATCCATGTAACTGTTTCAAGTCACCGTCTGTGTTGGTGACTGGGTACACTAGTTGATAATCATAATAAGCTGTGAAGCATAGTATGTCAAAAAAATTGAACTCCTATACAACAGGTGCGCACCAACGACCAAAGGTTTATAATATTACCAGTTTCACATACAAAGTGACCCTGCAGGGACACGCGTATACTTCAAATATGGCGTTCCAATCAACGCTTTCCTACAAGAGGCCAAAGTTTACTTTTATCTTTATAGAGTTAAGAGTACGTCTTTCGTGTACACTACAAATCAACCTCATGTTTTATGGATTCTTCGCCAACAGGCAAGTAGGAAAAGGTTTTGCAGAGCACCCACTTTATTCAGAATAGACCTCCCTATCAACTCAGGATAAACGTGCGTTCTAATAAATGATACAGTGTTACAGTTATTCACAGTAGGAGTGTACAGTTTATATATGCTACGCTGTACAAAAAAAAAATAGAGGCCGGTTCACGTGAAAGTCTAGTCTTTTAAAGGGCATTGTTGACTTAATCGTCGAGTGTGTTGCTGTGTCGTTTAATCAGCAGAAATGTGCGTAAAGTTTGTGAGTTTTAACTCCTGCAAATTTGACGATGGAGGTATGAAATACTTGGCTAGTGACACTTGCTTTAGTCTACTGACATGACATTTAGCATATTTGCCAAGTTCTTGATCGACACAAATTTATGTTTATAATGGCTCAACAAAACTTGTTTACGAAAGACTCTTGTTGAAAAAAACTGTCTCGTCAACCGGCCACAAGATGACTAGCGGTCAATTGCGCCATCAAATTACCGCTAGTAGGACTAGCGTGAGTCATCAACTGTTATGTCGCACTGTTGAAGTAAGCTTTTATTATATTAAAGGTACAATGCAAAAAGGTAATGTACGGGTCCGTAAGGCATTAATGAAGTTTCCATATCCTAAAGGAAGTACAACGAGCAAGTAAATGTTTGTATACTACCTCAATATGTAAAGAATAATTGACAGAAGAGCAACGACAAACTACCTACGTAGCACAGCTATGGTCGGAAGATGAAAAATTCAATAATTATTATCATTACAGATTCAAATATGCTGGACATTCCCCCGTTTATTCATTGACAAGAAAACTTATTTATCGGCAATATTTCACAACTCACATTAATTTTGGTATAAGTGTATTTTGAAAGGAGCATAATGTTAATAGATATGTATATATATATATATATATATGCATAGATATTATGGACAAATATGCGATATATAAACCATAGACGGCAACAGTACTTGACTCTTAGGTCCAAAAGTGGCCTCTGACGCTGGCAGCAAAAATGGGAAAATGGGATTTTTTCAAGTGCCATTATGAACATGTCCAGACACGGTTATGCAGGCAAGTGCCCAAGTGCGTCCCCGCCGTATCCAAGATACCTTCTCCGCAAGAAAAATGTTTGGGTATCTTGGAATGAAAATTCCATTTTTCCGTTGCTTACTTCTAGCCGCCAGCGTCAGACCTAAGAGTCAAGTACTTTTAAGGTCTATGTGTAAACATATGCGATGCTTAGTAAGACGCAAAAAAAAATCGTCCACGTGAATCTCACGGAACGACATTCTGTAATTATCAAGAATAATTCATTTAACGATGCCTCTATTCGGAAGGTTAAAGGTGATTTATATAAACTGGTGATAAAACCCACAGGCTATGTAAAAAAATTAAAACAGAAGTAAAGTACTTTCATGGGAATGCCGTCCATTAGATAATTCCCACGTTTAATAAACTGCATTATCTCTTGTGCTAAAGGTGACATTTTGTTTTATGCAGCAGCTGCGGCAGTGAGAATCACATGCTTAAGTAGAGCTTGGGCAATATACTTACATCGTAAGGGATTAACCCACAATAGATGGCAAAATATAATTGCCTCGCTGATATGGTCATAAAATTAATGCTTTTAGTGTGTTACGCAAGATGATAATAGCATCTCCAATGCAACTTTGTTAAACGAATGTGTTAAATTATATAAGCATACACCGCAACAGTACTTGACTCTTAGGTCTGACGCTGGCGGCCAAAAGTCGGCAACGGCAAATGGGATTTTTTCACGAGCTATTCTTTTCCCCCTATCTAATACTGAACAAAATAATTCGAAGGAGCCCAACATTTGTCATGCGGAGAAGGTATCTTTGATACGGCGGGGACGCACTTGGGCGTTTGCCTGCATGACCGTCTCTGGACATGTTCATAACAGCTCTTGAGAAAATCCCATTTTTCCCATTTGGCCACCAGCGTCAGAGGGCACTTGGACCTAAGAGTCAAGTACTGTTGCGGTCGATGATACGAGCTCACCAGCTTTGATAATATTCATGTTTACCCATGCAACAACTTTTTGATACCCTGAGTGCATTACGTAGAATACCACTAATAGACCAAGTTGTACAGACATAACACTTTAGGTAACCGTCACGTAAATCCACTTAAAAAAAACGAATAAAACTTGTCTAGGACACAATTTCACAAGACACGTCTATTGCGAGGGCTAGCAATGCCTGGCGTGTCCCATAGAGCAATATATCATTGTCAAGGAAGCGTTAGCCAGCTGCTTTCATAAATCACCACGGAGGTTCCATGCCTAATGTTACCGCAACCTTACCTGCAGAACGGGACGTTAGTCATAAGCATTACCCCTCACGCCATTATCGTTCATTATTTACTACATATGGTGAGATCTGCTTGCATTCACGATTAAAATTTATTCGTTTATTAATACGCGCAACAGGTATCTTCATCCATCTGGTCTGTTGAAACTTGCATGGGGTCTTTTTCTTTAATTTATATGGTGATTGACATGCCAATTTTTTCAATAGAAATTTTTGTCATTCAGGTATGATAAACTTTCCATTTTCTTATTAAAATTCATTTATCTATCTTTTTGACGAAAGTATTCATCATTGAACCATGGTAAAATTTATTATTTCGTAAAGTTTATGCCTTCAATCATTTATCGATTCACATGCGATGGATATATTTATCATTCAAGTATTGTGAAACAGATACAGTTCCAAAGCCCATTTATTAACGTATCACTGGTACAAGAAAAAACTAATATATTATTTAAGAATCGAAACACTGACATTTTTTTCTAGAAAGTTAGTGATATTTATATAATATATGTACATATTATTACCGCCGCCAAGGAGGTTATGTTTTTGTCGTATTTATCTGTCTGTTATTCTATTATCACCTCTTTGTCTGTTTGTCTTTCCCCAAGATTGCTCAAACAGTTATGGACGGATCTTTACGAAATTTACAGGGATTGTTAGGCATGTTAACAGTAACAGATCATTAACTTTTGGTGAAAATCCGTTCGCCTGTGTTTGTTTGCCTGTCTGCCTATTTTTTTCTTAAGGCCATAACTCGAAAAGTAATGGATGGATTTTTATGAAATTTAGATGAGTTGTTAAGTATAATACGATGAGTAAAAGACCAAATTTTGGTGATGATCTGTAGTTTCGTTTGTTTGTTTGTCGCTGTGTTTGATTTTATACTTGTTAGCACAATAACTGAAAAGGTTATGCATGGATCTTGATGAAATTCACAGAAGTTGTTACTAATGTTGGAATGCATAAATGATTAAATTTTGGTGATGATCGGTTGGTCTGTGTGGGTTTGACTCATGTTTGTCATAATGTTTGCTAACAGCATAACTCAGAAAGTTAGGAACGGATCTTCTTGAAAATGACAGGAGTTGTTAATACTACCAAAAGGCGCAAATGATTAGATATTGGTGCTGATACGAAAAAAAATCACGGTTTCAGAACCAGTTTGAATTTTCCGTTATCATTACCTTGCTTGGCGAAGGTATGTGCTCTCAGAGTGCTCTCTAGTCTATAAATACATTAGGATACTGTAAGGATTCGAACCCAGGCACTTGAGCATTGAAGGCGCGACCGCAAGATAAACGCTGAGAGAACATACACAAGCAGATTGCAGTACTTGAAGTACTACAAACTGCGCCGCTGCACTACAGCGAGGACCTAACTTGTGGGGCTTATCTACACTCACTGTACTAAGGAGGCTTGTATCTTCCAAATAATTTCTTACTAAAAGATTTTTAGTCCCTACGCACCCCCTCGTCATTCAGAAAAGAAGCCTGCATCATCTCGTGGACTTATATAATAATAATAATAATAATAAATTTTATTTAATACTCATGAAGACATTACTGTATTGAAATGCTACATGGTACACAAGAGGATGTATCTGATTTATAGGTTACAAACAAAGTATATTTAGTAGTGATCTAACATTCTAGACATCATTACGCCCCATTGCTTGGCCTCCGTCAGGCAATAGTATGCGCCGCCATCGTAGATACATATTAGATCGTTTGTAGCCAGGGCCGTTACGGATGGCTTCATTAACGAGTTTTTAGGGTTTTCAATCCTGTATGTTAGACTCAAGGCGCATTTCCTGGTTCTGACTTTGAGACACTCAGTGTACTTTTGAGCAAATATTTGACTTGCGCTATTAGACCTAGGCACTTTCATTAATATACGGAATATGTCGTTATAAGCAACACGCGTTGCACCAAAGTGAGTTACAGTACAGGGGGTAACAATAGGTTCGGAACAGCTGGCATTTGACGTCTTCAGAGCAATGACCAAATTTCCGAATTAACATGCTACCATCTCCATGGAGCTTTCGCGTTTCTTTCTCTATATCCTGGTCATTATAAAAATCATCGGTGATTTAAGTAAAGAATGATTTGGAAGGTGCGAGCTTTCATGGTAGGTATAGGTATGTACCTCAAGTTCAATTCTTGTTGTTGTGTAGCGGAACAGAGCTGCAGCACTTCGTGTACCACAAGCCTGCTTTTCATGATATCAGCGTAAGCTTTGCAGTCGCGTCTGCCATACGTACTCAAGTTCTCGCGTTCAAATCTTTAGGAACCCCTAATGTATTTGTCTAACTTAAGCGCACTGGAAGATGAGTGCTTCTCTTCATTCTGAATGACCCCATGGTGTACGTACGGTTTAAAATTTTGATGAATATTATATATCTATACGCCTATTTATGTGGCTTTGTTAGAAATTGTGACGTTAATATTTAGCATAGACGTATGGCAAAAAATATACAATAGTTCTTGAAATTTATTTTTTCGGGTGTCAATTCATAGCATTCAAGTATGATGAAGTATGTACTGCTCTAAAATTCTTTTGCTCATTAATTTTTTCAATTTACACCAAGGAATTACTCGTCGTTGAAATGAAATATACATTCTTTTCAAAGTTATTATTCAATAACCAGTGGACACAACGGAAGCATGTTTTATAAACGTACTATGAAAGTAAAATAACTTCTTGAAATACATCCATTTATCAGTAAATGCAGGGAGATAACTTACGGTTCAGCTACCACCAAAATTTGTATTTGTTTGAATTCGTTGCCTGTGCACTTTATACCTTTAATAATAACAACTACAATTAAAGCAATATCGTTCAGTTACTTATCTTCTCCTTCTGGAGCAATTCGCAATCCAACAGTCTTTTCTAAACAACTCCTCCTACAAAATAGGCGAGGATCAAGATGACTTGGACGGAAATAAACTTGACCTTTGGCTTCATAAAAAAAAAAGATTGACGTTCGAATGAGCCAATAAGTCAATATATGGATACTTGAATCAATGCTCCTACCAGTACAGCGCGGTTTCTAGAGTAACGTTGCAGTCAGTAATTTTTTTCTTAAGTGCTTCTGGACGGCTCTAAGACAATTCTATTTTTTGACTCACGCTTTAAGGTCCCGCCAGTAGATAAAAGAATTTCTACAGCAATTCTGCAAGTCTCTAGACCATTCTCTACTGGTTCTCTTTCTAGGCATAGACACTAAACACCCAAATTTCTTAGTGATTCCACAAGTCTTTAGACCAATTTTATAAAGATATACTTCTGTTCTCAGTTTCAGTTGTAGATAAAAAAAGAATATGCGCTGATTCTGAAGCTCATAGACCAAGTTCTATGTATGTTGATTAACAACATTTCTAGGTCTAGGAAATATATATAAGAATTTCTTAGCGCGCTTCTAGAAGTCTCAATACAAGTTCTATTTGTAGCGCTAGTTTGCAACCTTAACTTTTTCCATGGGTTTTATTATAAATACCTTAAAAGCATTTATTTGAATTATGATAGTCATTTACAAGCATGAAAAACAAAAATGACCATACACGATGTACAACTCTGCATATAAAGGCGCTCAGACGCGTTCACCTTTTCCGTCTTTGATGTGTTTATAAAATAATTCATACACGCTAATGAAAACTTTTATTGAAGACTTTTGGGCATCTGTCCATTTATTGTCCCACTGGCAGGATATCAGCGTTGTAGCCATTTAACTGCATCAGTGACACGTCTCGTACACGAGCGATGTATTCACAAAATACTTTGCCAATTAGTTGCTGCATTACTTTTAGCAGAATAAGAAGGAAGATTTTACTGCTTCGTCTGCTTGTAATTGGCGTCACTCTCTTACTTCAAAACTTGACTTTATTATCTCAAGATTTAATCTTGCTTTCTTCATAGGAATAGCACTATTCGATATGCTAGATATGCAACAAAATTCAAAGAATGTTTAACTGGGCTATCGGCCAGGCTCGTGCCATACATGCTCCATAACAGATTCAAGAACTCGAGCATGACCAATGAAAGGATACTAACGCAATATTCTGTCATCATTTATGTTGGCTAATATTCAATCAATCCTACAAAAACAACTGAAAATGCTTTCATTTTACGCCTCTTGGGCTTGCAAGCCCAAAATGTGTCTTTCTCTCAAGTCCAAAGAAGCCAGACACACGCAGAAACATCTCTGTACGGTAAGTTTATATTTAAATTTTTAAAGGTAAATGAAATCGGACTTTTGTTGAGATATACTTCTTGAAAGGTAACTAGAAAATAGGGGTTATAGAGTTTTCTGAGTGTACACTCTTACTTCTATCGCTTAGTACCATGATGAACTATTAGAGAGAGTTTTAGAAGTTGATAGAAGGCTGAAATGTTACATTTTTTGGCCAGTATCGCTTTGTGCAGAACACGCAAACCGAGTGCTGTTGATCAATTAGTACAAGAGTTTTGAAAATATTGGAAAACTGTCAAAAGAATTTGGACGAGTGCGGTATCAACAAAAATAACTAGTGGCAATTTTTTTAGTTGTTTAAAATATGACGCCATGTATGCAATGAGCATCTTGTATATTTAGCGAATTAGTGTTCGACACTATACGACCGTAACACTTTAATGGCGATATAAGCCACTTGTTGTATCTCAAATCAAGTATTCCCAGTAAGTATTCTCTAGAGATGCATACATGTTTCTAGTGAATAGTGATGGCTCTTTCCCTTACTCGTACACATATGGTTCTATTGTACTGTGTAGTGTTCACAATAAGAATTCCTATACGCATGTACACATGTTTCTACTGTATTGATGATTTCTATTTGCATTCTGTACGGGTGTACACATGTTTCAACTGTACATGTGGTCCCGATAAGTATCCTCTTGTAATGTACGCATGTTTCTACTGTGGTAGTATCCACACCACTTATTCTTTACGGATGTATACGTGTTTCTATGTACTTGTGAGATGTACTTTTAACATGGCTCTTTTTATGCGTATCGAAAGCACGAATTTCTACTGTCATATTTTAAGGTTGATAGTTCATCACATGCTCGTCGTCTGAGTGTTCTAGAGAGC
Organism: Parhyale hawaiensis; assembly: GCA_001587735.2. Lineage (NCBI taxonomy): Eukaryota > Metazoa > Arthropoda > Malacostraca > Amphipoda > Hyalidae > Parhyale > Parhyale hawaiensis. The sequence continues at coordinate 17,807,738 of LQNS02276883.1, read as the reverse complement.
CCTTCAAATTTGCTTAGACTATTAATTCATTAAATGAATGTGGACACACGGAGGTAAATCTGGACCTCGCAAAGAACGGGTATGAAGATGACGTACATTTTTTTACCATTTAAGTTCCACGTAAATACCATGTTGTTGCTCTTTATACAGAAACAAATAGAGCTTTTCATTTAAAAAAGCCCGTAATATATATAGAGTATTTGTTAGCATTAAATTCCCATTTTCTGTGGACACAATATTGCTTCTATATGCACCGCTTAAACTTATAAATACAATGCTGAACATAATTCATGGTGCAAAAAACCTTCCGTGGGCAGAAACATATCTCATGGACCTGAGCAGAATGATGCTCTAAGGTAAAGAAGAGGCCGCTGCCTGCCTAAACAAGGCACGCAGGGCGAACCTGTTAGCTTCGAAATTTTTTCCACGGGGCAAAAACGTACTGCGGCCCGTGCATGCACTGCTTTAAACGCACAAAAACAACACTGTCATTAATGTCAGCTTTCCTGGTCAACAATAAGCGATTTCATCGACTAAGAAGGATGCTGTTAGCACTGTGATTATCTGCGGGAAAAGAAGAGCTTTGAGGAGAGTCACGACCTGAGGAGCTCGCCACGCGGCTGCCGTAACTGCCACTGGTTTGAGTCGCACTGACCTCTCGAGCGTGGAGTTCCTAGGCGACCGAGCACCTCTTCCCTCAGTGCTGCCCTCGGTGGTGCCCCCGTCCCTTGGTTGGGGGTGGGGAGGAACTGGTGGGGTCGTCACTGAAGCTCTTCCCCTCTTCCTTCCGGACCTTCCAGCCTTCCGTACGGGGGCTGACTGTCGTAAGTGTGGCTGACTGTCTTTCGTAGGGGTAACTGTCTTGGACGTGGGTGACTGTTTTCCGTGGGGCTGACTGTCTTTTGAGGAAGTGACTGTCAGCAGATACGGCGACTGATGTCTTGGGGGACTGCCTTCCGAAAAGAGACTGCCTTCCCAGGTGAGACTGCCTTCCGAGGTGTGACTGCATTCCGAGGGGTAACTGACTTCCGAAGGGAAACCACCTGCCGAGGGGTAACTGCCTGGAGAGCGGTAACTGCCTTCCGTGAGGTAATTGCCTTCCGAGGTGTATCAGTCTTCCGAGGAATAACTACATTCCGAGGGGTAGCTGCCTTCCGAGGGGTAACTGCCTTCCGAGGGGTAACTGCCTTCCGAGGGGTAGCTGCCTTCCGAGGGGTAACTGCCTTCCGAGGGGTAACTGCCTTCCGAGGGGTAACTGCCTTCCGAGAGGTAATTGCCTGCCGAGAGGTAATTGCATTCCAAGGTGTATCAGCCTTCCGAGGAGTGGCTACCTTCCGAGGGGTAACTGCCTTCCGAGGGGTAACTGTGTTCCGAGAGGTAACTGCCTTCTGATGTTTGACTGCCTTCCGAGGGGTAACTGCCTTCCGAGGGGTTACTGCCTTCCAAGGTGTGACTGTCTTCCGAGGGGTAACTGTGTTCCGAGAGGTAACTGCCTTCTGATGTTTGACTGCCTTCCGAGGGGTAACTGCCTTCCGAGAGGTAATTGCCTGCCGAGAGGTAATTGCATTCCAAGGTGTATCAGCCTTCCGAGGAGTGGCTACCTTCCGAGGGGTAACTGCCTTCCGAGGAGTAACTGCCTTTCCGAGGTGTGACTGACTTGCGGGGAGTGACTGCCTTCCGAGGATGACTACCTTCTGAGAGTGACTGCCTTCCGAGGATGACTACCTTCTGAGAGTGACTGCCTTCCGAGGGTGACTGCCTTCTGAGTAGTAACTGCCTACCGAGAAGTGACTGTCTTCTGTAGTGGAGGCTGTCATCCGCGTGGAGTGACTATCATCATCATCAGTGGAGAGACTGGTTTTCGGATTTCACTGTCTTCCCCACAGATCTGACTTTCTTCGGTGAACTTGACTCGCCTACGAATTGACCTCATGTGTCTACCTTCCGCACGCCTTATGCCGGGGCCACATATGCATTTTTATGCCAAACTGGCCGGTAGGATGCAGAGCTCGCTTGTCGTTTCGACGTATATATATAAAACTTGGTAGCGTATCTAGATACCGTGGCATGAATGACCTCCAAGTCTCGCATCCATGCATCAAGCGGTCTGTGTAAATGCTTAGTGTGTCCCCGGCATAAGACTGTTTTCCACTGATTTGATTGGGCTCCACACAAGCCTGTTTTAGTCTTACGAGGATCTTATTTTCCTCTGCATGGGCCTGAATATTTTCAGTGGATTCTGCTGTCCCTTGCACAGTCTTTAGTGTCTTTTCTGGGCCTCACTACTGGCCGTACCGGTCCAATGTCTTCCGAGGACCTTGTTTCTTTCAGCATGGATTGTGTGTGCTCCGGGAAAACCTTTGTTGCACCTTCGGGACTGGCGTCACTGATCGAACTGTGAAATGACAATGAGCCTCACTGAGATACCTCTCTTGGCATGTACTGCGTGTTAACAAGGTTCGTTCTGCTACATTAACTTTTGACATAATTCTGGCGTAAATGTAAAAAAAATGTGCCACAGCTTTTGCAGGTTTTCCGTTACAGGGATTAAATGATGAAAGTTATGGTGCTCTTCCCATTTTCTTGTACCAGAACTTCGCAAATTATATCTCTCTTCTATGCTGCGATTCTAATGAATTACTCTATATTGCCTGGATAAATTTCCCCTTGAATTATGAACTCATCTTTAAGATATTCCGAACTGAAGTTTGTCGGCTTCACAATTAAACTTTTACATTCCTCTTTGTGAGAAATTACCAGCCTATACATCTCTCTTAATGTGCTTATGCATATTCTATTTGCTAGCTTACTCCAACGCTCTACACCTGCAGGCCCGTAGGCTACTAGTGAGCAAGATTCGACTAACACCTCACAGGCTTGTATACCGGCTTCATGAATTTTGTACAGTTTTACTTATTTTTTAAGCGCAGGCCCTTCGTAAAATCTATGATTCACTTCAAGCTCCCATATCGTTTCTTTTGCTTAGTCTTCCACAAGCCTCATCTTAAAAAAGAATTAATTGATATATAATATGTAAATTATCAACCAGAGCTTCTCGATGTAGCCACAAGTGCAGAAGTGTCGTGGAAATAAACAACCCTGCCTGCTACACGCCGCCGTGAGGAGTCTGCTCTTAAAGCCAAGTTCACACTGAGCCTCATGCCTCGCGTGACAAAGCACGAATTCCATCACTTTTTGAAATTTTTCCCAAGATCTTAGTACTTTATTCTTGACCTTGAGTATTAGGAGCAGCAGAAAAAATAGCAGATTTCATTAAATTTTTGGTATAGCATATGTCATCGGTAACCTATACTTGAATCAAAATTTTAATGAATATATCCGATAGCGATCAGTAAGACCAATTATATAATCACTGCTTGTGCTCTGACGCGATTAATACCTCTTTGCTGCCATGCAGCAGGTTTCGATAGCGAGAACTACTGGCGGCGGCGGCAGCGGTAGAGTTAGAATCGATCTTGGCAATACAAGATATTAAATAGATACCGCTAGGTATGTGTTTAATCTCCAGTTTACTTAAAATACCATTTTAACCTACTTGCTATTAGGGCCATTTAGCACTCAGTGACTGTGATTGGTTTTCATCGACGTCTTCCTCAATCATTATTTATTAGAAATATCGATTAAAATACGTACAGTAGACCGAATTGATAAATAAGTCATTTCACTAATTCTTGTAATATTTTCTCAAGACTCTAAGGTTAATGCAACTGTCAAGATCATGAAAAAATCCCAAAGAGTGGCAGCCTCTGCGCTTAGTCACGTGCCACATAAGGCTAAGTGCGGACTGGGCTTCAGACTCGCCCCACCACCCAACCGTTGTTTAACCGTTTCTGTAAGCTGCTAGCCTATACTACCCCGCAAAAAGACTTTTTCCTATAAAGGCATACAGTAGCGACAGGCTGATAACGATGATACTTAAGATCGCTGGTTCGCATATACCAGCCCGGCAGGCGAGCTCCTGTGGCGGTTGAAGTACTGATTCAGCATTTGCAGTCCGCACGCTACTGCGGAGGTACTGACCCTAGCCAAAATGGGGAGAGGTGCAGGTCGTTGCATAACAGCCCTCCGTCAACTTTTGACGATCTATGGTCGACTTCAGGTGCACATTTGTCTGGGGCCACTGGCCTATATCTGAAGCACGAAACAGTGCGTGTGGACCTCGCATTAGTGGTGTGCGGTCGAGCTGACTTTACCTCTTCGTTTAGAAATGCACAAAACAATGAACTCTTATGATGAAATAACAGAGCCGGCTCTAAAGTTAAGAAGACACGGAATTAAGCTTTACATTGGCCAATGCCGCAAAACTTCTGTCTAACCCATTAATGCCCACTGTTCCTATATAGGGATATTATTAATAGCGTTATTCCTAGGTTATATAAAGGTTTACTTTGCGCGTTAACAAGTTAACCCTGTCATAAGCAGGTTGTAGTGCCTCGCTACAAATGTTTCACCCCCCTTAGAAGTAAACAAGAAAAATAAATTTTGTATCAAAATAAGAACTAACCCGTCTCAAAGCTGCCGGCATCTCTGGATCGCCATATCGATTTTATTTTTTTCTAAAAACCGACTCGTCTTGTTCGTCTCATTGTTGTGGTTTCGATAGCTCATTTTAAAAGATGAGCGAATGTACACGTACAGCCCGTTGTGGTTTCGATAGCTCGCTCTAAAAGACGAGCTAATGTTCACAGCCCGTCGTGGTTTCGATA